>OX456986.1:185058953-185741843 GCA_949752695.1 Melanostoma scalare | reverse complement strand
AAGATGATTCTGTGTTTATGCATTGAATGCCGTGTGAAAATGGCTTCCCATTAATTTATTTCAACGCCCACATTTCCATTCACACCTTATTTAGTTCACGGAACACTCAATGTTTACTGTTCTGGTCAGTGTTTAGGTTTCTGTAGTGTACATTTGCTGCATAAGGATGTTGTTAAGCAGTTTCTTATTTTTACAACTCATTTACTGCTTTAAAATGGTTGCAGAACACTCCTGCGTACAAAGAAATGCATTTGTTAGGCTCAGACATAGATTAATTAATGATTTGGGACCTTACCAACACCTTCTGGGGTCAATTAGGTCAATTAGAAGATGATTCTGTGTTTATGCATTGAATGCCGTGTGAAAATGGCTTCCCATTAATTTATTTCAACGCCCACATTTGCATTCACACCTTATTTAGTTCACGGAACACTCAATGTTTACTGTTCTGGTCAGTGTTTAGGTTTCTGTAGTGTACATTTGCTGCATAAGGATGTTGTTAAGCAGTTTCTTATTTTTACAACTCATTTACTGCTTTAAAATGGTTGCAGAACACTCCTGCGTACAAAGAAATGCATTTGTTAGGCTCAGACATAGATTAATTAATGATTTGGGACCTTACCAACACCTTCTGGGGTCAATTAGGTCAATTAGAAGATGATTCTGTGTTTATGCATTGAATGCCGTGTGAAAATGGCTTCCCATTAATTTATTTCAACGCCCACATTTCCATTCACACCTTATTTAGTTCACGGAACACTCAATGTTTACTGTTCTGGTCAGTGTTTAGGTTTCTGTAGTGTACATTTGCTGCATAAGGATGTTGTTAAGCAGTTTCTTATTTTTACAACTCATTTACTGCTTTAAAATGGTTGCAGAACACTCCTGCGTACAAAGAAATGCATTTGTTAGGCTCAGACATAGATTAATTAATGATTTGGGACCTTACCAACACCTTCTGGGGTCAATTAGGTCAATTAGAAGATGATTCTGTGTTTATGCATTGAATGCCGTGTGAAAATGGCTTCCCATTAATTTATTTCAACGCCCACATTTGCATTCACACCTTATTTAGTTCACGGAACACTCAATGTTTACTGTTCTGGTCAGTGTTTAGGTTTCTGTAGTGTACATTTGCTGCATAAGGATGTTGTTAAGCAGTTTCTTATTTTTACAACTCATTTACTGCTTTAAAATGGTTGCAGAACACTCCTGCGTACAAAGAAATGCATTTGTTAGGCTCAGACATAGATTAATTAATGATTTGGGACCTTACCAACACCTTCTGGGGTCAATTAGGTCAATTAGAAGATGATTCTGTGTTTATGCATTGAATGCCGTGTGAAAATGGCTTCCCATTAATTTATTTCAACGCCCACATTTGCATTCACACCTTATTTAGTTCACGGAACACTCAATGTTTACTGTTCTGGTCAGTGTTTAGGTTTCTGTAGTGTACATTTGCTGCATAAGGATGTTGTTAAGCAGTTTCTTATTTTTACAACTCATTTACTGCTTTAAAATGGTTGCAGAACACTCCTGCGTACAAAGAAATGCATTTGTTAGGCTCAGACATAGATTAATTAATGATTTGGGACCTTACCAACACCTTCTGGGGTCAATTAGGTCAATTAGAAGATGATTCTGTGTTTATGCATTGAATGCCGTGTGAAAATGGCTTCCCATTAATTTATTTCAACGCCCACATTTGCATTCACACCTTATTTAGTTCACGGAACACTCAATGTTTACTGTTCTGGTCAGTGTTTAGGTTTCTGTAGTGTACATTTGCTGCATAAGGATGTTGTTAAGCAGTTTCTTATTTTTACAACTCATTTACTGCTTTAAAATGGTTGCAGAACACTCCTGCGTACAAAGAAATGCATTTGTTAGGCTCAGACATAGATTAATTAATGATTTGGGACCTTACCAACACCTTCTGGGGTCAATTAGGTCAATTAGAAGATGATTCTGTGTTTATGCATTGAATGCCGTGTGAAAATGGCTTCCCATTAATTTATTTCAACGCCCACATTTCCATTCACACCTTATTTAGTTCACGGAACACTCAATGTTTACTGTTCTGGTCAGTGTTTAGGTTTCTGTAGTGTACATTTGCTGCATAAGGATGTTGTTAAGCAGTTTCTTATTTTTACAACTCATTTACTGCTTTAAAATGGTTGCAGAACACTCCTGCGTACAAAGAAATGCATTTGTTAGGCTCAGACATAGATTAATTAATGATTTGGGACCTTACCAACACCTTCTGGGGTCAATTAGGTCAATTAGAAGATGATTCTGTGTTTATGCATTGAATGCCGTGTGAAAATGGCTTCCCATTAATTTATTTCAACGCCCACATTTGCATTCACACCTTATTTAGTTCACGGAACACTCAATGTTTACTGTTCTGGTCAGTGTTTAGGTTTCTGTAGTGTACATTTGCTGCATAAGGATGTTGTTAAGCAGTTTCTTATTTTTACAACTCATTTACTGCTTTAAAATGGTTGCAGAACACTCCTGCGTACAAAGAAATGCATTTGTTAGGCTCAGACATAGATTAATTAATGATTTGGGACCTTACCAACACCTTCTGGGGTCAATTAGGTCAATTAGAATATGATTCTGTGTTTATGCATTGAATGCCGTGTGAAAATGGCTTCCCATTAATTTATTTCAACGCCCACATTTCCATTCACACCTTATTTAGTTCACGGAACACTCAATGTTTACTGTTCTGGTCAGTGTTTAGGTTTCTGTAGTGTACATTTGCTGCATAAGGATGTTGTTAAGCAGTTTCTTATTTTTACAACTCATTTACTGCTTTAAAATGGTTGCAGAACACTCCTGCGTACAAAGAAATGCATTTGTTAGGCTCAGACATAGATTAATTAATGATTTGGGACCTTACCAACACCTTCTGGGGTCAATTAGGTCAATTAGAATATGATTCTGTGTTTATGCATTGAATGCCGTGTGAAAATGGCTTCCCATTAATTTATTTCAACGCCCACATTTGCATTCACACCTTATTTAGTTCACGGAACACTCAATGTTTACTGTTCTGGTCAGTGTTTAGGTTTCTGTAGTGTACATTTGCTGCATAAGGATGTTGTTAAGCAGTTTCTTATTTTTACAACTCATTTACTGCTTTAAAATGGTTGCAGAACACTCCTGCGTACAAAGAAATGCATTTGTTAGGCTCAGACATAGATTAATTAATGATTTGGGACCTTACCAACACCTTCTGGGGTCAATTAGGTCAATTAGAATATGATTCTGTGTTTATGCATTGAATGCCGTGTGAAAATGGCTTCCCATTAATTTATTTCAACGCCCACATTTGCATTCACACCTTATTTAGTTCACGGAACACTCAATGTTTACTGTTCTGGTCAGTGTTTAGGTTTCTGTAGTGTACATTTGCTGCATAAGGATGTTGTTAAGCAGTTTCTTATTTTTACAACTCATTTACTGCTTTAAAATGGTTGCAGAACACTCCTGCGTACAAAGAAATGCATTTGTTAGGCTCAGACATAGATTAATTAATGATTTGGGACCTTACCAACACCTTCTGGGGTCAATTAGGTCAATTAGAATATGATTCTGTGTTTATGCATTGAATGCCGTGTGAAAATGGCTTCCCATTAATTTATTTCAACGCCCACATTTGCATTCACACCTTATTTAGTTCACGGAACACTCAATGTTTACTGTTCTGGTCAGTGTTTAGGTTTCTGTAGTGTACATTTGCTGCATAAGGATGTTGTTAAGCAGTTTCTTATTTTTACAACTCATTTACTGCTTTAAAATGGTTGCAGAACACTCCTGCGTACAAAGAAATGCATTTGTTAGGCTCAGACATAGATTAGTTAATGATTTGGGACCTTACCAACACCTTCTGGGGTCAATTAGGTCAATTAGAATATGATTCTGTGTTTATGCATTGAATGCCGTGTGAAAATGGCTTCCCATTAATTTATTTCAACGCCCACATTTGCATTCACACCTTATTTAGTTCACGGAACACTCAATGTTTACTGTTCTGGTCAGTGTTTAGGTTTCTGTAGTGTACATTTGCTGCATAAGGATGTTGTTAAGCAGTTTCTTATTTTTACAACTCATTTACTGCTTTAAAATGGTTGCAGAACACTCCTGCGTACAAAGAAATGCATTTGTTAGGCTCAGACATAGATTAGTTAATGATTTGGGACCTTACCAACACCTTCTGGGGTCAATTAGGTCAATTAGAAGATGATTCTGTGTTTATGCATTGAATGCCGTGTGAAAATGGCTTCCCATTAATTTATTTCAACGCCCACATTTGCATTCACACCTTATTTAGTTCACGGAACACTCAATGTTTACTGTTCTGGTCAGTGTTTAGGTTTCTGTAGTGTACATTTGCTGCATAAGGATGTTGTTAAGCAGTTTCTTATTTTTACAACTCATTTACTGCTTTAAAATGGTTGCAGAACACTCCTGCGTACAAAGAAATGCATTTGTTAGGCTCAGACATAGATTAATTAATGATTTGGGACCTTACCAACACCTTCTGGGGTCAATTAGGTCAATTAGAATATGATTCTGTGTTTATGCATTGAATGCCGTGTGAAAATGGCTTCCCATTAATTTATTTCAACGCCCACATTTGCATTCACACCTTATTTAGTTCACGGAACACTCAATGTTTACTGTTCTGGTCAGTGTTTAGGTTTCTGTAGTGTACATTTGCTGCATAAGGATGTTGTTAAGCAGTTTCTTATTTTTACAACTCATTTACTGCTTTAAAATGGTTGCAGAACACTCCTGCGTACAAAGAAATGCATTTGTTAGGCTCAGACATAGATTAATTAATGATTTGGGACCTTACCAACACCTTCTGGGGTCAATTAGGTCAATTAGAATATGATTCTGTGTTTATGCATTGAATGCCGTGTGAAAATGGCTTCCCATTAATTTATTTCAACGCCCACATTTGCATTCACACCTTATTTAGTTCACGGAACACTCAATGTTTACTGTTCTGGTCAGTGTTTAGGTTTCTGTAGTGTACATTTGCTGCATAAGGATGTTGTTAAGCAGTTTCTTATTTTTACAACTCATTTACTGCTTTAAAATGGTTGCAGAACACTCCTGCGTACAAAGAAATGCATTTGTTAGGCTCAGACATAGATTAGTTAATGATTTGGGACCTTACCAACACCTTCTGGGGTCAATTAGGTCAATTAGAATATGATTCTGTGTTTATGCATTGAATGCCGTGTGAAAATGGCTTCCCATTAATTTATTTCAACGCCCACATTTGCATTCACACCTTATTTAGTTCACGGAACACTCAATGTTTACTGTTCTGGTCAGTGTTTAGGTTTCTGTAGTGTACATTTGCTGCATAAGGATGTTGTTAAGCAGTTTCTTATTTTTACAACTCATTTACTGCTTTAAAATGGTTGCAGAACACTCCTGCGTACAAAGAAATGCATTTGTTAGGCTCAGACATAGATTAATTAATGATTTGGGACCTTACCAACACCTTCTGGGGTCAATTAGGTCAATTAGAAGATGATTCTGTGTTTATGCATTGAATGCCGTGTGAAAATGGCTTCCCATTAATTTATTTCAACGCCCACATTTCCATTCACACCTTATTTAGTTCACGGAACACTCAATGTTTACTGTTCTGGTCAGTGTTTAGGTTTCTGTAGTGTACATTTGCTGCATAAGGATGTTGTTAAGCAGTTTCTTATTTTTACAACTCATTTACTGCTTTAAAATGGTTGCAGAACACTCCTGCGTACAAAGAAATGCATTTGTTAGGCTCAGACATAGATTAATTAATGATTTGGGACCTTACCAACACCTTCTGGGGTCAATTAGGTCAATTAGAAGATGATTCTGTGTTTATGCATTGAATGCCGTGTGAAAATGGCTTCCCATTAATTTATTTCAACGCCCACATTTGCATTCACACCTTATTTAGTTCACGGAACACTCAATGTTTACTGTTCTGGTCAGTGTTTAGGTTTCTGTAGTGTACATTTGCTGCATAAGGATGTTGTTAAGCAGTTTCTTATTTTTACAACTCATTTACTGCTTTAAAATGGTTGCAGAACACTCCTGCGTACAAAGAAATGCATTTGTTAGGCTCAGACATAGATTAATTAATGATTTGGGACCTTACCAACACCTTCTGGGGTCAATTAGGTCAATTAGAAGATGATTCTGTGTTTATGCATTGAATGCCGTGTGAAAATGGCTTCCCATTAATTTATTTCAACGCCCACATTTGCATTCACACCTTATTTAGTTCACGGAACACTCAATGTTTACTGTTCTGGTCAGTGTTTAGGTTTCTGTAGTGTACATTTGCTGCATAAGGATGTTGTTAAGCAGTTTCTTATTTTTACAACTCATTTACTGCTTTAAAATGGTTGCAGAACACTCCTGCGTACAAAGAAATGCATTTGTTAGGCTCAGACATAGATTAATTAATGATTTGGGACCTTACCAACACCTTCTGGGGTCAATTAGGTCAATTAGAAGATGATTCTGTGTTTATGCATTGAATGCCGTGTGAAAATGGCTTCCCATTAATTTATTTCAACGCCCACATTTGCATTCACACCTTATTTAGTTCACGGAACACTCAATGTTTACTGTTCTGGTCAGTGTTTAGGTTTCTGTAGTGTACATTTGCTGCATAAGGATGTTGTTAAGCAGTTTCTTATTTTTACAACTCATTTACTGCTTTAAAATGGTTGCAGAACACTCCTGCGTACAAAGAAATGCATTTGTTAGGCTCAGACATAGATTAATTAATGATTTGGGACCTTACCAACACCTTCTGG
This sequence comes from Melanostoma scalare, assembly GCA_949752695.1. Classification (NCBI taxonomy): domain Eukaryota; kingdom Metazoa; phylum Arthropoda; class Insecta; order Diptera; family Syrphidae; genus Melanostoma; species Melanostoma scalare. Next base: position 185,734,995 of record OX456986.1, on the reverse strand, counting down.
GGTCAATTAGGTCAATTAGAAGATGATTCTGTGTTTATGCATTGAATGCCGTGTGAAAATGGCTTCCCATTAATTTATTTCAACGCCCACATTTCCATTCACACCTTATTTAGTTCACGGAACACTCAATGTTTACTGTTCTGGTCAGTGTTTAGGTTTCTGTAGTGTACATTTGCTGCATAAGGATGTTGTTAAGCAGTTTCTTATTTTTACAACTCATTTACTGCTTTAAAATGGTTGCAGAACACTCCTGCGTACAAAGAAATGCATTTGTTAGGCTCAGACATAGATTAATTAATGATTTGGGACCTTACCAACACCTTCTGGGGTCAATTAGGTCAATTAGAAGATGATTCTGTGTTTATGCATTGAATGCCGTGTGAAAATGGCTTCCCATTAATTTATTTCAACGCCCACATTTGCATTCACACCTTATTTAGTTCACGGAACACTCAATGTTTACTGTTCTGGTCAGTGTTTAGGTTTCTGTAGTGTACATTTGCTGCATAAGGATGTTGTTAAGCAGTTTCTTATTTTTACAACTCATTTACTGCTTTAAAATGGTTGCAGAACACTCCTGCGTACAAAGAAATGCATTTGTTAGGCTCAGACATAGATTAATTAATGATTTGGGACCTTACCAACACCTTCTGGGGTCAATTAGGTCAATTAGAAGATGATTCTGTGTTTATGCATTGAATGCCGTGTGAAAATGGCTTCCCATTAATTTATTTCAACGCCCACATTTGCATTCACACCTTATTTAGTTCACGGAACACTCAATGTTTACTGTTCTGGTCAGTGTTTAGGTTTCTGTAGTGTACATTTGCTGCATAAGGATGTTGTTAAGCAGTTTCTTATTTTTACAACTCATTTACTGCTTTAAAATGGTTGCAGAACACTCCTGCGTACAAAGAAATGCATTTGTTAGGCTCAGACATAGATTAATTAATGATTTGGGACCTTACCAACACCTTCTGGGGTCAATTAGGTCAATTAGAAGATGATTCTGTGTTTATGCATTGAATGCCGTGTGAAAATGGCTTCCCATTAATTTATTTCAACGCCCACATTTGCATTCACACCTTATTTAGTTCACGGAACACTCAATGTTTACTGTTCTGGTCAGTGTTTAGGTTTCTGTAGTGTACATTTGCTGCATAAGGATGTTGTTAAGCAGTTTCTTATTTTTACAACTCATTTACTGCTTTAAAATGGTTGCAGAACACTCCTGCGTACAAAGAAATGCATTTGTTAGGCTCAGACATAGATTAATTAATGATTTGGGACCTTACCAACACCTTCTGGGGTCAATTAGGTCAATTAGAAGATGATTCTGTGTTTATGCATTGAATGCCGTGTGAAAATGGCTTCCCATTAATTTATTTCAACGCCCACATTTCCATTCACACCTTATTTAGTTCACGGAACACTCAATGTTTACTGTTCTGGTCAGTGTTTAGGTTTCTGTAGTGTACATTTGCTGCATAAGGATGTTGTTAAGCAGTTTCTTATTTTTACAACTCATTTACTGCTTTAAAATGGTTGCAGAACACTCCTGCGTACAAAGAAATGCATTTGTTAGGCTCAGACATAGATTAATTAATGATTTGGGACCTTACCAACACCTTCTGGGGTCAATTAGGTCAATTAGAAGATGATTCTGTGTTTATGCATTGAATGCCGTGTGAAAATGGCTTCCCATTAATTTATTTCAACGCCCACATTTGCATTCACACCTTATTTAGTTCACGGAACACTCAATGTTTACTGTTCTGGTCAGTGTTTAGGTTTCTGTAGTGTACATTTGCTGCATAAGGATGTTGTTAAGCAGTTTCTTATTTTTACAACTCATTTACTGCTTTAAAATGGTTGCAGAACACTCCTGCGTACAAAGAAATGCATTTGTTAGGCTCAGACATAGATTAATTAATGATTTGGGACCTTACCAACACCTTCTGGGGTCAATTAGGTCAATTAGAATATGATTCTGTGTTTATGCATTGAATGCCGTGTGAAAATGGCTTCCCATTAATTTATTTCAACGCCCACATTTCCATTCACACCTTATTTAGTTCACGGAACACTCAATGTTTACTGTTCTGGTCAGTGTTTAGGTTTCTGTAGTGTACATTTGCTGCATAAGGATGTTGTTAAGCAGTTTCTTATTTTTACAACTCATTTACTGCTTTAAAATGGTTGCAGAACACTCCTGCGTACAAAGAAATGCATTTGTTAGGCTCAGACATAGATTAATTAATGATTTGGGACCTTACCAACACCTTCTGGGGTCAATTAGGTCAATTAGAATATGATTCTGTGTTTATGCATTGAATGCCGTGTGAAAATGGCTTCCCATTAATTTATTTCAACGCCCACATTTGCATTCACACCTTATTTAGTTCACGGAACACTCAATGTTTACTGTTCTGGTCAGTGTTTAGGTTTCTGTAGTGTACATTTGCTGCATAAGGATGTTGTTAAGCAGTTTCTTATTTTTACAACTCATTTACTGCTTTAAAATGGTTGCAGAACACTCCTGCGTACAAAGAAATGCATTTGTTAGGCTCAGACATAGATTAATTAATGATTTGGGACCTTACCAACACCTTCTGGGGTCAATTAGGTCAATTAGAATATGATTCTGTGTTTATGCATTGAATGCCGTGTGAAAATGGCTTCCCATTAATTTATTTCAACGCCCACATTTGCATTCACACCTTATTTAGTTCACGGAACACTCAATGTTTACTGTTCTGGTCAGTGTTTAGGTTTCTGTAGTGTACATTTGCTGCATAAGGATGTTGTTAAGCAGTTTCTTATTTTTACAACTCATTTACTGCTTTAAAATGGTTGCAGAACACTCCTGCGTACAAAGAAATGCATTTGTTAGGCTCAGACATAGATTAATTAATGATTTGGGACCTTACCAACACCTTCTGGGGTCAATTAGGTCAATTAGAATATGATTCTGTGTTTATGCATTGAATGCCGTGTGAAAATGGCTTCCCATTAATTTATTTCAACGCCCACATTTGCATTCACACCTTATTTAGTTCACGGAACACTCAATGTTTACTGTTCTGGTCAGTGTTTAGGTTTCTGTAGTGTACATTTGCTGCATAAGGATGTTGTTAAGCAGTTTCTTATTTTTACAACTCATTTACTGCTTTAAAATGGTTGCAGAACACTCCTGCGTACAAAGAAATGCATTTGTTAGGCTCAGACATAGATTAGTTAATGATTTGGGACCTTACCAACACCTTCTGGGGTCAATTAGGTCAATTAGAATATGATTCTGTGTTTATGCATTGAATGCCGTGTGAAAATGGCTTCCCATTAATTTATTTCAACGCCCACATTTGCATTCACACCTTATTTAGTTCACGGAACACTCAATGTTTACTGTTCTGGTCAGTGTTTAGGTTTCTGTAGTGTACATTTGCTGCATAAGGATGTTGTTAAGCAGTTTCTTATTTTTACAACTCATTTACTGCTTTAAAATGGTTGCAGAACACTCCTGCGTACAAAGAAATGCATTTGTTAGGCTCAGACATAGATTAGTTAATGATTTGGGACCTTACCAACACCTTCTGGGGTCAATTAGGTCAATTAGAAGATGATTCTGTGTTTATGCATTGAATGCCGTGTGAAAATGGCTTCCCATTAATTTATTTCAACGCCCACATTTGCATTCACACCTTATTTAGTTCACGGAACACTCAATGTTTACTGTTCTGGTCAGTGTTTAGGTTTCTGTAGTGTACATTTGCTGCATAAGGATGTTGTTAAGCAGTTTCTTATTTTTACAACTCATTTACTGCTTTAAAATGGTTGCAGAACACTCCTGCGTACAAAGAAATGCATTTGTTAGGCTCAGACATAGATTAATTAATGATTTGGGACCTTACCAACACCTTCTGGGGTCAATTAGGTCAATTAGAATATGATTCTGTGTTTATGCATTGAATGCCGTGTGAAAATGGCTTCCCATTAATTTATTTCAACGCCCACATTTGCATTCACACCTTATTTAGTTCACGGAACACTCAATGTTTACTGTTCTGGTCAGTGTTTAGGTTTCTGTAGTGTACATTTGCTGCATAAGGATGTTGTTAAGCAGTTTCTTATTTTTACAACTCATTTACTGCTTTAAAATGGTTGCAGAACACTCCTGCGTACAAAGAAATGCATTTGTTAGGCTCAGACATAGATTAGTTAATGATTTGGGACCTTACCAACACCTTCTGGGGTCAATTAGGTCAATTAGAATATGATTCTGTGTTTATGCATTGAATGCCGTGTGAAAATGGCTTCCCATTAATTTATTTCAACGCCCACATTTGCATTCACACCTTATTTAGTTCACGGAACACTCAATGTTTACTGTTCTGGTCAGTGTTTAGGTTTCTGTAGTGTACATTTGCTGCATAAGGATGTTGTTAAGCAGTTTCTTATTTTTACAACTCATTTACTGCTTTAAAATGGTTGCAGAACACTCCTGCGTACAAAGAAATGCATTTGTTAGGCTCAGACATAGATTAGTTAATGATTTGGGACCTTACCAACACCTTCTGGGGTCAATTAGGTCAATTAGAAGATGATTCTGTGTTTATGCATTGAATGCCGTGTGAAAATGGCTTCCCATTAATTTATTTCAACGCCCACATTTGCATTCACACCTTATTTAGTTCACGGAACACTCAATGTTTACTGTTCTGGTCAGTGTTTAGGTTTCTGTAGTGTACATTTGCTGCATAAGGATGTTGTTAAGCAGTTTCTTATTTTTACAACTCATTTACTGCTTTAAAATGGTTGCAGAACACTCCTGCGTACAAAGAAATGCATTTGTTAGGCTCAGACATAGATTAATTAATGATTTGGGACCTTACCAACACCTTCTGGGGTCAATTAGGTCAATTAGAAGATGATTCTGTGTTTATGCATTGAATGCCGTGTGAAAATGGCTTCCCATTAATTTATTTCAACGCCCACATTTGCATTCACACCTTATTTAGTTCACGGAACACTCAATGTTTACTGTTCTGGTCAGTGTTTAGGTTTCTGTAGTGTACATTTGCTGCATAAGGATGTTGTTAAGCAGTTTCTTATTTTTACAACTCATTTACTGCTTTAAAATGGTTGCAGAACACTCCTGCGTACAAAGAAATGCATTTGTTAGGCTCAGACATAGATTAATTAATGATTTGGGACCTTACCAACACCTTCTGGGGTCAATTAGGTCAATTAGAAGATGATTCTGTGTTTATGCATTGAATGCCGTGTGAAAATGGCTTCCCATTAATTTATTTCAACGCCCACATTTCCATTCACACCTTATTTAGTTCACGGAACACTCAATGTTTACTGTTCTGGTCAGTGTTTAGGTTTCTGTAGTGTACATTTGCTGCATAAGGATGTTGTTAAGCAGTTTCTTATTTTTACAACTCATTTACTGCTTTAAAATGGTTGCAGAACACTCCTGCGTACAAAGAAATGCATTTGTTAGGCTCAGACATAGATTAATTAATGATTTGGGACCTTACCAACACCTTCTGGGGTCAATTAGGTCAATTAGAAGATGATTCTGTGTTTATGCATTGAATGCCGTGTGAAAATGGCTTCCCATTAATTTATTTCAACGCCCACATTTGCATTCACACCTTATTTAGTTCACGGAACACTCAATGTTTACTGTTCTGGTCAGTGTTTAGGTTTCTGTAGTGTACATTTGCTGCATAAGGATGTTGTTAAGCAGTTTCTTATTTTTACAACTCATTTACTGCTTTAAAATGGTTGCAGAACACTCCTGCGTACAAAGAAATGCATTTGTTAGGCTCAGACATAGATTAATTAATGATTTGGGACCTTACCAACACCTTCTGGGGTCAATTAGGTCAATTAGAAGATGATTCTGTGTTTATGCATTGAATGCCGTGTGAAAATGGCTTCCCATTAATTTATTTCAACGCCCACATTTGCATTCACACCTTATTTAGTTCACGGAACACTCAATGTTTACTGTTCTGGTCAGTGTTTAGGTTTCTGTAGTGTACATTTGCTGCATAAGGATGTTGTTAAGCAGTTTCTTATTTTTACAACTCATTTACTGCTTTAAAATGGTTGCAGAACACTCCTGCGTACAAAGAAATGCATTTGTTAGGCTCAGACATAGATTAATTAATGATTTGGGACCTTACCAACACCTTCTGGGGTCAATTAGGTCAATTAGAAGATGATTCTGTGTTTATGCATTGAATGCCGTGTGAAAATGGCTTCCCATTAATTTATTTCAACGCCCACATTTGCATTCACACCTTATTTAGTTCACGGAACACTCAATGTTTACTGTTCTGGTCAGTGTTTAGGTTTCTGTAGTGTACATTTGCTGCATAAGGATGTTGTTAAGCAGTTTCTTATTTTTACAACTCATTTACTGCTTTAAAATGGTTGCAGAACACTCCTGCGTACAAAGAAATGCATTTGTTAGGCTCAGACATAGATTAATTAATGATTTGGGACCTTACCAACACCTTCTGGGGTCAATTAGGTCAATTAGAAGATGATTCTGTGTTTATGCATTGAATGCCGTGTGAAAATGGCTTCCCATTAATTTATTTCAACGCCCACATTTCCATTCACACCTTATTTAGTTCACGGAACACTCAATGTTTACTGTTCTGGTCAGTGTTTAGGTTTCTGTAGTGTACATTTGCTGCATAAGGATGTTGTTAAGCAGTTTCTTATTTTTACAACTCATTTACTGCTTTAAAATGGTTGCAGAACACTCCTGCGTACAAAGAAATGCATTTGTTAGGCTCAGACATAGATTAATTAATGATTTGGGACCTTACCAACACCTTCTGGGGTCAATTAGGTCAATTAGAAGATGATTCTGTGTTTATGCATTGAATGCCGTGTGAAAATGGCTTCCCATTAATTTATTTCAACGCCCACATTTGCATTCACACCTTATTTAGTTCACGGAACACTCAATGTTTACTGTTCTGGTCAGTGTTTAGGTTTCTGTAGTGTACATTTGCTGCATAAGGATGTTGTTAAGCAGTTTCTTATTTTTACAACTCATTTACTGCTTTAAAATGGTTGCAGAACACTCCTGCGTACAAAGAAATGCATTTGTTAGGCTCAGACATAGATTAATTAATGATTTGGGACCTTACCAACACCTTCTGGGGTCAATTAGGTCAATTAGAAGATGATTCTGTGTTTATGCATTGAATGCCGTGTGAAAATGGCTTCCCATTAATTTATTTCAACGCCCACATTTGCATTCACACCTTATTTAGTTCACGGAACACTCAATGTTTACTGTTCTGGTCAGTGTTTAGGTTTCTGTAGTGTACATTTGCTGCATAAGGATGTTGTTAAGCAGTTTCTTATTTTTACAACTCATTTACTGCTTTAAAATGGTTGCAGAACACTCCTGCGTACAAAGAAATGCATTTGTTAGGCTCAGACATAGATTAATTAATGATTTGGGACCTTACCAACACCTTCTGGGGTCAATTAGGTCAATTAGAAGATGATTCTGTGTTTATGCATTGAATGCCGTGTGAAAATGGCTTCCCATTAATTTATTTCAACGCCCACATTTGCATTCACACCTTATTTAGTTCACGGAACACTCAATGTTTACTGTTCTGGTCAGTGTTTAGGTTTCTGTAGTGTACATTTGCTGCATAAGGATGTTGTTAAGCAGTTTCTTATTTTTACAACTCATTTACTGCTTTAAAATGGTTGCAGAACACTCCTGCGTACAAAGAAATGCATTTGTTAGGCTCAGACATAGATTAATTAATGATTTGGGACCTTACCAACACCTTCTGGGGTCAATTAGGTCAATTAGAAGATGATTCTGTGTTTATGCATTGAATGCCGTGTGAAAATGGCTTCCCATTAATTTATTTCAACGCCCACATTTCCATTCACACCTTATTTAGTTCACGGAACACTCAATGTTTACTGTTCTGGTCAGTGTTTAGGTTTCTGTAGTGTACATTTGCTGCATAAGGATGTTGTTAAGCAGTTTCTTATTTTTACAACTCATTTACTGCTTTAAAATGGTTGCAGAACACTCCTGCGTACAAAGAAATGCATTTGTTAGGCTCAGACATAGATTAATTAATGATTTGGGACCTTACCAACACCTTCTGGGGTCAATTAGGTCAATTAGAAGATGATTCTGTGTTTATGCATTGAATGCCGTGTGAAAATGGCTTCCCATTAATTTATTTCAACGCCCACATTTGCATTCACACCTTATTTAGTTCACGGAACACTCAATGTTTACTGTTCTGGTCAGTGTTTAGGTTTCTGTAGTGTACATTTGCTGCATAAGGATGTTGTTAAGCAGTTTCTTATTTTTACAACTCATTTACTGCTTTAAAATGGTTGCAGAACACTCCTGCGTACAAAGAAATGCATTTGTTAGGCTCAGACATAGATTAATTAATGATTTGGGACCTTACCAACACCTTCTGGGGTCAATTAGGTCAATTAGAATATGATTCTGTGTTTATGCATTGAATGCCGTGTGAAAATGGCTTCCCATTAATTTATTTCAACGCCCACATTTCCATTCACACCTTATTTAGTTCACGGAACACTCAATGTTTACTGTTCTGGTCAGTGTTTAGGTTTCTGTAGTGTACATTTGCTGCATAAGGATGTTGTTAAGCAGTTTCTTATTTTTACAACTCATTTACTGCTTTAAAATGGTTGCAGAACACTCCTGCGTACAAAGAAATGCATTTGTTAGGCTCAGACATAGATTAATTAATGATTTGGGACCTTACCAACACCTTCTGGGGTCAATTAGGTCAATTAGAATATGATTCTGTGTTTATGCATTGAATGCCGTGTGAAAATGGCTTCCCATTAATTTATTTCAACGCCCACATTTGCATTCACACCTTATTTAGTTCACGGAACACTCAATGTTTACTGTTCTGGTCAGTGTTTAGGTTTCTGTAGTGTACATTTGCTGCATAAGGATGTTGTTAAGCAGTTTCTTATTTTTACAACTCATTTACTGCTTTAAAATGGTTGCAGAACACTCCTGCGTACAAAGAAATGCATTTGTTAGGCTCAGACATAGATTAATTAATGATTTGGGACCTTACCAACACCTTCTGGGGTCAATTAGGTCAATTAGAATATGATTCTGTGTTTATGCATTGAATGCCGTGTGAAAATGGCTTCCCATTAATTTATTTCAACGCCCACATTTGCATTCACACCTTATTTAGTTCACGGAACACTCAATGTTTACTGTTCTGGTCAGTGTTTAGGTTTCTGTAGTGTACATTTGCTGCATAAGGATGTTGTTAAGCAGTTTCTTATTTTTACAACTCATTTACTGCTTTAAAATGGTTGCAGAACACTCCTGCGTACAAAGAAATGCATTTGTTAGGCTCAGACATAGATTAATTAATGATTTGGGACCTTACCAACACCTTCTGGGGTCAATTAGGTCAATTAGAATATGATTCTGTGTTTATGCATTGAATGCCGTGTGAAAATGGCTTCCCATTAATTTATTTCAACGCCCACATTTGCATTCACACCTTATTTAGTTCACGGAACACTCAATGTTTACTGTTCTGGTCAGTGTTTAGGTTTCTGTAGTGTACATTTGCTGCATAAGGATGTTGTTAAGCAGTTTCTTATTTTTACAACTCATTTACTGCTTTAAAATGGTTGCAGAACACTCCTGCGTACAAAGAAATGCATTTGTTAGGCTCAGACATAGATTAGTTAATGATTTGGGACCTTACCAACACCTTCTGGGGTCAATTAGGTCAATTAGAATATGATTCTGTGTTTATGCATTGAATGCCGTGTGAAAATGGCTTCCCATTAATTTATTTCAACGCCCACATTTGCATTCACACCTTATTTAGTTCACGGAACACTCAATGTTTACTGTTCTGGTCAGTGTTTAGGTTTCTGTAGTGTACATTTGCTGCATAAGGATGTTGTTAAGCAGTTTCTTATTTTTACAACTCATTTACTGCTTTAAAATGGTTGCAGAACACTCCTGCGTACAAAGAAATGCATTTGTTAGGCTCAGACATAGATTAGTTAATGATTTGGGACCTTACCAACACCTTCTGGGGTCAATTAGGTCAATTAGAAGATGATTCTGTGTTTATGCATTGAATGCCGTGTGAAAATGGCTTCCCATTAATTTATTTCAACGCCCACATTTGCATTCACACCTTATTTAGTTCACGGAACACTCAATGTTTACTGTTCTGGTCAGTGTTTAGGTTTCTGTAGTGTACATTTGCTGCATAAGGATGTTGTTAAGCAGTTTCTTATTTTTACAACTCATTTACTGCTTTAAAATGGTTGCAGAACACTCCTGCGTACAAAGAAATGCATTTGTTAGGCTCAGACATAGATTAATTAATGATTTGGGACCTTACCAACACCTTCTGGGGTCAATTAGGTCAATTAGAATATGATTCTGTGTTTATGCATTGAATGCCGTGTGAAAATGGCTTCCCATTAATTTATTTCAACGCCCACATTTGCATTCACACCTTATTTAGTTCACGGAACACTCAATGTTTACTGTTCTGGTCAGTGTTTAGGTTTCTGTAGTGTACATTTGCTGCATAAGGATGTTGTTAAGCAGTTTCTTATTTTTACAACTCATTTACTGCTTTAAAATGGTTGCAGAACACTCCTGCGTACAAAGAAATGCATAATATCGCTTTATTGTAGCTAATTGTTACAATTTCGCCTATAGGTAATATACGTATATGCCTATATAATGTAAAAAAGTACAAAATATATATATAAAAAAGGGTATTATGCCTCCCCACCCCCCCGACCCCCCTCATGGAGGGGTTGAACCTCGGGTGAAGGGGAGGGCCGTGCAGGCATTAATGCAATCGGCTATTGTCGATTGGAATAAAGACACACTTCTTATTGCCTTTATAAGCTACAAAATTATCATAATATATATGTAGCTGCAAATTTTCGGTCGAATTCGCATGCTCTTGGTAGCCGAATGGTCTGACGCGCGCACATTTGATAGTAGAGGTGCTGGGTTCAAATCCAATAGAATACAAATATTTTTTTTAAGAGTTCAGTATTGAACGACACTGAACTACCTATAGATTCTTACAATCATAGTAATCGCTTACATATGCCATCAGTCTGGGCTATTTCTGTGCTTATAACAACACAACGCTTGGTAGATATATTATATTTGTTTTTGCTGCACGTGGTCCCAATTCAATACAGTCATTCTGTTCTTTTTAGAATGCCCTGTGAAAATGATACTGTTTGCAATTTTGTGTCAATTTCGGAGGACCTTGGTAGCCGAGTGGTCTGACGCGCGCTCATTTGATAGTAATGGTTCTGAGTTCAAATCCAGCAGAGTACAAAGAAATATTTTTTTTTAGTTTAGTATTGAACGACACTGAACTACCTATAGCATTTAAACAATTTATTTATTATAATACCTACTTCATCATGCAGAGAATTGCAATTTAAACAAATAGAACAAAAAAGCTGGTTAAGTTTTCAATCTTATAAATGACAATATCAGCTGCAAGTGAGATCTCGCAACATTTTCCTGAAATCTCCCTCCCATTGTTAAATAGCCCTGTATTTTGCGACCAGCTTCCGTAAATGGTAAACTTTGTTTTTCTCTTGCAATTATTGGAATTTTAATTGGTTAATTAGAAGTAAAGCACTCCATTATGATGTTATGATGGTTCGCTTGGCGGAAAGATATTTTCGAAGAATGATAATTTCATTCCATTAATTTTCATTGTACCTACGTATAAGATGTTTGTATTGAGCTCCCATCAAGTCATGCTGGGCTTCGCTGCGAGCTAGAGTGTTTCATTATGTTCGTTAATTAAAAGTTGGCATATAAGTAATTTATTGGAGACCTGTTTGCTCGGGATTTTGCTGCTCGGATGTATGTGTGCGTCTCAGCACATCTGATTCGAATGCGAAAATACGCACTGTGAATAAACGGGCCTTGTGTCCATCCACAAATGTGTAATTCAAATATATCAAGTAGGTATTTTGTGATGATCAGGGTTAGGATTTTGTTGACCTAAAAAATTGGAAAAAGGCAAAACAAAACACTTAAAAAGGCAAAGAAAAGGCATTTATTAAAAAATACAAGGAAAATAAACAAAAATACATTTAATTGTAGTAGCATTGGACTACCAAGAGTTTTTTAAAGTTGTCAGGTAGCAATCTTCTTCGGCTGACCCTAAAAAGGGCTTTGAATTAGCTAAATGATCTCTCAGCTTCAGCTGAAACGAGAGGAGCCCATTTAAAACTTTTAACATTATTCACTTCAATGTTTCCTGGGAGTTTGGAATCCACTTCGCGGTTTATTACAGAATTTATCTGCACAATCATTTTTAGGCCTGTGTTTCCATTGGAAACGCCAGTAATCTTCTTCAAGATTTCCTCAATGTCTTTCAAAACGGGCAGCACTTCGTCAATTGAGGTTCCTGTTTTTAGTAGGTCTTTGAAAATATGTTTTTTCAGATCGACTAAAATCTCAAAATTGACTTTATTGTACGCCAGCTGCGCTTGCAGATCTTCATCTTCAATCATTTCTCCGAACAGTCAAGAACGTTCTAAATGTTGATGCAGGTATGCATTTTACGCTGCGAGGAAGAAGCACCGAGCATGTCTGCGTAGAAAAACATGCATACATGCCAACATTTTGTTAACGCAGGTATGCGAAGGTGAGGAAGAAGTACCAAGCATGTTTGCGCTGATAAACATTAATACATGCATTAATTCGAACATTTTCCATAGTTTTTGTGTTTGTTTGAAACTGTACAAGATTTTTAACGAAAGGTTCTCAACGGCAAACGAAAATGTTCCCATTTTTTCTTAATGCTAAACTAATTATTATTAGATATTTCTAAACAAACTTTAATAAAAAAGCAAAAAAGGCAGAAAAAGGCAACAATGGCGAAGAAAGGCAAAAAAAGGCAATTATGGTATGAAAAGGCAAAATAAAATACATATTTGCAATCACCAGGGCTTGAAACATGTCTGTCGAAAGTCTATTTCATATTCCGTTTAACCAAAAAAAAAAAAAGGCAAAGTTAGTAAAATCCTATCCCTGGTGATGATGCATCAAATTTAATATCCGTACCTACATTTTTATGTATACTTGAAACTGGTATCGGATTGTGTCCAAGGATAAAAACTTTCAGGTGCCATCCAAGCGTATTTGCACGCAATACGGATAGGATAGTTTTTAAAAAATTTATTCATTGCGATGATACAATTTCAATGTTGGCATTGGTATTGGTAAGTATGGTAGGCTGGTAGGTATTGCATGAAATGGAACCGTTGAACTTTAAATGCCTGTGGAAAAAATCAGGTTTGTCTATTCTTTTCTATATACCTATATGAAGGGTTTGTTAAAAAGCTGCAAAAGAGAATGAGAATGAGAGAATGAGCTAATATTTCAACAATGTTGAAGAGTCAGTCTTATCGAATAGGTGTAGATAAATTTTTGCCAGCATTTTCAGACTTTTTTTATATTAAAATAAAAATATTTTAAAATCAATCATTCCGAAATGGCAAAAAAACTGACCACAAATACAATGCTAATTGCCAAACTGACAATCACTAGAAACAGTGTTGTCAATTCCAAAACCGAACCTTCAAAGAAAACAACATTCTTTATATATAAAAGTAATAGTAAAAACATTAGTTCATAACTTTTTTTGCTTTCGCAGTTGTTTTCCACAGACATTTAATGGTTTCGCGGAAAAGAAGCGTCTATATTGAAAATATTAAATGAGTGCAATCTGATATCTACTGTACTCAACCCAAACGAGTCTCTACAAATAAGTTGCAACAGCTTCCATGATGCACTTTTGACATCAATTTCTTTTCTTCTTTTGAAGTGGGATACATTTCTTCAGATATTTTCTGGTTCAAATTAAATGATTCGGAGACTGCATTACAATCTTGAAGGAGAAGAAGATACTGTGTGTATAAAACGCTGTGTAAAAATGCCATCCCATCCAATTATATATGTAGGTATCAACGCCATTATTTGCATTCACTTCTTATTTGCTTCATAGAGAAAGCAGGCTGACTGTTCTGGTAAGAGTTTATGTTTCTGTTATGTCCATTTGCTGCATTAGGTCCTAATTCTGTATAGTGTCATATTCTTACAGGTTACAGCACATCCATTGGTTTAAAATTGTGGCAGAACACTTCTGGTACAAACAAATGCAATCATTGGGTTCAGGCATGGAATAATTCGAGACCCATCAGTACCTATACCTGTGAACATTCAGATTTGTTGTTTTTTTCTTCTTTTTTACACCTCTACTTGTGTACATTCATAGTTTCTTCTAGTAAATGAATCATTTTTGGTGAACAAAATCTGAATTCTGAACCTTCAGAAAAATGTTTGCTGGGTAATAATAATAGTGTTAAAAATGTTTTTGATGTTTTTCTCAAACAAGTTTAATGTAAGTGTATAGGTACCTTCAAAGATATATTTATTTCTTTTGGTGGATTAAGTCCTATCGTTTTGTTTTAATTGCTAATCAGCTACAATACAGGTGGACCTTTCTAACCCTCCTTTATAATTGGTATCCATTTGAACCACATGAATATTCAGCGAACTAATTTCATTTATAAAAATTACTGAAATTTTATAAAAAATCATATTATCATACCTTTCATATCTAATAAGTAAAAAGTTAATACTCAGTGAAAAAAATTCCTTTTAAGAAATTACTGAAATTCTATGAAAAATCATGTAAAATCATACATAATATTATCATATCATATCTATATCTAATAAGCAAAAAATATTTTATCACTTTAAGAAAGATAGTTTATGTGCAATACAAACTTAGCTTGAAGTTGTTGCCAGTTCCGGGAGACTTTTATCACATCAAGTTCTTGTGTGGCAAAGGCAACAACATCTGCCACATCTGAACTTTATTGAAACAAAAAGTTAAAAGTTTCTTAAAAAAGTGATATGATATTCCCAACTGCTCTAGCAAAAACAAATTCGCATCATTATCTTTTTTTAAAACAAGTCTGTTTGAAAAACTTTTTCTTCGAACACAATCAAACAATATTGTTTTTTTTTTTTCTAAAAATATCAAGCAAAAATAAATATTAATTGTGTTTTCAAATTTTGGTGTAAATCAAAGCATAACGAATTGAATTTATTTAACATTAACCATTACTAGCTTTCGAAAACTTAACAATAATTTTGTTTTTGTAGTTCTAGACAAATTTTTCTTTTTTTGAAAACTGTTTATTGCTTTATTTTAAAACATTTAACCATAAAAAGGCTTTTTAGAGTGTTTCTGTTGTTGCCTACAGGTTTCACGAACTGGAATGTATGTATTGTGAAAGCTGTTACTTTACTTTCACTTTGGGTTTCGATGTATATTTGTACATAGTTCAGTATTACAGTTATATTCGAATTCTATTACAGTTTGAACGATTTATTTATCCGTGATGATCATAAAAATATGTCACAGTGGATATAAATTATTGGTTGATGGTTGAAGGTTGATGTCATCGCAGCGCTATCCTTCTCAGCCGGCAAAATCCTGACACTTTCAAATAAGAATATCGGTGGTTCTATATTTTCGCAAGAAACTTTTAGAATATTTAACTCAATATTTTTTAATTTGTGTGATTTAATTCAATTTTGTAATATACTATGAAGAGTGAATGCTAAAACATTCTTGATATGTTTGAAAGCTCAAAAAAGTAATTTGTGCAAGTATCATCTTAGAAATAATATATAGATAACCAAAAACCTTGCATATAAAACTTTAATATTATACTTAGCACTCGTGAAATTGTAGTTTTGAAATACCATGTCAAAACCATACACTTTTTTAAACTTTACAACGTCTCTTAAAAGCATCTTTTGTTTTCATTGAATTCAACCAATAATTCCGAAAAATCTATTAGTAAAGTGTTTGATATTTTTTGAATGAATTAAATTATAAGAAAAAAAAATTTAATTATGTGTAGACTTTTTTAATAGGCGAAAAAGGGGTAACCTATATTTCGGCAGAAGACGTTTGCCATTTCTTTGTTTCGCCGTGCGTTTCGACTTTTTTTTGTTTTTTTTTTGCATTCTTTCATTTTGTCTTCTTATTATTACGCAATTATTATTTCGCATTTCATTCTTTCGGCTCAGTTGGAAATGATTTTGGGACAATACGCAAATATCATTAGGCAAATTGTTGAATGCCCTTCACTGGTCTCAAATTTATCGAAAAGCAAGGTTGTTGAAAAAGCTAGGTACTGCCAAATAATGATTTGTACAGTATGTAGGTATGTGTTGCAAATTTTTTTAGCATTTCATTGTTTGGCTTTTTTTATTTGGCATTCGATTTTTGCGTCGAAAGGTCTTATCGACCAATTGTTAATCAAAAACTGCCAAATAAAAATTGCCGGGCAATTACTTGATCAAGCAATAAAATGCAATAGCTACGTGCCCTGCTGAAATGTTAAATGCTAATCAACAATATGCCAAATAATGATTGGCAAAACGAAAATTGCGAAATGATACACCGCGAAACGATTTTTGTCAAAACAATTTTGACGTAGGTACCTATTAGGTAATAAAGGATGTATTGCGTGTATAAAAGTAATAAGACTTATTTAATATAGGTTTGTAGTTTCCTAACAGAGGGATATGACAGATTTTGCATCGCCATCTTTATCAATATATCGCAGTGGTACAAGAGGCTCCCTACCCTTGTTGCATTTAATTTTTTTTTTTTTTTCAAAATTTTGACATTAAGACTTGATAACTCAAAAACTATTCACTAAAATAACTTGAACAAAAATGTTGACAAAAGAACAAAATATAAGCTTTTAATAAAACTACATTATGTGGTAGTATGTGACTTAGTTAATTTTCAATAACTTTTTTTTAAAATAAGTAAATTTTTTTATAAAGCTGCCCCTAAGCGGAGGAAGATAGACCCCTCCCATTCGATTTTTTTCTTGTGGAGGCTCAACCTATCCGTCCTGATCTTTTAATGTATCTTATGCAAAACACTCTCTATAGTTTATATCCTAGGGTGTTAAAACTTCTTATCTACTGCTTCATTTATACAACTTGTTTTAGATATATTTTGGCATATAATTCGGTCTTTCAATAAATTTGGACAATTTTATATTGAATTTGTTGTTGAAGCTACGATGGTCAATCTATGTGAAAGCCATATATCGTAGTGTGCAGCTAGTTTTTAAATAAATAAAAGATGCTACTCATTTCTGAGATGCATTTCAACGTTTGGCCTCATAGTGCGCCTATAAGCAATAAGTTGATGTCAATTCATAAGTACCATAATTTGCGGAATAAAAGATCTCCGGATCTGCATGTGGAACATAAGATCCCTTAACAATTTACATGGAGCTCGAGAACAAGGTGCGGTGCTAAATTTTGTTGTTAGTAGTATACGCTTCCCACAATTCAAAATTCAAAAAGGTGAATGTACTTGAAGAAGTCAGGCAGGCAAAAGCAAACAAACAAAAAGCACGAAAAATAATATTGATGTAAAAGAGAACAAGGCTGCTTTCGACCAGTATAACGAAATTTTAAAAGGAGAAAAGAAAGAAAAAACACCGAATTCCTAAAAGAAAAATAAGCAGCATGAGAAGCGCTCGGTTGAGGAAATTGAGAGATGCTCTGACAGGAATGAGATTAGGAAGTTTTACCAAAATGTAAAAAGATCTTGCCTGTGAACCCCGAACTCAAGCCTGTAAAGACCGGCAGGGAAACATAGTAATGAAGTTGCAGTCGCTATACTGATCTGAAAGGACTATACTTCTGCAGACTGTTTAACGGGGATGAAGACACTAATTCTAATGTCAAGCATAATGCCCCTTTCAATTTGAACTATGATCCCGACGTAGAAGACGTTAAGTTTAATTTAAATCAAATAAGACTGCAGGTGCAGATGGCCTTGATACCGAACTTGTTATTGTTGTGGCACAAAATTAAAAAAAACTGTAAAACTATCAAAATTTCGCAGGCATTTATTGTACCGGGAGATAAATGATGAACGGAAAAGTGTGGAGAATTGTAAATGTTGTAGTAAAAAATCTAGTATCCGCAAGCAGCAGCGTACTGCACAACGAAAAGGACAGCAAAATTTTAAGTTTACGATTCCGACTTGTCATTTTTGTATGGGATTTTACGTTTCGTTTCAGCAGCGTACTAGGCTATATTTGAAAAGTTTATACAAAGCTCAAATGTCAACACCATAGGAATAGTCTTCGATAAGTCTTTACAATTACCCGCTTATGCAAACGATATTGACGTAAGAGGAAGAATGAAGCGTTATGTCATTGATTGAAACAGATGCAGGAAAATGGGTTTGAATGTTAATGAGGTCAAAACGAAGTATGTACATGTACATATATGTTTTCATCAAAAAAGGACAGCGAACATCGACGAATTGGACAAAATGTCAAAATAGAAGGACAGTGCAGTGCATAGATGGGTTAAGGCAACTAAGAAGCAAAACTCTCTCTTGAAAAAGAGCTCGCCCGAAGTCGTTATCGAAAGATTTTTGTTGAGGCTCAGGTTCACCCAGAACTTTAAGGCGCAGGGACATAAGTCCCTGGGACATAAGTCCCAAATTTTATTTTTGGGACTTATGTCCCATCTAAGTGAGACATAAGTCCCAACTTCGATTTGGGAGTTATGTCCCACGCCATCGGGACATAAGTGCCAACTTTTTTCCGTTGAAGATGGGACATAAGTCCCAACTTTTCAGGAATAGAGCTTAGTAAATCGTTGTACATTTCTACTAGGCAACCAAACAATTTTTGCTTGCCATAAAGTTGTTGGTCCTTGACACCTTTCTCTCAAGTGATTTTAGGCAATGGAACCAATAACCTCTAGATAATCTCAGAATCGTTATATACTCTTTGAATACCGATTCGAAGGCTCTGTTCGAAATATTATATTCCATCCAGCGGGCGATGGAAAATGTTTACTTTAATTATAGCTGAGGTATTTGCACATATAGTTCCTCCGACTTTCTACTCATTAGAAAGTAGAGATATGGTTTTCCGGAATTAGGAGATAATATTTTACTTGTAGAAGTTAGTAAGATTTTTTTAATTTAAAAAAGAAACTTAAAAACTTAGAGTTTTTGAGTATTTGAGAAAATAAAATTAAAAAATCGCGCGATTTTTTAATTTTATTTTCTCAAATACTCAAAAACTCTAAGTTTTTAAGTTTCTTTTTTAAATTAACTATACCTTACAACATATTTCAAACAGAGCCTTCGAAACGGAAATCAAAATTTTTTAAGTTTCTTTTTTAAACTAAAATTTTTTTACTAAATTCTAAAAGTAAAATAACGTCTCCTAATTCCGGAAAACCATATCTCTACTTTCTAATGAGTAGTAAGTTTGCTTTTTGAAAAAAGAAGCTTCAAGAATTTGAGAAAAACACAGACAATTTTTCAGAAGGGCTTCTGAAAAAAATTAGCTTGTAAAAGTATATTCGGAGGGACAAAAGTCCCAACTTTTATTTTTGGGACTTATGTCTCATCTTAGTGAGACATAACTCCCAAATCGAAGTAGGGACTTATGTCTCACTTAGATGGGACATAAGTCCCAAAAATAAAATTTGGGACTTATGTCCCGGGGACTTATGTCCCTGCGCCGAACTTTAATGCCCATCTGAGTAAGTAGGTAAGGGTAAGCACCTATATTTGCTGATTTCAAATTTGAATGAAGCCTCTTATAAAGTTCATATTAAAACTAAGTCTTAAGAGTAAAAATCCCGTCTTGTTTTGACATTTGATTCATAATCGACAAGCTAATACGCTTAAAGTAAAAAATCATAAGGTTTCTTGTGCGATTTTGGTTCTGTGGACTTTTTTGAGCTGCTAGTATTAGTTTTAAGTTTTATTTTGGCCAGTAATTATAAGTATACCTTTGATGTACATAGTTCAAAGAGGACGACTAGGTATACAAATTTGCAGTAAAATACTTTATAGGACCTTAAGCGAAAATTGATTGAAAAAGGAAGAGCTAGAAAAAAAAATATTTTCTTTTTAATTGAGTTTGAAGATATTTGAGATAATCAAGAAGTATAATAGGAAAAGTCATCTTTTATTATACTTTCTTTTTTAATAAGTAGACCACTTAGAATAAAATGCAAACTTGAAATCTATTGTTATAATCACAACAACCACCAAAAAGTATCTTGTTATCAGTTTTTAGTCAAAACCTAATAATGTGATCAGGTGACAAAATATACTTCATCGGATAATAGTATATCTGGTGATGAAGAATAAGATAAAAAGTAATATATTCGCTGTGTAGTGAATTTAACATAGCATTTGATTGGAAGACATTTGATTTTAAATCAGATTGATAATATATATATATTTTTTAAGTAAATTTATTCATGAACATTTTTACAAAATTTTTTCTTAATTTTTAATTTAAATAACAGTGTAGTTACGAATATTTTTATTGAGAAATATGGTAAACAATTAAAATATTTAAATAAAATTGTCTTAAAACTGCACTTCAGTACTGAATTCTATCTATGTATGTACGATATTTCGTTGTTTGAAAGAACCTATATAAAATTGAAATAAAGCATGGTTGTAACATAAGTCTTACAATAAAGTGTCAAAAACAAATCAAAACTATATACACTAAATATGTCTTTATAAAGCTAATGGGGTTAAAGTCGAACGTAGACCTCTAGTCTAATAATATAACTTATTCCTTTCTTAAGAAGGCTAACAGACAAAAACTTTATTTGTTTATCGACATTGTTTTTTTTTTTTTTTTTTTTTTTTTTTTTCAATAAATAAGATTCATCTACATTATTTATTTACATGTTCTTATAAGAATTGTTCTATATATATTGATACAAATGTATCAATTTTAAATCGGAATTTTACTTTCTATCAATATTTATATAAAATACAACTTACCCGCAATGTTAACTTCGAGCCAATTTTTAATAATGAATTGCATTTATTTCAATATTTACTTATTCTTAGGCAGTATTTAATCTTTTTTATATATTCTATCTACTGTGATTTAGTTTGAAAATGCCATTGGCTAATACTTGTATTAGAAATTTCTTTCTATGATTAAAAAATATTTTATACTGAAATAAATGAAATTGAATTAAAAATACAATAATTTACGTTTTAACCTTCAAACACAACCAATGATAGCATTGCCTTTGAACTCTTTTAATACGATTTTATTCCATAATTTCAACTAGGAAACACAAATTAAAATGTTGCTTGATTGTCGAATTTTCTTTTGGGATTATTTAATGCTATGGAAATTAAAATCGGCTTTAGAAGGTATTTTCAAATAAAAGTTAAAGTTTAGTTTAGCAGTAATAGCACGAAGGAAAAAAAATTAAAATGTTTCGTTTTCATTTGAAGGAAAAAAGTACCTTCTTTATAATTTCTTTCTGTAATACAATACTACTTTTTATTTTTTAATCAACAGATTTTGAAATTTTTTTGATCTAGTCACTTAAAAAAAGAAAAATGTTGACAGTAAAACATAAGTTGCAAACACAAAGCTTTTCAATATTTCGCTGACTAGGTATGAGTGTCCCAATATTGGTAGTGAAGCAAAAGGTGTAAAGCATAATATTCTTTAAGTGTTTGGTAGAAAGATAACTTGCCCACGACTTATAATCGTAGCTAACAAAATTTCTTCTAAGAAAACTAAGGGAAAAAAATTATTACAGATTAATCAATTTTTTTTACCTCCGGGCTATTACTGTTAAAGACGTATTTTTGCTGCTTTAAGTATATTGTATTTGTATATTCTAAGTACCAAGACAATGCAGCTTCTTAACTTAAAAAAGTACTACATATTTTAAAACCATATTGATATAAAATGTGCTTTATGAGATCGGGTATAATAATTATAGCTTCTTGCTGAGCTCAGTCCAGGTGGGCATCATACCCAGTCAATGTGTTATAAACACGTCGGACGGACGGGGTCAATGATTACAACTAAGACTTCATGAGTGTAAATGATTTTAAACCGTAATAATAAAACCGTCATTGGCTGACCTAAATGCAATGCTTTTGAAAGCACCTACATAGGCAAAACACGAAAACAAAACTTATTTCTTGACTGATAATAGAAAATAAACAACCAAAGGTGCCTTAAATCAACAAGCAGAATACTTAATTCTTTTAATAAATCAAGTTTTGACTAACGCTTCATACAAACATTCGGATCAGCTTTTTAGAAATTAGGTTCATTCAACGTTTTACATTTTGTATGAGTATTAAATGATTTCCAAAAGTGAAATAAACTTTTTAAAACCTCACATTAGCATTATCACAAGAAAACAATATTTTTGTAGAAAAAATATTTGGAATGAAATATGAATATAAAATAATATGGTATGGAACGTTTGTGTTTATTAATTCTGAATAACTGCGTAAAAATCATAAATACTTATAAAAATGTTTGCTTCCGTCATAACAAATGTTTAATATTGTAACCCAATAAGTATTTTGCAGTTTTAACCTATAATCGATTTATATAAACCGTTTTAACGCAGGAATAGTTAACTGTATATTTAATATGTATATATTGAGGTACTGAACGAAAATAAATGAACAGGTTGTTAATTTATTTTCGTTCAGCTCAGCGGGCTACTGAATTAAAAGTGAAAGTATTTATAAATTGTAGATGGTACTCAATAGCAGTATATTTTTTACCCAAATACTCGAACTCGAAAAAAAAAGAAAGATAGATTCCTTTTGGACGAACGCTTTTGATGTAATGAACGGATTCGCTTTTGACTTGACTAGAAAATATTTAAGCCCCTTTTATAAGTCACTTGTGCAACGATGTTGCATTGTAGATACATGTCAATCACCTGATCATTTTTACTTGCGACTATAGGTACTATATTACCTGCGATTATAAGTAAGTACTATATTTTTTGCGATTTGCCTACCTATAGTAGGTACTATAAGGCAAGTTTCGCAATCGTGCAGAAAAAATTTTTGAGAAAACAATTAAATATGACATTACGATGATAGAGAATACGAAAAAAGTGGGTCCTGCAACTCTGTCTGTCTGTCCGTATAGGGATCTACAACCTGAACCGCTTTACCGATTTTTTTTTTCAAGATTTGCAGTTAAATTCTGTGGGGCACCCTACAGAGGGGTTTTTGGAATTGAGTCTCTAGGTTTTGAAATAACGGTACCTGCCATACAACCTTTATGATAATACCTATTTTCTCGAAAACTGCTCTAACGATTTTGATAAAACCTTACGTAAAATATCAATAATTATTCTTTTGATGTAAAATTTTTTTTTTTTTTGGAAATGTTTAAAAACAGTACCCCCCATAGTACCGTTTCCTTCAAAACCGACCTTCTCGCTAATGGATGACACGATTTTGACAAAATTTCATGTTTTAGAATTCCTAGGTTCTTTTAGAAAGATTGCATATTAACATTTGAAAAGTTTAGCTTTTTCGAATTTTCATTAATTTAAAAAAAAAAATTTGATTTGTTTCATATTTTTTGTCAATACATTTGCTAGCAAGATCTTAAAACTTGTGTGCTTGAATTTTTAAAACTTCATGTTAAAAAAAAAATCAAAAACAAAAATTCGGTTTCTTAAAAAACGGCTCTAACGATTTTGATTAAATTTTTAGGGTTTATATTATTTGCGACTGAAAAAGAATGAGGTTTTTAGATTTTGGATTGAAACTTTTCGAATATTTAATTAAATTTTTTTTTATATTTTGCGTGGTCTAATTCAATTTTCATAAAAAATGTGTAGTTGGCAGCCCTGTACCACCAAATATATTAAGAGCGAATATCAAAACCTTTTACTCAGCCTTAAGATTTTGGTATCGCAAGTTCGTGCGTCCCAGTCGTGCCCATTTTTACATTTTTCCTCACTCATCGTTATCATCAACTTATCAGTGAACAACATTGGTTAGCAGTTGTGCTCAGAACAGATTTCATGATTTTGTGATACTACTCAAACATCTTGCTTTTACAGAAACATGTCCCTGCCGCAACTGAAATCCCGGATCAGTTTCTGAGGACACTGATTTTCTGCGTAGTGGCATTTTTCCTGACTTGTTCACGGCTAATTTTCAAAGAACAGGATTCTCTGCAGCGTTTCACGTCTCGAAAAATAACAGATTTTAGTAGTATGAACAACAGCTCTTCATCGCAGTAAGAATAACTGTGAACTTTATTCGATTCAAAAGTTTGGAATTACATAATCGCTTCTGCCATAAAAAATTTTCCAACATACTTTGATAACAAGTAAAAATAAAAGCCGTATAAAGCGCAAAGTATACGGAGTCGCGTAAATAAATTCGACGATTAAATCTTTTTTAGCCAAATGGTGTCAAACTGCCAGATAACAAAAAGTCGCATACTTGTCGTTACCTGTCAGTTTGCATGCATAGCTATGTATATACATATTTAAAAAAACATCATCAAAGAAAAATTAAATTTGAACACCGTTCCTCTAATTTTATAAAGTGAATGAATTACTAAATGTTGCATAGGAAAACTAAGATTCTTGTAAAAGGAATTCAAAGTTTAGCTGTAAAAAAATGTCAAACTTGTAAAAAACTAAACGGTGTAACAACCATATCTATATAAAAAAAAATTTTAAGAATATGAACAAGTAAAACAGCTTTAAGTCGCTGAAGTGCACTATACAAATTGTTACTTAGAGCTGTGTTAGTCAACCCATCCTCCTAACAAATTCATTGATTGGGCATTGGGCTAGGGATGGATCGATTGAAAGCAATAACAATTAATGAAATTTTGAAAAAATTCTGCTTGGTTGCCCAGACGGATTAATTCGGATTGCCACTAAAAAATAGCTATTGGTGATGCGCGAACACTCTCGGAAGTAATATGCGTGATTTTCATCTGATTTTGGTTAACGATTTTTAAAACTACAATATTCCCAATGCAAAAACACTTCTTGGTAATTTGTAGGAAGTATTCGCAACATATTAAAATCTGCGGTTCCGTCGCTCGTCTCCAAAGTCCATCAGAGACAGCTCAATTGTTAGCTCTTTGGGGGAAGCTAAACTTCTTATGTGAAACAGTTTGCCACAAACACAACTCTTCCAAAAAGTTCCTCCGGTTTTTAACAGCTTAGATGATTTCAAATGGCTTATCTTCATTCGTACTCGCACTGTGGCAAGAGTTTTGGAAGGTCTTAACATGTGCAAATCCGACCCGCATAGTATCCTTGCTGTTCTGAAGAGGTGTCTATAGGTCTTTCCAAGTGAAAGGACTAGAGGCGATAGCTTCTAAGCAGCAGCTGCGGTCCTTCCTAGCAAAAGGTGCACTGGTGATATGATGATATGTCTATCAGAGGAATTAACATTGTTTTGGATAAGTAAGATGATTTTTTATTTTTATATTTCTGTTTTAAACGCATAAGAAGATATAATAAACCTGTAAAAACAATGCACATTTTCGGAGACTTTGGGATTTGGGGGGTTTTGTGACTTTGATTTTTTTTCTTTTTCGTTTACCATACCTAAAAAATATCAAAAATTGAGAACTACCTGACCTTTTGTAGGGTGAAACCACTTTGTTGAAGATTTGACTTTCATAATACAAACCGCGGCATACTGTTTAAGTATTGTGATTAGACTAAAGTCAAATTCATGTCGTAGTTGTCATAGCAATGTATTTAACATTATTATTGTACCATATTGCATTGAAGCTTCTGAGCAATTTTTAGTCTTTTATATAAAGCATTATTTTGCACAACTTAAAACCACTATTTTATTGAATTTCAGACTGAATTTTGAAATTTAGAACTTCTCGGCCTTTTGTATGGTGAAACCATTTTGTTGCTTGAACTATACCTACTATTGCCTTAAGGATTTGACCAAAAGATGATCATTATGTACCGCGGCATACTATTATCGTGATCAGACTGAATTCACACTTATGTTGTAGTATATTGCGTTGAAATTTCTGAGCTATTTTTTATTCTTCTATATTAAGCATTGATTTGCACAACCACTATTTTATTTTTACCTTCCTTGAGTTTCGTAGATAACATGTACACATATAAGATGTCGGTGTGGACAAAACGTTTACTCAAGCCGTTTTTGAATTTAAAAATTTTTAGATTGTGCTACCTCTACAAGGCAAGGATCAAATCAAGTCTGTTAAGGGTTGCACATCCAATAGTTTCGGTTTCGTTTTCGATAAGTTGAAAAAAATCTTCATTTCATGAGTGTTTCAGGAACTATCATAAGCTTTTCACTTTAACCGTCCACCACTACCCTTATCCATGAATGGCACCTACATCCAAGAAACCGAAAAGCTTTCAGTACTCGGTATGTGTATTGCTGGGGCGAGTTCAGGTAACAAACAATGAGGTAAATGTCATGTGTTTCTTTTCAAATGACAGGTATGTGGTGATTTCGTGGCTCAGCGATTTTTTAGAACACACGCCCAGGCTTTTTCGACAAGTCACATTAGAGACGTGGATCAACCTTGGGTAAAGAACAAACCAATTCCCTGAACCTTGTATATATATGATATATCAATTTCACTATTTCATTTATTATTATGAAATAACAAATGAATTTATAAGATATTATACGTACTTATATTAGACTGCAAAACAGAAATTCTTTTCAATCAATTTAAGATGTATTTACAATTGAATACAATATGTCTGGCCTAGTTTTTTTGTTTTTTATTTTTCAATAGTTCCTAGTTGTTACTATATTTGCCTGACCACTTTTTGGGCTTACTCGATTGAAATAAGGAAAAAGTACGTTAAAAAAATTAATTTACGCAATACGCAACGCATATGCTTTAATTTCATTATGAGGCCCTCATATTGATATTAGTGTGGAGTTTTTGTGTGTACATGTAACTTAAAACCCAGTTAGATAAATATTGAGGGGTCCTTACAGCGACTTCTTATCAAGAGCGCTCTTCATTAACTTGCAGACACAATACTATTTAGCGCCATTTAGCGAAGCAACAACGAGACATTCTGATTATGATAGAGTCCGAGATAAAAATGTTTATAGTTTTTTTTTCGCTTATTGTTTGCTACAATTATTATTTATTATTAAATACTTTTGTGATTTAAGTTTCTTAATTTATCTAAATTTTAAAATGTTAACTTTATATGTTTTTCCATTGTCTTTTATTTAAATGTTTATTATTTAAAATTATTTAACATTTACTTTGTGTGTTTTAAGCATAATAGTTTTATTTAATTTAATATTTAGTGGCATAGATTTTATACACGTTTACATATACATACATATGTTTAGTTAAATTATACAAGAATAGTTTTCGACATGAGTCCCCGACTTTATATATTTTCTATATTTTCGTTAGTGTGACCATTTTAAAAAGAAGCACTAAGCTAAGCTTATGCTATTTTTTCGGACACAAAAATTAAATACACATCCAGAACTACAGGTGTACCTTAACTCTCTAGAATTAAAAATATAGTGCTCGAAAATGTTGGTACCTACTTCTTTTTCTGTCTTTATTTGTGTATGTAACAAAGAATGACCCAACAAACGAAAAAAAAACCTGATGAAGCTTGCGACTACAAACTGTATTCTTATAATTTGCCTTAGTCAAAAGTATTACTTCATCGCACACAACCAATATATTGAAGAAAAACAAGTCTTTTAAAATCTATGTACTCGTACGAAAGAAAAAGAACTTGTTGAAAACTCACAACATTTTAATATTAAAAAAAAAAAGATGAAGTAATAACTACTTGAACAAGTTGAAAAGCCTTGCAAGTTAAATGGCTTAAGGACATTTTTATGCTCGCTGAAGTCGTATGAGTACGAGTGTAAGCGTAAAATGTAAGCTATTTTTGTACACCGAACTAAAAATATAAAAAAAATTATTGGAAGATAAGATAAATTAATTTAGTATAGTTCAAAAGTTCAAAACCAGTTTGAATCAAAAAATGATCTTGCAAAAATTTAAATTTTTAGACTGAAACAAACCAAATGATGCTTATTTTATTTCTATTTATATGCTGTTATAAAACAAAAAGGAAAAGTTTATTATACCTAACCTTACGACAAATCAATTTTTCTTAAGAAACAGTGGATCCAGCATTAATCAAGTAATACAAATGAAAGCGTTTGAAGGCTTATATGTAAATGAGTATAAATTTGCATCGATATGCTATCATGTGGAAAAAGGATACAAAGACGTGTTCGTTTTCATATTAAAGAAAAATAAATCTAGAGTTGCGCATTAAACATATGTATATATACATATACAAATGTAAATTGAAATCGTGTCTAAAAATCTTACTTAAATATATTTTATACAAATATAATCAAAATCGTTTGTTTATTAATTGTTCGTTTTCAATTAATTTCCTCTACTCTTTCAGCACTACGAGTTTTTCTTACTCTTAGCATTCAATTAACCCCATTTTAAATTTTTCACGATTTTGTCGTTACTTCTTAGGTGTAATTTTAAACTTCTTGCGTTTTTTAGATTTAAATAAAAATGTAAACAAAGATATTACTAAATGAGTTTGTCACCTCGCTATAGTAAGCATATGGTTAGTCAAAAGATATTTTGTTTGTATGCATACATCATTTTATATATATAAAAAAATAACTTAAAGGATTAACAGCATGAACAATAATTAACTCATATAATAATGTCAATGAAAAAAAAATTGTTTTGGTACAAGACTGCTATAAAGATTATATATGTCAGTGGTAAAAAAGAAGAAAGCAGAATGAAGAAGCCTCGTTTGAAATCTTACGGTCTCGTTCTTAAAGGCGACTATTTTTAGTTATTATGATATATGACTCCAAAAAATCTTGCTTGAATCACAAAACAAGGCTAACGGTAGGTTGAAAATTTTTATGTATTTCATATAGTTGAGGTAATCTTTAATTCATTAAAAATTTTGTAAATTTTACTAAAAAGAAGGCAAGAAGTTCTCGAACATTACACTTTTTTGTAACTACTGTATGAAACATAATTTTGATCACACTTCAATTATAGTAAATAATGGAGCTGGGTTCAATCTCAAAATTAAGGAAAAGTATGGAAAATCAGAAAACAATCTATTGGATTTTGGGAATTTTAGTAAAAAAAATGTTTGTCTAAAAAACCTCTGATACTTTTTGTTCAATTGGTAGTTATTTTTTAAATTCATTTTGCGAGATACCTACAACAATTACAGAAAGTGCCATTCGTAGTCTAGAATACAAATTTTTTTCTTAATACAAACAAAAATAAACTAATAAATTCATGAAAATAATCTTAAGAGAATTTTACCCTAAGATTTTTTTTTTTTTAAGCAAAAACTTAGGCGAACAGATATTTACTCATGCTATTAATCCCATACTATTGCATTACTTGAATTCTAAACAATTTTATTTTAGTTGTCAATTTTTTTTTCTTCTATATTTTAAATGGAAATGGTTAGTGGTTGTAATGAAGATGGTAACAACGGCAGCGGTAATGATGGCGACTGTGCTTCAGTATTTAATAACGGAGATGAAAGTAATGGCGGCACCGTTGTTGACGGTGTTGCAACTAATTTCATTGGATATTATCCCCTGTCATCGTCACGTGCTTCAAAAAGGGTTCGCAACCAACCTTGGATCATGTTTGACCAGCCGGCTGCGAACCCTAATGGTCGCTATACATTATCGCTACCCATTTTTAATAATTCAAATTTCTTTTTAGCTATTTTTGAGTACAGAATATCAATCGGCTGTGAGTGATCATATAAACTAGGTGCTTGTAGAATAATTAATGCTGTGCCCAGTATACATGCTATTGTAAATATCCATAAAAACAAGCGGTCCAATACCATTGCTACATATTTCCAATCTTCTTCAACCTGCAAATGAAAATGAATAAGAGTATTTAGTTGTGGCTCAAAAAAGTTATACTTTTTTTGTAGCTATGCACATAATCTCGAAATATCTTTAAAAAAATATATTGATGAATTTAGCTTGCACACTCTGTTCCCTTTTTACGTGACACTGTCTTTCTCTTAGCAAACAAACGTGCTTATCACTTATCATACATTGCCATTCCTTAAAAAGTTAGTATAATCAATTTTGCGGATTAAAAATAATGTTCAACTATACTTTCGAGAGGTGTGCAAACTTTTAATAAATTTCAATCGAATTTGTAAATAATATTTATTTTAACTGTCATTGATTTGATGCTGATCACATATGTATATGTATTGTAAGCGCACTTGGCAAAGCTGGCCAAAACAACCGTTTGATTTTTATGGAGTAAATCGAATTTCATTCCGTTTTACTTACACTTTCAAATTTATCCTTATTTCTGACGTGTTGAGCAATAAAGCGGGAGCCTTCTATTGTCTTTTCCATTTCTCTTGCATAGGGCTTATCAAATGTGGGACTGATGTCGGCAGCACAGCAGCCAGGACTTATATCACCATTACCTGAAGGACTGAACAGATCATCATCACCACCGGGCAATGGCAGCGCTGATGGCAACGGGGGATCTCCAAAACACGGCCCAATTACACCAGATGCAGTAATTTCAAAGCGATGCGATGGTATAGCTAAGGTTGCAAAACATAAAAAAAACTATTTTATAGCAAACAGAATTGATCTTTAATATTGCAAAAATGAAAAACATGAAAATAATTAGTACGTTTCAAATTTTATGTTTCATATATATAATTTTGATGGATGATTTAAATTTAAAATAAAAACAGTAATTTAGATCATGCTTTAACCTTGAATTTTTGGAGTAGAACCTGTTTTTTATTAGTTACTTAAGTTTACTTGTCAATTTCACTTCTAAAAAAATTATATTTGTCAGCTGTAGTTATTCGTCGATCCCATGAACGAACATTGAAAGAGATAAAAATTCTTTCAAAAAGAAAAACATTCATGTTCAATTGTAAAAAAATTCAGGCTTAATTTTTTGAGTAGCCGAACTTACTTACTTCTCTTGCGCTTAGGTTTTTCTCTATAAAATATTTTTGAGTCTTCAAGTAAGTTAATTTGTTTCTTTTCACTCGAACATGGCCTTACAAGAAGTGATGTCAATCTATGAGCCCAACACACTCAGAAATTATATACATACAAATACATTGAAGATAATGGTCTTCAACAAATGTTTCCATAATCCATACCCAAAGCAAACTACAATTATATACTTATTAAACTGTTTTTTCGCCTTAAATTCGATTATCATAATTTCTCCAACAGCATATAATATAATATAATATAATATTATATAATATAATTAATATAATATAATATAATATAGCAGGTAATAATTTGAAGTTATAGCCATTCTCAGAAAAACTTAATTATTTTCGATTTCAAAGGTTGAATACATGTTGATAATCAGATGAAGAATTTTTTTGTGCATAGATTGTGCACATTATAAATTTTGGAAACACTTGAGTTTTTTTTAGCTACCTGAATAGATAGAACCACAGTATTTGCAACTGATATTATAATATTTTGTATTTGAACTGAATAGAGAAAACATACCAATTAAATTGGCTGTTTAACTCTTCAGACTAACACAAACTCAAACAAAGATATACGAAGTCACGAAAAGAATTCATATCACCAGAAAGCTTTTAAAATTATATGACAAACAGATGACAAATAACAACAGCCTACGAAATAACTTAATACGTTCATCATGCATTCAAACAAGCATTACTACGTTTATTGTACTTTTTTTGTAATTTATATTGTGACGTAAAACACAAACCAGGTATTCCGTAGTCACCACTGAATCGTTTAGTGTCATAATTTACAAATTTTTCGACATCCGGTGGCAAATGAAACACATCGGTCAACACCTCAGGCTGTTGCTCTTCGTCATTTGATTCATCTTTTTGAGGTCTTTCCATACACAAAACTTTGGGCAAAATTTGAATAAACAATCTCTGTACCCATGGTGCCATTTTATGTGTCACAGGTGACCTTTAAAAAAATTAAATGTGTTCAATTAATAAAAAAAAATGTTTGCAGAAGTTATACCTAAAGTTAACGTTTAATACAGCAATTGTCACAACTACTGATAGAGTTACTAGCATCATCGTAAATAATAAATATTTCCCCAGCAATGGTACCGTCAACGATGTTGGAGGTATAATTTCAGCAAGTAGCAAAAAAAATACAGTCAATGAAAGCAAGATACTTATGCATAGTGAGATTTTTTCTCCCGAATCACTTGGCAAGTAAAATACAAGCACTGACAAAAATGAAATACCGACGCAGGGTATTATCAAATTAACTGTGTAAAAAAGCGTTTTACGTCTTAAAGTTAAATTAAACACGATATCCAAGTATGGTTCTTCGCAACAACTATAAAATTTTTCATTTCTCACAGCTGGTACCCGCATTATATCCCATTCAACAGAAATATAATAGTCCTGTAGGTCGATACCAACTTCGATGTTATCCGAATCGACAGTCTGTTTTAGATGGCGCAGATCAACCTTTTTTAAATAAAAAGAATAAAGTATTAGTTTCTGAGTAAAATTATGAGTCATTAATTAAAGTAGTCAATATATGTATTTATTTCGTGAATAATATGTCGGGTGAACCTATACACATTAGCTAAAGTGAAGGGTTTGCCCCATGTATTATTGAATCATAAAATATATATTAACGACCTGGTTAACATAAAAACACAGCTGATTAGCAAGATTTAGATTTAGATCATAAGTGAAAAGTTGTATAAGGAATAGTCAAAAATGGAGGTAGGATGTTTTAAATTTTCCGTTCTCATATCCATAGGATAACACAAACCGCTGCATTTGAAACAAAACCATGGTTTAGGTATATTTTTGAATTGAAATAATTACGATAGCATTGGTGAGCCAATGCTGAGAAATCGATTTTAATCACACTCATTATTTATATATATCTAAAAATTTTGCCTAACCCAATCCTGTTCAGCCTAAGCCACCTGTTGGAAACAGTAGCGGGTTCGAAAGCTTTACAAAAATTTATTCTCCTTTTCATATCCCTTTATTTTTTTTTTTTTTTTCATTTTTCTGTTTATTTTAAATAAATTGAAAAAATTCTATTTGTTTCCTTCAAATTTTTTATTTTTTATTTATATCCTTCATTTGTAGTCTTATATTCTCTAATGAAAAATATTCATATATGTAGAGAAGTCGAATGTTGCAAAACATATGATGATAAAAATCATAATTTTAGCTTACAATGTTAAGATTAATAGGAAATGCAAACAATATATTTAAATAGGATGCCTTTGACTAATTAAATGTATTTATATAAGCTAAGCTTAAAAGTCTAACGATAAAAAAAACTATCTTACCAAATTTATTTCAAAGCTTGATAGGTAGCAATAGCTATTTTAATACCTATAAACACACCCGTCTGTAAGTTGGACATAACCTTTGGTACCAAGCTTGAAGAAAATCAATTCAGCCGTTTAGGACGTATCTACTTCTCTATGGTACGATGAAATTACAATCGATAGAAAAAAATTCTAACTCGGCAGTAGAAAATAATATTTTGAAATTATAACAAATAAAACACAGGAATAAACACTAAATTAGGAATTTATTAAGCCCATTTATTATGCCTTTCCATGTGTGAGAAGACGCAATCCTCAAATGTAAGCTACGAAAGCAAAAACATAGACTGGAATTTATATAATGCGCGAGTATGAGCCAAAGTGATACCCGTGGCGTGATGATTAACGTGTCTGCTGTTAAACCAGAGGTTATAGGTTCGAATTCCAACAGAGGCAAAAATGTTTTTCCACAGGTATCGCCTTTCACGAGGTATTGGAAGCTCTCCGTTGGTAAACTCATTGCCTTGAAAAGCGCTTTCTCGATTTCCCGTTCGGAACCGGCAGATAATTGCAGGTCCCCTACATTCCCTCACAAGGCATAGTTGTAAGAAATTCGCTAGGCCCTGGGGCTCCTCGCTCTTTCACGCAACCCTATTTATTTGTTTATTTATATATTTATGAGTTCAAAGTTAGTAATGATATTTAGGAAGGATTAGGAAAAGCTAAGAACTCCATTTACGATATCCCATAATTGGAAGCATTTCGTGCAGAATTGTGCTACAAGAAGAATTCTGAACACGATCCGCAGTGAAACAAAGTCGCAAATAGATGAAGTTTTGCATTTTGCATTTATGTGAATAAGCGAAGTCAAATAAAAATTTGTATATCGAGTTAGCATATTTTGCTAACTTTCGCAGAAGATAACACCCATAAGACAGATGACAAAAAATTAGCATACAAAAAATCATTTGGAGGAACTGTCAGAATATTTTTTATTGCAGAATTTGTCAATCCGTGCAGCATCATGTTTCAAGAAGAATTTCAAACGCAATCCACAACAAATTGAGATCGCAAATTAAAGAAGTGGTGCAGTGAAATGTGAAATGTACCTACTTGACAGAAAAAGCGAGGGCAAAACTGTAAAAATGCATGAAAATGAAACTGTTGTTGCTATTGGTTATTCTTTACAAATTTTTCCAGAGCACTCTGAGCAAAGATTTTGAATCTGTTCATATAAGTATTTTTTTTATCTTTTTCATTAGAAAGGTAATTTGCTTAGGTAGCTTTATTTTTTAACAAACATTTCATTTTTATTTCTTAACAAATCACCAGAATGTAACAACCGTTCTTAAATGAAACCAACACCTTCTGGCAAATCTAGCGATATTGACACTTCAACATATTGTAACATCGAAATCAATAACGCACTTCAAAAACTAATTTTACACATAAAAGGAGAATTTTTGATGCTGAAGGTAAGTCTTTCAAATTTTACCAAAAACTGCTTTCAATTAAAACAAAACTTGAAAAGGACTTAAGTAAAAAAAAGGCTTAAGTCCAAAATAGCTGACTAATACTGAATTGAACAGGTTTTACCTTTCTAAATCTGCATCTGAAGTAACATTCACACACAATAGGGGTGTTTCTTTATGAAACCTAACAAAATTGTTTCGTAGTATGTGTAAGAATTTAACCATAAAAGTGTTCTTATTTAAATTTTCTAATAGGTATATCCTCTGCAAATTAATGCTTGGTTTATATGTATATTCTTCTTAATTCCTGTAGGCACAAGACGTAAAGACTTATGTGAATCTTTTCTTACTTAGTTTTTATGAAAGCCAGTAATTTTTTGCAATTTTTAATTTATATGCTACTGAGTTGTTTTTAGATAAAGAAACTATTTCATACGTACCATATATCCATCGTAAGTCCATGATCCAAACTTCATGAAACATGTTTGTTCATCGAATGGGAAATATTCTACATCAATTTCGCAAAAAGACTTATAAATGGCTGGAGGTTTCCAAACGACCTTGCCAGTGTGATGCAAAATAGCCTTCGTCATTATTGTTACTTCATAATTGCCATCAGCGCTAAAAGTTAAATACATAAACAAAAAAAAATGTAACAAGCGATTTAAACGAGACAACAACAACAACAAGCGAATGTGTTGCACCAACAAACAAAAGATTATAGGTAATAGGAATTTAAAATTCGTAGACAAAATGGTACGAAAGTCATTGCCCTTAAATATAAAGCCTATAGCATATTTTCATTAAAAATTTTAAAGGTTAAACTCCATTCCTTTTTCATATATTTTTTATGCAGTAACCTCCTATGCTATAACAATTTAAAGAAATGGATGGATTTAACTACTGTTAGTATGTATTCACTTTTCACAATCTAGCTCGGGCACATAGGGTACAAGTAATTCAAAAGCCTATTTTACATACCAAATATGTACTTCACTATATTAAGCCTTAAAACTGTGTATTGCATCTGATCATTCATTAATTCAAGACATGCATGTATATGTTTGAGACATACAACTTCTAGGGAGATGGGAGGGACGATTTCTTACAAGACATATTAACTCGTTTGCAAAAATTGGAAATTACCTTCATCCATCCAACTTTTTAAACTAGAAACACTGTGCAAAAGCTGAAGGTGTAAGCTTAGTACGCATAGGTACTTATAATTTATCAATACTGAGCAGTTAAAGATCAGTATTCATTTGTATTTGTGTTTGTAATAGAAAAACCAATCTCGAAAATTGAGAAGGTTTTTTACCATCAAAACCGATTGAAACTGTTTCACAATCAACGAGTAATTACATACTCTGAATCAAAATTCGAGCAACATCTTTCATTTATAGGTTGACATATGCTGAATTTACCTTGATTTTGAACTAAACCTTCAAGCAGGCGGGTGTTTGTTATGGTAATGGTCGCGCGTAGTCAAAAAGACCTATATGTTTTTGTAAGAGAATAATTAAGACAATATTAAATCGTTTATCATTTATTTTCTGTACTAGGGAAAATGAAATAAACTCAATAGTTCATACAAAACAAAAATATAATAATCAGCCTTATTATGAGTTTCACGTGAACAGCTTTTCGCCCGGAACATTTTTGTTCGCCCGGAATTTTAAAAGCTATTATGAGTTTCACCTGAACAAAATTCCAGACTTACAATTTTTCCGCTTTTGTTGTTCACTTGTTCGTCTCACAAAAATAAGTGAAATAAATTGCTCTCAACGTTTTCGCATTTCACGGGGAAAAATAGCTCATAATAAGGGAAATTTTTCGAACATGGAAAATTTTTCCCCCGAAACTCATAATAAGGGAAAAGTGAAATGGGATCTTTTTCGGGCGGAATGATTTCACGTGAAACTCATAATAAGGCTGAATATAATAATCTATCTATCTTCTATATCTATCTTCTATACATATAATAAAAACGTAACAGTTTGTTTGTTTGTGCACGCTAATCTCAGAAACGGCTAATCCTATCTAGATGGGATTTTCAGTAATATATTGTGGTAAGCTTCACTTAACATTTAGTTTTTATTTCATGTCAATCGGTTGATAAATAAAAAAGTTATGCCAATTCTTGCGGACGAAGTCGCACACCTTGTGAAAATAGCAAAACTTAAATTTCAATAGTAAAATTTTTCTTTGATACCAGGCGCACAGCAATGTTCAGAAAGCAGCAGAAAGCAAACGAGTAGAGACAGTGGGGGAGTTATTTCTCTATAAAAGCAACTAAGAACTGAATTAGACCAATCAGCGTTCGGAACAAGTGTAAAGATCTTGCGATGACCCCATTGGCTTTCCTATTTCGAATGGGAGGCGGTCCATTTTTCATAGAGTGACCTGATTACTTCCCAATGTAAAGAGGATATCAATAGCTTCTTTACATAAGCAAAGAAACAAAAAGGCTTATCTAAAGATGTTTATATATTCCATTACATTAAAGCGAAAAAGAAAAAAATCCAAATTATGTGTGTTGTTGGTTCAGAAATTCAATTGATATGTACATACTATTTTTAAAGCTTTTTTCGCTCAACAAAAAACTTTTCTTTTTTAAAGAGAGCATCTGGTCACCCTCATTTCACACCAGTCAGACCGCTTTCCCTCTTTTGATTTCTGCTTTGAAATGAATGCTATGCAGCTACCTGCTGCTACCTCCTGAACATTTCTGTGCGCCTGGTAGCAAAGAAAAATTTTTCAATGATTTCGATGAGTATTTTTTGTTGAATAGTATATATACATATGTATACAGGATGTATGTATTATGTCCGGGGTAAACTCCTAAACCACCCAGCAGATTTTTATGAAATTTTCAAGGTAAATATAGTTTAGTCCAGAGATGGTTCCTGTCAAGCTTTGACACCCATATTCCCACAGGAACGGGGTTGGGAACGGAAACTTAGAAACTACTGGATAGATTTAGAAAATTCTTTCAGCAGTAGTAGGATGCCACATAGTCCCACGGAAAAGGAAAAACGAGAACGGGAACCTTAAAACTACAGACCCGAGCAAAGCCGGGCCAGCTCAGCTAGTATAATATATATAGTAGATAATGTTACTAACGAAAGAGCTTTTCATGCCAGTTTAAGCTACGTGCAGACGGCATATAAAAAGCCGCACATATGTGCGGTTCTGACGTCACATAAAAAGTTGTAAATTCAACGCAAATGCTATACGTAAATCAGTGTACGCAAACTCGCATATAAGGGTGTTCAGACGATGTGCGGAATCTGTCCCAAAAGCCGCACATTAGTTTGCGTTGATTTGCTCGCACATCAAATGTGCGCAAATGAATACGCACATTTTTTGGTCGATGTGCGACGTGTTCACACGATATGAAACTCATAATAAGGCTGAATATAATAATCTATCTATCTTCTATATCTATCTTCTATACATATAATAAAAACGTAACAGTTTGTTTGTTTGTGCACGCTAATCTCAGAAACGGCTAATCCTATCTAGATGGGATTTTCAGTAATATATTGTGGTAAGCTTCACTTAACATTTAGTTTTTATTTCATGTCAATCGGTTGATAAATAAAAAAGTTATGCCAATTCTTGCGGACGAAGTCGCACACCTTGTGAAAATAGCAAAACTTAAATTTCAATAGTAAAATTTTTCTTTGATACCAGGCGCACAGCAATGTTCAGAAAGCAGCAGAAAGCAAACGAGTAGAGACAGTGGGGGAGTTATTTCTCTATAAAAGCAACTAAGAACTGAATTAGACCAATCAGCGTTCGGAACAAGTGTAAAGATCTTGCGATGACCCCATTGGCTTTCCTATTTCGAATGGGAGGCGGTCCATTTTTCATAGAGTGACCTGATTACTTCCCAATGTAAAGAGGATATCAATAGCTTCTTTACATAAGCAAAGAAACAAAAAGGCTTATCTAAAGATGTTTATATATTCCATTACATTAAAGCGAAAAAGAAAAAAATCCAAATTATGTGTGTTGTTGGTTCAGAAATTCAATTGATATGTACATACTATTTTTAAAGCTTTTTTCGCTCAACAAAAAACTTTTCTTTTTTAAAGAGAGCATCTGGTCACCCTCATTTCACACCAGTCAGACCGCTTTCCCTCTTTTGATTTCTGCTTTGAAATGAATGCTATGCAGCTACCTGCTGCTACCTCCTGAACATTTCTGTGCGCCTGGTAGCAAAGAAAAATTTTTCAATGATTTCGATGAGTATTTTTTGTTGAATAGTATATATACATATGTATACAGGATGTATGTATTATGTCCGGGGTAAACTCCTAAACCACCCAGCAGATTTTTATGAAATTTTCAAGGTAAATATAGTTTAGTCCAGAGATGGTTCCTGTCAAGCTTTGACACCCATATTCCCACAGGAACGGGGTTGGGAACGGAAACTTAGAAACTACTGGATAGATTTAGAAAATTCTTTCAGCAGTAGTAGGATGCCACATAGTCCCACGGAAAAGGAAAAACGAGAACGGGAACCTTAAAACTACAGACCCGAGCAAAGCCGGGCCAGCTCAGCTAGTATAATATATATAGTAGATAATGTTACTAACGAAAGAGCTTTTCATGCCAGTTTAAGCTACGTGCAGACGGCATATAAAAAGCCGCACATATGTGCGGTTCTGACGTCACATAAAAAGTTGTAAATTCAACGCAAATGCTATACGTAAATCAGTGTACGCAAACTCGCATATAAGGGTGTTCAGACGATGTGCGGAATCTGTCCCAAAAGCCGCACATTAGTTTGCGTTGATTTGCTCGCACATCAAATGTGCGCAAATGAATACGCACATTTTTTGGTCGATGTGCGACGTGTTCACACGATATGCAGAAAAATACGCACATCAACCATTTGCATTCATATGCAAGTTTGCGTTAATTTAATCGATTGTTTGACTTTTGTGTTTTGCTCATTTTTTTGTCATTGTTGACTATTTTAAATTGAAAATGTTGAATGAAAGTGGGCTGCTATTGCAGTTTTGACATTGGATATGACTGAAAAAGATGAAGATCAAGAAAGTAGCAATGAATCGGGTGTGGAACAGTTTCAGATGCATAGTGTGTGGACAAAGGACTGGCTTCTGCATCGCCAGACGGAAGGTTTCTGAGCGAAATTGTTATTGGAACTGCGTGACAGTGAACCAGAATTATACCACAGTTTTGTTTGAATGTCAGCCGATCAATTTGATCATTCTTATGTAGGTTGCTAAAGCCCAGGATCGAAAAAGCTACCACCAACGACCGAACAAGCATATTGAATGGCAATATGCTCACATTTAAACAGAACAAAAAATTTTATATTTATGATTTACGATCAAATTAGTTTATTACTTGCATTAGAATTGAAAAAAAAAAATCAAAAATTGAAAAATAAATACTCAAGCTAACAAAACAAAAAGATCTACTAATATTTAAGTACATTTTGTAAAAGGAACAATAACATAGAACCAGCCAATTTTTGGCCCATATAATGGGATGAGATTACACTTAAATCAGCTCCTCCTCCAATTCTTCGGTCAAACTACAAGTTTTGCAATCTGTTGAAGGTTCAATCAAGGCACTCGGTCTTTCCTCCTCATCATAATCAACAATGATCGATTCCAAACCGTCTTTATCGTTTATCGACTTCCTCTTCAGTATCCTCAAGAAAACGAACCGATTGAACCGATGACGAACATGAATCACCTTCTAAGAATTCTAATAAATAGCGATTCATTCCGTTTCGTAAGTGATCGGCTTGGTCTTCAGAAAGATGTCTTAAATGGCACAATAAATAATCGCAGAAGGTTGAGTTCTTGTCGCTTGATTGCAAAGCGGAGACTGCCGAATTTAAAATGTCAAAGTGAGCGGTTGTTGACCATGATTGCGGCGTTGATGTGGAAGGCGGTGTTAAGGTTTTTGCCAAAAATCTACGTTTACGCTGCTCGCCGACTACAAGTTCTGACAGTGGTAAATCATCTGAAACCACGTCATCAACGAGGGCAGCAAAGTCCTGTAAAATAAAAGAAAATTGTTTATTTAAAAAGAAAAACCAGCATTTCAGAAAAACTGACATGGTCCATTGAAGAAACAGATGAAGTTTATCTTTTTACATTGTTGGCCTCCAAAAACATCATTTGAGAAATAATCTGCCAATGCACGGAGGATGGTTCTGTGCCCTGCACTTTCCGAGCTTGTACTCCGCCGAACCTATATCTCGCTTCTCCACCGCAGTAATTAAGGATTTAATTTCATTGGGCGTCCAATTTAACTACTATTCGAATACCGAATTCTGATTTCCTTGCGCGGCGTAATTAATTTTGCTGTGGGCTCTCGAAATGTATTTCGTGTTCGCTCGTTTAGTATTTTTTTCTTTTGCAATTCAATTTTGATCACAACTACACTTCAAAATCACTATTGATTTGCGTAAAATATGCACATTTGCGTTGTCCTATTTTCGTGTCAACGCATATGATTACGAAGACCGCACATGTACGCACATGCACGCAAAGTGTCACAAAAAATGTGCGAGGGTGTTCAGACGATTTGCGAAAAAGCCGCACATTTATGTGCGGTTTCGCTGTCGCACATCGTCCGCAAACCATTTGCGTGCATGTGCGGACTGTCCCAAAAGGGTGTTCAGACGATATGCGTCAATACTCGCAAATTATGACGTAAAAACGACGTCAGAACCGCACATATGTGCGGCTTTTATATGCCGTCTGCACGTAGCTTTAGTAAACTAAAGGCGATACCTACCTGTGGAAAAACATTTTTGCCTCTATGAGGATTCGAACCAATAACCACTGGGCTTACAGGCAGACATGCTAACCATTACGCCACATGTAGTTTGGTGAAAACGAGCTATTTTCAGGCCAGAAGACTTTTCATACCTTTCCATTGTCACTACGGCGAAAATGATGAAAACAGCGAAACGCTGTTTGTTTGGGAGAGCTTTAAAAGGTTGATCATGAATTTAGAACAATCTTTTGTACCACAATGTACTTGAAAAACTCTCAATTTAGGCAAAATTGTTGTTTAGTGTTTACTAGCAGACCCGCCCAACGTCCCAAAAGTGCTGTGTCGATATAGTGATGCAGATAGGTATGTGATTTAGAGGCTATATTCTTTTAAAGCTAAGGTAAAATGCACGTCACCAATAAGTTGTATTGCCCGTAATTGGGAACAAACACTAACAATAATGTACAGATTAGGTATAAATTATTATTTTATGTAAATCCATAGACTGAATATAAATACCTTCTTTCTCGAAAGAAAAAAAGTTTTGTGTATGTATGATTGGAAAGCAATCTTATTTCGATTTTAGGTTGCAAAGAAATGATATCACAACTTGCTTTAAATATGAAGGATATTTCATTATAGATTATTATGTGAGACGTGATCTAAAAAAAACATATTGTCTTGGCGTATATTATTTTCAAATAATATCCATTAGGTACTTTTGGTCTACTCTACTTACTTATTATACAGAACAATGTCTGGGAGCCAAATGTGCTCAGATGGTACATGAAGTGTGTCTACACCACCATAGTCGTCTGGATTCCACTTTAGTTTGTAATCATTCCATTCCTAGAGAAAAAGGAAAAGAAAACAAATCATGCAATTTTAGTGCTACCATAGGTTTACTTATTGTATTAAGATTTTATGTTTGAATGAATTTAAAAAAAATTCAAAATGATAACATAAGAACTTAAATCAAATAATTTGAAAAAAAAATTTTTTCCATTGACAGAGAATGTTCCTAAACTTGAAAGTTAAAAGAAATAAAGCGTTCTATGGATTCTGAGCGAAATGAAACATGTCTCTATTAGGTCATCTTGAAATTTAACCATTCAATAAGTAGGTACCTAGGTATATATAGTAATGTCGCTTTACGCTTTCCATTGGACGAAAAGAAGCGTCCAGGAGCGTCCAGGGGAATTCTCTAACCGTTCCATTTGTGCCAAGAGATCGCTTCTCATGATTGTGAGAAGTGACAGCCGCTTCTTGATTGAAAGTGAGAATCCACTCAAGAAGCACTAATACATACATGTTACTCAGATATCAAAAAGAAAATTATCTTCAAGGAATATTTTCTAAGAGCCATAGGTGTTTCACTCACTCAAATGCAGTTACGTTAAACTGAATAGCAACAATTTTGGGTGTTCCATTGGTTTTAAAATGAGTGCTTCCCCGAGTGAAACCAATGTAAAGCGTTATAAGACTGATACCTATATGGATACATATACTTTATTAATCAAAAATCAGTTTGTTGGTTTTTTGACGTTTTTGATTCACGTTTATATTTGCTTTATTTCTTTAAATGTATTCTAATACCTTTTCGTTAACTTCAAATTTCATCTCAGTCGTTTGATTTTTTCCAGAGATATGTTGAGACAAATTTTACCAAACGATCGAACTCCAAGATCTAATTAGATCTTAGTCTTATTAAATGCATTGCTAACTCAATCGGTTGATCCGTTTTGGAGACATTGAACGACAAAAATTAATTTGCTAAAAGAACGTGTTATTGACATTTATGTTTGGTCATTACATCTTTTATAGGCCATAAACTAGCAGTTGTTTTTATAGGCCGCAAGCTTTAAATCTACCTGCAGTGAAAATTTAAAAAAATATCGGATAGCCTATAATATACATATATGGACAAACGTTCTGAAAAATTTTGCTTTTTAAGGAGGATTGGAAGTGTATGAAAGGTAAATGGAAAATGTCAACGATAAAGCCAATTAATAGGTATTAACAAAATTATTCTTACCTGTT
Source organism: Melanostoma scalare (assembly GCA_949752695.1). Taxonomy (NCBI): domain Eukaryota; kingdom Metazoa; phylum Arthropoda; class Insecta; order Diptera; family Syrphidae; genus Melanostoma; species Melanostoma scalare. The sequence goes on along the minus strand of OX456986.1, from coordinate 185,691,334 downwards.
CCACCCACACGTTTGTTGTCATGATTTGATTTTTTAAATTCTGAAAAGAAGTATGCAATAAAGTTAAACCAAAAAAAAAAGTATATAAAACTTAAGTTTATAATAGCTGGTTCCTGGTTGTGAAAAATTTAAAAAAAAATTGTAGGAAACTACTAAGGGAAAAGTGAATTCATATTTTGTTTCGTTTCTTATTTAAAAACAAGCAGTTGTGTTATGAGGATGAAAAGCATCAAAAATCATCATCATCATCATCATCATCATCATCGGGAGCCTCGGGCCTAACGAATTTCAAGGACCTGCATACATACATACAATTTGATGCCGATTCCGCAGAGGTTAGAGACTTTTTCATGGCAGTGTATTCACTCTCTGACGACTTGCCAATTCCTTGCGAAAGGTTATATAGGTACTCGTAGAAAAGCTATTTAATGTTTGATTGATTTTTGATGACGTAGTGGTGTAACAAAAAACGTAAGGGATCAAAAGCTGTAACTAAATGCCTGCTTCAATTTAGTTTTACTGTTGCTTGCAGATGGCGACATCAAATTTGGTATCAAATGAGATGTTCACACTCTAAAGAGCCATCCAATTCGTTTTTATTTAAATATGAGTCTAAAAAATTATATTATTATAAAAGTCCCATTAAGACGATGAAAAAAATATATTTTTAAAACGGTGACTAAAATATTAATTCTTTAAATTTTTCATTCAGCAAACAAATATAGGGAAAACCAATTGCCAATACACTCGTTTAAACCGGACGGGCAATTTTTCAAAAATTGACTTAATTCTCTAAAAAAAAATACTTGAAAACCACCAAACAATTTATTACCACATAGTGTTTTATAGAGCTAATATGTTTTGTTCTTTAATTATCTTTTCGGTTTAACTCAATTTAGGGAATAGTTTTTGAGTAATCAAGTCTTAAAGTTAAAATGTTGAACAAAATATTTTTTTTTTTAACTAATCAATGCTTTTATTGGTTTTTAGACAAACACAGGAAATCGAACGTCACTAAAATTTAATAAAAGCGATCTCTATTTGTAAACAAAAAAAAATTGATTCTTAAAGAGCAAAATTTTGTAAAAAATTTATTTAAAGTAAAAAAAAATTATATGTTTTCAATATTTTTAATTTGAGACTTGATTACTCAAAAACTATTTACTAGATCAACTTCAACTAATATGCTTGTTAAAAGAACAAGGTACTAGCTATAGTATGTAGTAATAAGTAGCTTGGTTGATTTTGAATAATTTTTTTTAAAAATTAAGTAAATTTTTTATGGAATGTGGACACCCTCCCATATGATTTTTTTCTTGTCTTGGCCCAACCTATCCGTCCTGATCTTTTGTTGCGTCCGTCGTATTGTATTCAAAGTTATCTGTATAACATATCGGCTCATCCTGATCCTCACCACTGCTCGGAAAATTCACTTGTGAGAGACTGAATTCCATACAATGACGTTATTCAATTATCTATATAAAATTATTCGATTGTTGGTTACATCCCCACAACTCATTTTCTATAAAGACATATGTGTCCCCTAGATTCAAAAAACAACGTATTCCAGTTTTTCTAGTTTTGAGATATTAAAAAAAAAGCGTTTTTAGACAATCTTGAAATCGAACTGTTTTAGTGGTTTCTGCTTAGATTTTTAAGTGGAATGAAGCTGTTACATGTTACAATCAGTTACAGATAGATTTTTAAAAAATGAAGCAAACTGTATAGTTAACTCGATTTTCTCGAAAAGTGGAATACGTTGTTTTTGGTGTATATTAAAGAATTTGGGTTTTAAAAATGTTAAAGTTAGTGGTACACAATAGTATATGTTCCTGAAAAATTTTAAAAACTTTTTTATACTTACAACGTCAATTAGTTGTGAAAGTCTTAGACCCATTTTGACCGTTAGACGATCTGAATTGTTGCCAACAGGCCGAATTAACCTATTATAGTTGCTCAAAAGGTCGTCGTACAAACGTTTTGCATCAGGGTTGCCTAGACCGCCGGTGGCAAATTGTAGCGCTATGAACAAAGCTGCAAACAGCAAGCTCCCCATCTTAGGCCAGGTCCACCCCTAGGAAGAAAATATATTTTCCTTACTAATATAAATAGACACGGAAAAATAAACAAATCTTTACTTAGTCTTAAAGTAGATAGAGTAACAACACCCGTAAAGTAATAAAATAAGAAATACCTATTATTGTAGTAATGAATTGCAATTAAGTTTCAATTCTTTTTCAAATCAAATAAACACCTTAAATATGTGCTACTAACTACAATTCAACATCTTAGCAAGCCCTTTTGACAAGTTTTCATTCTCATTGCAAATTAAATTCTGCATATTAATATCTTAACGTTTCATGATGATACTTAATCTAAATAAAGATTATAATGTGTCTAAGGATTAAATTTAGTCCCAACGTGACAGCGAGTTGTAAAGAGGTACATTTTTTATTTTGAAGTACACACACACATGAAACTTTTAGTATCTATATTCGTTGCACAAGGAATTGGGAGTGCTCTAAGATTTGTATAACCTTCATATTTAATTCACAATTAGCTTTTCTATTAAGTTAACTGATGAAATAAAGGAAAGTTAACTTTTTAAATGCTCTTGTTTAATAACTGGATGTGTCTAGGCACCCAAGGTGTAGTTTGTGTAGGTGGTGTTACACCGCATTTTTGAGAAATTTTATTAAATAAATTTATTTCAACTTTGCATTTCAATGACAAATTTAATTACATCTTCAAATCTGCACGAGCTCAGGCAAGGCCAGGAGATAGGACATTCTCAACTGAAATCACTGCAATTGGTTCTCTTAAAAGTGCGAAGTAACACCAACCTACACCACATACACCGCATTTTTTTCACTCATATTACTCAAAATGCGGTACCTACATAGATATCTACAAAATAGTATTTGGTTCTCTCTGAGAGTTTTTTTTTTTTTTTTTTTTTTTTAAATGCGTTGTAACAACACTTACACCAACTACACATTTAGACACCTCCTAAATAATTGTCTAATTAAAGCTGCGCTATAAAGTAAGTTACAAATTCGTAAGGAAAAAATTAAGATTGCTATCAAGCATAGCATCACTACGATATAGAAATCGAGAATGTGGATACCGTACCAGTTTTTGAAAAACATAATCTTGCATAAAGTCGGGATAAATATTATCTTAAAAGAAAATTGGTAAAGTCAGTTCGATTAGTTCGTACACGGGCGTAGCTAGGTTTAAGTTTCGGGGGAGGTTTTAGACGATAAAACTAATGGAAGTGCATGAAATAAATAACCTTTTTATTATATGAAAAAAGGAAGGTTCATTTGATTACATATGCATAATATAATCAATCTTTTATTTTTCTTTTTAAATATATCCACTACTTCATCTACGTCAATATCTATCCCATAGTAATTATTCATAAGAGCAAAGCCGTTCAGTCTGTTTTCACTCGTTGTGTTCCGCAAGTAGTTTTTAAGTCTCCGTAGGCTTGAAAAAGTCCTTTCTGGTGTATCAGTGGAAACAGGTATGGTAGCCAATATCTGTAGCAACGTGTAAATTTTTGGATATAATTTTTTATCGCACTTTTCCAAGCATTCCAAAGCAGATTTTGGACAAGGGGAGGAGATAGTCATAGCTGCTTTCCACACTTCAAGTTCTGCTTTGACGAAGGATTGTACTTCTTTCGGGTAGCACTGCCGAATACATAAAAATTGCGTCTTCAATTTCAGAACTGACTGCAAAATTTTAAGGTAGCACACCAGATAATGCCAATAGTACTCTACGGTGTTTCTCAAACCTCTCGGTTAATTGGTGAATTGTGTGCTCTCGAAATGGTATGAATAAATTTATTTTGTAATACGTGTATATTAGGGTGTCTCTTATCTCAGAGGTTTTCTGACTAGATGCTTTGATTGTTTTTCATTTAAAAACAGTAGGTAGTTATTACTAAAAAACTGAGTCTGAGATTATTTAAGGAAAACCTTAAACTGTCAGAAACCACTATGGTCACCGTTCGAAATGTGACAAGTTGCCATCTACCGACAAATGTACAAAAATATTTTTCGGTGCGAACTCACAAACTAAGATATGGAAACGCATACCCTCTCACTTCATAAAAAACTCCCTGCCCTACTTGTATTTCACTTTGCTACGATGACGGCAACTCATGCCGACTTCGCACCGAAAAATATTTATGTACATTTCAAACGAAAACCATAGTGGTTTCTGACAGTTCAAGGTTTTCTTTAAATAATTTCAGACTCAGTTTTTTAGTAATAACTACTGTTTTCAAATGAAAAAGAATCAGAGCATCTAGTCAGAAAACCTCTAAAATAAGGGACACACTAGATCCGACGCAGAAGTGTTAGAGCAATTAAGTTGCCTTCCAACGATACGTGGCACTTGCAGTATACCACCATTTTCATCGAGTATCACCTTTGCTTCTTCATACAGATGACCGTACTCTTTGTCAACTTTATTTCTCAAAAGTTGCAAAGCATTAATAACTTTATCCACGAGACTGAATGCTTTTATCGGTGTTAACTGTTTGCAGTTTGATAGCGAAAATGTAAAGCTCATGACTTTTTGAAGAATCACTAGGCACATACCAAAATTCGAAGATGGCAGTGTGTTAAGCATTTGAACAGCTTGCTGCGATGTTTTTTTACTGTGGCTAATTTGGAGTTCTTCGAGAGCATTGACAATAGCTGGATTAATTTCCTAAAATCGCATAACGGGTTCATGCTTCCGAACCCACAGTGTTTCACACATTGCAAGCAGTGTTTTTCGATTTCCGGCCGGTAAAACAGCAGTGCTTTGAGCAGAATGTCTAAAGAAGGAACCAACAGACTGCACGATCCCAACGCAATTTCGCACATCTGATTGTGATCACGAGTCAGCAATAGCAAGGTTGAGAGAGTGCACTACTCTACAATGTACGTAAAGAGCTAAAGCACATTCTTGACGAATATACGCTTGGGTACCGTGCAAATATCCGCTCATTATTAAATATACTCTGGTTTGAATCTTCTTAAAGCAAAGCGAATCTCAGAAATAGTCTTATGTGACCCACAATGGAAAAAATTCTCTTAAAGATTAGAGTGAGAATCCTTTAGAGAAACATTATGCAGGGGTTCTGTGGGGTTTTGATAATGTTTTGTCGCAAGCAAACATTTTTAGTAATTGCAATTTCTAAAAGAAAATTCTTTAAATAAGCCTTTTCTTTGTCCCATTTTAAATCAATAACCTATCGATTCAAAGATCGATTCATTTAGACAGCCGATGATGATAAATGATAGACGACCGATTCGGTTTTCGAAAATGAGCGATTTACCCAGGCCTAATAGTGTGTACTGATCCGAAAATATACGAAGGCTACCGAATGCGATCAACCAATCGACTACGGTCGGCGCGGCAGCTGGCGGGCGGCAGAGAGAGCGAATCGAAAATACATTATTAGTGTAATTATACGTAATAAAATAAGTTATGCCAATTGAAGAGGTGTTATTTAAATATCTTTGATTTCGATATTCTTACATTTCGGGGGGGGGGGGGGGGGGTTTGAACCCCCCATGGCTACGCCCATGAGTTCGTAACAACCGTTTTGCGTGCTTGGTGCTACAGTACATTTTTTAAGTGGGAAGAAGTTTTTTGAAAAACTTTTTAATTATGTGTTACCTAATTTGTAACAGTGTGGTAAGATGGTAGCAAGAATTTTTTTTGAAACAAAAGTGGTCTTTGTCGTGCAAACATTGAGGAACAAAAACGTGTTTTGCTTACAGACCACTAACAAGTAACAACTAACAACCCTTGCAACCATTAAACACACACGCAACAACGCATCAATTAACATTATAACGATCGCTCATTAGTTATATGTACATATAGATTTAACTAGTCTTTTCTGTGAAACAGTACAAGTATAAAAGGCAAGGAGCCTCATTAGGTTATTTATTATCCAGCGACAACAAGGACGGAACACAAAAAAGATCAGAAAAGAAGAAAAAATTTCTCATTGAACAACAAAAGCCTGATCTTTTCTTTCTAAAACTGTTCTAGAACAGCTTATTGAACACTCTTATAATTAAGAATTTTCTTTGGTTAGGCCCTCTATGTGCCAACATTCTTACATCATCGTTATTAGATTATTTAGTATAAGTATCAATGGTATATAAAAAAATATAACGTTCAATAAAAAAAAAAAATTAAGTAGGTTATTATCACGGAAGCAACAGTACGAACTGCTATTCAAAATAAATGTAATAGTCCGAGATCCCTGGTCCAATTTTTTTTGTGATTACTATCAAGCTAATTTTCCCTGATTGGCTTCATTTTGTTGAGACGCCCAACAATTTTCTAACGAAAACTTTCGACTGTGGTAGCTAATAGAGGTAGCAAGGGTGAAATATGTCGATTTCATGATACTAAAAAATTTATTCGTAACAGTTTCTTTCTTAGTTAAACTTCAAGATAATTATCAGAATTATGTAAAAAAATATTTGTCTTACAAATTGTACGGTTTGATCTTAAAAGTCCCCTTCTTCAAAAATGTATCGATTATGAGGTCAAGAAAAGTGATTACTAACGAGCTGATTTTTTGGTTTTTACTTGTTTAATATTTGTATACCTACTTACACAGGAAAAGCTTTAGTCTGGTGTATAGTTCGGTATAAGGGTTGATTTTATAGAAGTTTTAAACCATTGTCTAAATCTAGCAGCGGTGTGAGCCGATTTTTTTCTCTTTGAAAACTTATCTTCAGTGTGTGAAACTCAGTCAGATGTTGAGCGAAGGGAAAAAAAAAATTGTAATTTAGAAAACTGGATTACAAGGCCTTCCAATTTTGGTATAATTTTTTTTTTTCTTTGAAAACTTATCTTCAGTGTGAGAAACTCAGTAAAATGTTGGGCGAAGGGAAAATAAAAAATTGTAATTTAGAAAACTAGATACAAGGCCTTCCGTTTTGGTTTAAGAAAAAACTAATAAAAAGTTGAAAAAAAAAAACAAAATTATATGAAACCATGGAGCTTAAGAACCTAGTCTTTTTTATGGGACTACAAAAAAAAGTTTGAAGTTCGTTGTGGTTTTCATATTTTGATTTTTAATTAATGTGTTGAACCAAGTCGATATGAAGAAACTGTTTTAATTTCCAAAATCGCTCTTGCATACAGACAAAGAATAATGTCCGGAACTTTCTGAAATTTTAAACTAAATACTTTTTTACTTATTATTAGATTCGTTTTTAAATTGTCAATCTGGCAGACGGCAAAATTTGTTAAATTTTGAAAAAAAAACTTATGATTTAATAAAAACCAACTAACTAACTAACTAACTAGCTAACTAAATACATATTTTGATTTTTTGTTGATTGTGCATTTTTAGGAAATGATTTTTTTACGCGGATTCAATAAGGATTTTTCTCAATATCTAAAAACATGTGTGAATACCAACCTACTTACGTTCTTTTTAACACGAAGAAAATAACATAAACAAATAGGCAGCAGAGCGGGGAGCTCCTAGGCCTACCGCATTTCTCAGAACCATACCTACGTTTTGAGGGAATGGAGGTAAATTAAAATTTTCTGACGATTCCGAACTTATCCGAGCTTATCGAAAAGCGCTTAACAATGAATTTACTGTCGGAGGACTTGCCAAATCCTCGCGAAAGGTGATACTCGTGGAAAAAACCTAACCGCCTTTGAGGTTTCTTTCTACGCGCTTTGATTCCATTATTTCAATTTTTACAACCCCAGACGCATTTTTAATCGTAATGAAAAATAATCGTTCAAAGTCTTTCTAGTTTCATTCTCCCATTATTAAAGTTAAATTAAATCACTACGATAACAACACAAAAGTTCCAATGCTATGTAGGTATATAGCATGCCACACCCTGACATTTATAGTATTTTTGTTTCCTTTCAGTGGTAGGGCCGTAGGGGTAGCAGATAGGCTGAGCATCAGAGATATAAAAGAGAGAGATGAGAGAGAACACATACATAAACGACAGCGTAAACTACCAAGAACCAAGAAGTGTTCAAGTACAGCTACAGCCGCTCTGCACCTTCACAATCTATTTGTAAGGTTAGTATTTATCTTCTTTGCCTTTTAGCTCAAAGCGTGTCAGTTTCCTATTATTTTCGAACCGCTGCAAATCAAAATAAGATTCCTAACTAATGTAAATATACCTATATGTGAGTGGAGTTAACTCAATCTTATGCTTTATGCACTAAAACAGCATAGGTACCTATTTCTATTTGCGAAAGTAACTACCTACCTATAAACAAAAATTCCAACGTTTATCTTACATAAATCAGAATTACAAAGAGCCATATTGATTGACTGCATATAGTACACAGCACTTGAAAATGAACATTTTCGAGATGTTTAACTTACAGGGGGTTATCATTGATTTGATAAAAATAGTAATAGAGTAGCACAAAATTTTATGTTTTCCTCGTATCAATGAGAACATCAAAATCTGAAACACACTTGGCAGTCATTGTGAACAAAAATAACGACGAGAATATATGATGAATAACGAGTAGGTACATTACTCGTTTTCAAATAAAATTAAATTAATACACACAAACTCTTTAAGAAATTACTTGAGTTTCTCTTCATGTTTAGGTTTTGGTTTCGGGGAAAAAAAATTGCTTCAAATAGGACACACATTGTATAAAATTGCAAAAAAAAAATTTTATTGCAATTTTCCGTCTCATTAAGCTCTGAAAAAATCAATTTTGGAAATCAAATCTGACGATGCCAGCATGATGGTAAGGAAATTTTACTATAAGCAATTATTAGTCTTTACGGCAAAATATCAATGTCTAGAAGGGATCATGACAATACCACGGGCAAACTTTTCAAATAGGTATACCTATAGTCTATACCTAGTATACTTAAAGAGTTGCCTTTTTTCCTTGTATTATGAAAATTAATACATATATTGATATTGCTATGCATATACTTATGTTTAACTAACCTGGCCTCCTTCGCTAGGCATTGAAATAAGTAGATGTCAAATAGATTTTTAACTTCTACATATTTTAATTTTTACCCAATAGACTCCCGAGCGAAAAACCGGTTTTGATGACATTGGTTTTTTTTCATGCAGACCACAACACCACTTTTCAAACCAAAAAACAAGTGCACATCAAAAACGGATCAGCTGTTCGCGAGTATATCGTCGGCAACTGGTAGCAACCTAGAAAAATTATGACATCTAGTATGAAATATCTAGTTTTTTTAATTTTTGATCAAATGTAGGAATTTTAAGATTAAAAAGCCAAGCATACATATTCAAAAGGTTTCTTATATGTTATATTGTCTCTATTTTAATTAAAATGTACTTTTGAAAGAGTTGGTACATACGATAAATTAGTTCTACTTAAATTTGAAAACATTACTCACAGTCGATTCGCAAGTCGGGGCATTGCCTGCATATGACAGCTTTGCGCCAGTTTCCCCCCTACATCCAGATGGGGGTGTTAATGTATTTAATTAAACAAATTTACGTTTTAAATGTTTTAGTATTTTTTTACGATGAAAGAACTTTTCACGCTGACCAACTCATTCCAAAAATCTGGATGGACTACGACTTTAAATTGGCTTTAAAACTGCCGTTGGTGCGTTCTATTATTTGAATCATTTCATTTTGGATAAAAATATTAGTTATGCAGTTGAATTTTTTAAAGATGGTTTAATTAATTTCGAAAAATGAAAGCAAATTTGTTCTTGCTAAATGTGGCTTACAATAGAATTATTGTTTTAGTTTTTGCACGCTAGCTCAATTCCAAATAAAAATTCCTTTTCTTGGACTTAGCGGTTTTAATGTTGTAGTTTCTTGTGTGTTCTTCTTAAGCCTATATAGTTATTTGAATAGTTTCTTCCTTAACTAGAGTGTATTCGAATTGCTTTACTCTATGGATTTAAAGCTGCAATCAGTGCATTTAGATTGACATTTTATGTTTTAAGTACGTCGTAGGTTGCTTGATAGATGAAATTGATTATCTGACTCGACAGCCAAAAAGGCAGCAATATGTTAGTTATGAGAAGTTGTGCTTGTGTTACAAAGATGCTGAAGGTTTCCTTATATTTGGTTTAAGTGTCGTTTTGGGTTCAAAGTACATAAAAAATAATGTGTCAAAGTTGTAAAACGTGAATGTTTCGGACTATAAAGATGATCTTAAGGCTAGAAGCAATTCCTTTTACTTTTATAATACTTTTGAATTCCACTGCGTTCCAAAAATAGCAAGATCATACAGATATGAGTTTTTTTTTATGTGCATAATAAGTCTTTTCTTTTTAAGATTCTGTCTGGCCGGAAAATTATTTTTTTTATTACTTTCACAGAAAGACAAATTAGCATTCAATTTATATATAAAATTTTTAATTTGATAGTAGTTAGTTGCAATGCGAGCTATTCAAGTATTGAAAGATTTCGTTGTATCCATGCTTTGCACATCGGTAAATGGTAATTGATTTTGAATTGTGAAACGAACAGTTAGAAACTGAACTTCATTTTAAACTTTTCTTAATGGATGTATGTGAATTTAGGTACTTGCACAGTTTTCAAACCTCATTTGAAATTATCCAAAGTAAGAACGTTGCTCTCAGATATTCATCAATGTCAGAACGGTTGTCAACATACATACATACACACTAGATGGAAACAACATGAGCTTGATAACTAGTATTCGTATAAAACATTTCTTCTTTTGTTCAGCTTATTAAAAGGAACTTTGAAGTGAGTTGCTTTATTTGAATTTTGTTTAAAGAATGAATTTGAAATTTAACTTTTCCTCAGATGTTTGTAGAGATTTTAATTATTTTGGTCTTAGTTCTTTATTTGAGTGAAAAGTCTCATAAAGACGCATCACCAATGACAGCACTGAAATTAGAGAAAAGGTAAAATGATTTCAATATTTTCCATTAACTTAATTAAAAAATGTTCAAAAAAAGAAGAAAAATCGTACTAGATGAGAAAGTGGAGAAGAATGTTTTTGAAGACCTTCTATCTAAAATGACACCTTAAATCGAAAAAGAAGATACTTTAATGAGAAAGGCTGAAACACTGCATAAAATATGCATATCACTCACACTAAGACTTTTGGCCAGCGGGAAAAGCTACGAAGACTTAAAGTTCTTGGCAGCTATTTCTCCTTCGAGAATGGGACACCATGGAAACAGGCAAAGCCATCATTAGAGCTATGAAGGTATATATATAATATATGTATATACACTACATTATTACTCAAAATTAAAAAATTTATAATCAAATAATTCAGTTACTACCACGTACTATATTGTTATTTTATGAACATTTTAGTAACCTGTACTTATACTTAGTTTGGTAAACGGTATTTTGTAAAAATTTATTTAAAAAAAAAAAAATTTTGATTTTGAGACTTGATTACTTAATAACCATTCACTAAATTAACTACAACTAAAATGTTAATCAAAGAACAAAGTAATAGCTTCCACAAACATTGAAGTACGCGGTAGTAAATGGCTTGAAAGAGTTGATTTTAGATAATTTTATAATCTCAGGTCAATTTTTTATAAAACGGTCTTAAACGAATACCTATACTTATTGAGGTGACTCATAAAAGAAAAAATGTTCGTTTAGGTGTCAAAATCTGAGTTCTTTACTTTAATATCAATATAGTGCATTCCAATTTTCCAATGCAGTGAAGACTTAGAGTAGAGTATCACTGCATCACCTCTCCGCTTGACAAATCAAAGTTAGTGACACCAGTAAAGCCTTAACTCACTACATATATAAGTGTGCAATGTGCATGCAGATCCTAGGGCTTACACGACTCGAAATCAAAGGAAAGGCACTACCCCGCCAGATACTACCACTGCTGCGCGTAGTACTTACTGATTCGAGCATAAATGCTGGGTGAGAGCTACACGAATTCCAGGGGATAGCAAAATATTGCGACCGGTAGGACGAAGTTCAATAGTAGGGAGTCGGATAATCGAAGTTTTGAACTGCAAGAGATGATGAGAAGTAAGGAAGTAGATATCTTGTGTGTTCAAGAAATGAAATCGCACTATACTGGTACAGCGCCCATTTCAAATGGCAAAAACGGAAAAAGTTAATATTGCGGAATAGTTAATTTCGGGCGTGTTGTGTGTTGATCATTTCGAAGTCTAGCGACTGTTTGTTTCTTAAATTGGTGATGAAGGACAGGTGTGGAATATTATCTTATCTCTTCAAATTGGATGTGATCAGTATCAAAATATGCATTTGAACAGATTTTTACAATTTATTTAAGAAGTTTTTGTTTGTTAGCGGATATTAGAACGGGCATGTGAATCTGTCACGGTGAACGAAATCAAGCAAACAAGCTCTACGAAGAGAATCAAGTGGTAATTTGGACTAACGAAAAGCAGCCAATTCATTTTGAATATTCAGAGATATTTGGGCAACTCCATCAGCAGAGGCCAAAATGCTTGGAGCACCGCATAAAGTATGTAAGATTGAATGTAAAAATGTTGCTTAGATAGATAGATAGCCAAATAATTGCTAGGGGCTTCACTATTGATTATCTAAGGAAACATGGTGGTGGAGTTATGAAGTCAAATAACAAAAATAAAAAAAGCTCGCTAAGAAGAGAACGGATCACATGTATCGGAAGCTGGAAGAGGTTTCGCAGCTGCAAATATAAAACAAGCTATTCAAGAAATACGACAGAACAGCTTGAAAAAGGGAGCTACATAAATTCTTATAAAAAAACTTCTCATAAAGGGAAATATGTTCAGGAGTTTCGTTCGCCGAAGTTTATTAACGATGCTCAAGGACAGCTGCGTAGGTGACGGCAGTATTGTGATGGCCTTTTGAACTAACAGTTTCCTTAAAAGCATAACATCTGAGTTTTGGGGGACATCGCTTTCGATTGCTCACGATTCTCGTTTCCAAGCTAATAGGAGGTATAACTCTGCCTCAGCTATGAAGGGAAAGTTACCTCCCATTAATGTACAAATTTATGGGAGATATACAAGAATGTGATAATAAAGTTCGATCAAACTGATGTCCAACACCCAGCTGGAGTCACCGAAGCATTCCAAGTGACAGTAGGTGTACACTAAGAAAGCGTCTTTAAAATAAAACATTCCTACTATAGACAAATGCAACTATATTTGCACTTGTTTGGGATGGAAGAATGGAAGAATTCTAATTCTAGGAAGGTTTGCCGAACGAACGGACAAATGATTAGAGTAATAGGTATATTTTGAGCTTCTTAAAATATTTGTTTATCTACGAGTTATACAAATGATTAGAGTAATATATTTTGAGCTTCATAAAATATTTGTTTATCTACGAGTTATACAATCTAGGAATAAAAAAAGAAAATTTGTTAAACATCGCCATCAGATGTCTTCTAAACTGTTATGAGTTATGAAAAAAATTGTAAGATATCTTTTTGTTTCTCTACAAAGAAACGATGGAAATGAGAATCTGCAAGAAAAAAAAGTTTCCATGTTAGTCTTGTCGGGTATTACGTATTAGTCCAGTCATTCTATTCTAAAAATTGTCTCTAAACCTACTTACTGTAGGGTGTCAGCATCTATTAAAACCAAAGGTTTTTTTTCGTTGAATAAAAATATAGAGCTTATGCACTGCCTTATAGTCCACATAGTTCCCGTTCCCGTTTGCGTAGGAATCATTTTTTTCAATTATTACTTTATGCTATTCGGGATGGAAACAAATACAACGAATCAAAGACCGTGACAGTTGCCCCTATCGTTTTCGAGTCTTAAGTTTTCGAACCAACAATCTTAAACTTAATTAAAGCGTTGTTCAAACAAAACTTCCAAAAATTTATCAGGAACAACCCCTTTGCCAAAATGAAGACTGAAACACAATAGCGCAAATTTCTTGACATTTTGTGTGATCTGGACAAAAACTAAACCTTCATTGCAAATTTTCGTTATTCAAACAAAATTAATGTTGTTTTTCACCTGAGTTAATTTTATTTTTGCTTTTAAGGTATGTTACTTTACTGTATTTGTCTAAAATATCAAATGTACTGTTCAGATTTATTTTAATCAAGTTCATTTTAAAGGTGTTACTAGTTTGCAAGGTTTTTTTTAATTCTTTTGTAATTGATGACCCCATTTTAAAATTAGAGTGATATTTACTCGAGCCGGCAGCCGGCACTTTCTCGTGTGTGTTTAAACACACGCTGACTATAGAATTGGGCCAATAGCATTAAGTTTAGATTATTTTAATCTCAATTGATGGTTTTTTATTCTGTTTAGATTATTTTGATCTCAATTGATGATTTTTTATTCGTATCGTTACCGTGTTTCATGTTTGAGTCATTACGTTATAATAACCAAAAACTAATTGAATAAGATGAAGATTGCCTGAAAGCTTTTAGTTTTCCTTTCCCGTTCGAGTAGCAATTTTGAGAATGACATTTAATCTTTGTTACTGAGGGAAGATGTGGCAACCTTTTAAGAAATCGGTCCAGTGGTTTTAATGTTCCCTTTCCCGTTTCCGTTCTTGTGAGAGTCCTATGTTTTCAATAGCTACTCTGCTATTTGGTAAGGATACAAATATAATTAATCAAAAACCATGAAAATTAATCTAGCCGTTCGCCAGTTTTAAGTATTCGAACAAACTCGAAGTTGATTTATTTACTATGAAGATGAAGATGTGTATATACAGCTGGTTCCAGAAAGTACTGTTTCCAAAAAGAAAGGTCAAGAGACGGCTGTGTTGATGTCATATATTTGAACTCATGAGTTAGAAAAGCTAAACAGCAACTAATGTGGACAGAGGGGGGAGTAGACTCAAGGTGTGAAAGTCATAACACAGAGTAAGGAGAAATTTATTGGCCAATTACTAAAATAGCTCAAAAGATTTGTCATCCTCTTGGACTTCAAAGCAGGCGATGAAGACAAGGGTCAATTTGCTACACAGAACTAAAGCCCAAAGAGAAATTCAAGTGTCATGTCTTTTGTATACTCTTCAAACTTAATTGATAAAAATAAGTTTTTTATCATTATAAGGGTATTCATAACCCCTTGACGTGAAAAAAAAAAAATTAGTTTTGAATCTTTGCGGTCTTTTTTGAGTTTTTCGATAGATCCAAGTTCACCTTGATTTAATGTCAATAAAATCAATATGCAGTCAATTTTATTTTGTTCAAAGTTGTAATAAGCAAAATCTTTTACCGATCAGATTTGAAGTTGAAAAAAACGACAAAACTCAAATGTCATTGATTTTGAGAAAAATTGTTTGATCCGTTTTTGTAATAAAAAAAAAGTTCAAATCACATTTTCATTTTGCACCATTTTGCATTGTACTCGCTTAACCAAAAGCTTACAACGTAGTTTTTCTGCAAATACTCTATTTATGTACATACATATGTACATATATCACATGCTTAATGTTATCAAAATAATTAGAGCTCATTATGCATAAATCGACAGATTGGAAAAATTCAATCGAAATGAAAAAAGCATTAAGAAGAATTTAAATATACCATCTTATAAAATGTATTAAGTAAACATAGCATATCAGTTTAAGTTGAATCGTTTGAGAAGTCTAGAACTATGTACACTAGAACTATGTACATTTGTGTTAAAACGTTAAGACCCTATAAAACAAAGGTTTACCAACTTGTCTTAATTTTTCAATATAGGCCAGTCTTGTTGGCTTTCATCGTTTGCGTTTTGAAATTTTTTCCTGTAATTAGTTACAGGTATGTATACATATATTGAAAACATTCAAAGGTTGCAAAAACAGCAATAAAATTTTAAGCTTTCGAATCGTGATACAGGAATAAAATATGTTGTAACATGCTATAAATCGGAAGATCCATTTTAAAACCTTACCATGGAGGAGTCTTAATGTCTCGGACTTTATTAAGAAGTTATATGAAAACTAAAAAGGCACATACGATTATTAGTTCTTCTCCTCCTTCATTATGGACACTATGACAATTTCACTATTGTGATCTCATTTTTTAGCATTTCAGAGGCTATGTAGTAGGTACTAAACTTAGAGCACTTATATTTACACAGCACACTTATACATATCTATATTATCTTAGTAGTCGGGTTAAGGTATTATAGAGTATGCCCCGATGAATTCAGAAAATCTTTCTTCTTTCTTATCGATCGTGTCTTTTTGACATCTCCGGATCTCTACTGTGAACATGAAAATGTCAGCTGAGCCTGCGGTATCTTATTTTTGTTACTTCTACTCTCAAACTTCATTGGAATGGAAATGTGCTTTTCAATTGTATTTAGTATTAATGTTTTGGGTATTAAGATTAATAGTAAAGCATTTTGTGATGACGACATCAATTATCGGAGTAGTAGCACTGTATGTAGAAAGGGGCGAAATATTGAAATACGGATCATAATATTGGACAGTGTTCAAAGAAATAAATATCAGGAATAAGAAAGCATGTCATATTAGGTAGAAGTACCAAAATCCTAGAAGTCGGCTCCGCTTCCGCTCAAATTATAAATCGGGAGAACTTTTTCAGAAACGCATTATAGGGCGACCCCGAAAAAACTCCTGGAATACATCAAGAAAATGTTGGAGACATTGAATAATCCATAACCGGGAAGCTGGCCAACGGGTATACTGAGGCCTACTATGCATAGCCCATAGGCGGAAAACTAATGTGAAGGAGATAAGTGGGAGTACTGTGATCCTTTTGAGAATTGAAATCACAGTGCTGATAGCGCCTCAAAGAAAAAGAAGAAGTAACTTTCCAAAAAGAGAAAAAAAGAAAATTACCTATAGTAATAATAAAATTGTTGAGGTGATTACAAGGTGACTAAATGTCGTTGCACGAGTTCCAATCACTTAAGTGACATACAATATTAATCTCATCTTAAAAAATGTGTAATATGCTTTATTCACGTAAGAGCTCACACTCTTACAATTCTGTTTGGCCGACTTTCCTTTCTTATCAATAACTCCAATAATAATTTGGAGAGGTCATTGTGTTATTGATTTACATATTTTTTTAATCTACATTTTTAAAAATGTACAGAATATGCTTAGTGCTAATATATGTATGTATACAAAATTCATTTCCAGACAAGGAATTAATTATTAGTAATGAACACAAAGAATTTTTTAAATAAGGTTTAACTGTTATGTACCTATCTAGATTGTTGTAATATAAACTTAAAAATTTACAGCTAAACGGAATTGGTTATCTTTGACCGTAATTTTTAGTATGACGAGTTTCATTAACGAAAGGTCTTAAGACAGAAGACATTCACAATCAATATTATAAGAAATAATATCGCTAACAAATAATACACTATAGATTATACGTAGGTATATTCCAGATATGGTCGAACAACAAAACAGTTTATAGCTTTAAAAGCATAAGGATCTTGTAAGATCAATGTAAGAAACATGAGAGTAAAAACTTCGTTTAGATGCTGAATAATTATGCCAAAATCTTAAATTTAGTGAAGCCGGATTATTAAAAGCCGTATAAAGTGTAATCAAAAATAATTTGATAATTTGATTTGATATTTTTTTGAAAAATAAAATAATAAGTAAGCTAGTTAAAACAGAACATTCAGACAAATTAAGATTTACATAATTTTGGAGTCGCCGATCTTCGAACTTATAAATTTCTGTGGAAATGCAAAGAGCAATCAATATAATTTCTTATGACTTTGAACAGTTTTATTGCATGAGCAAAAATAAAGCATTCTGATGAAAACAACATAATAGGAAAAGCAATCAAATAAGAAATCGAATTACGGTGTGCCCAAATGACTTCCCTCAGGGACACCAGAAGAAGTTTTAATTGGGCATGATTCAACATCACTAATTTTGAATATTTGCATTCTATCAGTCAGATAAGACGAGAACACTTTACGAAAGACTCCATTAAACCTTATTAAATAAATTTAATTTTTAATTAAAACCTGGTGAATTACTCTACTAAATGCTTTTGTAAAATCAGTTTCAGTATACACAACATTCCAATTGGCAACGATTTTTAAGTGTTCAAAACACGTTTTTGAAAAACAAACCAACACAAAACCGTGTTGGCTATTTTAAATTTGAAGTTTAATAAAAGCATATTTTATTTTTCATAATTTTATCAAATACAAATACAAAACAATTTTCATTTTATAGCCATTTTTGAATATAGAAGTTATACAAATTCCAGTTGAAAGTGATTGATTGAATATGAAGTAAAGGGGAAAGCTTTAAGATTTGAGGCAATGCTTCAATACAATCTGAAAAATTCCATGAAAATCAGGTATGGTTGAAGCTTTAATTAATTTAATTTATTTATTTAGTTTAATTCGAATAAAGCGGTAGAGATTCAATCCAAATCACAACTCAACAAATAGCAATCTGTCATTGGAACTAAATTTTTAGAAACAATTATTTCCAACTGCTGAATCTGCATTATGAATAGGTACTTTGAAATCTTTCTGCCAACCAAGTATCAATTGTAGTTACCTATGAGTGAAAATTCCTATAGGTTTTTTCTTCAACTCAATTTCAGTAAAATGAACATAATAACTAAGGCAAAATTTTGATAGAAATACATACATACTCTCTCCTCAGAAGCGAATATAGAGAAAGTGAATCGTCATTACTACTCCTATGTTCGTAATTTTTGAAAGCTTTATTTTATGCATTTTTAATTTGTGCATTCCGCAATTCAACAAAACTGCTATTCAAAGGACTACTTAATACAAGTTGCCAACCAATTCTGAGGAATGACTCATTCAAGATATTTAAAATAATAGAGTTGAAAATCATATTCAAATATATCTACTAAGGAGCGTTACTCAAAAGATATGCAATTAAGAAAAACTAAGAATTTGTGATCATTATTGCCTTAAATACAAATACATAGTTGAATTCCACCACCTTTTCCAGATTCAATATCATAACGATCACGCCGAAACGCAGTAAAATCCAATGTATCCAATAATAAATTCTGCATTCCTTATATCATGGTAAGGCCGCGTTTCGACAAATGCACACACATCATACTTAAAAGAACCAGCACAACAAGCATAGAGAGCATGAATTTTATCTCGCAGTCCACTGCACTATTTTGAAATTAAATAAAAACTTTAGGTTTGTTTATATTTGCACTTGTATAAGCTAAATATAGGAATAGAAGTATAGAATTAAAAATTTATAAATGGTATCAAAACTATTTTTAAACGAATTGCCTGAAAAGAATTTACTGACATTTACATTCATAAACAAACAAAATTTCGAAAGGTCCTCAACAATCGTTCAAAAATGTCTCAAAGCTTAAGCACTAAGGGAATTTTTTCAACAGTTTTGTTTTGTAAATCAAACTCCCACTCTCATACGAAGTGAGTGAGTGAGTAAGACGGTTATAGCTCTATACTCTACCCTTTTCTTTAGATCAAATTGTTCAAATCATTTCACATATTGAGGTCGGATACACCCTGTAAGATATTTCTTGTGAGTGCGAGTAGAGTATCTCTTTACACGTTCAACTGTATTCATATTCTGTGTTGTTATTCTTGTTACAACAAATCAAATTTTCATGAACAAAGTTTAGTTAACTAAGGCTAACGCCCAGTTTTTTAAAGTCATTCTGCAAAAAATAATACAGCTTAATCAATTCTTCATAAAAATAATTTTATTTGTGAAGGTTATATAAAGTTCAACTTCTCCTACTGCAAAAAGAAAAGGAATTGCTCAGCTTACTTACATTAGTAGGTCCTCAATGATGTTGGTAAACTAATCCATCTTGAAAAATGTTCTTTTGTGTAAGGTATTTCTGAATTTTGTGGTTAAGAGACCAGGAAGTATGTGTATACTTATTTTAAAGTATTTTAGTCGCGATATTTTTGTTTTTCCACACTTATTATATTCTATAATGGTTAACATTAAAAATCACATGAAAAATTATGAATATACTATTTCATTCTATTTTAAACATTGACTTGACTGGATTTATTCCAGCAAAAAAATAATAATTATTAAAACTATGATATTTGTGACAATACGCGTAAGAGAAGCGTTAGCAGCAGGAAAATGGACACAACTACATAAAATTGCTGCTTACACCACTTTTTCCAATATTGAAAAAAATGGAAATACACTTTTTGTATTATTTTCTTATATTATTCAAACACTTTTATATTTATTCATGAGATATTTGTGTGACTTTAATTTATTTAAAGAGAAAAGAAAACAGTACTAATTAATTATTTTCCAAACTGAATGAAAAAGGTGTTGAGTTGAACACACCTTCGACCTTCATTTTATTATAATATGTTATTACAACATAGTATGCTTGATTTTTATTATCTTTGAACACTTTTTATTTAAAAATTTTATTTTTAAATGCAATATGATTTAAAAGCAATTTACGAAAAATCCGTTTTCTTTATTTTGGGTACGTAATAACTGTTTTCCTGTCTTTTATATGTATCTATAAAAAATAGGTAGAGACATTTCGCACTTCTTCAAGCCGCGTTTTTGGAAGACATTAGAGTCCTTTTTTAATTTTATTTCTAGACTATGTCTTAGAAAAGAGGGTGTATTTTATTCGTTGGAATTATTAAAACAAATGTGAAGGTATCTTTTTCTTGAAGTTTGTTTTCTGAGCTTTCTTGTTATACCGTGAAGTTAATTAAAAAATGTTTAGATGGTTTATAAATTTAGAAAAGATTAAAAAAAAAATCATAAAAATTTTTCTGTTATCTATTTTTAACTCAATACTCGAAACTGTTATCCAAGCGATTTGTTCTACCCGCGGGCTCTGTGGCAACTGCTGAGTTTCGTAACTGAGAACTTCTATCAGTGAAAAAGTTGCGCATCTTTACAGCATCATCTAACAAGATTTATGCGCATTTTCTGATAGAATTACTGTTCTCCTTATTTTGTAGAGATTTTGCTGATAAAGAGACAAACTGAATTTCTCTTTTGCCTTAGAAGGGATAGATCCATATATTTCGAAAGGATTTAGTTTTGTTTATATTTGTTTACGTTTGAAGATTTTGATTAAAGTGTTACAATACTATTCAAATCAAAAAAGACCGCACATAGTTAAATACATTTAACAGATGAGGTAATGTGCTTAGTATTTATGCTTTTAAGATATTATCTTTTTAATTTTTTGTTGATATAAACAGAATTGCCTCATCAGTCATTAAACAATAACTTAAAATACGGGTTTTTTGAAAAATTTGGTTATAAAAATTTTAAAGAAATCTTTTTTGAAAAGAAAGTGCTGTTTTAAAGTCACTTATCATGGAAATACTAACAATGTTTAGGCCTGACTGGCTAGTATTTATATGACACTCAAATATTTCATTTGTTGCATTGCAGTCAAATAATTGTAAATTTGTTGTAAGCAGTCGTCGCATAATTGATAGCTAAAGTTTTTGAAAAACAAAACATATTGAATGATTAAGCGGTTGAGTGGAAATTGCGGTGTTGCATATCTCAAGTTCAAAGGGTAGAAACTGATAACATTGTTAAAAGGCAACGTCGTATGATATTGCAATGGGTTTGTTTTCAAACATAGAACAATCCAGTGCCAGAGGAAGTCTGCCGACTGCCGGTTCACATATATAAAGCACAGGCTTTAAAATAAATAAAAATACACATTGATGTTATTTATATATCTGTAGAACTATGCAATTCCTTTGTTTTCGTTTTTATTTAAACAAGCGTGTAATAATTTTATCTTATAAATAAAACAATGCTAGATTGCAACAATAACAAGGCTTTTCATACTGCATAAAACGACATCGCATTGGATTCTTAAGTTGCTTTATAAATAATGGTTTTCATGTCAAGCCCCTGCGGCATCAGCCAGAAAAAACTTTAAGAAAAATTAAGAACGAATTTAATATCAATGTGGTTCTAGCATCTAGCTGACTATCATTATTAATAGTCAACGTTTAACTGGTTTCTTTATTTTTAAACAACTTTCATTCTCTGCAAATGTTTGCTTCTTTTTTGGGACTTCTTTTATCGTAAAGAGGGTTCTTCATCTTTTCTTGCGTAGGTATATTTCTTTACTATAATAATATTTATTTAAATTACATTTGAACTCGATTTGTTCATTGAAAGATAATATTAAGCTCAATAAAGATTTTATTGAGGATTGCTTTTTAGTTACTCTTTGCGAAGTTCAAACTGCGCATTATCGTTGAAGCTTCCACTGAGAGAAAAGGTTTAATTTTCCCAGCACTACAATATGTACCTTGATTCATGAGTATCTTTTGAATGTAAGTTGGGAGAGTAACTCTTACATCTTATCACATAAATACTCATTGGGCGTGGATTTTCTCAGTGTGATAGTAAAAAAATTAAGGAAATATTTTTAAATGCATTTTGGCTGCAGTTTATTGATTTGGTTAAAAACTTTAAAAAAAATTAAAGCCCTACTTTTAAAATGATAATCAAATCTGTTCCAAAGTATAAAGACACAAGCTTATTGTGACACATATTTGAATGCAGGAATCAATTTAAATGGAAAAGAATAGTTTTCCCGCTGGTAGGTATTTGTCTTTTATTGTTTCTGTATAACTTGCGGTTAGTTTAAAATTTCCTATTATGTTGTTTAAATTGGAGTTCTTTACTTGGGTTTCAGATACCGTTACTATGAATATAGATAGATAGATAGATAGATTATTTTATTCAATATTTCAAAAATTTGTGATATACATTTTCATTTAAAAGAATAAGTTTTAAGACATGACAAAAATGTCGTCTGCCCTAGTGACAATGTTATAAGGCTTTGCATTTCTTACTTTACATACTACATATTTTAATTTAAAAAAAAACATTTTGAAACATCAATACAGCTTTATTTAATATTTAAAAAAAATTAATCAAGAATTTGGCTCTATATACTCAATTTATGTATATAATAAATGTAGTTAGATGTAAGATTAAAATAAATATTGTTATACTTGTGCTTTCTATCAAAGGCAACAGAATGCTTGATAATATACCGTGCAGATTCGAACAAAGCCAGAAAAAAAAATTGCCGATCTTTTTCCGCAGTCACATACACATTTAATAAAAAGAATTGCAAAAAAAAAAATATTATTTTATTGGAAAAGCAAGAATAGTATCTCCAGTGACAGATTAAAATATATAAAACTACAAAAGTAGTAATTTTTAGACATTTTAATTAAACTTTGATTTCTTTAATGAAATTCGATTACTGGCTTGAAATATTGTGTTCTATTCAAATATATGTATATTTTATTATTACAATAAACAAAAAAATTGTTTATTTCACTATTTCTTCACATTTCCTCACAGATCAAAATTTATAGGATGACCCTTGGCATTCACTATCACTCACGAAAGAGACTATCATTTACGATAGTTGTGTATGTTGTTTAAAAAATTATTTATCCCGAATAAAATGAAGTAACCTTAGTTTTTTTGAAATTCATGGTATACGTGAAAGATTGGCATCCGCAATCACACATAACGTAACTGCGATAAGAAGAAAAATTCCACGATTATTTGAATTTTGTTATTTACGGGTGCTCATTCTGGCAAAACTCCTCAATCCACAGTCCTTCTTGACGCACATAGCCAGGAGAGTCGTTCCTGAGTCCAGTAAGTCCAGCAGTTTTAAGTTTTCCGTTCCAGTTTTCGTTCCCGCTAGAATATAATGATAGAAAAGTAATAAACATATTTTCAGACCTACCAAATATACGTATAAGATTTCATCGAAATTCCGAAGAATTAATGAACACTAACTCTGTGACAGAATTTTATAAATTAACCATAAAAAGAAGATAAAAAATTAAATACATAATCAACATCCGTTGTTACTTCGTGTGTCTGCCTGTAACATGTTAGATCCGAGTCCCAGAAACTTCATGTGATAAAATTCTTCCACGGATATCGCGTATCGCGAGGAATTCATTGTCATAAAAAGCGTTTTCTCAATTAGGCGTTCCTCCGCAAAGCAAGGTTGTAAGAAAGCGCTAGGCCTCAGGGCTCCCTGCGCTATTACTCCACCATATGTATGTATGTATGTATGTTTTTATGTATGTATGTATGTATGTATGTATATTGTATATATGTATATATTCCCATGGTAACTGGAATCTATTAACTACTTTACTTAATTTGCTCAATTCGATCACCGTAGGATCCGAGCTACGCCCTGGGCAGTTCGGGTAGTTACGAATATAGCTGAAATTTAAATCGTAATTCTTGCTGCGATTGCTTCTATCATCTTTGAAAATCTTTGAAAAGATAAATTCTGACGCTGCCCATCGGACCAATTATGTTCAGTTTGAACCGCCCGCGCCATCTATTTCGCCTGGATTTCATATTCAAACTCAAATTACATCTGTTTTTATGAAAGACGAAACGATAGAGCAACACGAAAGAAATGATTGCACAGTACTCATTCTACCTATACCAGATCTTATAATGAGCGGGCTTTTATAGGTACTTATTGAATTCGATAAGTTCAATGACAGTGAATTTTTTAAGGAGAAGCCAATTTCAATAAAGTTAAGCCTCTAAAAATACTAGCCGTACAAAAGCAAGTTGTACTTCTTCTTGTATACTAAAGATACTTAATACGCGCTTGGTTTTAAAGTTCAAATGAAAAATTATGTAATTAATTGAATAAGGTTTTTTTTTTGACTTTATGATAATTTTACAGGATGGGAATGCTTTTCCTAATGTTTTGCAACTCTTATTAAGTATTACATATTTATACAGCAATTTAATATAATAATAGTATAATAAGAATTACAATGTGACCATCACTTAAAAATTTGTTGGTTGATGCTTAAACGAAGAACAGAACAATGTACTAATTAAAAAATAATTGTTTTGAGTTTATTGAGGTATATGTTTGTTTTAAGGCAAAGGAAGATAAAGGTATCTTTTAAACTTATCGAATTCGGACAACTGTTTGTCTCGTATTTAATGCCAATAAACATGTATTTTATCGAAAAAAAAATACTCATACCATACCACTCCTTGACAATTGTCAATCAAACTTATTAATTTAAACTTATTTGGAAATCAGACAACTGCTTGTCTCGTATTTAATGACAATAAAATTGTATTTTATCGAAAAATAAACTAAAATCACTCATTGACAATTAAACAATGAAAAAAGAATGTTAACGAATCTTATAAACGATTATTATCTTAAAAGAAAGGAAGCTTTGAAATTCAAGTAAAGTTCCCGAAGCATAGGGCCGCGGCAATAAGAAGTTATATATATTTATAAGCATCAGGAACCCAACCCAAATTAAGAGAGAAGGGGTTCCTTGTGGAAATGATGCACTCTACCCAAAGAAGAAGATTATCCTTAAAGAATAATTTATTAAAAACAAAAATCTGAGAGAGCGAAAATAAGAGAATAACAACACTTGACGTGCTGTGTTCTTTAAAACGCTTTAAAAAATGGGTTAAAATTTATCCCTTATGTTTTCATAAAAATGAGCTTGATGATATCTAACACGTTGTAAGCTCAAAAACTTTTTTGGGTTTGGTCGTGATAAGCAATTTTATTCCATAGTATAAGATGTTAGATGAATTGATGGTAAATGTACCAGAGTTCAGTGGAGACTTTTACAGAGAAACTGCTCAAAAGTCTACAAAAACACATGCGCTTTTTACATTAGGAGGATACATTTTCAAAAAATCAATCGATTCGTATTTTTGCAAAGGCATTCGGTTTAGAACATTTTCTGTAAAAATAAACCTAATGACAGTTTACCAGTCACATTTCGCAACTACAAGACAACTGTTACTACACAAACAAAAATGATAAAACCATTGAAATATTTTTCATATTATAGATTGTTTCCGCATTACAAAAGTTTTATTAAAGTCGAGAAAAAATAAATAATGCCAGTGATAATGAGTGGTAATAAATGTTGGTTACACTTCAGAAAAATACAGCATCCACGAAAACATATGAACGATAAATAAAAACAACGGTCAATATTAAAAAAAAGAAAAACAAGTTATTTCTAGTATATGTACATATGTATGTGCATCGAAAGTAAAATAGTGCCAAAATGAAGAAAAATCTAAGTTCTTTTATGAATTTATTCAAAAGTTTATTTGTTGTCCTTTTTTGTCTGGTGCTAATCGAAAGTGTTAATGCAAATCCAGATGCGAAAAGATTATATGATGATTTGTTGAGTAACTACAATCGACTTATTCGACCTGTAAGCAACAACACAGACACTGTGCTGGTTAAATTAGGATTGCGACTTTCACAACTTATTGATTTGGTAAGATCATTTTGTTTTGTTGACACTTTGAGGTAGAATCTTTTTCATTTCAATGGTCACCCTTGGTTTAAGGTCCGCGAAGTTAGCCGAGCCATTTAGGTTAAAAAAAAGCTGTGCTTCTCTTACTTCTATGTTCTCAAATTTCTGATTTTCAAATAACAAAAGAACTGCTAGGTTTGTGCTGGGCTCAGCAGTCGTATCGGGATCTCGATATTTTCAAAATTTCTGGAGAGAAATTTCAAAATTTAGTGTAAAGTTACCCGAGCTAGTTTGGTTTTTCAAAAAAAAAAAAAAATTGTGCTGGGTTGTGCTCTGTGTAGCTGGTATTCCGTTTTCGATATTTTCAAAATTACGGTTTTAAAGACAAAATAAAATTTGAATTTTGGTCTAAAGTTAAGTCAGTCGTATCGGGTTTTCGAAACCAAAGTTGTTCTAAGTTGTGCTCAGTTGTATACTTCTTTTCTGTTTTAAATGTTCTGAGCATTAGCTTCTACAGGTAGGTATAGATCAATTTAAAATAAAAGAAAAATTTGCATAAGAAATATTCCGCTTACCGTTTAGATACCTCCTATTCATTTTCATTGGCTGATATTTCAATTCAGTTGCGATCGTAGTAAAGAGCTTACTATACAAAATAATCAAAAACGTATCTTCTTCCTTACACGAGATATTGCAAACTAACGAATCTTAAAATGTGTTATAACTTTTTTTTAAAGAAAAGCATATCAATATGTTGAAAACGAAGGGGGATGATTTTTAGTTTGAAGCAGGGTGTTGGTATTGGTACCTATGCATTCCTAAAAAAGAGTATATACCTATGTAAGATTGGTTCGTTTGCAATATCATGCAAGAAGAGTAACTATTTATATTATTTAACTTTCTTACTTAGCAAGTATGTCCTTGAAATGCGTTAGGTCCAGATCTTTCTTGACTGAATTTAATATGATGTTTTTTTTCACCAGCCTCAAAGTTAGCAGGGCGAAGTTTTGCTGAGGTTTTAGATATTTTCTTAGGTTTTTCAGATTTTTCAATTTCTTTGGCCATTTAAGAAAAGCAATATCGGCGTGTAACAGGATATTTTTTATCTCAGAAGATCTAAGGGAATTATGTGGCGCTGCTTACCCTCTGGTCAGGGTGTACCTACGTGAAAGTAAAGCTTTTTACTTATATTTTCAAGAAATTACCTATTGCTTTTGTAAAGGACATACCACACAACACAAAAATTATCTGTAGGTATATTCTTTTTTTAGATGACTTAAGACCTGTCCAGATATGTTTTGGGCCCTATAAATAGTAGCCAGATCAGAAGGAGTGAAGAATTAGAAGCATTTAGCAGCATTTTTGGCGACTTCAAATATGTTTTCATTTCAACGAAGACCATCGTTTCCACACATACCAAGTAGGT
Organism: Melanostoma scalare; assembly: GCA_949752695.1. Classification (NCBI taxonomy): domain Eukaryota; kingdom Metazoa; phylum Arthropoda; class Insecta; order Diptera; family Syrphidae; genus Melanostoma; species Melanostoma scalare. The sequence continues at coordinate 185,663,666 of OX456986.1, read as the reverse complement.
ATACTACCAGCTTTTCAGTTTCTTGGACGCAGGTACCATTCATGGATAATGGCAATGGGGGAATGTTAAGCTTAAGCGACAAAAGACGGCATTGAGTTTTTGAATCATTGAATTCTACTCTGTTTTTACTACACCATGAAACAATGGTGTCAAGGTCAGAATTCAAAGAGCTCATCATGTGCAGCTGTTCCAATTCCATATCCGAAGAGCAGGTACGTGAATTGGTAGAAGTTTCAGACAAGAGATTGTTTTTAAAAATTGTAAGAGATTTGGAGACAAAACGGAGCCCTGAGGCAGACTAGCATTTATAAAGTGGGTATCAGACTTGAAACCATCCATATACAGCTTGTATTGAATTGTCGGAAAGGTAGTTTTTTATCCAACGAAGAAGAGACTCATTTATTTTTTTCTTCTTCTTCTTCTTCTTCTTTTTCCTCTTCTTCTTCCTCTTTCCTTCGAGAATCGTGATCGTGAGAAGGGATCACAACTATTACGCTCTTCTGCTTCACAAAATTAGCCCTTGGGGTATTTCATAACAAAACAATAAACAATTTGTCAAAAAAGAAAAATTTCTGCTTTTGTTAGCTGGCTATGGTTAATGTTCAATAAATTTAATTGAATATGCTTCAATTTACTTTAAAATTTGAAAACACAGTTGACATTTACTTTAATTTTATAATTTTCGAAATCGATTTGAAACTTTGAAAGAGCTTTTGTTATGAAAACTACAGGATTTTAGTGATGAAAGCGCTACCTTTCAAGAAAAATAAACAATTATTATTTGATTGTGTTTGTTTTCAAAAAATTGTTCAAAGTGAAAGCTTGACATGAGCTAGCTTTTTTCAAACATTCTTTCTTTTATCATTTGACTTTTTTCAGAATCTTTTTACTTCGTGTTTCGATATACATAGATCAGGCTTAAATCTACAATATTCCATATTACTTCACAATATTACTTCACTGGAATTTCCGTTCCCATGTAAATATGTTAATGAAATGTAAGTCTATGTCACTGAGGCATAATGCAACATCGTAGAGTTGAAAGAATTTTAGAAATCGGTCAAGGAACTACAAGGTTCCCGTTCTCGTTACTGTTTTTGTTGTTTTTGGGGTTATAGGGAAGGACAGAACCTTCTCCTGCGAAAAAAAACACTAAAAAAAATAAAAAAAATAGTGGAATCGGTCCAGCTGTTCACGCGTGATGGCGTATATAATATATACTATATCTTTATATATATAAAATTTCCATGTCACAAAGTTAGTTACCGTACTCCTCCGAAACGGCTTTACCGATTTTCACCAAATTTTATTTGGTTGGTCTGAGAATTAATTATTTTGCATACCCCTAAGAGATAAGGGTCGTCTACACTTAACATTGTTTCTTTAATTAACACTGTGACACGAGCATTTTATAAATTAGATTTTACAGTCTCAGTGGAAATGTCATATCAACTAGAAATGATAGAAATAAATAAATACATATAAATCTAGAAATGTTCAGGCATTCTTAAACTTAGTTTTCTTAGTTTTTGTTTCTTGACAGTTTTGACGCTGTTGCTTTAAATAAGTTAGACCCGAGCAACGCCGGGTGGGTCAGCTAGTAATATACAAAATTACAAAATTTTGTTGCCCTTATTTGCGGTGACTTCCAAAATCAAAAAACTAGTTGTCGAATAATATACTATGTATTTTTATGGCAATCATATATTGAGATAAAACCATTATGGTGAGTGCGATATTTTAGTTAGCTTTTTTTTTACCGAAAGATGTTTAAAATTTACAGTTGAATGGAGAAGAATTGTAAAATTTAGTAACACAATTTGGCCACACCATAATAGCATAATTTTGCCAGCGTTAGTCACTATTATTTGTTCAATTTGTTTTGTCAGTGAAATTGTGATACGTTAAATTCCATATGACATTGAGCACATTTGATATTTGTTAAATTTTTCATTCATACGAGTTAAATTTTCACGTTCTATTGTATATGTCAAATTTTAAATGTAATTTTTATAGATGTTAAAGTTAATTCCATTTTCTTTTTTCCAGAATCTAAAGGACCAAATTCTTACTACTAATGTATGGTTGGAACACGTAAGTGAAATAACTTTTGTAAAAGTAGAGTTGCTAGCTTAAGTTTTGCAAATAAGTCTTATAGATGTTAGCTTTGTAAGCACCTTTGATCAAAAGATTTGTCGTATCTACTTTAGGTGTAATTTTAATTGAAGTTAAGTCAATCTATGCTTTTTTGACGCTGTTATCGTCGTTTTCATTTTAAATTCATTTTTATTCAATCAACTTACTTATTGAAATACTAGTTTACTAAAATGATTGCAAAATATATAAAACAACCTTTTTGTACGTCTCCACATCTGCAACGAAATTACAGCGTAAAATATTCGTGTTGTCTTATCGTCTGTTAAGAAGAAGTGATAACCAAACTTAAGTAGAAGATGACACACATAATAATAAAGGAAAATTATTTAACAAAATGAGTTTACAAGAAGCTATGAAGAAGATGCTCTAATTTCCAAAAAGAAATTTCAGATGTTTCTAAACGATATATTGAGAGAAAAAAATTCGATCCAATCCATATTTATATTAATGGTCGCTTTTGATGTCTTCTTCGAAAATGTAATATTCAATTTTGCCAAATATTGCTGTTGCTGTGGCACAAAACAGAAAACAAAAGAATGGCGAGCGAAAAAGTATACTGCGGGAATTGTATATAGTTAGTAAATTATCATCGTTTATATTTATTTAAATAACGTTTTTCGAAGAGCAACACCGACTGCAAAACGAATAAATATGTATAGGTACCTACTTTTGTCCTGGCCTTACACGTGGAAACGTAATGTTTTTTTAGAAAGAATTTAATAGAGGAATATGAAAACCAATTATCTCCCGAAATTCGTTTTCAGATACAAGTTTTGGCCTACGAATCTTTCCGTTGTTTCTTTCATACGTTTGCCATATCGTTTTGGTTTGGAGAAACCAGAACGCTCTCCTTTTGCTTTGTAAGAGACTTACACTTATTAGGCGATCAAAAAAATCATTGAACTTGCAGTATGTCCAAACCATTTATCACTCAGGGTTTTTGATATTTAATAAAATTCAGATCAGAACTACGAATCTTTCCGTTGTTTCTTTCATACGTTTGCCATATCGTTTTGGTTTGGAGAAACCAGAACGCTATCCTTTTGCTTTGCAAGAGACTTACACTTATTAGGCTATCAAACAAATCATTGAACTTGCAGTATGTCCAAACCATTTATCACTCAGGGTTTTTGATATTTAATAAAATTCAGATCAGAACATTAAGGTACATATTAAGCGTTGTTTTCCAATAATTTTACTCAACAGGAGTGGCAAGATCATAAATTTAAATGGGATCCTTCAGAATATGGTGGGGTAACTGAACTGTATGTGCCGTCTGAACACATTTGGCTGCCGGATATTGTTTTATATAACAAGTACGTACAAAATTTTCTTTTCTTTATTATCAATAAAAATTTGTGAATCTTCAAAGATTTTTATATGTTATTGTAGCATACTTAATAAAAACCTGCTTTCAGTTTTTACATTTGTAGTGATGGACATAACTATTTCTTTACGCTATTTGCTACACATTATAAAATTAAATGGACTTTAAAAAAGTACATTTTTTTTTTTTGTTATATACCTAAATTACAATTACACAATTGATAGTGGTAACTCATTTACAATGATAAAAATGGTTAATGCCATTGGTGTATGCATAACATGCAGAGTTCAACATAAATATTGCAAATCTACATTTTATTTACTTACATACACTTTTTTTAAACGATCCAAAAATTTTTATTTGCTTTTTATTTGTTTTATAAATACATCAAGCATATAATAGTTTTTAAAAAACATGTGTATATTCATGAAAATTTTACATATACTACATATATTATATTACAGTAAAAGCCAATATAGTATAATGCTCTCCAGCTTATCTACAGTGCATTACACATTCTAGAGAGTAGGTATTCTGTTGTTTGCTGCAGTGTTATTTTGAAATTGATTTTCTTCAAAAATTGGCACATCCATACTTTAAGAATTTTTCCCTTTAGCAAATACAGTTTCTTAGACATTTATAAACATACGCTTAAAGTCTTAGATCGTGGAATAAGTAGGTTCTACACCTGCATCGCTTTCTACAAAAGTAGGGATATCACTCACAACTATTTGCCTAAAAATTATCTGAGCCGTAAGCTATACATTTGTCCAATGTTTCCTCTCATATACCTGGCCCATTTTTATGTTTAACTCATTTTTGAACAACATTCTTTTTTTTTACCGTTTCAATATTTTTGTTTAAGCATTTTTCACTCATTATAGTGCCGATGGTGAATATGTTGTAACCACAATGACAAAAGCTATTCTCCACTACACCGGCAGAGTCGTATGGACACCACCTGCAATTTTTAAGTCTTCATGCGAAATCGACGTACGATATTTTCCATTTGATCAGCAAACATGTTTCATGAAATTCGGATCATGGACATATGATGGAGATCAGGTAAAGTCTTTTTCAATTTTGTTTGATTTTAAGTTGACACACAAGTATAAGCGTGCGGTACCAATAAAAACTTTGCAAAGAAGAGCATTCATCAACATAAACGTACTAAGGTTTCGCTGTGTTGTACTTGCAAATTGTAACAAAAATATATTTATATTTTTCATTTTTGTCAAATACTTTATTCGCTATCATATTCGCATATTTAATCGCATATATTTACTTAGATTGACCTCAAGCATATCAATCAGAAAAACGACAAAGATAATAAGGTTGAAGTTGGTATTGATTTGAGAGAATACTACCCAAGTGTAGAATGGGATATTTTAGGTGTTCCGGCAGAACGACATGAAAAATATTACCCTTGCTGTGCAGAACCTTACCCAGGTATGCAGTATGCACTTCGAACATATTGAATATCAGATTTCATTATAAATACTGTAACTGTAACTTTTCTAAAAGCGGTGAGATCGTTTCATAAGCATTCTTATGAGTTTAAGATGTAAGATATGTTTAAAATTTTTAACTTAATCAAGCTATCCTTCATCAAAAGTGATTTCTTTTTAACCTAGCAACTATCGTAATATTTGACGAATACGTGAATGGGTAAACAAAGTCCTAATTAATTTTGTAAACCAGCATTATCTTGTTTTTATAACTATTTTTTCTAAAAAATAAAATTATTTTGTCTATCTACCTATCTATCTATCTACAAAAAAACCAACAACACTCAAACATAATAAAACTGTTTATGTTTATGGTGCTAAGAAAAATCAAGCCAAAATTGTATGGCCACACAAACGAACTGCTGCCTAAATTTACTAATACTATTGATTTATGATTGAGATTTTTTGTTTTTAAGAGAAGCCTTAGGCTAATTTTGAGCACTCAGACCTAATTGCCGATCCATTGTACTACCAGGGTAGCAGCCTTCCCTTTTTTTTGTGGTACAGTGATGGAAATAAGGTGATTGTGATGAAACTGAACTGCTGTTTCTGAGAATAACTTCTCACTTCCCTTATATTCAAAATCTAAGAATTTAGATTATAAGAATTTCACTCAATGCAAAAAATAGTTCATTAGCTGCAAGCCCATAAAAATCAAAATTACCCTGCAAATTATAAGAACCTTACTTGTCTCCGTTTGGTGTTCAGTAAATTTTTTAATTAAACAAGTAGACTTTAAACAATGATTCTACATTTCGAAAAAAAATAGCCACGACTGCGTCGCACGAACTAGCGATTGTGTGCTAAGTACCTATAATATCAAAATCTTAAGGCTGAGTTCAAGGTTTTAGCATTCGTTCTTCACAAAATATACCTATATTTGTTGGTACTATAGAGCTACCAACTATACATTTAGTATGAAAATTTAATAATATCACATAAAATATTTGAAAAAATTGAATTAATATTTCAAAAGGTATTTTGGTTTTAATGTAAGAACTTCACCTTTTTAGCAGTTTGTAATAAATATATAAGCTGAAAATTTTATCAAAATCGTTAGACCAGTTTTTAATTCTTCACTTTTCTTAAAAATAAGTTTTTTTTTAATGATACGCAATCTTTCTCAAACGATTATGGACTCCTTTTTTACAAAACTTGCTTTTTCATTCACTTCAGATCTATTTCCGCGTATTGTTTTACTTTTCGTTTTCCAAATGTGTTCAAATGTTGACAAAATCTAACCGTTGACTCTTAGAAATAGGATAAGATTGACTAAAAAATAAAACTTATGTATTTCAACTCATTTCATTCTATAAAAATATCTTTGCACTTAAGAAACGTTTGATCAGTGCTTTGTTTCCTTTTATAAATTGCACATTTCAAGATATAGTGTATACGCTCTAAAACCCAAGAATTAAAATCCCCTTACCCTTACTAGTTTCCTCTGATTTAAAAAAAGTCCTTTTTTGCCAAACGAATAACGTATTCAAACATTATTCTGAAAGCTAACAGAATTTTCAGTGTATCTACGTTACGAACTCTTTCTCAATAAAAATCTACTACTAACTGACACTTCCTGTATTTGTGTGGAAATTTGCCAGGAAGAAATTTTGAGTCCATGACGGATATGAAATGTTTTTCTTTCACATTCCATATCAACCAAAAAAGCGTCGCACATCAGAAAAGATAAAATAAAAAAATGGAAAACGAAGTCAAACGCGTCAAATCTAGTAAGTGTGTTTTTTTTTTAAATATAGAGCTTTTGGTTAGCATCACTCATCATTTACAGCCAGTTTATCATTTGCCATGTGATTTATCTTTAACTTGGTTGGCTATACTGCAAAGAGTGATCGAAAATATATAATTTTCAATATTATTTTTATTATTTGATTATTATATTTATTAGGTTTTCTCGGAATAAATCATACATACAGCCTTATTGCTGAGTGTAAACGATGATTTCTCGGAATGGATTATACATACAGCCTTATTGCTGTGTGTAAACGATGATCTTCGTTGGAATGACCACATATTTGAAGTTGCCAAAAATGCTGCTAAATGTTTAGGTTTCTTAAGACGATGCAGGAAACTCATTGCGCTAACTTCATAGGGTTCAAAATGGAGCTTTAAGACTGATAGGTCATAATTCAATTGCAGGATCAATTGATTCTCTTGAACATTTTTTTCTTTTTCCTGTTGGAGGTTTTTAAAATACCAGTCTGGAGCACTCAGACCAAAATACCGGTCTATTGTACTACCAGTTAGCAACCTTTTATTTGCTATAGCTTTCCGATGTTCGGAGAAAAGCCAAAAGACGCTGCCATGATAAGGAGCCTCAGTTACCAGCTCTCACCATGTCTGCGCCGAGTATCTGTAACCTCATGCGAGAAAAAGCAGGACATTCACAGAGGAAGTGCTCTGCGGTGTCCTCATCTTCTCCACAAGATTCACAGAGTGTGGTATCACTTAAGCCTAACACGCTTAAATGCTTGGCAAAAGAGAAGTGCCCGCTGTGGCAACGCCAATAAGCTTTCTACAGTCTTTTCTACTACGAGATATTAAAAATATTGTAGTCTTCTTATTTACGTTGGGGAAGCATACGTTTGGTTTGCTGCATCCAATGGAGGCATGCCATACGGTTGTGCTCTTCACAGATCCAATCGTTGATTGAAGCCATCACTGAGGACGCTGGCAGACCTAGCGACGGTTCAGGTCCTGAGAAAGCTGTCTGAGATCCTTTCCTATAGCAAGTTCATCGGCGATCTCATTTCCAGTTATGCCGTGATGGCCCGGAACCCAAATGAGACTCAAGAAATTTTATCTTCCGATCGCATTCAGAGAGCTCTTGCATTCCCGGATCACTTGAACATTGTCAAAACATTACTTGCCCTACTCTCTTTCATCGGTTTTTCTACAAAGATGCTCTAGCAATAAAGCCAATTGTATTCTTCTCCTGAAACAATTGAGCCGCAACACTCGTGTCACTAGGAATGCTCAAATGCTCATCAGTTTTGCCTTGAGCTCCATTTCAGTCGTACAGTCAAGTATAAAGATTCATACTTTAGTTGAACTACCCATATGTGTAATACTTTCCCAGACTCTATACTTTCCCTGCATTACGATTCTCAAAAGTTCAAATACAACGTGCATCGGTGTCCCTATCCTATTTTCATAAATGCTCGCACTGTGTTATTTAACAAAAAATGGTATTCACAACCCCTTGATGTTCGCGTTGATTGTAAAAAAAAATCTTTTAAATGATAGTATCAATCACTATCAATTATGATAGACATGCCCAAAAATTTAAATATTTATTATTATTATTATTATAAATTCTTTATTATGATAAAATCTCGAAAAATTTACATAAAAAATACAAAGAACATTAGCATGGCAAAAAAATATTTGCCGTCTGCCTGAAATTCGACTTTAACGAGGTTTAATAAAAAGAAAGTAAAAGTTTTGTTTAAAAATACATAAATATACAACAAAAGTATAACAATTGAGCATATGAATAAAAGCATATTAACAGTGCATATGAAACATATTGAAACTAAAATAAATAAATTAAAATTAAATTAAATTATAAAAATTTAAATATTTTGAAATCAATAAAGAAATGTACGAAATTGAGAGTTTTCCAAGAAAATTAAATCACCGTTTGCTCGTTAGCAAAAACCTACTATTAGCATCCACCAGGTGCAATTTATATATACATAGATATACATTCATTTAGCTGGACTGGATCCCTTTTTCTTTCCTTTACCTACATTTTACTGCCGATTACAGGCAAGCCTTGAAATCGTGCATAGAAAAAATGTTTGAGATAACAATACGTAAAATGTGGGTCCCGCAATTCTGTTTATCTGTCCGTATATGGATCTACAGCCTGAACCGCTGACCGATTTTCTTCAAAATTTGTAGTTAAGGTCTGTGTTGCCCCCTTCAGAGGGGTTTTTGGAATTGAGTCTCTAGGTCTTGAAATAACGAGACCTGACAACCAGTATGATAATCTGTACTTATTTTCCTCGAAAACGGTTCCAAACGATATCGATTAAATTTTGTGAGAAGGATTAGTTTAAAGGTTGTCTTTCTTATGATGTAAAAAATATTTTTGGAAAAGTATAAACAATTTTGTATTTTAGAAGTCCTAGGCTTTTTAAGAAAGAATGCATGGGAAAATTTAATTTCTTGAAGTTTTTATTAATTTTATAAAAAAAATTTGATTTTTTGAAATTATGTATGTACTTCAAAATGGTTTCTTTTATTTCTTCATATTTTTTGTCAACCCCGCTTCTGGCAAGATCTTAAGCTTTGCATACTTGACTTTGAAAACTTATTTTAATAAAAATGAAAAATAAAAAACAGTTTTTTGAAGAAACAGGTCCAAGGACTTTAATAAAGTTTTCAGCGTTTTATGTGTTAGCATTTAGCAACTACTAAAGAATGGTTTTATTAGACGTTTGGAATATTTAATTTAATTTTTTTAGTTAATTCAATTAATATGTAGTTGGTAACCCTGTACCACCAAATATGTTATGAAGGGCGAATACTAAAATCTTGCACTCAGCCTTAAAGTTTTGATATCGTATTTAGTACACAATCGCAAATTCGTTCGCCGCAGTCGTGCCCATTTTTTTTTTTTTTTTTTTTGCTAAGGCAACAGAAATAAGCAGCATTTACTTGAGCTTAAAAGAAAAATAAGGTGACAGAAAAATTTTATATGAAATCTTTTTAATTTTAAATTTTTTTAATGAATTACTCGAACTTTTAAACTTTTAATTCCTAAATGTGTTGAGTCTATCAATTATTAGGCGTACCAACATACTTGCGGATATACTTGTTGTTATTTTTTTTTCCTTTATATTGCGTGTAAACCGGCCACTGTTTTTCACGCAAATTCCCAAGATCACATCACGTATTAGTATAAGCTACATGACCTCACCTTCTTATACCTATGTAGGTTCGAAGGCCCAGCGAACCTTATGTGCAAGATATGGAAACGCACAGAGCTAAAAGTTTTTACGAGCGCTTTGGTAAGATTAAAAAAAAATTATTTATCAATGACAATTGAGAAATTTTCATTTTAAACAAAAAAAACTTTCAATTCAATAATTCCAAAATTATAACATTCTGTGTAAAAGCATCTGTGCCAAATTATTATTTGTACGTTAACTCACATTACTAGGAATTTTCAAAATCACAGTAATCTAGATCAAAATGGCGCAAAATGAAACCACCAGGACCAAACATAGAGGTTTTTTTTTTTTCTTTTTTTTTTCCACAATGTGTTAGTTTAGTTGAGAACGGCTATGTAGGTGGGCATCGCTCGGAGTATTTTTCAATCATCAATGCTTTTGGAATTTTCAAAATCACAGTAATCTAGATCAAAATGACGCAAAATGAAACCACCAGGACCAAACATAGAGGTTTTTTTTTTTTTCTTTTTTTTCCACAATGTGTTAGTTTAGTTGAGAACGGCTATGTAGGTGGGCATCGCTCGGAGTATTTTTCAATCATCAATGCTTAATGCTCAAGGATTACAAAGACTGGAATCTTAGAATCTTTCTTTCATTCATCGATTGTCAAAAATTATACTTCAAAATTATCTGGTCAAATCTCAAATAAATTAAATTTAAGTTCCAATTGAAATATGAACATATACATATATGTACAATGTACGTACATGCATGTCTTGGGGCCAATTCAAAACTAAAGATAGATCTGGTACTAATCCTTAACATAATAACTAAATCGATAAAAAATCCCTTCGTCGCATTAAAAAAATTGTCTTTAAAACAGCAAAAAAGTATATTATTAAAACTATATACAAAAGTTGTAAAAAGTATTATACATTGTCGTATTGCAAAACGAATAAATATAATTAAAAAAAGTAACATCAAGTTACCCTTTTTATTTTTATTTATCATTCATTTATTATTTCGTATATATTAGTCATTATTACTCAAATCGGTATCAACTAATTTTTTGACAAATTGTAATCAGACTAGTTAGGTAAAACTGATACGAAGTATTACTTAATACCTGAACAAAATAAAAGTCAATTATTGTAGAGAAACTTTGGCGAAGAAAATAGCTCGTGTATTTGACTTGTTGTCAGTCTTGTTTTGACAGTTTTTCATCTCAGGATTTATTGTTTAAAATCTATTTGTAGACTGCAGGAAGAATTCCACGTCACTCCGTAGTGATTAATCTTACGTTTTGGTTATTCTCGTTGGAATGTGAAATGTTAGATAACGCCTCTTTGAAAAGCTACAGTTCATAAGATATCTGATTGACCTTTAGAAAGCTATCCATAATCAAGTACCTACAAGTTATTTTTATTATTATTTTTTATATTATTTTATTTTTATTTATAAAGATTCAGTTTTGTATAATTTTAATTTTGAGATAATTTTTTAATTCGTTAAACAATATTACAATTCAATTCTTTAGATCAATATAGTATTTATTGTTTACAGCTACAACTTTTATTCAATGTGTACATAAAAACTTTTAATACTTCTTGGCAATACTACTTGTATTATGATACGGATAGCTTTTTTTAAAACTTTTATAACGGAAATAAACATTTATTTTACAGATATATTTTTCAACATAACACTTCGTCGCAAAACACTGTTTTATACGGTTAATCTTATTATACCATGTGTAGGTATTTCATACCTCTCTGTGCTTGTTTTTTATCTGCCAGCTGATTCCGGTGAAAAAATCGCCCTGTGCATCAGCATTTTACTTTCGCAAACTATGTTTTTTTTGCTTATATCGGAAATTATTCCGTCAACATCACTTGCTCTTCCTTTGCTCGGAAAGTACCTCCTATTCACGATGTTATTGGTTGGCCTTAGTGTTGTAATAACCATTATAATTCTAAATATTCATTATCGTAAACCGAGCACTCATAAAATGGCACCTTGGGTAAGGGCTTTCTTTATCAAGCGTCTGCCAAAACTGTTGCTAATGCGAGTACCAAAAGATTTATTGAGAGATTTAGCTGCAAGTAAAATAAATTATGGAAAACAATTAAGCAAAACAAAGTTCGGCCAAGCACTAATTGATGAAATGCAGCTAAATTCGGGTGGGTCTAGTCCAGGTTCAATCAGAAGAATGCAGCTCCGCAGTGGTCTAGGCGGATGTAATGGCCTTCATTCAACCACAGCTACTAATAGGTAGTATATCGTTAAACTTCATTCTTTTTATCTTAAAACTTGAGTATTTAAAAATACAAGATACATAAATACATTTCATTTCACAGATTTAGCGGATTAGTCGGTGCACTCGGGGGTGGATTAAGCACGTTGAGTGGCTATAATGGTTTGCCTTCAGTTTTGTCTGGATTAGATGATTCTCTGAGTGATGTAGCACAGCGAAAGAAATATCCTTTTGAGTTGGAAAAAGCAATCCATAACGTTATGTTTATACAGCATCATATGCAACGCCAGGACGAATTTAATGCGGTGAGTTTAATTGGTATTATAATTGAATTTTATAGTTGTTTTTAGAGTTTAGTGGATTTAATATTGTTTCTTGATTCTTTCCTGCTTTTTAAATATTGTATAGGAATATTGTTATACCTAAGGTGTAAGGAATAATTGAACTTTTACAAGAGCTTCAAAAAAATTTTAGTATTCGATGCAGATTATTGTTCTTTAAAAGAGTCACCGTTTCGATGTTGCGGAAATGCCTCCAGCAAATCTGAAATCGTTTTATTAAATAGTAACATTTTAACATTCCATTATTGTTCTCCAATTCCGATGTTATGCTCTATAGTCTATACCGTTATTTCAAAAACACACGAAAAAGCAAAGAAAATTATGCTACATCATCTTTTCACATGTTTAAATTTATTCCTTTTGTTCATAAATTGTGACAAAGAAACCACCATGTAACATGCATCAGACATGACCATTTGACTAAGAAGCAAAAGCAATATGCAGCTCACTGGCTTAAACCATATTCGGTTTAAGCTAGCGACACGTCATAGGTCAACCAGATAGTCTCTGGTAAGAGCTTTAGTGTTCTGAAACTGAAATGATCAATGACATCACGGTAACCGTTGTTAGCAGCATTGCACACTTTTCGGTCTACCATGGTAAATACATACATACTATATGCCTCACTTCTTCGTTTTCTTTTATTATTTTTTTGTTATTCTCTTCCAAATCTAATTCTTATCGGCCGGCAGTAACTTGATGATGATGGAGTTCTATTTTGCAATACTACTTTTTTGTCAACAAAACAAAATAATTGAAGAGGGGCATGACGATTTTAAAATATATTTAAATCAAATGATTTGTAGTTCTGAATTTTTGTTTAAGCCATGACTCCTGGGACCCTTCAGGGCTCCACTTGTATATAATTTTTAAGACTTTTCACATTCTTGTTGGCTCAAAACTTCTAACACATCACGCCATGAAAATATAAATGAAATGGGCTTAAAACAATTAACTTGCGATTAATACCGTGAATCTCAGAGAGAAAGAACTACGCTTTTAATAATTAAAAAAATATCGGGCATCGGAATGTTTGCTTACATCATTTCTTACAGGAGGGAAGCCTTAGTTACATAGTAATTTTCCAAACATAATTTAAGTGCTTTAAAATGTACATATATTGGTTTTCTAACTTTTTTTCTTTTTTTAGAACCTACGTATGTACGTATGTTGAATACATTTTTATAAAACTGTATAACCTTACAAAAACATTTTTTACTTAACTTTATAGGAAGATCAGGATTGGGGATTTGTTGCCATGGTACTGGATCGACTATTTCTTTGGTTGTTTAGTATTGCATCAATCGTTGGAACATTTGCAATACTATGTGAAGCGCCATCCTTATACGACGATACTAAGCCCATTGATGTTGAATTTTCAGTCATAGCGCAACAATTATACAACTTAACGGAAAAAAAGTCATAATTGTTGCATTTGAAAGTAATATTTTTATTTAACTTCATCAGATGTGTTTAACGTACTTAAATAAAATTTTAATTTTTATCAACTGATTGGTACTAGTATATTTAACAATGAAGTTTTTTTACTCTTATAGAGTTTGCTAACGAAGTACACGCAATTTCAATCAAATTTTTCATACTTAAGAAAAAGATTGCAGAGCTGATTATACAATTTTTATTTTTATGTGAGACGTTTTTATGAATTTGTTTTAACTGTTATGGTTGTTTTATTAATTTTCTGATGTTTGGGTTTGATCAAATGTTTAAATAAGAAAACAATAAAATTTATTAGGGGTAGCTATCGAGTTTTTTTCAGTTCTACTCGTTACAAACTAGAATTACTTAAAGAGTTATCTTTTTTTTTAAGATAATAAAAAAACAAAATCATTGGTATCTAAATGTTTTCGCCGAACCCGCTTTCAACAGAATCATTGCGCATCAAAATGAGTATCAAAACAAAACTTACTTGAACTATAAATAAATTTATGTTAATAGGTATAGGAAATGTTAAAAGGCAAGAATTAGTCATTTTTCGTGCTTTTGAAAAAAAATAAATTTTTTTTTAAATTGAAAATGGAGTTTGCTTTTTAGAAATGAGCTTGTTATGTGTGCTTATCAAACTAACTTTACATATATGAGTCAAATTTTAATAACAAAAAGATCTCGCTTTCCTAAGTTTCTAGAAATTCCTTGGCTTGTTTGTAGCTACAAACTTGGGTCAAACCCTCAAAATGAAAAGGTCTAGTTTTGTTAAATTTTTCGAAACCTAATCAGTTAAGCTGGTTTGATTATAATCAAAATTATCAAGACTTTTTGCTTTTTCTGGGGAAAAGATGTTTATTTATGTTTATTTTTGGCGATATTGGGAAGTTATCAAATAAACGCAAACCAAAAACACTTTTTTTGAATTTTGTTAGTATTCTAATTTTTGTTTAAACCAGCTACATGAACTTTAAATTTAGGTGGGCATTACTCATCACATTTCAGGGTGAACCTGGACCTCAACCAACATCCATCCTTCGGGCGAGCTCTCTCAATTACGCAAGGCGAGACTTCAATGCAATGGCTAGAACATGCGTAGGAGATCTAACGCTCTAGTTCAATGCGTTTTGGCAGGTACACTGGAGGAACATTTCTAGGGAACTCCATCATTCAGACAGCTCGTAGAACATAAGGGGTGTATTGTTAGTAAAAATTGTAGATACTTGAAAGCGTTTTTGACTATTAATCTTTAAGTCAAAGACTATTGCAAGAAAAGTAGGTATATTTTACTTGATAATCATTTTCGATAGTATACCTACTGATAGAGAAAAACAACCTATAGATTTATGGAAAATGATTTTTCGATTTTACAATGTTTTAAAGAAGGTGAAATAAAGCAGACAATTTGCAAACTTCTCTGTGGCCTTCAATGTAGATCCGAATTTAAAAATTTGAATAGAAAGAGACAGTTTCCATATTCTATCCTTCAAAAAAAAAATAACATGCCTTTTTTGCAAGGAATACCTTCTGCGTGTCTGGCCAGTAACTATGAATAAAAAAAGCTTTCCAACCGATATTAAATTCAATTGAGAACCTTGCGTGGTACGTGGTTCAACATGTTCTTGTGGATACAAACATTTCTGAGCACACCCCAACAAAACTAAATTTAACCTTCCCGTAAATTTATTACATTATGTCGATTAATAGGTATAACTACCGCCTTGTACTTTTAATTTCTTGATAAAAAAAAGTTTTTACCGGTAGATTCGAATTCTTTTAGGCTTTCACCGGTTTTATCTGGAAAATTCATAAGTGTAGATAGATACAATGGTTAAGCTACCGTCTTATTTGTGGAATATAAAGTGTATTCAAAACTCTCACATTCCAACGTCAACAGTCTATTACAATTACAACGATTCGGTTTTGAAAACGTGGATTAAAATCAAAATCATTTCTCCCTTATTTTGTAATAGTAACTTTTTTTAACAAAAATTCACTCTGTCTAGAAACTCCTTTCATTAATTGTAATCTCATCTTTCAAACTCAGATTCATATTTTATCTCGAGAACACTTTTATGTGCTTGGTGCTAAACAAAGTTCTACAACATCAGAAATTGTGCGCTATGACCTAGAGCTCTTAGAATTCCATAAATGCTTTATGGGTATGTGGATTCGCGTCATAGTTTGAACTGCTTAAACCTTTTGGTACGTTTATGTATCATTGTATATTTCACAGGCATATACGCATTTAATATTCACATACAATGCACTGGTCTGGGAGATTCCTTTGCACTAAGTTTTTAGATATTCTACTTCCATGTATACCTACTTATAGTTGGGATGCAGGTAAAATATTTGTGTACCTTCTTGTATGTACATTCTTTAGAGCATGTGCTCACTGCCCTTTGGCGTATGAATAATTTCCCTTATTTTAAAAGTTGCTTTATGTTGTATGCAAACATGTTCACGTATACCTACTGGTACTGTATGATTAGAAAGAATTGTATTTTGTTTGCATCCACGAGGTTCTCCGATTCCCTGCTCTCCATTTTTAGCAGAGCAGTTGTGCAAGCAATATAAACGCTGTTATTTTAATGCAATACAAATGAGGGCATTCATATCAAAGCTTTATTCCATGATTTTTTCTCTTTACAATAGCTTTCTTCCTATGTCCCACTCCTAACTCGGGTCGGATCAAGTACCTTTCTACTGTATTATTCCTATTGACCTATTATGTTGAAATAAAAGTTGAAAACAAAATGTTGAACTGGGATAATGGATCTTTACAAAATTAGTTGAGAGAAAATTTTAGTAATGGAACAGACGTCTTTTATTGGAAGAACATAGGAAATTGATTTTATAAAGATGAAATATAGTTTATGTGTTTATGCTGTGTGTACTAACTAGGTCCTAGAGAATGAAAATGAATTGGTTTTCAAAATTCTTTTATTTTTCTCTTATGTTTCAAGGGAAAGTTAAGACAGTATTTGGAGTAGGTACAGCTGGTACTTTTTCGTTTTTCCTGTTTATTTTAAATCAACTAAAATCATCTCAACACAAGGCGACAATCTGGCTAAAACTTTCGTGTATACCTGAAAGTAGGTAGGTACTAGGTAGGTACACAGGTAAATGTTAGTTAGCTGCCAAATTCGGAGAAGTTGCTTTTTAACTGGCCTGGCCTGTGAAATACCAAAACTATTATAGATGAGGTTCCTACTATGGGAGCGTTCAAGTATTACGTAACGCAATTTTCGAAGATTTTTGACCCCCCCTCCCCCCCTTGTAACGCACCGTAACGTTTACATGTACCCCTCCCCTCCCCCTTCTCTAAAGGTTACGTAACACTCAACTGACCATTTTTACCCTAAAGTCGAAAAAATTTATGTTATATTTCTTATACTTGGTATACTTTTAATTGCCACTGCGGTAATCATTTAATATGTATTATATGTATTATAAATAATACAAAACAAAAATTATTCTTCTGTCCACGGGTTTGCTAGCCACTCAGATTCTTTCATCACAGGCACCTGGAGTGCATAGACGAAGACGGTTCTGGAATTGCTAAGCCACTTGCATCGTCTTCGTCGACCCAGTCAGCATTTAGGAGTTTTTATTCCCTAATTAAAAAAAAAAAATGTTACGTAGCGTGTTTTAAGAAAGAACAAGAAACAAGAAACCCCCCCCCCCCCCCCCCCCCCCCCCCCCCGAAAATATTTCAGTCGAATATCATTTAAACACATCATTTATTTTTTTTTTTTTGTTTTATTGATGCAAATTTGTTTTTCATATTTAAAATTTAAGTTCGAGCTTTTCACAAATCAGTATCTAAATACATGTATGTTTGTGTTTTGCCTACATTGAGCTATAGAAAACAGTTGAAATGCGTTAGTAGGGTTCCTATTTATTAAAGTCATTGACTTATTAAACATGGACTGCTAGGACCCAACTTCACGATGGTTCCACTTATTCTAAGCAATACTAGCGAGCATCATTTCAGCGGAAAACTAGTGAAACATTTTTGACACTGCTAAATAATGACGCTAGCTAAATCACAGCAGATGTCGTTAGTGTTTTAGTTAAGAGTAAGATATTGGCTAGTGTAACCAAAAATAAGTGCAATCATTAGGTCTGTTTCTTTACTTTGTGGACAGAAATTCACAATCTGTCATATTATAAGGAGTGGGGGTAAAATTCTCTCAGAAACTCTCAGAAACTCTCTGAAAGAGCCTAATTGTCCTAAAAGTAAAGAAACGCCTTGAACAAAACATTCGCAGCAACGCTTGGAAAAATGTCTGTTTGACAGTTGTTGTATTTGTTTTTGCTGTGCACGATTTCTGTCCATAGAAATTTAGGTGGCAGAAATTCACAGGGTGGGGAAATTTCTTTACTCTCTCGTGAGCACTCTCTTTTGTGCACTGCTACGAAAATTCGCTGTGCTGGAACGGCATTAGACTGACTTTCGACGAATTTCGGTGCATTTCGTGCGAATTTTCAGTAAAGAAACACACCTATTATTATCCAACTTTTGTATAGAGAATTAATGCAACTTGCAGTCCGTGTATCATAAGTCAATAAAATGCTTCAATCACAATGATCTATTACGCCAGTTCCACAAAGAAAAATCTCACTGAGCGCTCAATGTCACTGTGACGGAGCGCAAACAGTTTTGTGGAACATAATTCTCAGCTCAACTGTGTCCTTGTTTTCAAACAAGTTTCCAGGATTGTGCATCTTCCAAAAACACCGACAAAATTACCAAAGCAGCTCAGCAGAAGATTATTACCGTACATCAATATTCATACTTTTCCTGGATCACTTCATATCATCCATAACTGACAGATTTGCGAAACACAAAAAAATTTTGTCAATAATCGGAAATACCATCCCTGAAAAATTGGTCAGGAAAGACGTTGAGAATATTGATGAAACCGTGGAAGTAATAATGAATCAATGGCCAACAGCGACTGAGGCAGCAGCTTCAACCGTAATAAATGAAGTGTTATTTTGGAGACAACGTTCGGTTGGGCCAGAAACTCAACCAAAGACATTTATAGAATCATTAAATCTTTGTAACGATGCACTTTTTCCAAACATTTTCAATTTTTTGAAAATAGGTGCAACATTGGCTGCGACCATTGCTAGCAGCGAGCGTAGTTTTTCCACGTTGAGGCGTCTAAAATATTGGATTAGGAATTCTACAGGCGAAGATAGGCTGAATGGGCTTGCTCTTATGAGCATTAACAGGCACATTGACATTAAGGTGAAAGAAGTTATCGAATGATTCGCGCAAAGCAGAGAAGAACTGATTTATAATTTCGTGTATTTTCATATCTTCTTATTTTCTGCACTTTATTATTGTATATCAATATTGGAAAAAACCTAATCAATACAATTGAACAACGACTTTTACTTACGTACAAATATTTACATGTAACCCCCCCCCGAAAAATTTTCTAGCTACGCCGCTGCTTCGGATCAAATATCTCTTCCAAGTTTTTAATTCTTCAAGAACAGAAGATGGTTCGGCAGCCAAATATGTTTGGTAAAACTCAACTGTTTCATTAAATTTTTCAGCTGCTTTGTACCTATATTTTAGACGAAGAATCCTTGAAAAGAACCGAAAACCCTTCTAGTATGTTTTCATGGATTGTAAATTTTTCTCCAAGGTTCATTACATAGAAATCGAGAAAACAATTACACGAAAATATTCTTCTGTACTTGGAACCGAAGTGTTCGAACTATTCTTTTGTCGGTTCACTATTCTCTTATGTTTAACGCCAATATCAAGGACTTCAGCTTTTTTTGCATTTTCAAACACTTTCGAAAATGAGTCATCTTCTGCCCGTTTAATTTTTAGTTGATCCCTTAAATCTTTGGCGAGATTCATAGCTTGGACCAAGTCTAAATTCGCTCTTTAAAACTCACGACTAAATGACAACTAGAGTTGGTAATCCATACTTATAACCTTTAAGCTAACTCCAAGTCCATGGCGTTTTTAAGTTCCTTGCGTCAATTTCCAATGTTCTTATTTGGTCAAGAGTCTCGAACACAAACGGAAATAGCTTCTCAAAATCTTCAACTGCTTTATATTTTGAGATCCATCCCGTCAGATTCAGCCTTTTTAATGTCTTTTTTGTGGAGATTGAAATAATTGTCAACTGCTTCAATTGTGGTTAGGCAGTCTCTAATGGCTGATATTTTGCTGGAAACAGATACAGCAAGGTTTCAAAGAATGTGCTGCACAATAGACGTACAGAGCATCCTAGGCAAATTGTTGGCGAATAATTGCCAGAACACCATAGTATCGATCAGACATATTGCTTGCTCCGTCGCGTCGTACCCTTGGCCGATCAAAAAAGAAATGGACAGATCACAATTTTGAAGATTTTCCACTATAAGCTTTGCAAGAACATCACCTGGATTGTTAATACAGTAATGTTTGGTAGACTGCTGTATTAGAGATTTTAAGAGAAGATATTTTATTAATACCAGTCGTGGAAAATCGATATAAAAAATTAATTTCAAAAGATTAGGTGATTTGCCGAAATATTAATTTCTTTCAGATGAAATTTCTAACTAATAATGATAAAACTTTGTATTTTCCCTGTAGAATGAAAGTATAGAATGTACAATCCTGTGAGTACTAATAAGACTTAATTCACGTTGGAAGTAGCTACTAAATTTCACATTGTGTTTCTTTAACTTTTTTGGTTCATGACTGGTTATGTTGAACAATTATAGATACTATATTTCATTCCACGGGAAATGAAAACGGGAACCTTAAAACTATGGACACGAGGAACGCCGGGCGGGCGGCTCAGTAAGTACCTATATAAAATATAACAGCTATTTGGAGAAGTAAGAAAATAAAAATTAATCGCACTTTTTTCGGCCTTTCAAATTTTAATTTCTTACCAATAAAAGCCGAAAAAGGTCAAATTTACTAAAAAACGTATTGCGGAAACTTTTTCTTTAATTGCAGATCTCCTTATGCATGTTTGATAATTAATTTCACTTTTGAATTTCCTTACCATCATGGCAAGTGAAAACATTTTCACTAACAGGTAAAAAATATGGATGCAAGTATGTAACAGTAGGTATAGGTATATCAAGTTTTTCTTCCTTTTGTGCAACCACTTTCTCCCTATTCAGTATACCGGAAAAAAGCAAATGAAGTCATGGCCCTGAGGATTTATCTCGAGCAAATGTTTCCAATGAAATTACCTTACACATTTCACATCACCGGAATGGTCAAATTGAGTTAACGAATGATATTGTAAGGAGACACCGGAAAAACATCGTTAGAGTAATTTAAATACATAAAGTAGGCTAGAATTATGGAAGGCTTCTCAGGATTTATGAAATCCTTTACGATTTTAAATGCTATAATATGAAAAGGAGCAAGAAAAAAGGTTGGGCTTAGAACAAATGTACCTACCTGTGTACCACAACGATTTTTAAGTCTTTAAACATACATTATGTAGGCTTGTTTAAATTGGTTACCACTGTACCTTGATTTTAGGAATGATGACTATTTATCCTTTATAACTATGGATCTTAACTCCAAGTTTTTGAAAAATCAAATTTGCGAAAAGAATTAGATTAGTCCGAATAGCTCTTCAATAACAAAAACCATAGGATTCTTTAACAAAAGCTTTGCTTTTATTTTACGAAAAATATTTTTATTTTTCAACTAAATGGTATTTTTGATGTGGCTTTCTTCATTCATTCATTTCATTCCATTCCCATCTTTTTGCGGTCGTATTAAACAAACCCTTTTAAACTTTCTTTTCAATCATTTTAATGCATCTTTTAAATAGATTACGTTCTTAGTCGAAAATAAAAACTGAAGCAAATAAGCTTAAGTGTGTAAAGGCTATATGTATCTATAAATGTATAACAATTGTTAATTGCGATTAGAGGTACTATACTTACTATAAGGTAAATTTTGCAATCGTACAGAATAAAATTTTAAGATTACAATAAAACATGACATTACGATGATAGGAAACTCGAAAAAAGTGGGCCCTGCAATTATGTCTGTCTGTTTGTATATCTAGCTTGACCAATTTTCTTTAAAATGTATAGTTTACATTTATAGGGTCTATGGGGCAGCCTACAAGAAGGATTTAGGATTTGAGTTTCTAGGGCTTGGAATAACGTTACCTGCCATACAAACTTTCGTTTTCAGTTGGCTTTCTAATGATGTAGAAAAATTTATGGAAAAAACAACACAACAACGTTACCTTCCGTTATATGATTTTTTCTTAAACTGACTTTTTTTGTTAATGGGTTACACAATTTTGTATTTAAAAAGTCCTTAGTTGTCTTATAGAAAAACTGAATATCAAAATTTGAAAAATTTTAATTTTTGAAATTTTTAAATTTGATTTCTTTTTTTATATAATTAACGCGCACATCAAGGGGTTATGAATACCCTTATAATGTTATAAAACACGGTGCGAGTATTAATGAAAATAGTAGAGGATTTAAAAGGAGACCCCGATGCACTTTGCTTTTAAACCTTTGTGAAACGTAATGCAGGAAAAAATAGAGTCAGATAGAGCATTCCACATGCAAGTGCTGCGACTAAAAAATTAATCTTTGTACTTGACTGTACGACCGAAGTTGGGCTCGAGGTGAAACTGATGAGCATTCCTGGCGAGGCGGGTGTTGCGGTTAAATTGTTTCGGCTATTTCACTAGAGCACTGCTTGTGGAAAAAGCTATAGAAAATAGTGAGGAAGGCAACGTTTCGACGATGCTCAAGAGAATCAATTGACTCTACGATTGAACTATATATCATACCCACAGGCTCTGTTTTGTACCCTATATCAAGTAGGCGCAGAGATGTTTGAGTGGCATCTGACCAGATATGGCAATTGTACCCTAGCTTTGGGCTGATGAAAGGGGTGAAGATTCGTGCATCGTCTTAAGGGGTGGTAAGGTTAATTCGGCCGAAAAAAGACATATTTCTAAGATTTTTTTTTGTTGTAACGGGTAGTGTTCGTTTATGGAAAAATTTATACAAATTATTATGTAACATTTGAACAAAGTTCTCCTAAACTTGCATTGTAAAATATTAAAAGTTGAGCGAGTAAAAATTAAACTACGGAGGCTCGAAAAAAGTTGGTTTGCGGTATGCATCATAACTCGCAACAGAATCATCTGAAACGAAAAAAAGCTCTTGACAATACCTGATAGATACACAAATTGATAGCTTTTTGGATGCAGATACCATTCATAGATAATGGCAATGGGGGATATTAAGCTTTAACGACAAATGACATCATTGAGTTTTCGAAGAATTGAATTGAACTCGGTTTTTACTACCCCATTTAACAGTACTGTCAAGTTCATAATTTAGTGAGCTAATCATACGCAAACTTTTCAGATCTACATCCGAAGTACGTGAGTTTGGAAACAAATATGAAAGGCTGAGGGTTGAGTCGTCAGCAAAACAGATAAGAGAATTAGAAGTTTCAGACAAGTGGTCATTTATGAAAATGAGGAAGAGAGTCGGAGACAAAACGGAGTCCAGGGGCACACCAGCGTTTATAAAGTGGGTATCAGACTTGAATCTATCCAACACAAATTGTATTGAATGGTAGTTTCTAATGCAACGAAGAAGAGACTCATCGATACCAAAAGAACGCATTTTCGATAAAAGAGCTTGATGCCAAACTCAGTCAAATGCCTTTTGAGTTTTGATATTTCAAGCGCAATAATCTTTCTTTCTCCAAGCCAAGGTGAAAATTGCTTCCACGTTTTCTCTTGACCTTTTGCAACGAAAGCCGTACTGTCGGCCATTAAGAAGCTTTTGTTCTTCAAGATATTTTATGAGTTGGCGATTTATCAACGCTTCCAACGTTTCTTGGAATATTTTCAAAATGGTATCTTTGATTTTTTTCAAACATTTGTCAAAACATCTTCCTACAAACTGTCTTTTATAGAGCTCTAAAGAGTGAAAAGTAAAAAAACGGTTCCTAAGAAAACTGGTAAATATTCCAAACTACATTTTTTTTTAAACTTTTTCACTTTATTTAAAAACAAGTTTTTTAAAAAATCAAGTTTGCAAATTTAAGATTCTTATTTTAAAATTCTTTTATTAATCTTTAAAAAAAATGATTTTTTAAATAATTTCAATATGGTTAGGGTTTCGCAAAAAAATTGAAGAAAATTAAAGACACCATTATGAAATTTAGAAAAATTTAAACTTTTTTGTACTTAAATCAATAAAAATTTCAAAATATTGAATTTTTCAAATGTTATACGCAGTCTTTCCTGAACGATTTAAGACTTCCAAAATATAAAATTTTGTAAAATCATGTTGGCCATAAACAAGAAGTTCTGTGTTGACAAATAACGCCACTATGGGAATGCCCAGTTTCTACATAAAATTTTTTTACATCATAAGAAAGACTACTGAAAACTTATTCCTTACACACATATTACTTAATCGAAATCACTCGAGTCGTTTTCGACCAAAAGAACAAAGAAGTATTATCATTATAGATCGCATGGTAGGTACTATGTCATTTTAAGACCTAGAAGATCAATTCCAAGAACCCCTCTGATCGATATCAGGAATATAGACAGACAGACAGAGTTTTTTCGTTTTCTCTATCATAATCTCATGGTTTTTTATCTCCAAATTTATCCAAATCGCTTAAGCGGATATGGGTAGACCCATATCAGGAATATAGAAAAAGAGACGGAATTGTCTCGTTTTCTCTATCATCATAATGTCATTATTTTTTATCTCCAAATTTTTTATAAGCTCGATTGCAAAAATGTCTATATAATCGGAAGTAAAAGCGCACGGCCTGTGTTCAGTTAGTTGGGTGTGTAACTTTTACAGGGTGATTAATGCTTCCTTAAAGACATTATTGAATATGAATTAGAAAATTTACCGTGTTGTCAACTAGTTTCTCAGCCTAAATAATAGGCCAATCGGACAAAGAAACACATCCTTTTTGACTATGAGGTAGTGCTATATGTGGTAGTGCTATATGGATGCACTCTTTTGTAAACGCACGGAGCTAGCAACATAAAAAAAAGTTTTGCACTTGAGTTTTGAGTCTTATTTAAAATAGTTGGTTGTGCCATTTATTTAAAGAAAATAATTTGAGTGAGTTCAATTTATTGAATCAATCATAATATTTGCATGAAATTTTCAGGAATATCCTCCTCGTAATAGAGAACATTTCTACTGAATTTAAATAAAATTGAAGGGGTTCATCGTGTAAAAATAATTATTTTTAAATCAATGAATGACATATAAATATTAAATATATAGCACTAACAGTGAATCCATACCCAATTTAATATTAATTTATCATGAAATCAAAAAAAAAGAAGTATTGATTTACTATGTAGGTATTCTCAAACTCTTTATTTTTTTCCTTAGTATTGTTAAATCTACTGAGCTCTTAGTTTTAATATAGTTAGCACTGGTTTCAATTGGCCATGTTCGATTATGGAGCCTGTATTTATTTCATCGAAATAAACGAGGCAGTCAAACTCTCATTTAGCCATCGATAAATTGAATCCCTATAAATAAAAAATATAAACAAAACAACCTGGTTCAACATATTTTATTAAATGCTATTGACAGTATTTTACTATTAATCATCATTCAATAATATGCAAACATAAAAATTATCATTTTACAATGAATTCTCGGAAAAAAATAAACCAATTTTCAATAACATAACAAAGACAGCATTATGAGATAATTTGCATTTTTTCTATTGAAACTAAAGATACTCATTTAAGAATCAATTAATAATTTGGCGAACAATGTCTGGAGGTAACATAAAATTATTTTTACGTAGCGGTATTTCGCTGAGCATTTGGTCAACTGAAATGCGTGTATCGTATAAAGATGGTGATTGGCATACAATTGCTAAAGTGCCAAAAATGCACGATAGGGTGAAGAGCCACAGTAAAAATCGGTCAAGAACCATTGAAACAAACTTCCAGTCTTCAACAACCTGAAAACATAAAAAAATGCATATACATAGTTGATAAAAAGTCAAAATTATATTTACAATATGAGGTTTGTTTAATAAAGCAGATGTACATTCTGATTTTGATTTTTTTGCTTCAAAAGTATAGATCATTGTACATGTTGTACCTATATTAGTTTCCTTTATTAACTCAAGAGTTCCTTATATTCAAAAACAAATGCGTTGCCAAAATTTTATAATTTAATAACCAAATACCTAGCAAATTTGTTGGTACTTTTGTTGAAGAAAACTTTATAATCAAATGTGACGGTGCCAACCTACTTTGACGGATCTGGTGCAATTTTTTCTGAGAAACATAGCATAGACTTGCGATTTACACGAATGACGTATTTTTTATTTTATTATGATAGACAATATGAAAGTTTATTCTCCATAGTAGTCATCACACTTTTAAAGCTTCCTACTAAGAGTAACTCGTTCAGGTCCGAATTGCAGTTCTATGGAAAGATATAAGATCATTGTTGATATGTCTTTGGGTATTGGGTAAGGGGTTGCAACTTGCAAATTGCAATTGCAAAAGTTGAATATAATAGATATAACGAGGCAAAAGGATACGCTCTTTAAAGGAAAGACGTACTAGGAAAGCTTATTTATTTGTGTTATGTTCGCTATTTTCGTGATCGTTAAACTCATAATTTTTGATGTGAGTATGTTATTCTTAAAACAAGTTTTAGTTTTTGAACTAGGAACAAAAACCTTTTTCCGAGATAGAAATAAAACGAAACAATATTAAAGTTTTAGCGTAGATATAGCACACGTTGAGAAAGAATACTTGGTTCTTAAAAATTAAGCTAGCCATACATTACATTTGAATTCGCCGTCGCGTCGTTCGCGTCAGTCGTGTCTTAGCTCGAGATCTTAAATTATTTCTTTTACTTTGAGTGTTAGGGGTCAGTTATAATGCACATCCTTCCCTTTTTATAATATTTCCACATCTCTTTTAAAAAGTGATCAAACCGTCGCGTCGTTCCTATAGAGATATTATGTTAAGACAAACTTTTTGTGCTCGTGTACCTACATATAGAGGTTTTAAATGAAGACTGTGGTTGATTACAATAATGAAATCAACCGTTTGGCGAAAAAAATTTTGGTGCATAGTATTTTAATTGTTTTTGACCAATTAATTTAAATGAAAAGATTAGCAAAAAAACACGTGGATTATCTCAACTACAAAACACACCAATTAATTTGTCTAAAATAATAGTAATTAAGAAAATATGAACATATACATATGTGTACATTTTTGAAGGTAATTTTTAATTACATACCTAAATCACTTCCCATATAATTCATACTAGACTAACTTTAGAGATTATATAATGAACACTTGCTTATAAAGCAAAAGAAAACAAAATTCAGCCACATTTCATACCAAATTTGCAGGCTTAAGGTTATTGTGCGAAACGGGGAGCAAGAAAAGTTAGTATACTGAAGCTATTACTAGTTTTTCTCAAAAGTTTACTTGAATGAAGTTTCGAGTTTCTTACCTCATTGTCCTTATCGGCATCCTTAATGTGTTGTGCAATAAATCTAACTGCGCGTAAGGCCTGAAGAACTTCTGGAGTTAAATTTCTTGGAATGACGTTGTCAGAGTCTATATGCAAGTTTATGTAAAAAAACATGTTAAATTTTATAACAACCAGGCACATACTTTTGAAATATAACATTTTCAAATTTTTTTTCTTCATTGAAATGAATTATTATTTTATACCTAATACATAATAACATCCTTGAGTCATCTTAATATCAGTAAAGAATTTACATTCAAGGTATTTCTTCAAAATAAATACTTCTTACCTATTGAATGAGGAAGTCCTGAGCCCATTGTATCATAGTTCACATCTTGGATATCCTTAAATTCACTGGGGAAGTCACTTATGCTATCTCTTAAAAAATTCAAAACAAGTAGTATTTAAACACCTTACTGTAAAGATGTTTAAGGAAGTAGTGAAAGTATGTTATTGGATTTTACCTCACATCAATTTCGTTCGTGTAACCATTACTAGGAGTAGAATCATCATAGTCTGGTAAAGTATACTGAGTTCTTCGCATCATCATTAGTTTGGGCATTATTTTGAGGAACAATTTTCTAACTCCTGGCGACATATTGTGCGTAGATGGAGAGCTTAAATTGGAGTAAAGATAAGTACTCTTATGAAATAATGTATTTTGTTTAGATACAGGGCTTGTCTAAAAGTAAAGTCAATGAGTCTATTACAAATAAAATCATTGATTAATTGATAAGATCGAAAGCTATAACACAAACAAGAAGTGCCGCTTGACGAAAGATCGTTTTCATTGAGATTTCAAAGAGTCGAATGCGTAACATCTACTTGACTTTTTGCACAGTTCGTAAATTATGTCGCTTAGAGATTTTGAATGCGGAATTTTGAGAGTCACTTTAAAGCCGTAGAGTGGGAGGAAAACCGCTGACACCCTTCTCAGTTCCAATAAGTTTTACACTGAATTTAATGGATAGTAATTGTTCCACTATAAAATCATTGACATTTCGTTCTTTTCAGACAAACCCTTATAATTGAAACAAAAAAAAACATACCGGAAATGAATGTTTAGAACGCAAACAGTTGTCCAAACAGACAAAGAAACTAACATCATTGTAAACAATAGGTACTTTCCTAGTAGTGGGACCGCAAGCGATGTTGGAGGTATTATTTCGGCCAAAAGCAGGAAAAACACAGTTAAAGACACGAGAATTGAAATACATAATGTAACCTGCAAAAGTAAGATTAAAGAGAATTTGAAAGTTTTTAGATTTGATGTTTTTTTGGAAGAATTTTTGACAGCTTAAGGTAGAACTCGGGTCTTTTTAAGAGCTTGAATTTCAACAAGACAGAAATAATGTTAAATTGAAGTTATGGCGTCAATAGTGGCTTGACTATATTAGCTTATAATTCATGAGTAGCTGGTTTGTCGGCATAAGCCAATCACTCAACAAAGCCTTGTAATCAAAAACGAAGAACTGCCAAACCTTTTTGAACACAGTTTGACATTCTCAACTGTCAAGCCATAGAAACTTTTAATTGAATGAACAATAACAATTTAATAAACATAGCTGAAAATGACTATGAAACTAATTTCACTTAATTTGAATTACTTCCTTTCTCCGCCTGCGACTAACTCTTCAATTAGCAAAATTGTCAAGATTTGTCCCATTTTAAAGTTGTCAATAGGACCTAGAAGTAACATCAAAGTTGATGTCAATCTTGCCGTTTTAATGTGTTTTAAGTCATTTTAAACAGTATATAAAAATGTGGTGGTTGTAAAAATAGCTGTCGAAGTAACTGTGCTTATCTGCTTCTGACAAAAAGATGTTTGAAAATAGTGTTGACTTCATAATTTTACTTTATTATAAGAATTAATGATAATGTGTTCTTCGTGTAGTCCGATGGACTCTCTAGCTCTATATTTTCTAGGTTTATACCTACCTTATCAAAAAAAAGAGACCAATGTTAGATTTTCAATTACAAGTACCTTCTCTCCCGAATCACTGGGTAAATAGAAAACTAGAACCGTCAAAAAAGTCAGTGCCACACACGGAATTATCAAATTTACAGTATAAAACAATGTTTTCCTCCGCATTGTTAATTTAAATGTTATATCTGTCAGTGGAGAATATAAATAAACATTTTTATTTTTCATTATCATTAATATACCTGATGTACCTGAAAATGGTTCCAAAGTATCTGGATAGTATTCTTCGTTTTTTGTAGCGGGGACTTCAAGAATATCCCATTCGACCGACAAATAAAATTCACTCAAATCAATCCCCGTTTGCACTAGGTTACTTCCAGGAACCTGATATACATATAAAGCAGATCAGTATATTTAATTAATTAGTATTAATGCAATAAATTAATGGTTAAAAATCCTTACAACTACAAAGCCAACAGTAATTATGATGGCACACAAAAACATATAAATTCTCTTATTTTAAGCTGTTTGATTTTTGGCATTTTACTAACGCAAAAACTTACTAATAGGACTCAAATGATAGAGAGGTCTCGTTTGACCGTTCAGAAGCTCTCTGCTACTTCACACTTTCTTTAGAGTTACTTTAAATTTAGCTCCTTATATTAAAAAAAAAAAAAAAAAAAAAAAAAAAAAAAAAAAAAAAAAAAAAAAACAGACTAAGTTGGGTAAGGCTGAAATGGTTGTGCGAGCATTGCCATTGTTCATTGAGTACCTACCTGCTAGGTTATTTTGAGAAAAACATTTTTCGTATGCTATTTCGAGCACCTCTTAGCGGTGGCAACAAGCTCCATTATATCTCTAGACTCTAGAGGAAACGTTGGAGTTATAGAAGTATAAAGAACTTAAGGTTGGGTTTATAAAATAATGTGAATGGATGCGAGCTTCACTTTAAAGAAAACCTAGGAGTTGAGCTTATAAAATTATGTAAGAGGCGTGGTTCCTCAATAATTATGGTTTTGTAAAGATATGAGTTATATCTATTTTGCATTTTTATTCTATGAAGAAAACATTTTGGAATGGATGAAAAAATAAGAAGTTGGTTCACCACTAGGCGAAACCATAAATTTTCCGCTATATAATTCTTTTAACAACTCCCGAGTTATAAATTTGATTTATTTTATTTAAATGATAATAAATCCATTCAAATACAGAATTGGTTAACTTCTAAATATCTTCGAAGCCACTCAACTGGTCTACTCCCAAATTTTGTCAAAGCTCTAGTAAGTATCTACTCAAACCCGTTATTAAGATAACGGACGACAAAGTTCTTGCGAATACTTTGAATAACTTCGAAACCACTTAACTGACCAATTAAAATATCTTAAGCGGTTTTTAGTAGGTATCTCAATACTGCTAATTTTGCGAGGTTGTGCAACATACTGTCAAAAACCAAAACCCATTCGATATTTACTGTACATAAACAAAAAAAAAAAAAAAAAAAAACATGAAAAATATTGTAAAAAGTATTGTATTGTCAGTAGCCAGTAATATTGCTTAATATTTTATACAGCAATATAACGGGTCACTTATTCAGATCTTAGTTTTGACAGACCATATCACCCCTAGAAAATCAGTCAGTCAGCCCAGTAGGAAATTTGCTCATCAGTGAAAAAAAGGGATGAATTCCTCGAGGAATTCATGTGGTGCTTTCATAAGGGAAAAGGTCATCAATGAATTCACTAATGAAAAGTCATGCAATTGGTAGGTAGTCTGTAGTTCAAGTTGAATCTTGTGCGTTGTTTTCAAAAGAAAAAAAAGAAGAAAACACGATGCATAGCAAAATCCCCTTTGAGAAACCCTAATCAGGTTTCAGGTAGCGACAAAAATAAGTATGAGAAAACAACCCTTTCTTTTCTCTTTCTTCCATTTGTTTAGAACAGTGGTGGGCAAACTTTCATAACGGGGGGCCAGAAAATTCAAGAAATCGCAGACGAGGGCCAGAGTTATTTAAGAAATGTAATTTGTGTTGAAACTTTCAATCATATTAAAACATTACAGCATTACACATTACACAGATGTCAAATGTTCAAAATTACAATTCAACTTTTATTGGAAGGCCCTGCATTGACAGGCGTTTGAGATGTATGAAATTGCTTTTGATTTGCCATAATATTTTTGAAGGCAGGTTCAAGCTGTGGCGAAGTAACTTTCAGCAGCGCGAAAAGGCGTTCATCAGTAGGTCGGTTTCTGATTGAGTTTTTCCGCAATTTCATGGTCGAAAAAGTCTGTTCGCATACGTGCTGCACTGCATTTCAATAATTTCCAACTGCAATTTCGCAGAGACATACTCCGGATCTAAATTAAACGGCATCGAGAAAACATCCAGCGACGACTGAATGCCATTGAAATCTTTAAACCTAGTTTCGAGGTCTGTGCGAAGTTTTTTAACACCTGACTGAATTCTTTCAGTTTGTTTTTACTCACTGGTGACACCGATTTTAAACGCGGAAAGTGAGTTAAATCGTTCTTAGTCATGCAGTAGTAAAACGGAAAAAGCTGGGCTTTAAGTGATTTTAGGCAACCCCTCATCTAACCAGTCTCATCTTTGAATTGGTTCTTTCCTTGCATTTTTTATTTAATTTGTTGTTGTCTTCGAGTAAGGGGGCCAATTATAGCGATAAGGAAAAACCACCAGGAAAAGTTGAGACAAATGGAAACATGAATTTTTCCCTGATGAGCGTTTATAGCCAACATGAAAAATATGTCAGTTGCCAGGCTCTCATCCCTGTGCCGCCACACACCAGCAACTGGTTTTCCTTATGCAATTCGCTGGAAAAAAAAATCCGCTGCGAGTTTGTCAGTGGAATCCAAATAATTGGAACGATTTGTTCTATTTTGGCTGAAACTCCAATCAGCTGACACGAAAAATGAAATTGCATCAGGAAACTAGAAAAATGCAATTTTAACAGAAAATATTTGTTCAATTATACATTTTCTGGGCGCAAAAAATTGTTTGAGTGATTTGCAATCGATTGATGTAACATTTGTATTTCAAATCGAAAGAAAACCTAGTTTTTATTCCATTTGAAAATTAATCCTTATCGCTATTACTGGCCCCTGAATCGGTAAAAAATGCTAAATCGATATGCCAATCTTTGTCTTCGAAATATAATAGATATAATAATATAATCTTTGTCAAAATATAATTATCTCGGGTCATATATTATTCATGTCGAATGACCATCCCGCCAGGGGCCGGATTTAATGCTTTCGCGGGCCGGAGTTGGCCCGCGGGCCGTACTTTGCCCATCACTGGTTTAGAATGTCTATTTTTCGCCGACGCTTATTTTGTTTTTTCAATTCATTTCTTTTGTTCTGGAATGATTTAGTTTCCATTTTGTGATTAAAGAAGACAGTTGTGCAGTTTGTATAACTCACAGTAGATGTAACAAATAATAAACAATGGACACGGTGTTAGATTAATTCAGCAATGGTAAATTCTTTTAATTCTGTTTCATGGTTTTGAAATAATATATATTCTCTTTAATTTAGATCTCAAATGAACAGGAGAAGAAACTCATAAGCTGCTCTCATCATTATCATTTTTTTAATACATAATATTATTTTTGTATTTACTAAATCTACTAAAACTTACTCAAACTTATTTGAAAATGTAATAAAACACGAACGTACATCTCTCAAATGCATTCTTTATTTGCATTATCTATGCATTTACCCAAATGCGTTCTTTTTTTACAACTGAAAAGCATACTCCTAAGATATGAACACATTTCAGTAAAACTCCCATAGTGGAAAGCATTACTTACCAAGCACTAGTTTTTTCACTCACGAAAGAGAGGCCATGAAAACGAAGACGCCATGGGTGTGGTGATTTCCTTACATCTCATTCATCGAGAAAGTGTGCAGGTGCTTCTTGCCAATGACAAGCCCATGTTAAATTCAGCTAATGATTCAGTAGGAAATTCACTAGTGCAGCTACTTTTCCCTGAGGAAAAGGCAGCATTTTCAGTAGTGAATTTTTGGAAATTTCCTACTGGGTACCTCGCCCTGGGGCTCCTCGCTTTGTTGCGAGGGTGCTATTTTTATTTATGATACCTATATGCAATCTTCAAAATCGTGTCAGCCATCAACGAGAGAGTAGGTTTTGAAAAAAATGGTATATTTGGTTGGTTTGGTACTATGAGAGATACCGTTTTTAGACTTTTTCGAAAAACAATTTTTTACACCATAAGAAAAAAAATTTATTCACAAGAAATTTTATCGAAATTGTTGGAACCGTTTTCGAGAAAAATAAGTATTATCAGATCGATTGTATGGCAGGTACCTAAAACCTAGAGACTTAAATTCAGAAACTCTTCTGTAAGCTGCCCTACAGAGCCTAACTGCAAATTTTGAAGAAAATCGGTCCAGCGGTTCAGGCTGTAGATCCACATACCTACAGACAGACGGACATACAGACAGACAGACAGAATTGCAGGACCCACTTTTTTCGTGTTCTCTATCATCATAATGTCATGTTTTATTGTCTTCTCAAAATTTTCCTGCATGATTGCAAAACTTGCCTTAAAGTATCTACCTATAGGTACTTATTCTCAAGTAAAAAGGATACCTACAGTTTGTGGGTTTGCGCATAGAAGACTCAAATGGTTTGATGGTTTAAGTCTTAAACCATCAAACCATTTGAGTCTTCTATGCGCAAACCCACAAACTGTAGGTATCCTTTTTACTTGAGAATAAGTACCTATAGGTAGATACTTTAAGGCAAGTTTTGCAATCATGCAGGAAAATTTTGAGAAGACAATAAAACATAAAACATTTAGGTAATGTTTGGTGCTTATTATCCTAATTTATTATCTTAAACTTTAAGATAATAAATTAGGATAATAAGCACCAAACATTACCTAAAATACAAATTCGAAGATAATGTGAATCGGCATTTCCTTTATTATCCCGTCCTTATTTCTTAACACCCGAACTGTGTTTTCCAACATTATAAGTGCGGCAAAAAATGTTTGTAAATCCTGATGTTTATACCTACCTATACAAGTAATTTTATTCTCAACACAAAGCCCCTTAGCTCTTGTGTTCAAGTGGCAATAATTAATAAAAAAAAAATAAAAATAAATAGGGTGGAGCAACAGAGCGAGGAGCCCCTGGACCTAGCGCATTTCTCACAACCATGCCTTGTGAGGGAATGGAGGGGACCTACAATTTTCTGCCGGTTCCGAACGGCTTATTGAGAAAGCGCTTTTCTTGGCTTTTCATGGCAATGAATTTACTATAACGGAGGATTTGCCAGATCCTCGCGAAAGGCGATAGGGGAATTGTGCTCAAGATGACATACTTTTTGTTTAAAGTAAGAAATAAAACTTTCTACAAACCCTAGCGTTAAAATCTTTACATAATTAAATAATTAATGATTGTATGGAAAAAATAAACTTGGAATAAATAGTTTCAAGTAAAAAGAATTTATTTAAAAAAATTAGGTAGTTAAAAACAGTCCGAGGCTAAGGCTAAGATGACATAGTTGGGTATAAGATGACATACTTCATGAGGGTAAGAAGATATTGTAAAAATGCCTGCTTTTTTTGGCTTTTCAGCTTCAGTCGTATATACCTCATATTTTCAACTAAGATTTTCGGCCATTTAGCTTTCATAATTTTTGTTTTATGCTTGGTGAAATATAATTATGTACTTTAAATTTGCATTTAAATGTTTAAATTAAAAAATAAGGTTTGTGTTTTTAGTAGGAATGTCATAGTATTTATAGTATGTCATCATGGACTGATAAGCAATATGTCATCTTACCCGATAGGAAATAAAACTTTTACAACCATTCAGGAATCAAAACATTATAATTTAGGAGCCAAATCACACAAAAAATATTCTCTATACACATAAATGCAAACATAAAACACAAAGGATATAGAAAAACACTTAATTTTTAAGCAATTTTGAAGTAAACAATGACTAGCAAAAAAATTTATTCTCTAGCTTTTTCCTTTGAACTGATCACGATGACAGCAGGTAGTATACTGGCAGCTGTAAGTTTATTCTGGCAAAACAGATAGAAAAAATGCATGTCTGGATATGTTCGAGAGAACTGTGGCGGCTTTATAAACAGAGAAAATACGAGTATGTCATCTTACCTGAGTATGTCATCTTGAGCAGAACTCCCCTACCCGTGAAAAAACATTTGTGCCTCTGCTGGGTTCGAACCTCGAACCTCTCGGTTAGCAGGTGGACATGCTAACCATCACGCCACGGGTACCACCAATTGCCAAGCGGCAATTCAGGTGTTTTTTTGAAAACAATCCAATCATACGCTTACAATAATAGCGTTTTGACAACGTAACACCTGATTTTCCGCAGTGTCGTTCTCCCTATCTACATATCTACACTTAAACTTTCAATTCGTTTTAAGAAAAATACAATACATACAATACAATTGTGTCTTAATTTAGTTATCAGCTAAAACTATGCCATGAAGCAAACTTTTATTTCAAATCTATACCTATTTAGGTAGCATACTGAAACAACTTATGGAGACACAAATGAGTAGATAGGTGTCCACCTATAATGTCTAATTACCACTTAAATCAAAAGGGATACCTACCTTTACATTTATCACAATTGTGTGTGAAGACCTTTTAATTTAATTTCAACCCCTTTCCGAACATAAGTACGCCTATTAAAAAGTTTTTTTTTTTCAATCACATAAATGCATTTCATAGCGCACACTTTCACATGTTTTCAGTTAAGAAGTAAATCACACAACACCTAAGTCTTCAAAAATGATGGCACAGTTAAACTCCATATTCATTAATGAAAACAAAGTGCCAACCCATTAATAACGGTACCTGGGATGTAGAAAGTGTCCGAGGTACCTATAAGGTGTGGCAAGAATGTTGGGTCCGATGTACCTATTAGGTTTGTTCGTTGAAGCCCTGGGGTTGCCCTATGGTCGCCACAAAGCGTTTTTTGAGAAACCTAAATTCACCCTGAATGTCAAATTGAGTGTTTTTTGAGCCATAGGTTTGCCATAGGTTTTCCCCAAACTCGCCCTAGCTTTTTGCTGTGGCGATTTGAGGGCTGTCAAATGGCATGTATTTTTTTTTTAATGACAGGGATGTGTGGTGATTTGTGGTTTAGCGTTTTTTGAGGACTGGAAAACCCAGGTTTTTTTGACTACTCATAGGGTTGTCAAGAAAACCTGGGTCAACCATGGGGAAAGTTCAACGAACAGACCTATTATGTGCGAAAGAATTGTGTGCGGTGGTATTGGGTGCACTGGTATTGGGTATACCCGACCCAGTCAGTCAAAATGTTCTCGAGATACCTATCCAATGCCAAAAAATTATCTAAACACACTCATACAACAGAATATCAGTTAGAAACTCAAACCAATAACACCGGGTAGGTAGTTAAAGAAATAAAATAAAACAATAAAAAAGAACGTACAAAATTGACTTTGGTTTACCAAAGCTGTTTACTAAAAAAGTCCACTTCCACTGCCATATTAATATCGAAAAATTCTGGCAAACCTGATCGAGATGTTTCAAATCCACTTGTGCTCCATTATAAGTCCAGGAACCAAACTTCATGAAACAAATTTGTTCATCATATGGAAAGTACTCCACATTCATCTCACATGATGATTTGTAAATTGCTGGTGGCTCCCAAAAAACTTCTCCAGTGTATTTAAGTGTTGCTTTTGTCATTAAAGTTACCTAGTCCAATCGCAATTATGTTTAAATTATTTAGAATACTGCAAAGTTCTTAGTAGGTAATTGATTTATTGTACCTACCTCATAGTTTCCATCCCAGTTGTTGTATAAAACAATGTCTGGAACCCAAATGTGTTCTGAAGGAACATACAACATTTCAACGCCACCATATTCTTCTGGGTCCCATCGTAGTTTGTAATCAAACCATTTCTGCAAAAGCAATATTTTGTTAATGAAAGCTTTTACTAAAATTAAAATTAAATAATTTCTTAGTCAAACGAAGGCTAAATAGTTAGCATGATAGGGGGTGGATCAGGGGGATATATCCGCCCCCATTGGTATCGATAATTGTTCAACATAACCAGTCATGAATCAAATAAGTTAAGGAAACACACTCTGAAATTAAGTATGTATATATACCTACTTCCTACGTGAATTAGTCTTATAAGTACTCACAAGAATTGTACATTCTATATCTATACCTACATTCTGTAGGTATTAACAATCCAGGTGATGCTCTTGCAAAGCTTATAGTGGAAAATCTTCAAAATTGTGATTTGGCCATTTCTTTTTTGATCGGCCAATGGTACGACGGAGCAAGCAATATGTCTGATCGATAAAATGGTGTTCAGGCAATTTTTCGCCATGCCATGACCTGCACGTCCATTGGGCAGCACATTCTTTGAACCTTCCTTATCAGTTTCCAGCAAAATACCAGCCATTAGAGATTGCCTGACCGCAATTGAATTATGTAGTTTAAAATTATTTCAATACACCGAAAAGAAAAGATATGCCGCAAAAAAAAAGTAAGCGAAAGCGAAGAAACTCCACGAAAAAGACATTAAGAAGGCTGAATCTGACGCGATGGATCTCAAAATATCAAGCAGTTGACGATTTTGACCAAATAAGAACATTGGAAAGTTTCGCAAGGAACTGAAAAATACTAGGATTTCTTTTTAATTAACTTAAAGGTTATAAGTATCCTTTTCTCGATCTCTATGTAATGAACCTTGGAGAAAAAATTTACAAACCATGAAAACATACTAGAAGGGGTTTCGGTTCTTTTCAAGGATTCTTCGTCAGAAATAGACAAATCAGCAAAAAAAAAATTTACGAAACGGTTGAGTTTTACCGAACAAATTTGGCTGCCGGATCATCTTCTGTTCTTGTAGAATCAAAAACTTGGAAGAGATATTTGATCCGAAGGAATAATACTTCCTCTAAGAATTTATTGGAAGCGCTCGATAGCTGCCCCGAAGAAAGCTTTCCTAATATATATTTTACTAGCAAACCCGGCGAACTCCGTTTCTTTGCTATAAACCTCACGGTGCCCGAGACCTTTCCAACGAATGCAAAACCGTGGAAATCGGTTCGTGCGTTCTGGAGTTATAGCGTCAGGAAGGAAAACCCGACTTATTTTTATATTATAGATTAAATATATTAGCCGGTTTAAACGTCAACTCTTGAAAGAACTTTCTCCAGTTTAAAGAGAATAAAAACAATATTGAAGCAAGACCAACGAAGTGAGATTCTTAAAAATATATCTATTTTAATGATTTGGATGTTTGCTTATTTGCAGGATCGTTTTAATGGTTTGACTGCTCTAGCTATATTCATCGCGAAATACCTATAACAGCAGACGAGGTTAAAAGTGTTTTATCTTATAGGGCCCCTACACTACGCAAACACGTTTGCACAAACGTGTGTTTGTGCAAACATAGTTTTGCCACACACTACTCAAACATGTTTGAGAGATATTAGTTGCCTGACGTTTTTCATATCAATAAGACCTACGGAGCAATGAGAGATTTCGCATGTGCTGCTTTAATTAATTACCCGATTACAATAATCTTTGCTTTTAACGCACCACAACACCGGTAAACATTTTTATAATTCGATAAATTCCGTCCAAAAAATTAGTTCCACTTGTTTATTCATCTTTACTCCTTGAAAATTGACACGTGTTTGAGCAAAATTCACCACACACGACTCAAACATGTTTGTGCAAACAAGGAAAATTAAAAATTTTTTGAATTTGTTCAAACGGTTTGCGCAAACACTCAACATCGCTACACACTACTCAAACAGTTTGCACAAACATTTTTACAAAAACAAAATACATATGTTTGCGCAAACGGTTTGAGTAGTGTAGGGGCCCTATAAAAAGAGCAGAAAAATGGATTTTATTTTGTGACTTACTTTTTAAATTAATATTATTTTACTTATTACATCAATATTTATTTTAGTTCATATTCAAACTAACGCGTATTACCTATATGTTATCTTAAAGAACTATAATTTCTTACGGCATACATTCAATGAAGTCTTGTTATTTGTTTTTGTTTTTAATTATTAAAACTTTGAAAAAAATGAGCGAACTAGAACTATTTGCTTATGGAATTGTTCAAGCAGTTATAATCTTCTAGTTTTATTTCGTTTAGAATTGCATTTAAGTACAACATACAAATTTAATGAGATTATACGCCCCCTTCGAAAAGAGGATTTCGTAAAAATACGAATGAAAGTTTACGAAATTTTAAGTATAATTCGTACCAGTTCTATCCAAAATACAGCTCTGTTTTAGGGACAATTAAAATTCATTGACTGAAATTTTATTATTCAATTTATTGTTATTATTATTTATATAATGTTCTCCGAATATACAGTTTTATTGATAAAGATTAGAAGCCACTATTTTTTGACTATCTGAACCATAATCCATGAGGTCCCTCAAATGAAGTCTTTGATGATTTAATACAAATCCAACTTTTCAAATTCATGATATTATACTAATAGTCGGTTTTGAAATACACTATTAAAAAGTTTCCGTTAATCAAATTACATAAAAGCTAATGTATACCATCATATCTGAGATAAAAAATAAAAATAAAACGTGGATTACAACGGTCTTAGCACCTTTCTTGTGTGTTTTTTTCATTTTTAATCTTTCGCTTTTTATTTACTAAATAAAAAAAGATTCAAAACAGCTTAACGGATTTAATTTGAAAAAGAACTAAAAAACAAAAATTTTGAAATGTGTATTTGTTTATTAGTTAACTAATCAGTAAAAAAAAACTGCAATAAAAGCTTTTACAGTTTTAATATTTAATTAATGTGTATAAAAGCAGAAGTACAAAATTTTTGCTTTTATTTTCTTATTTCAGAAATAAAAAGTTGTGCATATGCTAATTAAGAACGTTAAGTGAAAAAATTTGTACCTATCTGAATTCAAAGTATAGGTATATGTTTTAGTTTTATAAGCCATAAGTATACCTGTTTAACCCACAAGTTAGTGGTCATTACTTGATTCTTCAAGTTTACTTCAATTAGTTGGGATAATTTGAGCCCAAGCCATACTGTAAGTGTTTCTGTGTTATTTACAACAGGCCTTATAAGTCGATTGTAATTGCTTAGAAGATCATCATAAAGGCGTTTAGAGAATGGATTTGCTTCAAAAGAAACAACTGCAATTAAAAAAAGTGTTATTAGTTCTTAAAATTGTCTTTACCAGTCATTGTTAAAGCAACGCAATAAAACAAAATGTTCCAATTTTGTAGGGGAGTATAAATACATATATATTTGAGCATTTGCAAAGTTTATAAATTCTTTTTCTTGCACAAGACAAAAAAAAGTTATGAGTTCTTGGACCGGCGCATTGCCCAAATAGTAAGAATAAATTGAAAAGTCATAAATTCACTAATAAATTAATATATTTACCTGTACCACTTCCAATAGAAAACAAACCAAATAGGAATAATAATTTAAATTTTAGCATTATCTATGAATGTGAACTAGTTTGTGAGCTTAGCTAGCATTTTTTTGCAAATATGTATCCTTGAAAGATGCTGTTTTCTCACACCCCTTATCTAAACTAAGTGGATGCCGATTTCGAACACAGACGAAATATACAAACGAGCTCACAAGTATATAGCAACATACAAAACTTTGTCACTAAACAACAATTGCTATGTTCATCCTCGTACCACAAAAATGTGCGAAATATGCCTTGGAGAGCCAAATAAATTACAACGACATCTGAAGATGAGTTTGACACTTGGGGTATAGTTTTGATGCAGGCATCGAAAATTTTTATACTTCACTCCATTATTGCTGAAAACGTACTAAACTTTCACTGCAAAATCGACGACCACACCTCACTACCATGGATGAAAAAAAAATGTAAACTCTGTTATTACACTGTAAACTCTAAAACTCAATTCTTCTGTAGAGCAAGTAAGGGTAATTTAAGATGCTTTCTTCTTGGTTCAACTAAAAAGCTTTTTGAGTAACAGAATTTATTGTTTTTTCGAGATTTTTGAGAACTACAATCAAAAACCCCAGCAGCTTAGGACAGGGAGTCATCAGTAAGTAGACAGTAGCCAGGTATGAGGCTACGGAGTCGATGTTTTGAAGGAGGGACGGTTCTTGGTCTTGATCTCTCTTCTGTTTTTAACAAGCCTAAAGCGAGGTATTTTATAACTTTTACTGTGCATAAGTACAAAAACCACACCGAAAAGGTAAAGAGAGAAAGAAGAATTAAGTTTAGAGAACCGCTCCATTCGAACTTTCTTACGGGAGGCAATTGTCCAAAGCTTAAATTTTATTTATTTACTTTATTTTTTATTTTTTTTTTTTTATTTTATGCATCTGCTCCAAGGTTCGTTGGAGTTGCGGCAGCGGCATAATCGTTGTAGGTAGCACTTCTTCCCCTGCGACAACTACAAAAATGTGTCTTAATCTAATCTAAGCCATTATATTATAATCTTATAAGTATATAACCTTATGTAACCTTTAATCGTGAAGGTAGAATACGATGAGAAAGTTGTTTTATTTAACAAATATACATATACTTATTAAAGCATCATTTTTGAACTTTTTTGTTTTAAGTTTTACTACCAACAAACTCTCAAGGTTTCTTGGACATACAAAATACTAACGGTCATACTAGCTAACGGACATTCTGATTACAAAATTTGGATGAGATTTATTTTTCTCTCTCAGCGATAAATATCACTGGTTGTACGAAACCTAAAAAAAAGAAATAAAAGTTTCTCTTTGACCTTGACCGATACTTTTTTGTCTAAGAATAATTTTTATTTGCCGACTTTTATTGAAAACTAGCTGAGCCGCCCGGCTTTGCTCGGGTCTGTAGTTTTAAGGTTCCAGTTCTCGTTTTTACTCTTCCGTGGGAATTTGGGGAAGAAATGTAATCTGTCTTACTGTGGGAATAAGTGGTATCCAAATGCTGAAAGAATTTTTGAAATCTATCCAGCAGTTTCTAAGTTTTCGTTCCCAACCCCGTTCCTGAGGGAATCATCCGTTCCCATGGAAATATGTGAATGAAATGTAATTCTATGTCACTGAGGGATAATGTAACATCCCAGAGCTGAAAGAATTTTTGAAATCGGTTCAGAAGCTTATAAGTTTCCATTTACAACCCCGTTCCTGAAGGAATCTTCTGTTCCCGTAGAAATATGTGAATGAAATATAAGTCTATGTCACTGAGGGATAATGTTACATCCTAGAGTTGAAAGAATTTTTGAAATCGGTCAAGTTACTTTATGGTTCCCGTTCTCGTTCCTGTTTCTGCTCTCGTGGGATTATATAATAATGAAAAACACGCTTAGTTACTGAGGGATTATGTGGCATCCCAGTACAGAAAGAATTTTTGTTATCTGTCCAGTAGCTCCTAAGTTTCCGCTCCCAACCCCGTTCCTGTAGGAGTCTTCCATTCCCATGGAAATATGTGAATGAAATGTATGTCTATCTCACTGAGGGATAATGTAACATCCCAGAGTTGAAAGAATTTTTGAAATCGGTCAAGTAACTTTATGGTTCCCGTCCTCGTTCCCGTTTCTGTTCCCGTGGGAATATAGGGAAGAAATACACGCCAAGTTACTGAGGGATTATGTGGCATCCCAGTGCAGAAAGAATTTTTGAAATCTGTCCAGACAGTAGCTTCTAAGCTTCCGTTCCCAACCCCGTTCCTGTAGGAATCTTCCGTTCCCATGGAAATATGTGAATGAAATGTAAGTCTATGTCACTGAGGGATAATGTAACATCCCAGAGTTGAAAGAATTTTTGAAATCGGTCAAGTAACTTTATGGTTCCCGTCCTCTTTCCCCTTTCCGTTCTTGTGGGATTATGGGGATGAAATATAGTTTAAGTTACTGATGAAGGGAGATAATGTAGGTGCCGTGACATAAGGCCAAGCGACATAAGGCCAAATTTGAATGTTTGGCCTTATGTCACTTTGCGAAAGCGACATAAGGCCAAATTTGAGGAGTTGGCCTTAAGTCACTTTCCCATAGCGTCATAAGGCCAACTTTTTTTGGGACATAAGGCCAACTGTTCAATTTATTGTTTGTTTATGCCGTTAGGATTGTTATCAACATCTCGCTTTTTACATGTTGCGCTCATTAACATTCTTCTTTTCAATTGTGTAAAAATTAATCTTTTGGACGGCACTTTCATTTTTCGCAAGACAATCATGTAAGCTTACTTCCCTTACTTATATTTG
The DNA here is from genome assembly GCA_949752695.1 of Melanostoma scalare. NCBI lineage: Eukaryota > Metazoa > Arthropoda > Insecta > Diptera > Syrphidae > Melanostoma > Melanostoma scalare. The sequence goes on along the minus strand of OX456986.1, from coordinate 185,619,983 downwards.
AACAAAACATTTTTGCATTATTAACTTCTTATCATAATTTTGCTTGATGCACGTGATGCATTGTTTTATAAAGGAAGATACAGTTATAATTAAAAATGCGAATGCATACATACAGAATATTTTTAAGTATCATTAGCCGTGTTTCATTGGGAATTTTCATATTCACTTCACTAATACGCTCAATAAAACGCTGTACTCACTAATGCAACTCTATTCCATAAACTCGATTTACCAGCCATCCCTGTTGTTCACTTCTGCAAGTGACTAATTTTTATTCACTTATCGTCGTTGTTCACTTAGAGTTGTTGTTTTCCCATGTGCGATGTTCTGCGATGTTTTGCTGAAGTGAATACAGATTCCCAATAAAACTCGGCTATTGATACAAAGAGATATGCTTTCAATTAGTTAAATTTAAAGATATAAGTTAAAAAGCTTTTACAAAACATTCGCCGGGAATTTTTTAAAATATTTTTTCAGTTTTGTTTTCAAATCTTTAGGTTTTCAGCTTAAGGTAAAGTAAAAATTCGCGCGAATTTTTTACTTTTACTTTACCTTAAGCTGAAAACCTAAAGATTTGAAAACAAAACTGAAAAAACATTTTAAAAAATTCCCAGCGAATGTTTTGTAAAAGCTTTTCAACTTATATATTTAAATTTAACTAATTGAAAACATATCTCTTTGTATCAATGATACTCAAAAATATTCTGTATTTATGCACTCGCATTTTTAATTATAACTGTAGGTATCTTCCTTTATAAAACAATGCATCACATGTATTTAATCAGAAATACAATTCATAACAGAGGACTGCACTTTCATTCTTTTGCTGTCCACTTTTATATATTAAAAATCATAATCCAATTCTCTTTCCAATTTGCAGACAAATTGTGACGAATACCACCCAAATTTTTTGTTAATTTTAGAAAGTATAAAATCTTTTTTGAATTGTTGTAGATTTGTTTTGACTTAGCGTTTATTTTCATTGGAATGCTTTTATGTTGTTGTTTGTTGTATATGTATATGCCTTTCTTGTTTAATAATAATAAAATTAAATACTTATGAAAATACTTACAATATACACATGAATATTTAACTATTTTTCGTCTTTTGCTTGAAGTTATGGAATATGAACTTTGTTCTTTGAATCCAGGTACAACCACTTCTGAGTTCTGAGTGACATAAGGCCATATTGGCCTTATGACGCTTTGGGAAAGTGACATAATGCCAACTCCTAAAATTTGGCCTTATGTCGCTTTCGCAAAGTGACATAAGGCCAAACATTCAAATTTGGCCTTATGTCGCTTGGCCTTATGTCACGGCACCGATAATGTAGCACCCCTAGTGCTGAAAGATTTTTTTTGAAATCTGTGGAGTAGTTTCTAATTTTCCGTTCCCAACCCCGTTCCTGTGGGAATATGGGGATCAAACCTTGACAGGAACCATCTCTGAACTAAACTATGTCTACCCTGTAAATTTCATAAAAATCCGTTGGGTGGTTTAGGAGTTTACCCCGGACATACATACATACATACATACATACATCCTACTTTATATATATAGATAATAATAAATAAAATAAAAATAATAAATATAAATAAGAGTTATTGAAGGACCTTTTCAAAGGTTGACATTTATTTCTGATCTCTGGTCAAAACCAGTTTGACATCAGAAAATAAAATCGTGTTTGTAAAATCAGCTTCAGGACAGATGATGCCATTGTGTGTGTGTGGTTTACCTTTCTTGTTGTATCTCCTCTGTGGTAACCCGTGGCGTGATGGTAAGCATGTCCGGTAAAAATGTTTTCCCACGTAGGTCCCCACTATTCCATCACAAGGCAATGGTTGTGAGAAATGAGCTAGGCCCCGGGGCTCCCCCGCCAACCTATTTATTTATTTAGTTTATTTTTGTATCTTCTCTGTGGCTAGGGCCATGTGTGAATTGGGTTAAATTGTGGGTTAAAATTGTCTCCTTGGTTGAAATTTGGCACTAATAACGTGAATAAAATGGTTTAAAATTTATCGAGCTCTAGGGTTGCCAGATTTTCCATTTTAAGTGGTGTTCTAATTCTGTTCCCGAAACAAAGTTTTGACTTTGAGGTCAAAGGAAAATGCCTGATAAACATAGAGTTTGTTTATTTTTTACAGATGAATAAAGCAATAATAAAGAAAAAACTTGGCATTAAGTTCACTCAAAAGCCTATACCTACATTTTATGATACTTGAAAAAATACAAAACGGGTAAAATTTAAAAAAAAAATTAAAAAAATTTTAGCTTTGAGGTTTGTTATAATAAAACAATATATGGGCACTTTTAGTATTTTTTTATGTATTTTATACAAATACAATTATAACAAGTGCTCAAAGCGCCCTCCTTCGTTTTGAATGCATGCCAGAGCCCGTTTTTGGATTTCATTGTGGATGTTTGCTTTAAGTTTGGGGTATGAATGTTAAATAGGTAAATAAGTCGTATAAAAGAATAAGAAAACAAATTTGTTCATCAGTTTATCAAAATAAGTCACAATTGCAGTTTGATCAGAGAGCTTTTTGAAATCCCTTCATTTACGAAAGAAGAATAGACAGACATTTTATTCGTGTATGGGTTTTGCAATGGAAATTCAAGAACAGCACAACGAAGATACCAGGAACTTCATCCTAACTGAAAGTCTGGCAACCCTAAGCCTATAGGAGTCCAATTTAAAAACTGTTTCAAAGGTTACAAGACTACAAGTAAGACAAGAGTTATCGAGAGCAAACACCCACAATGAAATTCAAAAACGGGCTCTGGCATGCATTCAAAACGAAGGAGGGCACTTTGAGCACTTGTTATAATTGTATTTGTATAAAATACATTAAAAACTACTAAAAGTGCTCATATTATTGTTTTATTCAAACAAACCTCAAAGCAAAAATTTTTTTTTATTTTTTTTTAAATTCTACCCGTTTTGTATTTTTTCAAGTAGCTACCTATCATAAAATGTATGGGTTTTTGAGTAAACTTACAACTAAGTTTTTTCTTTATTGTTCATCTGTAAAAAAATAAAGAAAGTCTATGTACATCAGACATTTTCTGAAAAAAATGACCTCAAAGTCAAAACTTTGTTTCGGGAACAGAATTAGAACACCACTTAAAATTGAAAATCTGAAAACCCTAAGCCTATGGAAGCTCAACTTAAATACAGTCTTAAAGGCTGTTATTTTTACAAAAAATTAAGTTTAACATTAAGTCTCTATCATCAGTATTGACAGAGATATCGAATTTAACACAGGTCAGGGTACACCAAAGTTAGCCTTTTTTTAAATTGTCAAAAAGTGATGTCAAAGTTGAGAAACGGACTTTACTGTATAACAATTTTTTTCTTAGAAAATGACCAAGAATTACACCTCAAAGGATAATACACGAATTACCGGACACCCTGAATAGTGAAATAGCTGTTTTGACAGCCCATACAATTTGTTTTAAAAAAAAAAAAAAAAAAAAAATAGGGTGGCGCAACATAGCGATTAGCCCCTGGGCCTAGCGCATTTCTCACAACCATCCCTTGTGAGGGAATGGAGGATACAATTTGTTTTGGAGATTGATAAATTCGTGTTTCCTTTAAAATTTTTTTAAAAATAGAAAACTTATCAAATATTTAAAAAAAACATTGCGTGCAATGGTATTAGAAAATGTTTTAATTTGAATTAAAAAATTAATATGGGTGTTTTTTATTACTGATGCTTTGCTTCAATTTTCATTTGAAAATGTGAGCAAAACACTACTTCTAGTACGAAAAATGTAAGCAAACCACCAAATCTTCATTAGTTGTAATATCAATTCGCCAGTTGTTATATTTGTAATCAGCTTCTTTGAATAGCCACGTGTCGCTGTGGCTGAGTGTCAATCAGAGATAAGAAATTAATTAGATGGCAAACTTCACACACACATTGAAACTGCCTACAAGCTGATTTACCGAAAATCACCTCTACTACTTTGAGTACAGTGCCCCTGTTCTGTAACTATCGCCTTGGCGATAAACGGTGGAAAATGGAACGAAATTCTATGAATTTAGTAGGATTTTGTTCCATTTTCCACCGTTTATCGCCTGCTTTTATCGAGGCGATAGTTACAGAACAGTGCCTCAGCTTCCACTCCACCTTTACTTTACACAAAATCTCACTACTACCACTTTGAGTACAGCAAATCTCACTACTACCACTTTGAGTACAGCTTCCACGTATTCACAGACAGAGGATGTGATTACAAAAACAACAATGTAAACAAATGGTTGTTGCGGGGCAAGAGAAGTAATGGTTTGCCATCTAATTAATTTCTTATCTCTGGTTTGAGGGCAGTGCCCCTGTTCTGTAACTATCGCCTTGGCGATAAACGGTGGAAAATGGAACGAAATTCTATGAATTTAGTAGGATTTCGTTCCATTTTCCACCGTTTATCGCCTGCTTTTATCGAAGCGATAGTTACAGAACAGGGGCACAGATCAGAGTTAAGAAATTAATTAGATGGCAATCCTTTACTTCTCTTGCCCCGCAACAACCATTTGCTTACATTGTTGTTTTTGTAATCTCATCCTCTGTCTGTGAATACGTGAAAGCTGTACTCAAAGTGGTAGTAGTGAGATTTGCTGTACTCAAAGTGGTAGTAGTTAGATTTTGTGTGTGGACAGGAAGCTGTACTCAAAGTAGTAGAGGTGATTTTCGGTAAATCAGTTTGTAGGCAGTTTCAATGTGTGTGTGAAGTTTGCCATCTAATTAATTTCTTATCTCTGGGGCAGATGCCGTGGGTTGTGTGTGGTTTTGCCTCTTGTTCTTTATTCCTCTAAAGTAGCATGGCAAGAGAAGTAACAGGTAACAGCTTTCACTCTTGTTGTTTATTTCTCTATGACACAAAGCAAAAGTCTTTAACTTCATCCCACCTCAAAACTCAAATAAGGCTGTGTGTGAATTGGGTTAAAATTGGGTTAAATGGGTTAAAATATGACACTAGCGTGGTGAAAAAGATGGGATAAAATTTTAACCCATTTAGGCTGTGTGTGAATTGGGTTAAAATTTCTCACCTTGGTTAAATTTTGACATTTGTTTTGCGGTGGATTCAGATGTTAAATTTTTGCTGTGTGAATTGGGTTAAAAGGGTTTTTTTGAAACACTATTTTCTCTTAAATTCCTTTATAGTTAAGGAAATTTCCCTGCAAAATTCCTTTTAATCATTGAATTTAATTTATTTTTTACTTTAAATAAAGCAATTTTAAGAATGTTAATTTAATATTGCGTTCCAAAAAGTGTTAAGATCTCCATTTTGCCTATTTTCTCTTGTTCTTGTACTACTATTTTCATATGTTGAAACAATAGTCCCGCATTTTGTCAAAATATTTCCCATCACGGATATTTTGATAATGGGTGTATGAACACTTGTTTTTGCAGCACTAACAACAACAGCAAAAAAAAATCATCGATTTGAGATCTGTTTACAAAATGAATAACAATTTTTAAGAAATGTTTTACAATAATTTTATTTATTTAAATGTCTTATCAATTAATTCTATTGAACCGCAATGAAAAATTCTTGAAGTATGTTTGAAAATATAATTTTGCATAGATACATTCATGTTTGCATTTGTTGCTCAATTCGTATTTGAATGAGTTTTAGTTTTTCTTCGGGAAACCCTAAGAAACAATAATTTTATTTTTATAAATATGTACATATGTTTTTCGATAAAAAAAGGTCAAACTTACATTTATTGTAAGGTTTTCACGTAATTATTTCTTGTTGTCCAATTTTTCGTGTGCCGTCCATACTGCTAAAAACTACTTTCTGCTTTGTTTACTGTTTGTTCGACAAAAAAAAGTTATGAATGCAACAAGAACTAGACACACCTCTCTTTCTTGACAAACGTCAAATTTTAACCCATTTTAGCCTGCTCCGCGAGCAGGCTAAATGGGTTAAAATTTTATCCCATCTTTTTCACCACGCTAGTGTCATATTTTAACCCATTTAACCCAATTTTAACCCAATTCACACACAGCCTTAGCCTGCTCGCGGAGCAGGCTAAAATGGGTTAAAATTTGACGTTTGTCAAGAAAGAGAGGTGTGTCTAGTTCTTGTTGCATTCATAACTTTTTTTTGTCGAACAAACAGTAAACAAAGCAGAAAGTAGTTTTTAGCAGTATGGACGGCACACGAAAAATTGGACAACAAGAAATAATTACGTGAAAACCTTACAATAAATGTAAGTTTGACCTTTTTTTATCGAAAAACATATGTACATATTTATAAAAATAAAATTATTGTTTCTTAGGGTTTCCCGAAGAAAAACTAAAACTCATTCAAATACGAATTGAGCAACAAATGCAAACATGAATGTATCTATGCAAAATTATATTTTCAAAAATACTTCAAGAATTTTTCATTGCGGTTCAATAGAATCAATTGATAAGACATTTAAATAAATAAAATTATTGTAAAACATTTCTTCAAATTGCTATTCATTTTGTAAACAGATCTCAAATCGATGATTTTTTTTTGCTGTTGTTGTCAGTGCTGCAAAAACAAGTGTTCATACACCCATTATCAAAATATCCGTGATGGGAAATATTTTGACAAAATGCGGGACTATTGTTTCAACATATGAAAATAGTAGTACAAGAACAAGAGAAAATAGGCAAAATGGAGATCTTAACACTTTTTGGAGCGTAATATTAAATTTACATTCTTAAAGTTGCTTTATTTAAAGTAAAAAATAAATTAAATTCAATAATAAAAAGGAATTTTGCAGGGAAATTTCTTTAACTATAAAGGAATTTAAGAGAAAATAGTGTTTCGAAAAAACCCTTTTAACCCAATTCACACAGCAAAAATTTATCATCTGAATCCACCGCAAAACAAATGTCAAAATTTAACCAAGGTGAGAAATTTTAACCCAATTCACACACAGCCTAAACATCAAATTTTAATTGTGGTAGAAACTTTAACCAATAATTTTACGCAAAATTATAGTAAACAAAAAATTTTAGTTCTTCTTTTGAAGTATGTAGTAGACCTAGATCCTAGACTGTAGTGTTATGCTTTGGTTTTTCCTATTAACATTTTGCTGAACGGTATATAAGTATGGACAGTGAAAATAATTTAGATGAATTCAATGACAATGAAGAAGAACTCATAACAGCACAGAAGGCACTTATTATTCATACATTTTAATGTAAGTTTAGATTCAAACTCATTCTTTAGGTTCTCGAAAGCCTTGAAGTTGCCTGGACTAACGAAACTTTCGCGCCCGACCTATTGTGTCATCAGGCTGAGATGTTGGAACTAATGTTAGGCCAAATTGCTCACATGGAAGAAAACATGAGGCAACTGGATAAGAACGATTTTCGTTTTATTGCTCATCAAATGGAATTAGAGCGTATTCGGTATATTATTGCAAGTTATCTACGCTGCAGGTTGCAAAAGATAGAAACGTTTGCAAAACATATTATGACAGAAGATGCCACTCACGAAGACAGCGAAAAAAGACTTTCAGAAGAAGAGGCGGTGTATGCACAAGAATATCACGAAATGATGGATAGCTATTTAAACGTTGTTGCTTTGCAATACATGCCCAGTATGCAACGTTCGGATGCAGAGCAGCGCATTGTACGTCCGAATTTGATGAGCCATGTTTTTATTAAGGCGAAAGTTTCAGGTATGAATCGGCAGAAAAAGGTTGTGATATATAAAACTGAATTTATTCAACGTTCTTTTTTATTAGTTCCTGCTGTTGTTGTCGGTGTTGATGACGAAGAAGTAGACCTGGCAGCGGGTTCACAGCACATTATTCCATATCAATTGGTCTCGGATCTAATAAAAAAGGGGCAAGCAAAGCTCATATAAGTCATTTATTTCTTATTTATTTATTTACAGAATTCAAAAAATACTTGCTTGGCCTTTAATTTTTCAATTAATCTCCGTTGTAAAACATTGCTTTTCTTCGAGGCATTGAAAAAGTCTGATTTTGTAACTTCGATCTACTTCCAATGTAGCTTGAAGGTTTTTCACTGGCTAATTTAAAATCAATTGTTTGTAGGTATATTTTATTGTAATTCAAATAAATTAACTTTTCAATTAATCTCCGTTGTAAAACATTACTTGTTTCCGAGGCATTGGAAAAGAATGATTTTGTTCCTTCGATTTGCTTGCAAGGTAGCTTGAAGGCTTTTTCACTGGGGAATTCAGAATTAACTCGAGTTTTTGTTTGAAATCATTTTTTTTTAAGTCCGAGCGAATCCGAACTTTTTTATTCGATTTGTCATTCAGTGTTTGTAATGGTGTTGCATTAAGCTTTTCTTTAGAGCTAAGTTTATTAACAAACTGTAATAATCTATTCCTAGTAGCATAAAATCTTGGATAGACCTAAAAAGATACATAAATGTACATATTTATACATATTCTGTTTTAATACCTTTTTTAGTGAATTTCTGCTCTCCGATAAATGTGCTGATATTCTAGCTGCTTCTGATACAGATATACCCTCCGTAGACGTACTTAAACCGTATAGCTTCATTTTTTGAGCATAGTTTTCCATTACAACACTAAACACATAAATAATAAATAAGCAATCAATGTGAAGTAATAGTATGTATTAACTTTACTTACTACTTTTCTGTTGATGTTTCTTTCGAACTTGTATATTTTAAATTTGATGATTGGCTTTTAACAGATTCTCCAATTTGTGATTCACTACTAGACCTTTCATTCAACTTATTGTTATCATCACTTGAAATTTCGTTAACTGAAACACTACAATTGATTTAAAACCCCAAAAAGGGTTGAAATATAACTCACGTGACATTTCTATACTGTATGTTTGTGCACTGTGTGTAGAATCTAATGTTATGTGTTCTTTTGACTGTTGAAATTGTACAGAATCTAAAGCTACATCAAACTTTGAAGTTGAACTCAAAGGTTTCGCAACCTGCTTTGCTGTTAATTTTCCTCTTTTTTTAATTTCAGCTTCTAGTAAACATATTTTTTCATCATAGTTTTTTTCAATTCTAGTTAAAAAGTTGTCTAACTTATTTGAATTCATATTCAAAACTTCAGAACACATATTTGACAAAATTGTGTGCAGTTCATCCGCAGACGTGGTTGCTATTTGATTTGCGGATATACTTGATAAAATAGCGTCTTTTGCAACTTGTGTTATGATGTTTTTAACATCCTCCTCTACTCGGTTTTCTAAAGATTCTTTAATTTCATTCAACTTTTGTGTTATGTCGTTAATTGATTGTTGGTTATTACTATTGTTTGATTTTTGCCAAGTTTCAAGCTCTGAAATCTTTTCTTGTAATTTAATAATTTTTTCATTTTTATTCGCTTTAGCATTGTTATTTTCTTTTTCTAAACTCAATTTGCTTTGTTTTTCTATGTACTCAGTATCAGTACAGTCGCTTTCTTTTGTCTCGCATAAATTGCTCTGCAAACCAACATCTCTAGAAGTAATATTATTAGTGACGTTCAAATCGCATATCATTTGTGTTCCGAAATTTTTGGTTTCGACAGCTGCCTGTGTGCTTTTACATATCTTAGGTTCTTCTCTGGGTGAAGTTTTTTTACTTCCCAATGTTTCACGAATATCTTTTTCCGCAATATTTAGACGTTCCTTTAGATGCTTTATTTCCAACTCTAGTTTAATGGTATTAATTAAACTACGATCGTTATCCATTCCTTGAACATCGACTGTATTTGTTTTTAAATGCTTTTTACTAAGGTGTAGATTAAGAGCATCATTGCTAACGAAATTTTTAGTACAGAACTGACATGGGAAAATAATTTCATTTATCGCTTCTATTTGGCTAATTTTCTTGTTAAGATTAATAATTTCATTGTTTTGTTGGTGATTCATCGTTTTTAAATTGGCATTTTCAGTTTCTAGATGAATAATTGAATCACGGAGAGTTCTTACGGTTTCGTCCAAAAACTTTCGACAGAAAATTAAGTACTGAAGAGCGAATTGAGACAGGATAAAAAACTTAGTCACTCCACTATCTAAAATATTGCTCTCTAGTAAACAGGCCGCAAGCGGAGCTTCCGACAACTGTAAAAGAACTGCGTCAATAGGTTCAAATTGTTGTTTACGAAGAATTTTGTCTATTTCCAAGGAACCTTGGGGAATAAGATTGTTCATTGGTTTAATTGACAAATCAATATAAATGTGGTGTGAATCATTACCAATAAACCCCCAATCGAGAGTACCATCTTTAAATTGTTGAAGCTTAAACCCAGAATCCCTGGCGATTTTTGGGAAGTTAAATTTGACTGACATCTTTACAAAATAATGAATTCAGTTTGATACGTTCTCTTTGCACAAATAAAGTATCCCTAGTGTTGTTTGGAAAAATGATTCGATGTTGTTAGCAGTTGCTATAGCAACTCTTTTTATTTCAGACGCCCAGACCCTGCTTCGATATACAGAATGCAAGATAAATATCACTCAAGTTTTTTTAATTATTCTGCGCATGTAAGAAAAGAGAATTATTCGTTAGACCAAGATAGAAAAAAGTAGTAGGTCTAGGTATTGATATTAGTGTAGGCAGTTTCACTCATGTTTCTTGAATTAGTTTATCTTACTCTTTGAGTTCTATTGTATCGAAAACATGTTTATTCTTTTCAGAATCCATAATTAAAAGTTAAACACTATGTAGTTTGATATAATAAAAACAATTCTACTTCTTTTTTGACCGAACAGTAGTCCAGCCAGGCTCAGGTTCAATGAAGTCACTTTTAGCTTTGGATTGTGAAGCTCTGCTTGAACTAGCCTCATTATCGTCCACGTCCATTTCCGAATCGGAACCGCTGTCAGTAGTACAACAATCATCGCTTGAGCTATTTCCTCCAGCAATCGGCACAACTTTAACATCTTCTCGTAGCCATTCCTTACAGGGAGGAAGACGCTGAAATTCCATTTCAATTTCTGAATATTTTCCATCTTTACACATTTGTAAGTAACGAAGCACGTTACCACAAATTTCTGTAAAATAAATTGAGTTAGTACGTACTTCAACGCTTTTAAATTTGATGATCCTAACCTGGAATAGAATTATCATCGCAGAGCGTGTTGAATTCTTGATCCATTAGATCTTCTATTACATCTTGCAACTCTCCTGAAGTTATTTTTTCGTTTTTAATGCAATAGTTATATGTATAGTCCATAATTTGAATGGCTGTCTACATTGAAAGAGCAAAAATTTAATTGTGTATTATAATGTTATTAGGAAATTTACTTGTTGACCATGTTTCCCACCCATGCCATGTTCAACTGCTAGTTTTAAGTCTGGCCAATAATTAAATATTTTTTCGACAACAACGCGAAAATTCTGTTCAAAGGAAGACATATTTTTAAAGCACGAGCTGGAGCTGTTTGTTTTTGTGAAAATTATCAGCACATGTACAAAATCGATTTGACATTTGATGGCTTTGTTCGCATTCGCGGTGTTTACTGCTACGTTTCCACTACCTGGTAAAGAGCTTTTCACTGGCGATGTTCACATATGTCAACTTGTTGAAACTTCGCGCAGATAAGACGACTATGGCCCCGATTGCGGTTGTCGATTGACTAATCGATACTCGACTTTTGTCGATTTCGATCGACATCTTTCGTTCATAATTTTCTGGTCGACTGTTGCGTTAGGAAATTATTTTATGTGAAAATGTAAGTATTTTATTGAACAAATGCTCATATTTTGATATAATACGAGTATATAATACGAGTATTATATCAAAATATGAATTTGTTCAATAAAATACTTACATTTTCCCACAAAATGATTTCCTAACGCAACAGTCGACCAGAAAATTATGAACGAAAGCTGTCGACCGTCAAATCGAAGAATGTCGATCGAAATCGACAAAAGTCGAGTATCGATTAGTCAATCGACAACCGCAATCGGGCCTATGTTCTTTTTCTCCGAAACAAAAATCGACTTATGCAATCTGCAATGTCCCCACGTGAAGTCATACTATAGGGGTTTTTCTTTTTTAGTTCCGAACAGTGAACAGAACTGAGAACGAACAGCGTGAACGTGTTCTGAACTGAGCGTGTTCAGTGAGCTGCGCTCAGACTCTTGCTGTCTAGATGCCCCGTCATTTTATTTCGAGCACGTAGAGAGCGCTCGCGTAGTGTTCCGAAGAAAAAAGAAAAACATTTTGAGCGTTCAGATATTGCTGAACTGAAAAAGAAATACTCTTACGTTTTTGACGTTTCACTTATCTGTTCGGAACTAAAAAAGAAAAACCCCTTATGTTTCATTCCAGGATGGTTTGAGTTCACCTAGCTATGTTCCCATCCCCAAATGAAAAATAGATTTAAGTTGATGTTTTTATCTTAAGATGGATTGTATTTAAAAAAAAAAGTTGAACAACACGGACGCGACAGAAACATAAAGCCTTGGCCAAACCAATGCGGTGAGATCGTACGATGCGATTGCGATAAGTCAAATCCCTATGCATTAAGTCGTCAAACGTCCATAAACGTTTGACTTAATGCATAGGGATTTGACTTATCGCAATCGCATCGTACGATCTCACCGCATTGGTTTGCACAAGGCTTAAAGCATTTTTTCACATTTGTGTTGTCACGACGGCAAAAATGATGACAACGTTTCTGCCGCTGGCGCAACTGTAAACACGCTTTGGTTTGGGAGAACCTTCAATGCCACAACTGCAAAATTGGATGGATTGGGGCATCCCTAATAACGACGTGTAAGCACAAGCGTCAACCAACATGATTACATGTCTGAATATCTAGATGGACCTCAATACTGCCACTACTCGTGCAATAGTATTGCGCAATCACCTATATTGTGGAATATTGGATGTGTGGCCTTATGTCCATTATGCGACTGAACGCACTCTTTATCAAAAAGTGTTATACAAACCTCTGAAGCAAAACTACATATACATATTTGACAGCGGCAGTATCGAAATATTCCAAAATGGTTACCATTTTCACCGAGTGCAAATGCAAATAAAAGCAGTCTTTTAAATTGGAAAAGAAACTTTCTCAGACTATTTCGAGAGTATTTTTGAAAGTAATATTGAAACTGTAGAAATATTCGATTAGAATTTGTTACATTGAAAAGTGCGTGTTGTAGTTAAAGTTACATATATAAAACATCAAACAATTACACAAAAAATAAAATGTGGAATCAATGGTCAGCAGGGCCACCGCCGATTCCCCCCCCTTCGACGACATGTAATCCACAACCCCCATTAATAGGGCCTGTTCAGCCAACTGAAGTTGTCGCAGCGGCGAATGTGGCAACACCACCGGTAGTGGCTGGAGCATCTACAGTGCAGCCAGTTTATACTGCACCTTCTGGTGCCCCGTCTTATACTCCAGCACAATATGCAGCTATGACTCCAGAGCAGCAATATGCTGTCCAGCAGCATTGGCAGCAGTGGCAAGCCTATGAGCAACAATACGCGCAATGGCATGCTCAGTACGGAGAGCAGGTAATATTTCGGAAAATGAAAAATGTAACATTCTAATACTTCTAGCTAAAATTATGAAAAAAAAAAAATTGTGATAAAACATTAAAAAGTAAAAATCGCACCATAGTAACAGATTCAACTAAACAACTTTCGAAGTACATGTTTACACGAGACCAAAATCGTGTTCAAATGAGTTTATTGCTACTAGTTGTGAAAGTAAGGAGGTTATTGGGAGAAAACGTAAGGATCTAGGTACCAAAAAAATTTAAGAATATCGAGGAATGGGGGCTCTGACGGCGACGATTCCTTTTGTATTTCTCTTATATCTTATGTGTCAAAATACATATCATTTTTTCTAATATAGTTCAAAGGAAACATCGTTCTTACTTCCTTGTCGTTTCTTCTTTACTCTCATATATATACATTCGATGGCAAAATTATTTGCACAATGTGTTTTTCATACTGTATCTCCTCAACAAAGTGGTATTACTTTAAAAAAAAGTAGTTTTTAGATAATTGGGTTATTAATTTATTAACTCCAACATTTTCTTGATGTGGTAAAAAATAAATAAAGAATGAAGTTTCATAAGTAGCGGTTAAAATCACAAAAAAGAAAATGCCCGCATCAGAGATAAGAAATTAATTAGATGGCAAACCTTTACTTCTCTTGCCCCGCAACAACCATTTGTTTACATTGTTGTTTTTGTAATCACATCCTCTGTCTGTGAATTGACTTTACACAAGATCTCACTACTACCACTTTGAGTACAGCTTCCAACACATTCCCCCATTTTATTTCTATAAATTCCATCTTAAGGCCACGTCTGGCTGCCGTTTTGTATTTTGAAAGCGTTTTACTATCCTAGAAACATTTAGTAAAAACTTTTGTTTTTATTTTCACACTACAGTTTTTCTATATTCTTTTCTTTAAGTTTGATAAATTGAAAAACGTTTTTTTGAAAAGAAGAGATTTTGTAACAATATAGGAGTTTCTTCTGATGCTCACAGTTTTGGTCTGATGGTGGACCGGGTTTTAGGCATGTGCGTATGCATTTGAAGTCCCCGCGTGGCCAAGCTTTGAATTTCACAATTTTAATATATATGGAAAAGTTTTTACTAAATGTTTCTTGCTTTCAAAATACAAAACGGCGGCCAGACGTGGCCTTAAGATGGAATTTATAGAAATAAAACGGTGGAATGTGTTGGAAGCTGTACTCAAAGTGGTAGTAGTGAGATTTTGTGTAAACTCAATCGTGAAAGCTGTACTCAAAGTAGTAGTAGTGAAATCAGCTTGTAGGCAGTTTCAATGTGTGTGTGAAGTTTGCCATCTAATTAATTTCTTATCTCTGGCCCGCATTCACAGCATTTTCGAATCTTCGATATTCAATCTGTCAGTTCTTGAATGCGATTTAAGCTCTGTGTTATATATAAAATTGTACTGTGATTCACCTTTCGGTTCTACATGGTTAGTGGTAAAAGGAATTGGAAAACATACAGATTTTCCCACTTTGAAATTAAGGAATTCGATTTCCACGTTTTTGTGCAAGGTAGTATGCAAATTAAATTCACTTCAATCAATTTTGATAAAAAAAATTAAAATCATGTGCCCTCAAAAATATATTTTCGTTGCTGATAAATTCACTTTCAATATCAATTTACAAAATAGAATATCCGAACATCAATAATAATCAATTTCAATTCAACAATTAAGCGAAAACTAGTAAAACAAAAAACTAACCCAAGAATACCGAGTAAAGTCCGATTATCATATACGTTGTTTTCCTTGTTTTGACAACTAGAACTTTTTTTAAGAATTTTCAGACTGCTTTTTCCATCTGAAAATCTATGTTCGAAAATCTGAAAAATCTAACTGTCAGCTAAATGTCAGCTGAAACTTCTGACTTTCGCCCATAAGTACCATCCAAAGAACAAGCAGTCTCGTCAGCCCAAAGTACACTCCTCCAAAAATCCAATGGCTTACTAATATGCTCCCTTGCGAACTGCAGTCTTGCGCTCTTGTTCCTTGGTGTAATGTAGGGCTTTTTCTGGCTGACGTAGGCTTTAATTTTGTTTTCCTTTAACCTTCTAGGTAATGTTCTTTCGCTGAAATTGTGAGCGAGCCTTAACTCTTTTAACACATTTCTTACCTTTTCGCAAGGGTTACATTTAAAACAACGAATAATTCGAGTGTCTTCCCTATTCGAAGTAACTCTTTTCCTGCCTCTCCCGACTCGGATTTTTTAGACTTCCACACGTTTTATCTTTCTCAATTTGATAATAAACTATTCTTCGACAGCAATGGTACTTAGCAGATAGTTTTCCAACCGAAACTCCGATTTTGTACTCTGCAACAATCATTGCCCCCGTCTCTATTGAAATTTCTTTGGATCTAGCCATTCCAATAAAGTTATTTGAATGAAAGGTGACACTTAACTAATCATAATAATAACCTGCATAATTTGGGATTGATCAGTCAGCACGCTTATCTACCGATTCATTTCCGAAACCGTTAAGTACAGTTGTGTAAATAATTTTGCCAGCTTTTTTCAATGTAACAATAATTTTGCCGTTTTCTTTTTTGTGATTTTTACCGCTACTTATGAAACCTGATTCTTTTCTTTGGGTTCACCATTTGAAGAAGATGTTGGAGTTGATAAATCAATAACCCAATTATCTAAAAACTACTTTACTTTAAAGTAATACCACTTTGTTGAGGAGATACAGTATGAAAAATACATAGTGCAAATAATTTTGCCATCGACTGTATATATATATATGTATATGTATATATAATGGCACAACAGAGTGGGGAGCTTTTGGGCCAAGCGCATTTCTTACAACCAAACCTTGTGACCTTGTGAGGAATGGATGGGGCCTACATCGAGAATTGAAAAAGCGCTTTTCGTGGCAAAGAAATTACTATTGGAATACTTGACAATTACTCGCGACACTACACTACACTTCTACATTTCTAATATAACATGGCCCTTTTGTAAAACAAAATTACAATGGTGTAAAGATTTGTCTGGTGCCAGCAACAACAGTTTTACAACAGTGTAGACTTTATTCGAAAAGTCGTGTTGACAATTCAATTACAAAAGTACAATTTTACTACATATATTTACTTATTTTTTATTTCTACATCGGATCGTTAATACCCCTATTAAAAATACAAAAGTTTGTGAGGATGTTTATTGGTCTTTTGTGCAAACACTACCGAATGTATTTTTACTCACTCAAAAATAATTAGTGATAGAAGCAGAATCTATTTTGAGTGCATTTTTTTTTTTTAATTCCCAGAATGAAACTAATGGATAGCGACATAGAGACTAAAGTTCACTTACTTACTCCAAAAGTAAATTTAGGGGTGAATTGGAGACTTTGAGTGACAAATTGATAGGCACATGTGTTACTCAAAATGTTCAATGAACCCCAACATAAGTTACTTTTTGTGTTCAAGTCGCAATGAAAGTGAGCTTTGTTCTACATAGTCGTTGTAAAAATTTCTCAGAAACTGAAAGACACACGCTTTAGGGGTTCAAAGTTGAACCAAAAAATCTTATGAAGTCGGTCCTTGTTTTTTGTACATTTTAATACGAATACTTATTCTGGTTTACTTTATTTAGTCTTCATTAAAAATGCATCCTTCTACTTTTCATGTTATATGCCATTTCACTCCTAACTGGTTAGGGGCAGCACCTCCGTCTGAACACTGCTAATAAAAAGTTTGTACTTTGAATAAATGAATACTTTGGTAGTACAAACTTTTCTTTGTCAGTATAACCACCCTTGGATTTCAGTTAATGAACAGTTCTCGAGGTTCTTTTTACCGAAATATCGCTTTGATAGTACAAATTTTTTACTGTCAGTATAACCATTGAATAATTATATATAGAAGCTGACACCGGACCTATACGACTTTCTCAAACACAAACCTTTTACAAATGAATTAAATTTGTAAGTTTAGATTTTAAAATATGTTCCATAAGGGATTTATTATAATTGATTATAATCAAATACATAATACTGAACCCCCATCATCATTTCAAACCCACTTTAAATCTTAACAACCTCTTCGGTAACCAGCGTAACAATAATAAAAAATATCCTTTGGGACTAAATTTGCGAAAAGGTTGGTGAACTAACTAGCTCCTATACCGATACTAGCGGCATAAGAACTCCTGGTGGCGATTAATTCCGGTGTCACTTCTATATACACTGCTGTTCACTTAATTAGACGCACAAATTTTTTTTTACATAAACCTATTTTTTTTTAGCAATTGTCAAACAATTGCATTTATTTGAAAGCTTATTAAATTCTCAACAAAATAACACTAAAAAGTCCAAGGTGAGTGGAAGTAAACGGACATTTTTTTTCACTTTTGTCTGTGCTCCAAGAAAAAGTACAGTTTTTTTTGTTCACATGATTAGACGCACCTGTAAAATTAGTTAGTTGGTCGCGATCTGTTACGTGGATTACAGATAGCTGGAAAGTTTAAGCAATAAAAAAGTGTTTGCCACATATTTCAGTCCAAAATGTTGGAAAAAAAAGTTTTAGCTGCAGAAGAAAAAGGGAAAATTGACGTGTTGCAATCCGAAGAGTTTTCAATGATTAGAATTGCAAAAAAAATAGGCCAAAGTGACCATGTTGTGAGGAATTTTATTAAAACTAGTGATTTATACGATAAAAACTGCAAAGGAAGGACAAAAACGGCTTTAACTCCTCAGGATAAGAGAAAAATTTTAAAAACTGCATCAAATTCAGGCATCTCTACCAGCAAAATAAAGGAAAAAGCGGGGGTAACAGAAAGCTCATTAACTGTTCGTCGAGCTATTTTAGGTGCAGACCATCTTCAATTAAAAAACAAACAAAAACAAAATGCCTCCACTAAACGCCATAAGAGCAAACAGCGGTTGGAGTTCGCACGCGTTCACATGACCTGGGATAGCAATTTTGGAAATGAGCTAAATTGACAAAATACGGTTTTTCTGACCAAAAAAATAATCAGGGAAACAGTGGTTGTATCCCTCAGGACCATCTAGGTTAAATTTTTTTGGTCAGAAAAACCGCATTTTGCCAATTTAGCTCATTTCCAAAATTGCTATCCCAGATCATGTGAACGCGTGCGAACTAGTTTTAATAAAATTCCTCACAACATGGTCACTTTGGCCTATTTTTTTTTGCAATTCTTCTCATTGAAAACTCTTCGGATTGCAACACGTCAATTTTCCCTTTTTCTTCTGCAGCTAAAACTTTTTTTTCCAACATTTTGGACTGAAATCTGTGGCAAACACTTTTTTATTGCTTAAACTTTCCAGCTATCTGTAATCCACGTAACAGATCGCGACCAACTAACTAATTTTACAGGTGCGTCTAATCATGTGAACAAA
This sequence comes from Melanostoma scalare, assembly GCA_949752695.1. Lineage (NCBI taxonomy): Eukaryota > Metazoa > Arthropoda > Insecta > Diptera > Syrphidae > Melanostoma > Melanostoma scalare. Next base: position 185,601,134 of record OX456986.1, on the reverse strand, counting down.
AAAAAACTATACTTTTTCTTGGAGCATAGACAAAAGTGAAAAAAATGTCCGTTTACTTCCACTCACCTTGGACTTTTTAGTGTTATTTTGTTGAGAATTTAATAAGCTTTCAAATAAATGCAATTGTTTGACAATTGCTACCCACACTTACAAAAAAATTAGGTTTATGTAAAAAAAAAAATTTGTGCGTCTAATTAAGTGAACAGCAGTGTAGTTATTCAATGGTATAACTATAAAAGTACAAAATTATTATTGAAAGAAACCCAGGTTTTCCCATTGCTGTTCCTCGACAGCAAAAAATTTGCTGTTGATCGCCAAAGGAATTTCTACACTAGCTTAAAAAAAATTACTGCAATTATTAAAATGAATGAATGTTTTGTTGAATGGGAGCGTCAAAGCTGAACTTAAAGATGTTTTATTTTATTGTTCATAAAAAAACTATCAAAAAATTGCTTAAAAAAGTACTTTTACAGTTTGCCATGAGTTGCTTTATATTTCCACTGTGACTTTATTCACATTATTATTGAAGAAATTTTTTTACAAGTACTTAAGACACAAATTTCCAAAAAATGTTTCACGAGCTGCGAGCACTGCTTATCGTATAAATCACTAGTTTTAATAAAATTCCTCACAACATGGTCACTTTGGCCTATTTTTTTTTGCAATTCTTCTCATTGAAAACTCTTCGGATTGCAACACGTCAATTTTCCCTTTTTCTTCTGCAGCTAAAACTTTTTTTTCCAACATTTTGGACTGAAATCTGTGGCAAACACTTTTTTATTGCTTAAACTTTCCAGCTATCTGTAATCCACGTAACAGATCGCGACCAACTAACTAATTTTACAGGTGCGTCTAATCATGTGAACAAAAAAAAACTATACTTTTTCTTGGAGCATAGACAAAAGTGAAAAAAAAGTCCGTTTACTTCCACTCACCTTGGACTTTTTAGTGTTATTTTGTTGAGAATTTAATAAGCTTTCAAATAAATGCAATTGTTTGACAATTGCTACCCACACTTACAAAAAAATTAGGTTTATGTAAAAAAAAAAATTTGTGCGTCTAATTAAGTGAACAGCAGTGTAGTTATTCAATGGTATAACTATAAAAGTACAAAATTATTATTGAAAGAAACCCAGGTTTTCCCATTGCTGTTCCTCGACAGCAAAAAATTTGCTGTTGATCGCCAAAGGAATTTCTACACTAGCTTAAAAAAAATTACTGCAATTATTAAAATGAATGAATGTTTTGTTGAATGGGAGCGTCAAAGCTGAACTTAAAGATGTTTTATTTTATTGTTCATAAAAAAACTATCAAATGCTTAAAAAAGTACTTTTACAGTTTGCCATGAGTTGCTTTATATTTCCACTGTGACTTTATTCACATTATTATTGAAGAAATTTTTTTACAAGTACTTAAGACACAAATTTCCAAAAAATGTTTCACGAGCTGCGAGCACTGCTCTAGATTCATACATGTTTTTGGCACTAAACAATATCCACCTTTGATTGTAATTTACAAAGAAAAAATTTCATGAAGCATCCCTCCAACTGCCCATTTAGAGCTTTTGCATTGGTAAATTAGTTTTTTCGTTGCCAATGGAATCCGATAACGAGAAAATTTCTATTCGTCGTTGTGTGTGTTTTTTGTTTTGACAGATTTGGATAAAAAAAAAGACTGATTTTTTACCTATCAGTTTCTTCTTTGTTTACAAACTGTTCAACGAATCAACCAATGCAATCATGCCCTTTAAGGTGCCGGTGTAGTAACGGTAAGTTTGTTTGGTTTATCAAGTGGAAGTTCAATGCTAGAATTCCAAAAATATCCAATTGTTTTGCCACGAGCATCGTTTTTTGCGAGGAATTGGAAAGTCTTCCGAAATACTTACAGTGTATTAAAATGATTTTCTCACTTAGCCGCTCGAAAATGACAAACATTCACTTCATTTTTCACCAACGTATGGTTGAGAGAAATGGCTAGGCCCCGTACTTGCCGAGTTCTGTAGTGCCACACTATTTGTTTTATTTAATTATGCTGCAATTGTGTACGTGATTGCCCAGGTTTTCTCCAGCCAATTATGAAAAAAAACTTTTAATATTAATTAAAATAAAAACATCTTATAATTTTAGTATAAACGAGAAATGGCTGCGATTCATAGTGGACCACCTCCAACTGTTGCACAGTATGGTTCAATTTCCGCTTCCAACGCATACGCTTATCCTCCTCCAGCGGTTTCTAATCCTTATCAACCGCCGCCGGCCCCAGTAAATGCACCTCCACCACCTCCACCAGATGATAAAACAAATTCAACGGGTATAAAAGCTCTGCCCCAAATTTACGAACAACCTCCCCCTCCACCACCACCCCCTCAACAAGACGAAACAACCCCTAATAAAAGTGGCGTAGAAGCCCAAACACAAGATTGTCAACCGGAGCAGAAGCAATCTTCTCAATTTTCGCAAAATGAAGAAAACAACTGGTCCCAGCCACCTCCACCATCTTCGCAAAATCAAGGAAACCGATGGAATGGGCCTCCAACGATGTTTAACCAACAAGAAAGACAACAGAGCAACCAATTTGGTCAACAGAATAGACAACAGCAAAATCAGTTTGGTCAACAGAATAGAAACCAACAAAATCAGTTTGGTCAACAGGATACACAACAAAATCAATTTGGTCAACAGGATAGGCAACAGCAAAATCAGTTTGGCCAGCAGGATCGACAACAGCAAAATCAATTTGGGCAGCAAAATCGACAACAGCAAAATCAGTTTGGCCAACAACAGGATAGACAACAGCAAAACCAGTTTGGACAGCAGGATCGACAACAGCAAAATCAGTTTGGCCAACAGGATCGACAGCAGCAAAATCAGTTTGGGCAACAGGAGCGAAACCATCAAAACCAATTTAATCAACAATATAATAATCAACGTGGACGTCAAAATCAGGGCCGCGAAAGACAAGGAATTAGACAGAACAACGAGGATCTTAGCCGAAATAATAATCGGTTTAGCAACAAATTTGACAACAATACCCAGCAACATTTTGATGGTTATGACGATAGAAATAACCGTCAGCAGCAACAGTGGCAGCCATCTGATGGTCCAAGGCAAAGAAATAACGAAAATTTTTCTAATAATCGATTTGATAATAGTTATAATAATTTTAACAATATGGGACAGCAAAATAATCAGCAAGGAACAGGTTGGAATAGTAGTCAGAAGGACAACAGTTTTGGAGTGCCTGAACAGCAAACGCAACAACAACCACAAAATTTTAAAAGTCAAAGTAACGCAAAACCAATGAATTCGTCTGGTGATGAAAAGGCTTTTGATGAACAGTTTCGACTGTGGGAGGAACAGTTTGAAAACTGGAAAAAAGAAAACGCTAATCATCCCGATCGTGCAATGTATATGAAGTATGAAAGAGAATTTGAGAAAACAAGGGTTCGGTTATTAGAACGTCGTGAACAGATGAGGCGTAGGAAAATGTTGGAAATGGGACAGGGATCAAACCAGGAATCAACTCTTAAAGAACCAGATGAATCAAAGGATCTGCAATCACAGCCACCGCCACAGCCGCAACCACAGCCACAACAACACCTACCACAAGAACAACCATCATCACCACCATTTTTACAATCACAACACCAACAATCACAACAAACAAATAAAGAGCCATCCCTTCCAAATCTTGAACAAGAAAAATCTGTTGTAGAAAAAACTAACCCAAACCCCAATGTATCTCAAGAAAAAGTTTGCGAAGCTTCTGATATGGAACAAAGTGACCCTGAAGATGATGGTCCAGAAACATCTGAGAAAAATATAGAGCCATCTAAAATTACTTTAAAAGAAAATGCAACTGAAATTATAAACTCAACCGAAACAAATATATTTCAAAAACAGGAAATTACGGAATTATTTAAGCCTACTGGAGGAATTCCAGGCTTAGATTTGGTTGGATCTAAAGAAATTGGATCGATTGAAAACGTTGAGGACGAACGTAATAACCCTGAAGTAATTGATTTGGATAAAGATGGGCCAACGAGGCCACCTAAAGTATGTGCTCCATCTAAAAATAATATGTTATTATTCTCCTCTAAAGTTCCAGAACAAGCCCCTGTAAAAATATTAGAAGATCAGGGTTTAAAGTCGCAGGCAACTTTAATAAGTTCTCAACCACTAAAAAGAAAAATTCCATCACTTTTTGACATAGTAATAGAAAAACCTGTTCTTTCTCCAGTAAATGAAAGCAAGATAGCATCACCGGTTCGCAATTCTTCACCTGTTGTAGACTCTCGTTCTCGAAGTATTTCCAAAGATCGTGAAGCATTAATCTCTCCTGGGCAACGGCCACTGTCGCAGGTTTCCGCAACGAGTAATCGACAGCAACAAGTGCAGAATACATTAGATGCTTCTACTGAACAACCTATTGTATCGACTTCGTTCAATCGACAACAATCCGATTTGCCACCGCAAGCCGCTGATCTCGCAAAAGCCTTACAAGATCCAAATGTAATGCAACTACTAAGTCATGCAATTGCCCAAGCTCAACAAGCTGGCGTGGGAAATTCGTCTGGAAATCCACAACAGAATCAACTTATTCAACAACTGCAAAAACTCCGCCCTCTTCTTCAAATGACACAAAATCAAAATTCTAATAACCAGCAATGGAACAATTCACAATTTCCTTCACAACAGTCACAAAATTGGCAAAATCAGAATTCAAACAATAGGTTTAATATGAACGATTCAAATCGTAATTCATTTGGTCGTACCCCGTTCAATACAAATGAAGAACCCTTAAGTCGAGGATTTGCGAGTGGCAACGATTCCGATAATAGCGATAGGCAACAAAAAAATCCAAGAAACCCATTTCGACGCAATGAAAACCGAGGAAATGATAATAATTTTAATAACAGCAGCAGCGAAATGAATCCCGATGGTCCGAATGCAGAGGGTTCGTTTAGCAATAAAAACAATAACCCATTTGGGCGCCAACTTTATTCTCAACCACAACATGGAAACAATTTCGGAAGAGATAATTTCGATGGATCGAATCTCGGCGGGGGTAATTTTAATAATAGAAACATGAATGTGGGCGACTCTTACCGAGGGGCTGATTTTGAAGAAAACATTGCCAACGATTTTCGTGGTGGTAATTTTGGAAGAGAAAATTTCCAATCGAATTCTTTTAGTGAAGATAATACTGATCTTGGCAAAGGGGATTTTGATAGAGACAACAATTATGATGGAAATTCTGGTGGCGGCGGGCGTTTTGATACAAACAGGTATGTGCAGCATAACACTTAAATTATTTATCTATTTCCAGCCAGTTTCATTTAAATAGTTAAAGATACGAAACTCTTAAGGGTTTCTTTATTCTCATTAGGAAATAAACTAAAGCTTACAAATAAACTTCAGTTTAAAATTTGTTCTACCCTTATATTTAATCCTTATTTATTTAAGCAAACATAGACACAGTTATTTTGAATGCTATTTCCTATTTATCTCCTTCAATTATATTTGTACTATTAAGTTTATTATACAATACGAGGGAGTATGTACATAATGTGTATATTACTTATTTTGTCTTGACTGTAAGCCTTATTCTAATCTTCTAAAATGAACACCAACACTTTGCAAGGTAAGAGATTTTTCTTTGTCTGTTGAACTCCCCATTATTGATTTCGAATAGTGGATGTATCTACTTGTTTATTTTCTGACTACAATTCATTTACTTGCTATTTATTTCTTGACTTAGAGAAATATTAATGCACGATTTTACGAAGCTCTTTAAAAATATATGAAGCTTTTCAACCACATGTTATTTCAAAAGTGTTATATTAAAGAACGTGTCTGTATGACCCCAAGGTGTAGTTGGTGTAGGTGGTGTTAAAACGCATATTTGAGAAATCTCACAAAAAGAACCAATTGCAGTCGTTTCATTTAAAAAAATCCTGGCTTTGCCAGAGTTCGCGCGATTTTGAAGATGTTATTAGTTTTGTCATTGAAATGCAAAATAAAAATAAATTTATTTTATTCGGACGCAAATTTCATTATGTTTCTAACTACAAATTCTGCGACTAAAAATAAAATTATTTTAACATTAGCAAAATTATTATCCGCTCGGATTTTAATCCATTATTTTTTTAGCTGCAAGTTCTGTGGTTTAAATGCAAGGTTAAAATAATTTTATTTTTAGTCGCAGATTTTGCACTGGAAATTAACGTCCGAATAAAATAAATTTATTATAAAATAAAATCATTTTAACTTTGCATTTCAATGACAAAACTAATAACATCTTCAAATTCGCACGAGCTCTGGCAACTGAAACGACTGCAGTTGGTTGTCTTTGAGAGATTTCTTAAACATGTGGTTTTTCAAAAATGCGTTGCAACACCACCTACGTGAACTACACCGTGCGTGCATGTAGACACGTCCTTTATGAAATTTTAATTAGGATATTATAAAAATGTATGCAATGCATGCATATCTAAACTGCTTACTCGACCTTGACAAGTGCATATTCCAATATGTTAACCTATGACCGTCTATTTATCAATTTAAACATTACAATAAGTTTCTTCTAATGTTTAAATTGTCAAGTTGTAAATTACTCCCTCTTAAGTGGGTCTGTTCTATTCATGTCATGAGTCTGGCTAATATTTTGTATGTGTATTACCTACTCATAACGGATACGAAATATTAATTAAACAATAAATATATATCCTTAAAAATAATTCTCAAGCATGTATGCTAATAAGGATTGTTAACAAATTTACTTAAATTTAGATATAAGAATTAAATCATATTGTACTAAGTTTAAAACTGAATATTGATCTTTTTTGCGTTTGAATTCATAGGTAGGTATTTTTTTGCGGAAGGTACCTTCATCAAAACTTTCAACCTTCTACTCTAACCCGTTAAGTTGGAGATTATAAAATAAACCATGAATTAAAAAAATTATCAAAAATCGAAAATTTAAGTTTCTACTTATGGTTTTGCAAATCACCCCTATTAAAGATGACAACTAAACATAAAGTTGGTTTGTGTTGGTTATGTAATCTATATGGAAGACAACCCAATTTCAGTTGAGTTGTTGACCATAATTATCATAAAATTCTTTTTCAAATAACTATGTCATTGATTCTTTAATATGGCCTTCGGACTTCTGTTCTATTATTTTATTACATGCGAACCATTGGAAAACCAATTGGTTTTAGGAACATTCTCAAACATTCTACTCAGATGAAGCTTAAATTGTAAGAATTCGAACTATCGTTTTGGCTTACGAAAGCAATATAAGTGGTTCTGATTTTTAATAAACAAACTCCACTGCGTTGCCGAAATTGATTTTCTATTTTTGAACAAAAATTAATAGTAAAATCCATTCTAATTAGTGTTTCTCAAACAACATTTAATTTGTATGAAAAATCTTAATTACAGAAAAGTATACACATAATTTTTATATTGCAGCTTGCTGTGAAATCGAGCATTTTTTCTATTGATCAAAACTTAAAAGTTCAGTTTCTTCAATTCTAATACCCTTGCAGTTTTCACATATTGTTGTGATTACTCATGTTTCTTTCTTTCAAAAATTTTACAAATAATGAAATAACAAAAGCTAAAAGCAAATAAACAGCATTAAATCAAAATGACTCTATATACATAATACGCGTTTGAAATCCAGTTTGCTCAGTGAGTATCTTTTCCGAACATTCACTTTGCTATTATTAAATACAGTGCTTTTTGAAAACAAATATCATCTTTATTTACTATGTTCTCTTTAAGGTAAGAAATGGTTCTGGATTAAATATAAAATTATTATATTTCAATTCCACGTTGTTTGAATGTCTGTTAAATCAAACGTCAAAAAATGTATGTAGAAGCAACTGAATCATCTTAAGTCATTCTAAGTACATGATAAATAAATTCTTATATACATACTTATATATTTATAGTATTAAAATTTTCTGGTCAATGTAAATATTTCAAATATATTTTCGTTAAAATGTTGGTGTCAATGGCGTAATGGTTTGCTTAATTGTCTCAAAAAGCTATACACTTGAATCAACATATTTCTTAGATTTTATATGACAAATTATTGAGTTTATTTAAAAACAAAATTTTTTTTTAATGTATCAACCGAACTTTTGACGAAATTCGCTTAGTTTTTATTTCTACGATTTATAAAGACAAATTATTAGGTGCATTTAAAACCAAAATATTCAAAACATCAACCGAACTTTGAAACTAGTTTATTTTTTATTTGTATTCTAACATACAAATATTTTATATCGACCACCAAATATCTTCTTTGAAAAGTCATGAGTTGGATATTTAGTTTATTTATTAAGTATCTATAACAACAATTTTTTCAACTGATAATTGGTTAAACTTTCTTTATATCCGAATTTTAACAAATACAGATCAAATACAAATTTTGGAAACTCTTCCGGATTTCGGAATAATACTAATGATACAAACAACTTCCGTGGTGGTGATACCAACGACTTCTACCGCCCAGCCCAAGTTTTTGATTATCAAAATCGTTCACGCTCCGATGCTTTTATCCCCCAAGCAAAAGTTGTCGATTATGGTCATAAGCCATCCTTGAATATGCCAGTATCTTCTTTCAGTAGGGATAGTAGTGAGTTTGTTCCAGTGAAAACTATTGATTATGGTCATTCATCAAACAGTGCTAATAAAGAAACACCAGAAGCAAAAACAACTAAAAAAGTTAATAGATGGAATCAAGAACCTCAAAGCAATGAGAACGAGGCACATTCTACTAACATAAAACAAACTCAAGCGGATAAAAATCAAGATTCAACAAAAAGCAATGAAGAAGAAGGATTAAGTGAAGAAATCAATGAGGAAATTGCAAAATCGGTATGTGTTTTGGTAAAAACTTTATTTGAGATGTAAATATTTACTGTTTAATAAAATATTTGTGTGCTTAATTTTATTTTTAAATACAGACTGAAGAACAGCTTCAATATCCAAATAATAAATGGGTACTACAAAATCCAGAATCTCGGCAAAGACCTGGACCACCAACTAAAAGAGGAAAGAGGAAACCCAAAACGCAGCCGAAGCATGTACCAGAGGAAGACAAAACAGAGTGTGACGAAATTGAAGAAAATTTCGAAGAAATTTCCGAAAACGAAGAGTAAGCCCTGTTAGTTGAGAAAACCGAACGTTTTAAATGACTTATCGTTTCATTTTATCATTTGTTTTAGCATGAACGATAGTAGACAAATTCTTTCCCCAAGCGCTAAATTAAAAGGAAAACCACTGTTTCCATCAGTGTCAGATACAAATAAAAATCAACCGATCGTTTTTCCTTCCATGGAAAATAACAACACTATTCCAATCGATGAGATTTTATTCCAACCAGGCCGATTATCTCGTCCCAAAAATATTGTCATTATTATTCGAGGGCCACCAGGCAGTGGTAAATCACACGTTGCCAAATTAATAAAAGACAAAGAAGTTGAAATGGGAGGCCAAACACCTCGTTTATTAAGTATCGATGATTACTTTATGGTTGAAAACGATTATGAAGAAAAGTGTTCTAAAACAGGACGCAAGGTAAGGATACAATTTTAAACAAATTTAAAAAGAATGAAAAATCCAAAGTACATATATGTACAAGTACATACGTATGTATGTATTGATTTCTTTTTGTCTATTTTGAAATGCACGAAATATACTCGTACTTATTTTAGATTCCCAAGAAAGAAATTCTTTATGAATACGAAAAAGAAGCGGAACCAACCTATATGCAGTATTTAATTAAATCATTTAAGAAAACCGTTACCGATCATCTGTTTGATTTTATTATTGTCGATTGTTGTAATCAATCGCTGCGTACTTTTAATGAATTTTATAATGCTGCCAGAGATGGCAATTTCTCGGTAAGTAAATGGTCAACCTGAAAGTGAATCAAATATCCATTTCTATAATTAATAACTTCTATCTATTTGTATATCTTTTTTCACTTTTGTCTTTAATTTTTAAACTTTAGTCACAAGTTTTGTGACTTTATCACAACCCCCTTCTTTATGCCAAATTCTGCCCCGTTTGTGTTTTTTTTTGTTAGAAAAAGCAAAACATAATTTCACATAAGAAGCTTATCATTGGTTTTTGTAAACCGTTGTAAATTTAAAATTACAAAAAAAAATTTAAACTAACCACATGTTTTTTTTTTATTAATACTATCAATTAACAGCCTTTTGTCATCGATTTGAAGTGCGATTTGGAGACCTGTCTTAACCAAAACATCCACAGTAGAAAAGAGGAAGAAATCAAGGAGATAATTAAAAATTATCAAGATTGCCCGGGTCATTATATAAAACTTGATGTCTCCAATTTGCTAGAAAATGTAGTCGAAATGGAAGACGTATCTGATTTGGTAAGCCTATAAACGTCTTATTAATTAAATAAACTATTAATTATTATTTTCGAAAGAGTCATTCTAACCTTATTTGATTTAATTTTTTTGCTGTTTAGTTTTATTTGGTGGATTATTTATTATTTATTGTATATTATATTATTTTATTTTTTTTAATGCCCGATCTCTTTTTTTTTTTAATAATATCAATTTATATTTTTATCGTTTTAAGATGTCAAGATCTTCCAAAAGCCAACATTCCAAACTTTTTTTTTTTTATTTTTTTTAGGAAGATAATTTTGTTGCTGATTCTGAAGTAATTGAGTTGGACGATGACGATGAAGAAGATGAAGAACAAAACGATAATGTTGTAAGTTTTTTCACCAACCATATACCAATTGAACATATTCCTACTTGAACTTTCCTTATTTTTTTCTTGTATTGGTGTCTTAAAATTAAAAGCAGAATCTTAAAGAAAGATACATAATAGAGAACGAAATGACGCACTTTCTTCAGAAGTATGTTGGCAAGTTCCGACTCTATTTAACTGAATAGAAGCTGAAAGAAGTTCTGTTTTAACTTTTACTAAACAAAATTAATTCATGAACAGCCATTAGACAACTTTTATATTGAATTGAAATATTCGCTACATACAACATGTATACTTTCTTATTTGTTTCAAAGCATGATGTCTCTTTTTCCATGTTTAAAGATTTTTTATTTGAAAAAAATTCTTTGACATTCGTTGCCATAAGTAACAATTTGTGAAAACTCACAATTTGCTGTTAAGAAAACGAGGATAGTATTTTGATGATTTTTGGATATATAAATTTAACTGTGATTATTCGGTTAAAAAAGTGTGTTGTGACGTGTGTTTCGAACATATAGAACCTAGTTCTTTTACACTTAAGAAATAACTATAAACTACATTTAAACACTTCAAAAAGATTATAAATGTTTGTTTTTAGAAAGCAATTTCTGGCACTACTCAACTGATTCTCTTATAAATATTCTTTGACTAATAGAAAGGCTTATTAGTACATTAATTTTGATTGAAATAAGTAATTTGAACACCACATGCGAATCAGCAGGTTCTCAATATATATAGCCTTGGTACCTACACTCCAGTATAAGATGGGAAGAAATATACCCGCTAAGTTAAAATTATTAATCTACATATTCGGATGATGCAGAATTTGCTGAAATTCAGTTCTTGCATCTTTCGTAATACTTGTGTATGACTTGGATGTATTGTTTTTTATTTCCGAATTAAAAAATGAAGCAATGTGTGCTGAATATATATAATTACTTGCATCTATAACTTAAAAAATATTATTTCAATCTGTTTATAGGTAATCTCATAAGTAGGTAATATCTTTTTGCTTTAGTAGAGGTTAATCTGCAATATCGCAAAAACTTTAAGTTTTTGACACTTTTCAAAATGCTTTTTTATTTTATTCGAATGATTGTTTTTTTCTTACATTGTTGTCTTATCGGAAATAAAAGCAGTGTTTTTCTTGCTTTTAAATCATGTTATTCTTCAATCGATAGAAGATTAAATATTTAAACGTCTTACTTTGGAAAACGATGTCTGTTTTAAATGATGGCTGCTTGAAGGGAAAATAGTTGTAAAATATGTATTATTTACTTTTTTTTTGTTTGGTAAACCCTGCTTGCCCAGGGTTAGAGTTTTTTTCTTAACGATTGGTAGTAACAGCACTGCATTCAGACATATCCCTGGAGTACAAACATGACCTTAAAGCTACTGAACGAGTAACATGACCACGGCTTTTTGTCCGGCATATATGTGTAGTTAAGTTGTCTACGCAACTAAGAAATGTTTACTTTCCATAAAATTTAAACTAAGTGAAAGCGTAATATCTCTCAGTGTAAATGATACTAAAAAGTTCAGTTTCTGTGTTCATATTGTTAATAATAACTTAATCTTTATTTTCTAAAGTACTGCATACCGCACATGTACTCAAAAAATGAATAAGAAAAGTTAACTAACATCATTGTTGGGCGAAAAATGCTTGATAAGCATTTGTTTATAATCTCATACTGCCACAAGGTAGTATTTGCGACCGCCGGAGATGTAAAAAGAGTTACATAAATTTTCAATACATAAAAAAATACTAATTAAGTATTGGTATTAAAGGTGTCTGAAACTTTTAATTTAGATAATAATTAGAAAAAGATTTTTTGCCTTTTTTTTAAACAAATTTCACAATGGGCTTGAGCATAAAAAGTTGGCCTTATGACACTATTCACAAAAGCGAAATTTGGTTTTATGTCACTTGGCCTCAAGTCAAGGAAGCATTCATGAAGCCTTCAATATTCTGACCTGTCTTTCGAAAAGCAAGTGGATAGTTCATTATTCTTTTAAGATACCGCCGCCGCCGTAGCGTTGGTAACTGACTAAAGAAACTAACTTCGTTAGAAATATCTGAATCTTCTGAATAATCACTCGAAGTTGAAATTTCTTTATGCAATATTTTTTTTTTATCTTGTTCTTATTGAAATCGACTTAACATGTGTCTTTCTATGTTCTTGCTCCTGTTGCTAAATACTCAACATGCTAAATAATCAAAATATTCTTTTAGTTGAGTTCTCATTACATTTGGCATGTTGTTGCTCAAAATGTTGGCTTTCATGCTTATTATATTTACTTCATTCATCTTCCAAATGATTTTCATAAAAATGTATAATGTATATACTCATTGTCATCTGCTTTCGATTCTAAATTTCTGATGTCTTTCTACACTTCTTTGATTACTTTAGATTCGGAAAATACTTTCATTTTGTTATCCTTCGAGTTAAATTGCATTCAAAATTGTTATGTGAAAATACAACTTCTCTACTTTTATCTACTAATTTCTGTATTTTTGTGACACCATAATCTCTATAATTTTTCGTTTTCGCAATACCCCTTGAAATCAAATTTACTTATGCTCTCGGGTTCTACCTGTTTGGCTTCTGATATTTGCTAAAATTAGAAATAAAATTTCTTAAGGGATTGTAACATTTTTAGATGGTGCGAAGAAAATTGACTCGATCTGAATATCTCCAAATAAAACATCTCTAACATGTCTCGATAGCTGAGTATTACCCTTTGAGAAAGTCACGTATTTCTATCATGATTTTGATCATACAATGTATGACATACATATTATCAAGAAAGCTTATAAAATGGTTGAATTTTTCAAAAGAACTTCGAATGAATTTACTGGCCGACATACTTCTGGATTTCTCTTTGGTGCTATTCGATATGCTTTTCGAAAATTGAACTGGGTTAATAACATTATGAGCTCCTAAGTGCTTACTTCCAGACATGAAAACGTTTGAAACGAAACGAAAGCGTTCTTTTATTTTATTAGTCAGAGTTGTTCTCTGTAACAATATTAATTAATTCAATAGAATTGTTCGATGTACACAATGGGGTGCCCTAGTGCGCACTGAAATCGCACTAACGTGTTCGATGTGTCATTTTTTTTGCTCCAGTGCATTTGCACCGTTGTGTTCGATGTTTGTCTGGTGTAAGCACTGATTGTGCACTAAATTGCCCCAGGTTTTTTAATAATTATTAACAATCAGTCTACGCATATTGACTTCACTAATTTAGAATGCATTTTAACTATTTCTTAAGAAGATGCAACTAAAACATATTATTTTGGATGCATTTCGGCATGATAAATGCCATCTTCAGCAATTCTTTATTGACTAAAATTTACATAGATTTTAATTACTTCTGACTACATACATACAAACAAAGTACGATTACTGGTATTACTTTACCCAAAAAAAAAAAATTAAACAAAAATCAATTAATCTCTTATTGTATTACATTTAACATTTAAACAAAAATTCACTAAGTAAGTTGAAAAGAAATGACTTAATTGGAACTTCCATGTTCCATTGTGTTTATTGTTATGTTTTTTTCATGTAAATACTTTCGTACGCGTCTAGTGACCATTCTTCGCTCACATGTAACTTTAAATTGTCATATAAGATCAATATTTTGTTTTTTGAATACCTTTTTTAGTGTGTCCGTTACTATGGGAGCATATTGAAACTTTAATCGTTTACTTTGTTTGTTTTCTTTTGACGGTTTTAACGTTGTTTAACTCCTTCTTCTTAATGTTTTGCATTGTTTTTCAACCATTTTTGTGATTATATCACTTTCTTAACCATTAATTAAGCTCCGCCACATATTTTATGTATTTTAACTCCTCCATGTAGTTATTTGCATTCATGGGAACTCTGCATAACGACCTAAACACCATACTGTTGAACGCTGATCATAGCACAACAAAAGACAATTTTAAGCTTATCAAAACATTTGAGAGAAGAATGGTCACTAGACGCGTACGAAAGTATTTACATGTACAAAAACAAATACACAATGATGAACAGCTCCAATTAAGTAATTTCTTTTCAACTTGCTTACTTAATGTATTTTTGTTTAAATGTTAAATGTAATATAAGAAGAGATTAATTGATTTCTGTTAAATTTTTTTTGTGCAAATTAATAGCAGTAATCGTATTATGTTTGTGTGTATGTAGTCAGAAATAATGAAAATCTATGTAAGTTTAAGTCAATAAAGAATTGCTGAAGATGGAATTTATCATGCCGAAATGCATCCAAAATAATGTGTTATAATTACATCTTCTTAAGAAATAGTTAAAATGCATTCTAAAAGGCGTTGACTGATTGTTAATAGTAGTAAAATAGACTTCATGGTGTTTGTTCATTCAAAAATTGATAACTTCAATATTTAATGTTTGATTTTTTGATTCCAATTTAGAAGTGCTACTTAAATTTTAGCTCTTAAGTGTTCGATGTGAAATCAAATCGATGGCAGATATTCAGTGCTTTGACAGATAATTTCAGCGCATTAATATTTCTCAGAGCGCGCTGGAGCACTGCGCATCAAACAAACCTATATATTATAAAAATATAATTATCACGATTCTCTTTTTTCTTTAATTATTACTATTATTCTAATTGTTATAATTTATCGTTTTCACTTTATTGTTAATCTTTATGAGATTTACTCAAATACTAATAATAAGTACCTTGGCCTTGAATATTTATCATAAATGTTTCTGTTGTTGTTTTTGAGCTTATTTGAGTTTTAAGATTTTTTTAAATTGCCTCCTTCAAAATTAAAAGCATTTAAATCCAGTAAAAGCGGCAAAAGGTTCTTTAAAACAGAAAGATTGCCATTGCTACTGTCAATACATCTATTACTTTTCAGCTAAAGTATTCCAATTTTGGGTTAGATGGACTCAAAGGATTTTTGAAATCCGTTACTATTAAAGGTTGAATTGTAAAAAAAGAAATGTAAAAATTAGTAAAAAAAAATATATATGTATATAAACCCATTTCCAGGAACTTTTTATCTCCTGTAAAGTTGTTAAGGACGTTCATATCGATGGGGACTTTTGACAGTTTCTTAAGAACAAAAGGTTATATACTAAAATCCAGTTTTCCCCTCATTTTCCGAATCTGAATGTCTTTAATGTATGTATGAGCTTGTAAGTTTATTTATTCTATTTTTCTGATTTACTAAGTTTAGCTGCTAGAAATTTGGATTTAGAATTGAAATATACAAAGTCGGGCGTTGGACTTAGTTTTAAGTAAGTTTAAATCTGCCTGGTGTCGACAAACTTATAATAATGCAACAATCGAATAAAGTCACTATATAGTCTCTACATGTTGCAATTTAATCAAAACCAATGTTAAAACATTTCCTGTAATATAATTACCCATTCTCTGTGAATCTGTAGAACCTCAAGAGCAATATATTGGAGTGTCTTTGGTACTTGCTGGTCTAGTCTTTACCTATATAACAAGCGTTCATCATTAAGCTGTTTTTCTTGTTGCGTCGTTCGTTCTATTCCGAAAAAAATCCTGTTGAAGCTTTTCATACTGTTTCATAATAAATATTTGACATTGTGCGACATATGATCTAATTTTATAACTAAAGCATATACTCTTTGTGATTAAGCTTTAATATTGAAATAGCATAGATTCAGTTATGCCTGCTTATGGCCTCAATCTGGGTAGAGATAAAAGCTTTTTGCACTTATAAAATATCGAAAGTCTTCTCAAGTTAAGAATAAGACATCTAATGCACAACTTATTTTTTAAATTTATATTCGATTTTTATGTTTATACTCTTATATAATGAGGATATTATAATTTTGTTTCTTGTAAAATAATCTAAAGTCTTAATTATTAAAAATTCTAATTACATCAACTTAAATCTATGCCCTTAGTTGGGTAACATTAACCACTAATGATTTTTTCTAATTCTCATGATGAAAACAATCTAGGCTGGTGGGTTTCTTAAAAGCAAATGGGACACCGATCCTACTACAGAGAATTTGGGTAAGCAGCATAGTCTTTAAATGAAAATAAAAAATATTTAATTGAATAATAAATTTACAGCTCGTCTCGATGGTACAAGCAAACCGATATCCAAACGCGGCACCGCTACGATTGAAGAGTATTTACAAATAGATGGATGGGAGCCACCCGCTTCTAATACAGATGGAAAGAAAAGAGTAAGTACAAAAATATATATGCATATCGTAGACTTTTGACTATAAACACAAGAAATCAATTATATTTTCGATGTTATGAAAATTTATAGTTTATAACAAACACTCGTGCCAGTCTACGATATTCACATTCGTGAGTATATAATTTTTAACTACATGTTTAACTCTAGGTACGTTGGGCCGATATTGAAGAAAAACGAGCTCAAGATAAAATGCGGGCAATTGGTTTTGTAGTTGGGCAGACAGATTGGAATCGTATGATGGATCCGACAAGTGGAAGTGGAGCACTTACTAAAACAAAATATATAGAAAGATACAATAAGCGTCGTTAAAATGATTTTTAAAATTGTACTATGTATTTGACTTTAAAATTTAATTCGACCCTAATTGATCAAATAAAGAATTATTAACTGACATCTTTATTTAGATAAAGAAAACCCTCCTTCTTTTTCACTTATAATTATCGGTTTACTGATTAAAGCTAAAAAAAATTCAGAACAAAAATAAGTGTCACAAATTTAAGAAGGTAAGATTCAAACTTTCAACAAAATCAGCCTCTAGTTTTTTAATCAGTTTCAATCTTTTCTTTTGTCTTGTTTGAGCAATTTTTTTTGTCTTATTCTTTTTTCAAATAGCGTAAAAGGCTGAAAACTTTCAGACTTAAACTTGAAAAAAAGGTTTCGATCAGCACCAGAGTTTGAAACCTGCTTAGTATTGCATTACTACTACTAACCAGCATATGATTTTTTTTTGTTGAATAAAGTTTGTATTTACGTAGGAGAAAAAAATTTTGTATTTAAATATATATGATACGGTATGCCGATCTGTTTCAATGTTCGGAATTTTATTTTTTATGCTACACTACTGTGGTACCCTCCTTGCAAAATTGTGAACATTATAAATTTTTAATATTTTTTGTGAATCAAATAATTTTCGCTTCGACAGCAGTGAATTTTGGAATAAAGAAGTGGCTCAGCATAAAATAGTATAAAAAATAAAAAAAATAGTAAAATATGTAGTAAGCGTTTTAAAACGATCAAAATACATGGGACTCTACAATCATTATTACCAGCTCCATTTATGGCATTCCAGATTAAAAAAAAGAAGTAAACTGAATTTGTAACTCTCTAACAAGTTATTGAATGAATTAATAAAATAATTATTCTTCGGACTGAATTTTTGTTGGTTGGAAAAAAGTGGAGCATTCAGCTGAAGAAGTGGCAGATACTTGTATTCGAACTTTGCAATTTCGGTTTGGTACAAAAGTGCATTTTTTTAAAAACACGTTGATCAAGAAAACTTGACATTCCTTATTGGTAAACAACATATTAAAACTTAAATACTTTTTTATACTATGTTTTTATATAAAATATGCAGTTAAGAAGTTATGTTAAAAATAAGCATTTTTTATTCATAGCAGTCAGTATATAATGAAAATAAAGATAACAAATTGAATTTTAATACTTTTTTTTTAATTTTCTCTCTTTCAAAATCAAAATCAAAGGCATTAGAATCCATTCATATCAATCACAAAATTAGTATGACTTCTGAAAAACCCGGAAAAGCTCGGAAGCTTTTAATAAACTTTTACAATTCTCCGTTGAATTAGCGCTCACAGTTTCAAAGGCGGCCAAAGGTCCCTGAAAGCAGTACCATTTATATCCTGTAAAATTAATGTGGACTTTCGACAGTATTCTTGTTTCTTAAGAATTAAATTAATATTGAAACAAGCTTGAGATTGAATGAAGTTTCATTCATAGCTGTATATTATAACAATGAAGATAAAAAATGCATGTTTTTTAAATTTTTAATTATGTATGTCTACATTTATCTTATAACTACATACATATTAAGACGTTTTAGAGATTATTTGTAAAGCCGAGTTAATATTAAAAGTAAACTTGTTTCGATACAGCATTGTACTCATTTAATGTTTCTTTTTTTTTAAATATTGAATCGGCTTACCAAAAAAACTTTTAAATGTCACATTAGAATACCCTAGAAAAATTCCATAGACTAAACATAAATTTTTTTTGGGTTGCTAATATTTTCTTAGTTCTCCGATCACAGCAGGCACAACTAAAAGTGAAAACATGATTGTTGACAATCTAAATGTGAATATACATTAGGGTGGGTCAAAAAAATGGTTTTTTTTTGTTGCTAGACATATTAAAAAAATTCTCAACAAGTATGAGCTCTTAATTTTAATAGGAAGATCCTCCGCATCGCAGTTTTGTATATTTTTCTCAGTCCAATAGAAAAAAAATCATAACTCATCATTTATCGATTGAACAGAAAAATGTTCCAAAAGAATTTTTTAGGAAATATACGTCCCTATTATGAGTAGCGAATCGAACGTTCGATTGAAAGCGAATGTTTTTGCGAGCTTCTTTTATAGCGGTATTATAGGTTGTAGAAACAAAAACTTTGTAGAAAACTTTTTTTTCGACGTTTAAGGTATGTCAGATAAGATAATGGACGAAGTTTAATGATAATAATCCAATAAATGAGTTTCTCTAAAACATTCGCTTCCAGTCGAACGTTCGATTCGCTACTCATAATAGGCTTAATAATGTTCTACAAAAAAGGTATCTTGTATTTTTTCCGTAAACCTCACCATTTGAAAGATATTAAGGAGTTAATTTTGATTATTTTAAGACAAATTTCATTTTTGTTTATGAATTTCATAACTCGACAATAAATGACTTTTACTAAATGCGCAATACAACTTTTTGTTGGAAATCAATTGTTCTATAAAAATGTTTTTTTATGTTTTGGCGATGAAATTAACCGTTCAAAAGTAATTCATCATCAAACTTTAATGTGTACGGATTTCAAAAGTTTTTGATGAGATATTCGAAAAATTTCAATTTAATTTATGAATTTTATATGAATTTCATTTCTTGTCATTAATATAAGTATTATCTGAGTTTTATTTTCACAATTCAAACAGATGAAATGAAATACAAAACAGAAATTCTCTAGAAGATAAATTTTTCCTAGGATCGTGATTTCTAATAATTAAAAATAAAATGTTTAGAATAATTGAAGACAAATTTTGATAATTTCGAAAATAAAACTCTAATAATACTTATATTAATGACAAGAAATGAAATTCATATAAAGTTCATAAATTAATTTGAAAATTTTCGAATATCTCATCAAAAACTTTTAAAATCCGTACACATGAAAGTTTGATGATGAATAACTTTCGAACGGTTAATTTTATCGCCAAAACATTAAAAACCAACAAAAATTTGTATTGCGCATTTTGTAAAAGTCATTTATTGTCGAGTTATAAAATTTATAAACAAAAATGAAATTTGTCTTAAAATAATCAAAATTAAATCCTTAATATCTTTCAAATGGTGAGGTTTACGGAAAAATTATGTACAAGATAGCTTTTTTGTAGAACATTATATTTCCTAAAAAATTCTTTTGGAACATTTTTCTGTTCAATCGATAAATGATGAGGTATGATTTTTTTTCTATTGGACTGAGAAAAATATACAAAACTGCGATGCGGAGGATCTTCCTATTAAAATTAGGAGCTCATACTTGAGAATTTTTTTAAGGTTTCTAGCAACCCATTTTTCCATAGCATTTGTAAAAAAAATCGATTTTTTTGACCCACCCTTATATACACTATAGTGGGATTTTAATGAGTGCACCCCTCACAAATGTTGCAAATAAATAAAAAAAAAATAATTCCCAAAATTTCACCTCCTATCTCAATTTTAACACGTGCCGCCGGACCTGTACTTTTTTCCATTTAAATAACATGTGATTTTTTTTATGTTTTAGTTTTTTTTAAGCAATATACATAGCACCAAAAAATCCGGTCACGATTTCATCGGAAAAAGTTCTACTTTTTCTTAGGAATTTTTCCAACT
Organism: Melanostoma scalare; assembly: GCA_949752695.1. Classification (NCBI taxonomy): domain Eukaryota; kingdom Metazoa; phylum Arthropoda; class Insecta; order Diptera; family Syrphidae; genus Melanostoma; species Melanostoma scalare. The sequence goes on along the minus strand of OX456986.1, from coordinate 185,580,279 downwards.
TCGAAAAACAAATGGCAAAATAAAATTATTCGAAAATTACGAAAAAATTAAATTTTTCAGACCGCCATATTTGTTTCGCAATTTTGTTTTTCGAAGTTGGAAAAATTCCTAAAAAAAAAAGTAGAACTTTTTCATAAACAAAAATGAAATTTGTCTTAAAATAATCAAAATTAACTCCTTAATATCTTTCAAATGGTGAGGTTTACGGAAAAAATACAAGATACCTTTTTTGTAGAACATTATATTTCCTAAAAAATTCTTTTGGAACATTTTTCTGTTCAATCGATAAATGATGAGGTATGAGTTTTTTTTCTATTGGACTGAGAAAAATATACAAAACTGCGATGCGGAGGATCTTCCTATTAAAATTAGGAGCTCATACTTGGTGAGAATTTTTTTAAGGTGCCTAGCAACCCATTTTTCCATAGCATTTGTAAAAAAAATCGATTTTTTTGACCCACCCTTATATACACTATAGTGGTCCTTAAAGTGGTTAGGTCGGAATTTTAATGAGTGCACCCCTCACAAATGTTGCAAATAAATAAAAAAAAAAAAATTCCCAAAATTTCACCTCCTATCTCAATTTTAACACGTGCCGCCGGACCTGTACTTTTTTCCATTTAAATAACATGTGATTTTTTTATGTTTTAGTTTTTTTTAAGCAATATACATAGCACCAAAAAATCCGGTCACGATTTCATCGGAAAAAGTTCTACTTTTTCTTAGGAATTTTTCCAACTTCGAAAAACAAATGGCAAAATAAAATTATTCGAAAATTACGAAAAAATTAAATTTTTCAGACCGCCATATTTGTTTCGCAATTTTGTTTTTCGAAGTTGGAAAAATTCCTAAAAAAAAAAGTAGAACTTTTTCCGATTAGATAAAAATCGTGATCGGATTTTTTGCTGCTATGTATATTGCTTAAAAAAAAAAAACTAAAACATTAAAAAAATCACATGTTATTTAAATGGAAAAAAGTACAGGTCCGGCGGCACGTGTTAAACTTGAGGTAGGGGGGTGAAATTTTGGGAAAATTTTTTTTTATTTATTTGCAACATTTGTGAGGGGTGCACTCATTAAAATTACGACCTATAACCACTTTAAGGACCACTCTAATATACACATATGTATATATTCGGCCCTATCGTGGTAACCGTCGGAGCGGAATTCTCTCCGATCGGAGACATTTTGCTTCGTGGTATTTCTCCGATCGGACGATCCGATGTTCTCCGATAAGATTTTGTTGCGGAGATTTTAGTTTTGGGAATGCAATGCATTGCCGCATTTGTGAAAATTTTCTTACGACGACAACTAGATACTTCCAAGCAAAATTCAATTTTCGAAAAAGGATGCGTTGCGGAGAAAACTCCGCTCCGACGGTTACCACGATAGGACCGATTGTAAAATAATTATTTATAGTAATCATGTTCAGATAATTAAGTTTCAAATTATTTTGTTGACATTAATTGTTGACATAAGTGTGAAATCTGATTGTGCTATCCACATCCAATTCTTAACCGATCATACGGCGTTTTGCATATGGTGCGAAAAAAAGCTCAGGACGGGTAGGCTGGGCCAAGAGTGTTTACCTTCCTCTGTTAAGGAGGGTAAGTTATATTAAAAAATGACTTAATTAAAAAAAAAAAGAAATTGCTATAAATCAATTGAGCTATATTCTGCCTCATGTTATAGTGTTTTTAAAAGTTAATAATTTGTTTTTTAGTAAGCATTTTAGTTCAAGTTGATTTAGTGAGTTGTTTTTGTGTAATCAAGTTTCAAATTCAAAAATATTGAAAGATATCAATTTTGTTTTCTTTTGATAAAACTGTTAAGGATTAGTTTTTCTTTAAAAAATCAATGCTCTCATTAGTTTTGAGTCAAACATAGGAAACCGAACGAGAAACTCTTTCTTAGTTTTTGAGAAATTAAAAAAAAAAAACAAAAGCATTTTGAATTTGCATTTTTGAAACCTTTTTTTTCAAAGAATACAAAATACGATTTTGTGGAGAAAAGTAGCTTTCATTTTATTTCAATTTCTCAAAAATTGGAAAGAATTTCTCGTTCGGCTTTATGTGTTTAAAATTAAAACTAATAAAAGCATTGATTTATTTAAAGAAAAACTGAAAATCCTTAACAAGGCAAAATTTTATAAAAATTTTGTTTAAAGAAAAAGAAAATTCATCTTTTTTTCAGAATTTGGACTTTAATTCTTGACTACTCCGAAACCATTCAATAAACTAATTTGAATTAAAATGTTTATCAAAGATTAAAGTATTGGTTTTCAAAAACAATATAGTTTGTAGTAATATAATTGGCCGCTTAGGCGCAATCGGCAATTTTATGTGAAAAATTTAATTTGTTTCAAAAACAAAAAAAATATTAAAAATAAACTAAGCCTGTTACTACCATTCTCTATAGTGTTTTTAAAAGCTAAAACTTTGTCTTTTAGTTTTTGGTTCAAGCCTAATAAAGGAATAGCTTTTGAGTAATCAAGTCACAAAGTCATAATTTTAAAAAGATCAAGTTTTTCTTCCGAATAAATTTTTTTTTTATAAAATTATGGGTCGCTTTTTCAAAGAATCGACGCTTTTATTAATTCTGAGTTAAACAGCGAAAATGGAACGTGAAAATCATTCTTGGTTTCTGAGAAATAGAAAATATGATAGTTATTTTTTGTCCAGAAAATCAATTTTTGTTCATAAAGTCCAATCAGGGAAAATCCACAGAAAAAATTTTCTGTAAAAAAGCTTTTATTACTTTTATTATTTTCTATTTTGTGAAAACTATCTAAGATTTGGTCTTCAGTGTTTGAGTCACAGTTAATAAGAGCATTGTCTATTTGTAAAAAAAAAAATTATCAGACTGAGCGAAATTTTGTAAAAATTTTATTTTTATATTAAATTCGATTTTTTTTTTTTTTTAATTTTGACTGCGACTTGATAACTCAAAAACTATTAAATAAATTTGAACTAAAATGTTTATGTTTAAAAATTTAATTATGTTATCATGACCAAATATTAGCTTTCAAAAACTCTGCAGTATGTGGTTGGTACTAAATGGCCTAATTAATACTTTATTATTATTTTTTTTTTTTAGAAATTATAGTCAATTTTTATAAAATTGCCCTCAAAAGGAGGGATATGGAGATGGACAACATCCATACGACTTTTTTCTTGTCTTTGCCGTTTTGAGCTTTTGTCTATTCTAATGCAAAACACCCTTTATCTGCAAAAAAAAAGTTTATTGATGATAGGCTTGAGAACCTTTTTTTCTGTTGGAGGTTTTTAAAAATACCACCTGGAGCACTCAGACCTAAATACCGGGGCATTGTACTACCAGACAGCAACCTTCTTCTGTTATAGCTTTTCAGATGTTTGGAGAAAAGCCAAAAGACGCTGTAATGATGAAGAGCCTAAGTTACCAGCTCTCAACATGTCTGCCCATAGTATCTGTGACCTCATGCGAGAAAAAGCGGGACATACAAAGAGGAAGTGCTCTACAGTGTCCTCATCTTCTCCATAAGATTCACAGAGCGTGGTATCACTTAAGCCTAACACGTTTAAATGCTTGGCAAAAGAGATGTCCGTACCCTCTGGCAACGCGGGAACTTAGAATAGCTATCAAGTGTTTGTGTTTTTGTGATAACCTCGATAGCCTTAAAAAAGTTGAAAGGTGCCCGGTAATTCTTTACAAAGAAACGAAATGTTGATTGTGAATAGTTGCAATCAAATAAATTTGAAGTAATAGAAAAAAAAAAATCATTATTTTTTCTAATTGTCAGACTTCAACCATTTTTGTGCAAATTACTATTCCTTTGGAAAACTGATTCTTAGCTATTTTAGTTAAAGATTTTCTTGGCATACTTGCATTTGTATCACTAGATCCGCAAATAAGACTGAGAATTGTTATCCCTTCGAAATCGCGAAAGGAAAAAGAGGATACATAGATTTTTTGAAGGCAAAATCATGTTTTTAAATTTTTTCCTTATCTTTTTCAAAACAGTTATCAAGTTAAAAACCAGACGTTTTCAAACAAAAAAAGTCAAATCAAATGCAGATATTGTAAAAACTAATAGAAAAGAGTACTGTTTTAGTTAAAAGATTTCAAAAAATTTTACCAAGGAATTGTAGGAATATTGATTAAAAAACTTTGGTCCCTTAATTTTTTTTTTGTATTTTATAAAAATTTTATAAAAATGAATTAATTCTCTTACATCGGCATTAAAAAGTATTTGAATATTTACTGAAAAAAATATATTAGTTAAATGCAACTCTTTTTGATTAAAAAAATGTCCTTTAAAGGATATTTTAAAGTTAAAACTAATAACTTAATTTTAAAGGTCGAAACATTTTAAAGAAAAATAAAAGAAGGTTTTCTTAGAATAGATCAAAATATGAAACGATTTGAAGAAATAGCTATAAGTAAATTTAAGTCGATTTTTTTGAACAGACGCTTGGATGAATTTAACTTGAAGAAATACACGTATTCAAAGTGAAAAAGAGATTTGAAACTGTTTTTTTTTTATTTTTATTAATTTCATATTATAATATAATCATATATAAATATAATCATATTTGAAAGTGTTATTTCATGATTGAGTGTGATTTTGTGAGACTTTCGATTATTGTTTCAATGTTTGGACAAAGGAATTTAATAAATTATACAAATGAAAACAATGCTAGTTAAATATTTGAAATTAAAAAAAAGTTGCTTTCAATAACTTTTACTCTAATTTCTCATTAACATATCGAATGGATCTCAAAGAACCTGGTTGTCATCGATTTTCAAGATGACCATCATCAGGAGTCTAACTATCTTAAGAAAATTTGAAAAAGTCTCCATTCAACCGTATTCAACCTAAACCCCCCTCCCCCTAATAAAAGTTTGGTGTAAGAGGTACCCCAAATTTTAAAAATGTAGATAAGTGGTAAATTTTTCATGAAATAAAGTTCAAATATCTTGCATGGTTAGTTGGTACCTTGTGATAAGGAAAACGAGTTGAAAACCTTCTATTTTTTGGTAAATTTTTTAAATTAGGCGCATACTTTGTAATCCAATTCACTTCTCTATAACACCTTCAACCCCAGAACGTCATAAAAAGACTTAAAAAAGTGTTTTCAAGTGCAAATTTGAATTAAAAAAAAAAAAAAAAACAGTTCTCAGTTAACGGAGCGCGGGCATGAAAATGCTTTCAAAAAGATGTTCATCCTGAAATGGTAACAATATTGTTGCGAAAAGCATTTTTTTGTTTTCTTATTTTTAGTAAAATGTGTTTTTGGGATTCCTTTATAAAAATTATTTTTTCACAACACTTTTGTTTCTCTTGAGGAGGATAGACATCTTTTTGAAAGATCTTTTTATCTTCAACGTTAAGTTCAGAGTACTTATTTTAGTATTTTTTGAACATGTTTTACATCACTTTAATTTTTCAACAGACTTTGTCGTTTTGAACCTTTCAATGATGTCTTTTAATGCAGACTCGTTATCCTTGCTTTGATTTCTTCGAGTTTTTCGATGTCTGCTTGGAGTTGCAGCAGAGTTGCAACCTCTTGAGGACTCTGCTATTTGAGTTGGACTCGAATGAATCGTTATAAATGGCTATCGCCAAAACTTTGTCGCCTTAAATTGTCTCTTGTTAATTCCCCAAAAAGTTTGTATTTCTTTTTTCTTTGCTTATTTGCCACAATTTTTTAAAACCTTGTTCATGTTTTCTATTCTCGTGCTCGTGAACCGTGGCGTAATGGTTAGAATATCTGCCTGTTACGTAACATGATCGAGTTTCGAATTCCAACAGTAAAATAAAAAAACGTTTATCCACAGATATCGCCGACTTGGCAAGTCCTTTGATAAAAATTTACCGGTTCGGAATCGTCAAAAAATTGTTGTGAGGAAGGCTAGGCTTTATGTTTTACATTCGATTCGCTAGGCTTTATGTTTTACATTCGATTCTCTAGGCAGGAAAATAGTTTCTCGACGCTTTAAAGTATCGTTTTGTTGAGCGTTCGAGAATATTTTGAACAAAATCTTTTGCTTGATTTGTTGTTTGAATTGTTCGATTATATTCTGTTCTTGGTTGTATTGTTTGTTTGTAGATAGTTTAGTAAAAATTCCCTTAACGAATAACAACAATTTTTTTAATATCGATAAAAAGTTTCTAGTATCAAATTGAAGGTTGCGTAAGAGCGTAATCTATTTCAACTCAAAACTATATACGCTAATTGCTTAAGTGACAAGAAATATCTAAGGGTTGGTACCCTATTAAATTATTGACATCGGAGTTATGGTTGCGTTTTGGAAATGTCTAATAACATTTTGAATCCGCAGTTTTGTCTAAGCCTATGGTGAACTGATCTGTTTCATTGTTTCAATGATGTTGAGCGTTCGAGAATATTTTGAACAAAATCTTTTGCTTGATTTGTTGTTTGAATTGTTCGATTATATTCTGTTCTTGGTTGTATTGTTTGTTTGTAGATAGTTTAGTAAAAATTCCCTTAACGAATAACAACAATTTTTTTACTATCGATAAAAAGTTTCTAGTATCAAATTGAAGGTTGCGTAAGAGCGTAATCTATTTCAATTCAAAACTATATACGCTAATTGCTTAAGTTACAAGAAATGTTTAAGGGTTGTTACCCTATTAAATTATTGACATCGGAGCTATGGTTGCGTTTTGGAAATGTCTGATAACATTTTGAAACCGCATGGCGATGTATTTCGCAAATCGTAGGCACTTCTAGTGGGTTTTTGTGAAGGAAACCGTTAACGAAATAACGTTAAATGAAATGAAAAAAAAAAAAAATGAAAATGAATGAAATGAAATGAAAGAAATGTTTAAGGGTTGTTACCCTATTAAATTATTGACATCGGAGTTATGGTTGCGTTTTGGAAATGTCTGATAACATTTTGAAACCGCATGGCGATGTATTTCGCAAATCGTAGGCACTTCTAGTGGGTTTTTGTGAAGGAAACCGTTAACGAAACAACGTTAGATAGCATAATATTGTATCAACTATTATTATATTATCAAACCTAAGATTTGGGGATTATATCGAATTCGATTTTATTTTTATATAGTTTATTGTGTCGGTCGTGTCCGAATACTCAAGTCTCAAGCACCGTTTGGCTGTAAACGTTATACTCTTTTGTGTAAGCTAGTATAATTATATTTTTTCTATAATATTCTGTTCTACTTCAATTGCTTGATTTCTTTAATACAGGACGCACTGAAACAACGTAAACACCATTGTAATTTAAGCACGCTTTTCGCAAATAATCGAGTTGTTATTAAAAGGTATGTTGGGAGGTTAGGCAGGTTACGATTGCAGAACTGTTAATTTGCTTTAATTTTACTGAGGCAAATTTTCATGAATTTTTGTATGAAAGTTTTATGCTTGCTGTATAAGCATTTTGCCGGTGAGTGGTGTGAGACAAGATGATTTCCTGTTTTGGGATAAAATCATTTATCGCACGTAGCCATCATTCGTTGATTTAATTTTCATGTCAATGAAACATTTTACAAAACCACTAATTTTTATTGCATTAATTCACTATCGGAGGAAATGAAGAAGAAAAAAAAAAATAGTTTGCTTTAACAAATTTTTGGTTTTTGCTTTGATAAACTTCTCATGTGGCGTTGAAAATTAATTTAAATATTGGAAATAAATGAAATACATATATGAATTACATGTATTACAACATACGTATACATTGATAAACTTTATAGTTGAGATGTGGTGCCCGTGTTGTAATGGTAAGCATGTCTGCTTGTTACGTGGGGAATTCGTGGTTCAAAGTTCAAGTTATTGGTAGATGTCTGTTAAAAAAGTTAAACATTTTTGTTTAAAGAAATAGTGCCTTCAGATTTTTAATACGAGTTGAAGTTTTTGAGAGAAATGAATTAATAAATAATGAACACATTTACACTAGAATGCATATTGAATTATTGCGAATCATAGATATAATAATTATTCTTTTTACCATCATTTTCTCTTTGTAGTGACTTAAAATCAACTCCAATGATGATAATGTGACTAAAATTTTTTTATATGAAAGTTTTGATCTTTGAAAACGACATCAAAGAGCTCCACATCATTATTTTGCTTTAACCCTTTAGACGAAGCCCGGATGGAACTGATCATTACCTGGGGATCTTCAGAAGATTAATGGTTTTTCCTTAAAATCTTTTGATCCGCTTAACAAAAAGGCAATCACATCCGGACAAGTATAATCCAATGAGAGAGTTAGTCCACACTCCACAAAAGAGTGCTGTATAAAGGGGCATCAATGACCATTTATCACATACTTGTCAGCAACGCGTTTACTAAAGTAAGATTTAACAAGATCTTGTACATACATGGAATAAAAGTTTATGGAATATAAATAAAAGTTACGTAAACAATCTCTAGTTCTTCATTTGTGTGTGAAACGCTCGAACTGTGAGAACTAGGTATGTATGCACGAGTTGATATGTATATTTACGGGGTCATACGGGGTTAATGCGCACAACAATTTTGTAGATAACTAAATTATATCTAAAAGGGACATTCTAGTTTGAAATGAATACATATACATACGCACTCGGTTTTCACACTTAATTCACATTTTTGTAATAAAATGAAATTCAATTACTTTGCCAATCAATTATGTTTGGGTATTTTATACTAAAATGATATGTAGCCATTTAATAAACCTGTTAATAGTAAAATTATAAAGTATATAATGCCGGAAAGAATATTGTATCGGAGCAGTAACCAAAGCTTGGTAAGACCAATAAAAAAGTACGTTGGTAGAAACAACAGGAAAGGAAGAAGTTTTTTTATAATATAATAGTCGAATAAAGCATCATTTCCTTAAACCTTCGCACAATAGTTATCCCCGTAGGCCAAAAGGTGAAAGGCGAACTCCATTACACAAAAATTTAATGTTAGATAATTTGAATAGTTAAATTCAAATTACTATTCTATCTTATTTCATAATCTTCAAATGAAACTGTTATTTAGTGTACCAATTTCTTAACCAAAAACAATTTATATTAGATCGAGTAGAAAAGGTTAAGGAATAGAACTTTTATATATTGAGTAATAAATGGTTGGAAGTGAAGTCAAGAAGCACCCCTCTCAATTGGAAATATAGTCGTTTGGGTAAGGATTTTCTGGTTGTGATTTAGTGAAAACTTGCTTTGCAATAATGGGTCGTAAAAAGAACTCATTGTGACTGTAAATGAAAAGGACGTCCGTAACACAGCTTTTTTCTTCTGTATCACAAGATTGATACTCATTTTGCCACACAATTTAATAGCTTCCATGCGTAAATCTGGAACAGACACATATTTTGCTTAGTTTGTGTTGAAAATGTTTAAGTTAATTATAGAGTGTGAAAAACAGCTCTGAATTAAAGTTTAACACTCATAATATCAATATCAATCTCAAAATAATATCAATATCCATCTCAAAACGAATTTAATTTCAACAAAAAGTGATAAAAACAATCACTTAAATATACTTAATGATGCAGGGATGGAAGAAATTCCTCCCACTCACCGTTTTGTCGCGAGTATTAGAATTCGACTTAAAAGCAATAATACATTTTTTTTTTCAAATCGGTTTTGTGTTAAGTATATTTTATAAAAATTTCTTCCTTCTTTAATTCTTTATATTTATAATACTGAAAACAAAAACGGATGCAAAAGAGGGCCACAGCTTTTTTTTTGTATCGGTTGTTGTTGATAGGGATTGTTGTTAGGTAATACATTAACAATAAAAAAAGATAATCCACACAAACTATTTACTAAAACAAATTCTATCAAAAACACAACTCAAAACAGAGTTCTAGCCTTTTAAAGAATGTATGAATATGTTTTTAGTCCTTTCTATTTGGCATTCGTAGTCCGAAATTGTTGAGAGGGGTGGCGTGATAGGTATGAATATTTTTATCTTTTGGTGCATTTAATACAATTAACCTCGTAGAGTTTCACATTACATAATAATTAAGAACTTGTAAATAATTTTATTAACAGTAACAAATTTCATGGCAAACCATTCATATACAGTTCTAATGAAATTGTAAGTCTGGGATATTTAATCGTTGTATTTAGACCTATAGGTTGCTAAGTGGTCGAACGTTGCATGGTACAGTTGAGATGTTCACTGACTATGTGATAATGACCCCGTGGAGTATTTTATGTTTGACCTTCAGTGGTAATATCGATGAGGACTAGACTAATAACACGTTGGTAACCTTGAAATAGCTATAACTACAACCAATAATATTTTTTTCAAATAATTTTTTTTTTCGAATCACAAAAAATAAAAAAATATATTTTCATTGGTATCGCCTTTAAAGAGGAATTGGCAAGTGCTAGGAGAATAATCACACACTGCCATGAAAAACGCTCTCTAACTTAGCATTTCGGAATTGGTATATAATTGGAGGTCTTGGAAATGCGTAAAGCCCATGGCCTTGTTGCACCACCCTTTTAATTTTTTTATTGAGATTCGAAAGACTTAATCTCAAATAGAGAACTACTTCATTATAAAAAAATGTCGCACAGTTATGCACAGCTTCACGGGTTCGCGATCAGCATTGATATGCGTTTGTTGTTTCCATTAAAAAAGGATAAACAGGAAAGGAAAATGTTCAGTACCTGTTGGCACAACAGATGGTGTTCACATATAGCTGGTATTTATATATGTATTTTGTTTTCTTCAACAAATTAATGATCAAATAATGAATCCTTACTTTAAAACAAAATTTTTCAATTCTTACGCCGCGCCGCGCCGCGCCGGCACAAATATATTTACAATAAGCAAACTTTTTTTTGCCATTTAATGTTTGACAGAACAGTTTCTACTCTCTACCAAATAGGAGTAGATCTTTCGTTTCGAAAGTCACTCTAGAACTATTCTTTAAGTCTTAATATAATAAAATTATCAATTGAATCTTAACATGATATAAAAAATATTAATTAAGATTTGAGTCTGCATCTGAACAATATGTTGTCATACAAGCTGAGGAGTTTCGTTAACAACTTGTCAAGTAAAGCAGAAATCTTTTTTTTTAATTAAAAGTAATCTCATGTTTTCTTTTCAATTTCTTTTAATTTATAAACCACAATTTTTTTTAAATTCATGTTATATAATGTTGCTTATACAGTCCATTCATCGTTTTGCGTTTCAAAGGTTATAGTCTTCAACAAAGCATGTATTATGGTGGTTCATTACCTGTACCCAGGTACCTCCATACTAGAAAAAGGAGCGAACAACTCATTTGACTAAAAAAAACCACACAGACGAACGGAAACTGTTAAAAGCTTTTATCTGCAGATATAAATCTTGATTTAGATTTAGCGAAGTGGAGCATTGCGTACAGTGTACAAAATACCATGCGAATGTTAATCCGTTTTCTCTTTACAAACAAAGTTTAATGTTGTGTCTAAACGTCTCAAGTTATAACGTATGTTTCTGTTTATGAATGTATTTGAAGAAACATGTTATATGTACATACATATTATGTAGTTATGATGTGAGTTTAGAAATACAGATCCAAGTACCTACATATTGTGAAAATTTCTTTCGTGTTTATAAAAAATTAACTCCCTGGTTCACTGCCAATGAACTAAATATTTTCTCCGACCGAATGATATGAAAAATAAGGCTTAGCACAGGTTCTTTTCGGAAGAAATGAATAATTGCATTAGGCTGTTAAGAAAAGTTAAGACTTTATTTAAATACTTCGTAAATATATATGGATATATTTCATTCGCACTAGCAAAGTTATGAGCGCAAAAAAAACTTCCCAAACTGCAACTGATTTTATGATGTAATTTCTTGGTATCTTATGTTGATTTAATGATTCGTCAACATTTGAATGTACTCTATTACATCGATATCGATGGTACAAAACTAAAATGTTTTTTTTTGTCAACTCGTCTGATTATGAACACAGTTTGCTGTGTCCTGTCCTTGTAGCATCCTGCCTTCTTACATGCCACAGTTGTATTGAAGTGAAATGAATCGCAAAAGTGGAAATTGCATCCCATTCAAAATGACCAATGATTGTATATTTTATATGTGACCGGAATTAAAAACAAACTTGAATTGAAAAGAGGATACAAACTGTGCCCAGTGCATTACGCAATGACAGATGTCATGTTGTGTTAAATTCAGATTTTTTACATATCCCTTTTTCTTTTTTTCTTTTTGCTGTTTACAAATAAGGATTGAGTGAATTTTCAATAAAAACATTTGACAGGTTCTGTTGCGAGGGCGTTTTTAAAATATATTTTCTGGAAAATACCCAAATGTGCAAGATTGCTATGCACAAGCACATATTATACGTACTAGTACCAAGACAATAAAAGTTTTGGCAAAACAATATATGATGTAGATAAGCAATCTTCATTATTTATTACTAAACAAATTGTTGAATGAAGAATGTATGTATAATGTATACTTAATACATTTATTTACTATTTTTTTGGATTTCCTGCAAATATCTTCGAAATCGTTCGAGTAATCGATTACAGAGAAACAGAGCGAGGAACCCCAGGGCCTAGCGCATTTTTCACAACCATGCCTTGTCAGGAATGTGGGGGACCTACAATTTTCTGCCGGTTCCGAACGGCTAATCGAGAAAGCGCTTTTCATGGCAATGAACTAACTAACGTAGAACTTTGCAATTCCTCGCGAAAGGCGATACCAGTGGAAAAACATTTTTCTGTTGAGAATCGAACCACAGACCTCTGGGTTAACAGTCAGAGATGCTAACCATCACGCCAAGGGTACCACATATCAACATTTACGTGCTCTTTATTTATGCGAAGCACCGGAGCCTAGCGCATATCTTTCAACCATACCTTGTGAGGAATGGAGGGCACCTACAATTTTCTGCCGATTTCAAACGGCTTATTGTGCTACTTCTGGTTTAAATTATAATTATTACATGGTATAAAACAAAGTCGCTTTCCGTCTGTATATGCTTAGACATTTTAAAGTACTCAACGTATTTTGATGCGGGTTTTTTTTTATATGGTCCAAAAGAAATGTTTATGTGTTTATTTTATTCTCATATTCCGAGGGGAACGGGAGCATACAAGGTGGCGCAACAGAGCGGGGAGCCTCGGGACCGTAAAAAGAGATCTTCGCGTTTCTATTGAAAAGGCTTCAAAGCAACTGAGCCAATTTGAATGTAATTTGGAACAAAAATAGTCTTTAACCTGAGAAATGAGATTCCTTTCCATATTCCCTCGGAAACTGAAACGGAAACGGGAGCATAGCCGGGAACTTGGAAAATACTGTACCGATTCCAAAAATTCTGTTACCTTTAGAGTGATTCATTGCCTCTGAGTAACATAGACTATATTTCATCCCCATTTTCCCACTGCAATGAAAACTTAGAAGCTACATTACTTAATTTACTTAACTAATTTAAGCCAGGCGGGTCAGTTGGTAACATAAAACAAACTGCGTTTGATTTGTGTAAAAATTGTATTATGTACTTGTAAACTCGTAACCGAAATTAAATAAAATTGATACCTTCTTGTCTTTCCAGATAGTTATTTTGAAGTTTGTTCAAACCAAATTTTTTAATTTTTGCTTTCAAGCCAATTTTCTACGAAGCGAAGGTAGGAGACGCATCGCATTTTTTCTAAACAGATATTTATCTTCGAATAGGTATGTATGTCCTAGAGTCATTTCCCAATAAATTGACATTAAACTGGGAACACCCTGACGACTGCAATACATGTAGGTAGATATAAAAATGTCCAAATATTTCTATGAGTACCATCCCAATCTCTATTTATCCTATTTCTTTATCTATTCAAATTTCGTGTAAAAAAAAAGCTCAGTAAGTATCGTTCTCGTTTTTCAAAACATTTCTTTTTATCAGCACTCATTATATCGACTGTTCTTTAATTAATCTAATAATCTTCGAAGTGGAAGTACCTCATAAAAAAGATTCTTATTGCTGCCACAACCGGTAGTACATGATTGGTATACATCAATAGACCCAGCCAAATTATAATCCTCTGAAGTATGCCGTAACTGTCTATCTTTGTGTATAAGCCCTACGTTGGGTTCTTTTAAGCATTACGCCCATCGTTACTCTTACATTTTTGTTCAATATTTTTTTTTTCAAATTGATAGTCCCTACTGGAAACCAAAGTCCATAAAAAAAGTAAGGTGATTGAGAGAGAAGAAAACTTAAGGAAAAAGCTTTGTCAAGGAATTGATAAGGCTGTATATATGTGTTTAGATTATGTAATCAAGTGCCCGATAGATAGCTTTGTGGATACTCATACACATTTTTTTTTTTCATGTTTTCTTCACGCTTCTGCAATTTAAATATCTACTATGACTGAGAACAAACATAGTTCTTTGTAATTGTAATAAGTCTTTTTATACATCTTTTGTAGATAGTTTTCTTCAAATATTGCATTCAAATTACGTTCATTACCTTAGGTATGTACCCAATTACTAAAAAGTGGTTAAATAAAATTTTTTTTTGAAAACTATGGTATTTTTTTGTATTAAATTTGCAATATAAGTCAGTAAGTGAGTGTTGCAATAATTTCTATTTCAATTTCAATTTTAATTTATTGTATAAAGTAAAAGTGTGATACATTAAGATTATTATCTTTTACAGTACTTAGAGCTAAATGAGTTTACAAATTAAAAATTAAGAAAAAGTTTATTAAAAGAAGAATTTTTATGATAGTAGAGTAAAGAAGAGGATAGTGAAAGTAGAAAAAGTATTAGAAAATTAAAGAGAGAAGTGAGAAAGAATAGCTTTTTTAAAACGTTTAGTGTTCAAAATTATTCTAATATTAATTGGCAGCGAATTCCACAGCTTGATTGCATAGACAAAAAAGAGGCGTGAAGAATTCAAAAGCCGGTATTTAACTGTATTTAGCGTAAAGGTTCTTGACGAACGCGGAAAATTAAGTTTGTTGTATAAATACACGGGATTTTTATTCATTATAATGTTATATAGAAAAATGCATTTTCTTGCATCGATATAATTCTTCAGAGAGGTTCCAAGAAGACCATCACCAAAATTGGAAACATGGTCATATCTACGTAAACCATAAATATATCTTACAGCATCATTAAAAGCAGCTTGTAGTTTACGCTGAGCTAGAGAATCTAAGTTACAGTATACATTTTCGAAATAGGTTATATGTGGCAAAATCAAGGTCAGAACTAGCTTACGTCTAGTCTCAGTAGGAGTAAAACTCGCAGTAATCCATAGTTTACGGAGGCATCCATAAATTTTTCCTATCACATGATTAGTGTGATAGTGATCATATCCCGACAGGTTGTGAGAGATGACAAATCCAAGATTTTTTACAATAGAAACAATTTTTAGTTTTTTATCAGAAAGAATTATGTAAGGTAACCTATTTATTTCAGGCATTCTATGCGAAATTGGAATTACTTGCGATTTTTTCGGATTAAGAAACAGACCATTCGAGTTAGACCATATCCGTATGCTTTCAAGATCATCATTTAAATTGTTTGCAAGTTCAATTGTTACCCGTTAAATTAAGTTGACTTATTATCATCAAATATTTTAGGTACTTGAAGCAATATCGAATCAGATATTTCGTCGCCCGAGAATTGTTTTGTCGTATCTCCCAAAAACACAATTTTGGGAAATCGCATTTAAAGGTTTACGTTACTATAAAAAGAAAACGAAGCGATTAAGTTGTTCTTTTTTTAATTAGAATATATTGTGTGGAGTGTCTTCTTTTTATTTATGTATTCAGAATTGTCCTAACTGTTTTGGTTTTCAAATTATAGAGCTTTTTACCCAAAATGAGTTTGTCGTATACGCCACCAAAATAAGCTTTTTGTTTCCATCCCATACACGTACGACAAAGTGAACGCACGTACGACATTTCAATATTCAAGCGTCTTGTTTAAATCGTATAGAAATTGGTATGAGAACCAATTAAAAAAATTAAATTTTCAATGTTAACAATTAAATTTTATTTATTTTATAAAGGTTAAAATAGGAATACATATCTACATCACAAGAGTTTTTGTGTTCATAGGTAAAATCTTGGTGTGAAAAAATTAACTTGAATAGTAATTAAAAAAATACAATAACAAAAAAGGCATCCTATGACCATAAGATATCAATGATATTTACATTTACAGGTACAAAATTTTATTCACATTTTGGTTATAAAAACTAACGAAAAAGTCATTTTCTGACTATGAAATATAAAATTAGATCTTTGAGATCGAAAATGTAATTTTTGTTAGTAAACCTAACGCTTACATAAGTAACACTATATGATATATAAGCACACCATAGTATAAAAGTATAGCTTCAAATAATAAATTATTGATGATTTCATTCTTACGCTCTTGATTTGAACAAGGCTTCGTAGTAGTTTTAGTCTACCTTTGGCACAAAAACAAATAAACTTTTAAGATAATTAATTTTGTCATTAAATAGTTTTGACTTGTTACCTGCTGAACACAAGACGATTTTGAGAGAACAAATTTGTTGGAATTGCCCGGCTACTTTTGTTTGACTTTTTCTATATTAAAGCTGTTTTATACCCAATTTCTCTTCTATTCGTTTTATAATAGAGTGTAAGTTTTTCGTCCTTAATATGTTTAAGAAACTTTATTTTGCTAAATGGAATTGACGAAAAGTTTAATTGGCCCGCTCTGGTTGAAAATGCTTTGAAATCTGTTGGCAACATTTGAATTAATTTTAGTTTTACGTTCTTAAAGTTCATATTTTTAAGATGTCGCATAAGCGAAGGCAGGCTAAATATTTCCAAGCTGACTCTGGAATTAGGGAATCTCCAGGCTCTGAAAATTTGTGTGTAATTTATTTTAAGAATGTTGAATTTTGAATGAGAAAAATCACAGCAGTGGACATGGCCTTGTTTTAATTTTGGGGGACTCAGGAGTCACTCCAAAGAGGCAGAACTTCAACAAAGGATTGTCAGAAAATATTTGATGATAGATATTAAGCCTATACACTTACGACAAAACAACATTAAGAAAAAAAAAGAGGGAAAATACATGGAATTTTTGTCGTATATGTCAAAAAATGGCGGTTACGACAAAACAAAACTCAAGGGGTGACTATTTTGTGGATATACGACAAAATGCATACTAATTATCTCAGCAACGGTAAGAGATAGGCAAACTCTGACAACAGAAATGAAAAGAGCACCTTTGAAAACATAAGACTGCATATCCAGTTTAAAAAAACCCATTTTGGCGCTTACGACAAAACAATTCTCGGGCGACGATTTATTGCTTATCTACTAAGATACGGTCTTAACTTGGAAGGATGTTATTGCCAACACTTTAGTAATGTTTGGAAAATTGCGCAAAAAAAAGAGTAACAAGAATGGATTCGAATTAGCTCCACTAAATTGTAGAACTTAGTATAACTTTTAGAACTCATTTGTTTTCACGTTTTCCTTACGTTTTTCTTTCCAAGACCCAAGAATAGTTAGATAGCAAAAGAAAAAGATCTCCAAAAATTAAACTTTATTGCTTGCGCGGTTTCCTGGTCCATGATTCATAATACTGTAATGAACACCCAACATTTATACCAATTTCCTAATCGAAAACGTTTAACCGAAAACACAACTGGCAACACTATAATGGAATGGTATAAAATGACAGGCATTGTTTGTAAGCCAGTGTGTGTGTGAGTGTAGAGATGCTTGACAGCAAATGTGGAAACCATGGAGAAGAAACTGGAACGCTCTAGATAAGTATTGTTCTATATAAATAGGCCGCTGACGCAACGAGCAGTCAGTTTTGATTATAGAGTGATAAAGTTAAGAGTGAAATGTTGTTAACCAGTGATAGTCCAATAGTCGAGTTGAGTTCGAATAAAGTATAGATACTGAATAAAAGTGATAGAAATAATTTGAAAGGTGAAGTTTTATTTTGCGAACTAAGCGCACGTTACAATACCTACAACTAAACAAGATAGCGCCGGCGTCGCCGTCGGCCGTCGGGTTTTCATTTTTCTCTCGGATTGCGCATGTACGTCATCAAGGTCTACATTTGTAAAACACTGTTCGGCGCGTTTTCATTTTTATTTTGTTCTGAGCGTACGTAATCGAAACCCACATTTGTTGACAACTACGAACCAAACGTGCGCAATGCGCTTTCTTGTTTGTTGTATTATGATCATTTATATCCTACTTTTGTGGCTTTCTCATCGTACAAACAAACACTCTAGCTGTTAAACTGTTTGACCACATAGACCTTCTATTTATTTTTTGGATATCTGAAGTTTGAAATTATCTTAACTACTCTTGTATTGGTGAAAAAAATAGTATTAACTCGCAAAATTTTCGTTGTACTTATGACAATAAACAAATATGTAAATAATACATTTTAAGTTGTCATTGAAATAAAGTCCAGCTTAGTGAAACTCATCAAATCAGAAATACTAACATGGTTTCGGGTCATTTGTTTTTTGTTTCTCTCAGCAATTATTGTTCTGCCTAGAAGAATTGTTATACTTATGACAATAAACAAATATGTACATTTGTACCTATGTACCTATGTATGTAAATAGTACATTTTAAGTTGACATTGAAATAAAGTCCAGCTTAGTGAAACTCATCAAATCAGAAATACCAACATGGTTTTAGGTACCGGCATTTGTTTTTTGTTTCCCTGAGCAATTGTTCTGTTTTTATGAATACTCATCACAAAAAACAGAATATGTCAGCGGACATACAACTTTCTTGCACTTTTCTCAATATTTAACATGCATGTCATTCACAATGTGCAATCAACTCGATTATTTTCCAACTGACATAAAAGTTTTTCAACGCTTCATTTGAATGCATAAGGTGTACACCAGTGCCAGATTCTCTTTTGGTCTTGCATTCAGTAAACCAAAGCAATATCAATGCAATGCTACGAGCTACGTTGATGTAAGGAGTTCCAGAATGAAAGGAAGTCAGAGCTTACACACTTCTGCACAATGCACATTATAGGAACAAAGCACTTAAAATACCTTTTCATTTTCATTCTATGTACATACTCCGAAAATACACTTCAGCTATTATAAAAGTTGGCATTAGAAATAATACTTTCAGAAGTGCAGAACGTTTATTGTGGCGGCAAAATACTGAATCTTTGAAATACACTCAGCATAATTATGTATGTACTGTAAATATTTCTAAATTGAATGTTGTAAAAACAAACAGTTTGTTAGGTTTGATTGCCAATATATATATAAACTTAAAATAAATATAAGATAGACAAAATCTAAGTATTACACTCACCGGGCGTAGTTCGGCCATCCAATATTCTAAATTGATCACCTTCCCAATTCTTTCTGTTTTAAAAAAAAATTGATGATCAATTTTTTGTAGAAAATGTAAGTACTCCCAATAACTATGAATAAGTTTTCATACATCTACGTTCTAAGTACATTAAATGTTTGTACGACTTGAACTTACAAAGTTGATGATTGTTTACATACGTAGGATTCTTTTGATTGATAAAATATCAATAAAATATACAAACTAGAAATTCTGATCTGCAGGAAGCTGTGACAAAAAATAAAGCAATAATCTTTCTATAAAACAAAAACGAACATTTTTAGCTCAGGAGCGGCTGTACCGAGTTGATTTGTTGTATGAGTATTCATCTCCGTCCTGAAAAGAAGAGTGGCTAGTAAAAACATTAGACTTGGTAAAAACATTAGACTTAACATTATTGTTGGCATTATTCCTCAGTAACATAAACTATATATTTCATCCTCATACTCTCACGGGAAAGAATTGGGAAACAAAGAACTTTTAGCAATGTTCAGCTTAGCCCAGCGACTGTTCCTTGGTTAGTTATTTTGTGTGAATAAAGCTATCAAAGTAGAGAAATGAAGGATGATTCAACTAGTAGTTAAAAAAATATTAATGAACTCGAATTGTATCCAATTTTCACAAATGCAAGTTTACTCATCCTGTAATATATAAGGTACATATATCGAAAATTCGAGATTAAAAATAACAACAGCTCTCAACCTTTATGAAGTTGATCCTATTTGCGAGTAATTCAAACTATTTTTAAAATTTTCGGTGTTTTTTTCATAAGGTATTACCTTATACCTTCTCTCGGTCCAGTGGCGTACTGGTTATGTATATAAAAATATAAATTTCTGTATAACATAATTTGTTACTTTGCAGGTATCGGCTTTCGCAGAGGAAACGGGTATTTGATAACGCTCTATTGAAAAGCACACCTCGGTCGGAATTTGCAAAATTTCTTGGTCCCCTATATTCAACAGAATGTATGGGTTACAAAAAATGGGTCCTAAGTTCTTCGTGATTTGTTGTGCCACCCTCGTTATTTATATAATTTAGTTAAATTTTTTGTAGATCAAAGCTGAGAACCTAAATATTTAACGTATTTTTGTAAAACTTTCTATAGGATTCGCATTTTCTAATAAATCATTTCGAGCGCATTTGTGTAGATGTATTTAAAGTAGATACTTGTATAAATTTCAGTTTTATTTGCTTAGTGGTAAAGAGCTTCCAGAGTCAAAGCCAAATACACTTTAAACAGTGTCTATGTCCTGTAAATAATGAAAAAAGTTACACAACAGTACATAATGAAAAGCCTTCTCATGAAAAACTACTAACCCCAGTACAACAACTTCTCCTGAAGACTCATTTTATTTCAACAGCGCTTAGAAACTAATAAAAATTATGAACGCATCCTTTTCTGAAGGCACTTTGAGTTGTTGTTTAAAGTTTTTCTCATATTTGCAATGTTTATGAGGGAAAAGTTTCTTGCATAAAAACCTTAACTTTCGGATTTAAAATTTAAATATGCATGCAACGTTTTATTGTTCCTCTAGTAAATATTAATTCCATAAAAGCGAACTGCTGGGTAGTTACAATTATAAATCATTAAAATAACTTACATATCTATTTGATTTTTTTAAATTTTTGTTTTGTCACATTCAACGAAACTGATAAAAAGGTCAAGATTTTTGAGTACAGCTTGTGTTAGGTGTACAAGTACATTTGAGTGATTGACAATTGTTGCTAGGACAGGAAAAATGGGCCTGCTTAGTTTCCAGATCATAACACCGATATTTACCAATGGTTCATCAATTTTTTTGTTTTAAATAAGAATTATGTACTTATATGGGAAAGAAATAGCCTTTTAAAAAAGTATGTGCGTAAAGAGCAGTAGGTATAAGGTTATTAGCACTCAAAATTAAGACATAGATTTATGGTTAAGATGCCAGCGAAAACGTCAAGAGAAGCATTCTTTCCCATTTTTTTTTTTGGAAAACATAAAAGTTTGGAGCTGGTAGTAAATATTTTGGTAAACCAGGACTTTTCTTTCCGGTCTTAGCAACGATAAGATTTGTTTTCGAAAGAAAACAAATTTAATCACCTTTATTTATGTTCATACCATACTGTTTAATTTGTCAGTCACAATTGTTGGCATTTTTTCATTTTTGCAAGGTATTACCCAAACTTTTTTTTCTGTCACAAAATCTAATATTTGTCAGCATTATTCTTTTTGTTCTTTGTAATTTCAGCAACATTCATGAAATGTCACGTGTGAGATTCAATTATAAAAATTTATTCTTGAATACCTGCGTTTTTTTATTTTTCTTGCGATTAAATCAAATTGTGTTTTTCACAAGTGCTTTAGATTAGTCTCCATTCGAGTGATTTACAAAAAAAGAACGATATCATTTTAACACTTAAGATCAGTTAAAGAGGAATTTCGAATTATGGGGATGCAGTAGTAGTAGTACACATCCAGGCACACTCATTGTTCTTGGCTTATTAGCAATGTTATTATAACATTAATATTTCATATACATATGTACATACAAATGAATGAATTAGTTTCAAACTCTGCTGAATTCAAAGTGACGCACGTAGGGGAATTTGCCTCTACATTTTTTTCTCTGTATGAAATGATATTTGGCTAATACCTACTTGAAAAAGGAAAAACAAGTTGATGTTTCTAGGAATAGAACCTTTGAACTCCCACGTTACAAGCAGACATGCACCAACTACGTTCGTTCGTTCCTATTATGTCTTTTTTGTCAGTGTAGAAAATTTCTCTATAAAGTGTAGGTTTGGTGCGAATTAGAACTCAACAAAAACTGTTTTTATTTAATTATTTTAACCAAAAACAAAAAGCTACCGTAATGATTAAAGCGTTGACCCATTATACGAGTTTTTTGTTTGAAATAAAATCAAATTAAATTGAATTTAAATAATAACTTCCGGCATCGATCAAAAAAGTGTGATTCAAAATTAATAGAAAAAGCTTTCACAAATCCTTTTTGCGATTTGGGTAGTGGCCAGCGATAGAAGGTCGAACTCCTGTAGAAATTCCTCCAAGAAGGTACGTACTGTTCTTAAGTTCAATTCAAAGGAACTTGAACGGAGTTTCTATTTTTGTCCCTCAAACTTTTAATTGAGTTCAAATATTTTGTTTTATAAAAAAATATGCTTACAATTAAACCAACTGGTTGAACTTTGGAATCTTTAAAAGCAATTACGGATAACAGCGTCTGTCTGGATTGAAAATACTTAATTTGATTCAAGAAGAAGGCGATTACAACGTCAATTTATTGACATATTTATAAGGAATTTCAATTCGTGAATGAAATTTTGGGCGAAGAAGATAATTTAAATTACAAATATTTGAAACCTATTATTGGTTTTTTTGTTTACTTCGCACTTTATCAATAAATTACACATAGGTTGTAATGTTTTGCAAACTTGCCAGTTTTTTAAAAGTTACAGCCAATGAATGTACTTTGAATAGTTCCTGAGTAAGAGTTGATTCGATATTGATGAAATTAAAACGTTCACTAATAAATAAGCTTTATTATAGAAACCGGCAACTTTTACATTTCATTACTGATTGACTTGCTAAGCAGTTTTTTTTTTGTATGTAACAAAATTTTGTTTAGCTTGTCCTGTTTGTTTGGTTCAAATCAAATGATATTCAATTTTATATGGATTTAAAAACTATTTTATACTAACTGGTTTGTAATGATCGCTTTAAAAAATTCTTTCATTCCTTGTGTTATTCATTTCACTGTATTAGATGTTCTTAAAGTTTACTTTCGTATGTATGTATGGGCACTCAACATGATAGCAATGTCAATAACATTTTAAGTCTAATTCACAACCTAATATCGCAATGCCTTTGCCAAAAAGTCCTTAAAACAAAAGAGTAACGATTATTCTTACTTCTTTTTTTACAGAATAGATTTGCCTTTTTTACTATATACAGATTATGCTGTCATCGTTATGTTATAATGAATTTTGCTGTAAGATTATTTTATATCCATGTCCTTAGACGCCATTTCCATGTGGGACAAAGTGCTGCCACCATTTCATGCATATATACTGTTTTTTTTCATTGACACTTTACTTACGATATGACGATGAATTTAACTCTGAACAGAGAATGACTTGTCTAGGAATACAAGCAAGGACAAGCGAAGTACATACATAATAAGTCCTTTATGTCAATCGGACAAATTGATGTTTGAATTTCGTAGGAGGAATTTATTCTGTTAAATTTTTGAATAATGAATATTTTCGTTAAAAGAAAAAATTCTTAAATTTGGATGGTAGTGCATATTAATTTATGCTTTGGCAATTTAGTGTTTATTATTTTTGGCACATTTGTTTCTAAAACGAGGAAAGGTATTGATTAATATGTAATTAATTTGTTGAGAATAATATAATATACATTTTAGTGAAAATATAATTTTTAATTAGCAAATATTTTGAAAGCCGTGGTTGTAAGAAATGTGGGGCTGAAACTTTAAATATTTTTATGCCTTCTTATAAAAATCTTAATCGCTTGTTAAAAGCCGAAATGTCAATATCATTGTTGGAGAGGAATTAAATATTTTAAAGAACAGAACTCGTCAGTGAAACTAGCTAGTACGATATTTATTTTTTATTTTTTTCCTGTAAGATTTGCTAAAACGTTGAGACTTTTTCTGTTTGCCTTGAAAGATGCACCCAATATATCTTTATGAGTTAAATATTCATATTATTTTGTAAATTTGGTATGGAAAGTATTTTTAGTGTATTTACTCAATCATATCTAAGCTAACCTTAATTGCCCCTGAACTGACCTATGGAGGAGAGTGTGTTTAGATAATGATTCGGAAAAGTGGAGTTTCACTTTCTTTTTGACTTTTCTTTTCTCGTTAATATGTATATCAAGCAATCTGAGCAGCATCCTGCATTTCTATCAGAATTTACTCATTTTGTTTTCTTTGCTCCCGTTCTAACACATAACCAAGGGAAACCATCGCGGATTTTTTATATTGTGAACATATAGTATTAATATTTACCCTCTCATTTGAGCAACTATCGTTGGCGTCTAAAAAAAGGTATACAATATACTTAAATACATATGTAGATATCCATTTGCATGTATTTTTTATCTATCGATTGTTATTGCATTGTATAAATCCATTCTCCTTTTTAATTACCTTTGCTCATGAGATGTAAATTGGTTCATTTTTAATAAACATGATATGTAGGCCAAAGTTTCATAATGGTATACGTTTCAAATGCAATCTGTACCGCTTTCGTAACACAAATGAAGTTTACTAGTCATTGCAAATAAGTATAAATGACTTAATCGCTCGGTTTGTTAGCATATAGGCAATGCATCGTAATCAGAGATTATCACAAACGTTTTTGCTGGTTGTGAATGTTAGCAAAACAAATATCAATTAATTTAAGCTTATCGTATGCTAATATGGCTCTTCCGCAACTATACTATACGCACAATGCACGAACATAATTTACGAGTTTCAGGACATAATGTAAGAGAGATTGCGATGCATAATAACTGTGATATAGTCGCAAAAAGGCACTAAATGCCATTGCAAACTCTGTTGAAAGAGAGATGAGAAAAGTAAATTGTTTAGAGATTGAGTTTGATTTTTAAACTTCTTTAATTTCTTATATTAATTTTAATATTTGAATTAAGAAATTGCTCAAAATGACTAAATTTAAATTTAAAACGAATATCCTTGTAGCGATTGGCCCACTTGAGAAAAGAATGATTTCTTTATTTTCGAATTTAACAGGTTCCCCAGTTTCTCAGATTAAATAATAAAATGCACGGATTATGTTCTGTCTTGAACCCAAGCATTTGTGCTTAAATTTTTATTTGTTTCTTATTATTTTTTTTCTTTTTGAACCTAAATGGGAAACAAAGTTGGGATTGAAACAATTTTTCTTATTTCTGTTGTTATTCTTGAAATCTAGTTTCCATGAACTGGAAATATGTACCTACGATCAAACCAATTTAAGCTAACGCCTACGATAAGAACATACGAATGGCAAACATGGTTTGTAGGAGCGTGGGATTTTAAACTACTTATTTGAAATGTTGATGTAACCAAAAAAGTTTAATTGAACTCATTAAATAATTATACTGAAAAGATATATCATATGCTTACTTTGATTTCATTTAGCCAACGAAATGCTGACGTCTTACGTCGCGTCGCATCGTAAAACAATACTATAATTCCTTAAAGATTAATGACATAAATCTACATTTTCCCAAAAATGTATTTCCGCCAGAATAAAGGCCGATTCAAGTACTGCGAACAAATTTTCAATGTACTCCTACGTCTTTGTTAGTGGTTTGCTTTCGCAATTGCTTCCAGATCGCCCCCTGTTAAGCCACTTTGGCGTCTGTTTCAGAATATCATAATTACATTTATATTTTCATTTGGATTGAATTAAAAATCTCATATCAACATTTCTGTGGAAGGGCACGACACCACCCTTCGCGCCCACTAATGTATTATTTAACCTCTTTTCGCCGCCAATAGCTTATTCAATAGCATGCACTTCCCGCGCAAGTTTCCACTCGCCTCGTCAACAAAATAATCATTGAATGAAATGAATCGAATCCAATCGCACAATAACAATCTCTATGAAAATGCGATGGGTTGAGAACAGAATGAGATCTGTTCTAACAGATAGTTTTTCGCGCGATGTGTAACGATGTTTAACGCTAGTCTATCTGACGAGAAAAAAGAAAGAAAAGTAAAAAAAAAAAAAAAATAATAATAATCAAATAATACAAGTGAAAATGAAAACTTAAACAAGCGAAAAAGCTTGACAATCTTTTGCTACAAATCGTTGGTGATGTTTTAGTTTCATAGCTGATTCTGTTGCGTTTAGATTGTCAAAGCGGTCATGAATACGGGGAAAAGTTTGTTAAATATTTTGTTTAACTTGTGTGTTCCCTTCGAAATTTCAAGGGCTTGTGATCTTTAATGTTTTAATTCGCAGGAAAACATTTGCAAGTATTCCATCTACAAAAAAACCATACTTATGGTTGTATTTATGTCTGTTGTTTAATGTTTTTCTGAAATGATTTCCAATTTGTTTATAGTATTCCAAAAATAAATTTGTGATTAAACATGGAATAAAAGTTCCTTACATTTTGAGTTCCCATCTGAAGTGGATGAAACAGAAAATGAATGTTAACATTCGAAGAAAATAATTATAATAAACAATTGAGCTTAATCTACAAGATACTCAGTGTCAGTCGTACGTAAACGGTCGTCAGCTAGTAGCTTACTTTGAGTTTTCTTTTAATTCTATTCGAAAAGCAATGGCATTCGTGTCTTTCTAAAACATTTAAACCTTGAGTTACATTAGATTGATTTCATCTTTCGATTTATTCCAAACATTTTAAAACCAAAAAATAGAAAAAAGGAGAAATAGACACAAAATAGGTATTTATAGCAGTAAAATTGCAATATTTTGAAGTGACCTTGTAAGCGTTTTGCATTTAAAATGTGTGCCAATTGTTTTTTTTTTTTGCAACAGAATGAAGAAAATTTTTCATTTCTATATGAGAATAAAAAAGGACATATATATTTATATATAAATGGAACTGAAACGGATTGAAAATAATATTAAAGCTTTTGTTTTAAGATCAATAAGTCGTTCTTCCTATTAAAACAAATATTAATAGAGCTAAATCGCGTTTTAATGATTTTGTTAATCAATATCAAATATTTGATTATACAAAAGAACAAAGGGTTAAAGTTTTGTTTGAGAAACTTAGCGTTCTAAGTGAAAATTAATACAAAATACTGGCTCCGAATTGTAGCGGTGATGGCTTTGAAGTTACTTTTTTCTAATGAGATTTTAAAATAATGAATGGTGCGGCATCTGAGTAATGATCAGGCATTTTATTTAACCGAACTGTCGCATGCAGCTGTGGATTTTGCAGCTGTTCTCAAGGAGGGTATAGCAAAAGTGAGGTTTAGTTTGGAATTTTTTAGCCGGTTTGTGGAACGCGTTCTAAAATTGTGGATGGTGCTTTTTCGTTTAGCTTCGATTTAGCTTCGATTTATTATTATCATTACACTATATTACTTTAAAAATAGTCGATCAGCCTGTGGTTGAACTCATCTTCAATAAAATTATCTTTCATCATTTGGTGCTTCAAGTCGTTCGCATAGTATTAAGGTAGTTGCGTGAAAATCGAGTAAGCACAATGAACATAGATTTCGATTCGATTAATTTACGAAAATTTTATATTCAAGAAAATTTTACGTTCCATTAATTCTGCTACTTATCTGATGCAGCTTTTATTTTGATTCTGTTTTTAATGGTGGATTTGGTTTTCATGTTTGCTCAAGCATATCCAATTTTCACTTACAACGCCAACCGGAAACTACTCCCGTTTTTTTTTAAATTATTGTTGTTTTCAATTCCGAAGTCGTACTTTTTCAATTTGCTTATCTTTTTGTTAGCGAAATTAATTGAATTCGTTTGATGTGTGATGTAAAATACCATTTATTGAGGCACATGAGAAATAGTAAACTATATCAACATTATCATGTACTAAAATTGTAATAAGTTCCAATAAAAACGAAAACTTATTTTCTTAAACGCTTTTATGATGTAGAGTCAATCTGTTCGTAAACAAGAATACACTTTTTAATCCGTTTTCCGTTCTAAAATTGGGTCGGGAATCAGAACAGCCGTATATCTATCAGATTTGAATTAATTGGACCGGAATGTTTAAAAAACAACCGTCTAAACGAAATTGAAAGAGCAGTATGTTTGACTGATTATTAGTTTTTATTTGTTTAGTTTTAAGCTTAGTTTAGATGAGAAAAATGAAGTAAGTATGTTGTGTAACTATTTCATTTGCTTACAGGCAAGCAAATTTTAAACTCCATCCAAACCATAAATAAAAGAAGTTGAACTGATAAGCTAATGTTGGAAGGATGTTTTTATCAATTGAATTACTTGAACCAGTGCTTTGTATTTTAGGTAAGACTTAATATGTACAGAACTTAGATCTCTTACAAGAAAAAAAAACATACATTTCCGATAATCTATTCTCAATTGGGTCTATTTCATATGTACAACTGTTTTGAGCACCTCCTTCTTTTGGATACAACACAAAATGAATTTGCAGAATATTTACATATTTACCTACTTGGCTTTTTTTAAAGGAAACATTTTTAAATCACTTGGAAACATATTTCACAATGCGTATCTTTTAACGTCTAACTTACATATTTGTAGTATTTAAAAAAATATGTTCCGTAAAGTTAGTACACGCAGTTAAAAAAAAAAAAAACATTCATCATCAATCAAAAAAAGTCAACTCATCAACATGAATTTATTTTGAAACAGAAACATCTGATGTGAGTGAGATAAAAGTTATTAAAAAGATATTTGTAATCAAAAAAATTGACTTTATATAATACATTCTCACAAATTTTGTCTTACTCAACTTCCTACTACGCGACAGATGTTCCACATTCGCATTTTTTTTTTTTTTTTTACGAAATCATTAGAAACATAATAAAGATATAATTTGTAGAATTAACCTGCTCAAAAAAGAATCTTCTTGATTATTTTGTGAGAAATGAGGAACACGATTTGGCATTTAAAAAAATGTAAGAGGCCGATATGTATCTCCTACAGTACACGTCATAGTTATTGCCGTTTACGAATGATTTAAAATTAGACTGAATCATCATTTAATCGGTCAATGACGGGGTGAAGACCATTTTCCTCAAGTTTTTTTCTACGTAGGTATTTTTAAAAGTTAATGGCAATCGAAAAGCTGACAAGAGACAGACGTTTATATGTACATATGTACAAGTATCTACTGTAACAAATTTAAAACATATTAGTATTGACATCTGTGATATTTATAATATTACTGACTTGACTAAAACGTTTTGGCTTCTTTAGCTTGTGAGGAAGTCTATGAGGAAGTGTTTTGTAAATGCGTGCTTTTAAATGTTTTTTCGAAACTTTTTATGATTATTTTATTCTTTTACGTTGAGATACGAGGAGTTTAGAAATGTATGGATTTTTGAGTTTTGTTAAAGTAACAGCTTCAATTTGAACTGCATTTGTTCAAAGTCCATTTGATAAGAATACATTTTTGAGTTAGGGGCCAGTTATAGCGACCAGGAAAACAAAAAAGAAAAACTTTCGAATGGAATAATAACTAAGTTTCCGTTAGAATTGAATAACAAATGTTATACCAATCGATGGTAAATAGCCCAGAGAATTTATTTGCCAAGAAAATATTCAATTGAGGTAATATTTTCTGTTAAAAATTACTCTGGGTTATTTAACATCATTGATTTTATTATTTTATTTTCGCACTACATATTTGCATATTCACGGTCATAGTGACACCTAAACAACATTTATAGTTAATGCATATCAATTAACCGTTTATCACAATTATGTAAGCCATTTAGTTAATATTGTTAATGACGAGTAGGCAACTTCTGGCAAACTTAAACTTTTCGTTTAAACAATTCAAACCTTTGAAAAAGCTAAGATTGTCAACCGCCAAGGAATTAAATTTTGTCATCTAACATTGGTGAATCCATTTTGAAAGTCCATCGCAATGAGAATAGATTATTGTTCAGCACAGGAATATTCTTTTATCATATCATCTACATACGAGTATATGTACAAGTACATATATGCACACTTCAAAGTAAATATATTCATAGACAAATTCCTTTCTATATTTTCCATAAAGCATTTCTGTCAACTGCACAATCGTTTCGCGAAAAGCCAGCTGGGTTTGAACGTGAATCATGTAAAGCAAAGGGATTAGTGAGTTTTGAGGGTAAAACTAAATTTGAGGAAACTAGCCAAAAAATATTTCTTTTAAGTTTCAACCAGTTACTGAATATCGAAAAAGGCTCCAGGCCATTCGTGAGCAAATGTTGATACGAGCATCTCTCCAAGGCCCAGAAATTGATGCTTATATCCTGACTTCATATGATGAACACTTGAACGAAGAAGTTACAGTACGTGATCAACGGCTAAACTACTTAACAGGCTTTACTGGACTCAATGCATTCGCCGTGATAACTCACAAAGGATCAGCATTATGGACAGAAAACCGTTACTTGGAACAAGCCGATGGAGAGTTGGATTGTAATTGGGACATATATCCCTTAAATGAAACATTTCAAGTTGGGGATTGGTTAACGGTTTGTAAATCTCGCGGTTCACTTAAAAAATTTCTTTTAATCTACTAACGATTGTTTAGTTTTACTTGAAACCAGACATGCGAGTTGGTGCTGATCCTCATCTGGTCCCGCGAAATACTTGGCTTAAATGGGAAAGAGACTTATTAGAGAATTTTTTTTATTTGATGAAAGTTAATCATAATTTGGTAGACCTTATTTGGGGTCAGGAACGTCCCCCTTCCCAGAACATTACTATAAAAGTTCAAGATTTGAGGTATGCTGGTGAAAAGTGGCAAAGCAAAGTAGAAAATCTGCGTGAAATACTGAAAGGCCATAATTGCGATGCGATGGTTGTTACATCTCTTTCGGAAATATCATATCTTTTGAACATAAGAGGAAAGGACATTCCTTACACGCCGGTGGTCAAGGCAAAAACAAAAGCGATTTTCTTTATGAAATTGTATCATTCATATAGCAAATTTTTCTTAGGCCTACCTAATTGTATCACATCATGAGATTATCTTTTACACGGATCGTGTAAAGGTGCCCCTCGGACTACTTCTCCATCTGAAGGCGGATCTGTGCCATAGTACGATGTGTGTAAAGTAAATGAAACTCTTTTTATACATATCTATAAAAGGGAAATCAAAATAGTTTATATTTTTAGCATCAAAGAGTATAACTCTGTGTGGAGTGACATACGCACATTTACTCAGCTTTGGAAGAAAATACTTGTTCCCGCTCCATGTCCACTAGAACATGGAGCTTCTCAAGCTGTTTTCACCTCGATTCCAGAAAATCTTATTTTCGAGAATGTCTCACCAATTGTATTCATGCGTGCTGAAAAAAATTTTGTGGAACGGGCAGGAATGCGAGCAGCACATATACGCGATGGTGCGGCAATGTGTGAAGCAATGAGCAATTTGGAAGAAAGGGTGAGTAGAGGAACAAATTGAAAAAAAATTGAAATATATTCACTCTTAACCACGTTCAGAAGGTAGACCCAATAAAATTAATACCTTTGAACCAGCCCAGGAATAGTTTTCTGTTTTGAATTTTTTTAAATTTTAATTGAAATTTAATCAATTTAAAATAATGTCCTTTTATAATATGCTTTACATAAGTACATACATACATATACATACATATACATTATACATATTATATAAATTTTTTTGAAAGTAGATTACAGCTCACTCATGATTGCCCTTACTTAGTTTTTCTTAGAACAGTGGACTGAAGAAAAAATTAAATTCGAGGTGGAACGAAGTCGACTTTCACAACCACATTCCAAAGGGTTATCCCTACGCACAGTTGTTGCTTTTGGTAAACATTCCGCTCTTCCCTATTATATCTCTAGCAATATAACCGACATCGATGTAAATGATCAGAGTACATTAGTAATTGAATCTGGTGGGCAATATTTTGATGGTACAACAGACGTCTCGAGAACTTTTCATTTCGGCCAACCAACAATTGAACAGCGACAGGCCTATACAAATGTCCTATCAGGAATTTTGCGGTTATCACATTTGAAGTTCCCAGCAGATTTGCGACCATCAAAGATTGATGCTCTTTCCCGAAGTCCTGTTTGGGATGCAATGAGTGATTATCCACATGCTACTGGTCATGGTATCGGTTCTCATTTGTCTGTGGAAGAATGTAAGTAGAGTCCCATTTAGTATTTTGAAAACAGGCTTTTAACCGGTATATGTGTTATTTAGCTCCAATTGCTATTTCATACTCGGACAATAGCACATTTCGTTTCAAAGAGGGGTACTTTTTTTCGAATGGTAATTGTATTCTTGCAGCTTTTTATTTGGATTGAATTGCAATCCGTCTTTTGCAGAGCCTGGTTACTATCGACGTGGTTCCTTTGGTATTCGTTTGGAAAATGTTTTAGAGGTTATAGATACAGGACGTATGCATCCATCGGGTTCGAAGTTTTTGGCCTTTAGCGAGGTTACATTGGTGCCTTATGAACCCAAATTGATTGACCGAACTATACTCAGTGCTCAGGAAGTAAGTACAAATTCGTACAGTAGTTTTTTGTTTTTGATATGATATTTGATAGTTTTGTAGAAGCGTTGGTTAAATGAGTATAATGGAAAAATTCGTCAGCTTGTGGGAGATGAACTGAAACGGCAAGGTAATATGCGCGCATTTTATTGGATGATGAACAAAACTCGGCATGTTAGAGAGTTTTTACCTGAAGATGAATATAATAACTCCAAAAGTTGTTCGAAGCAACTGATAATGGTTCCAGTGAGCGTTCTTATTGGTATATCGATACTTCATGACATTTGCCGCAGGATGTTGTGATAGCGATCATTCAACTTAGTTCGATCAAAATGTATGATACTAACACTAGATGAAACTTTCGATAGTATTGAAAACTTAGATAGGTAAATAATTAAAATTAAAATTGTAGACAATATTTTTATTTGCATAGTTAAATTTAAGATTAAAAATACAAAACTTTAGAAATAAGAACAAAATACGTAATAGACGGAATACTATAAAAAACTGTAAATATAAATCAGGTCTTGTTATTTCAATAAAAGGAGAAGATCTGAAGACTTCTAAGGAAAGGAGTTTTGTTAAAGTGAATTGTAAAATGTGTTTTTCAGGAAATGTTAAATTTATTTCCAAAAATGGAACTTTGTTTTTTTTTTTTAAATTTTCTATTGAAAGCTGTTATTAACTTAAAAAATAGTAAACACGACCCAGTTGATGTTGTTTGTTTGTTGACCGTAGGTGACTTGCCAATCTAGTAATCAGACATAAATATTTTTTTTTAACTTATGCCGATATTTCAAACAGTAAAAATAGATCGCAAATAAGCATTTTATTCATAACTGATCAAAAGTCTTCGTTGACCGTAATACAACTTAACCAATTTCATTGACAAACGACAAATTTATTAAGTATCATTCGCTATAACTAACCTTTCTTTAAAAAAAATTCATTCTGTTCCTGTCGAGTTGTAAAATGATTTCATTATACATAAATATGTATTAACAAAAAACTAGTTTTAGGATAATGAAAGTTTGCCTATCATTGTGAAGCTTAAAAAATTTAAATAAAAACACGGTACTCGTAACACAAGAAACCTTCACTGTGACTTTTTTTTTTCATTTCAAATCAGTGAACAAAACTTAACTAAACCAAACTTCAAATATTTAATTGAGTTCAATCAAAAAGATTGCATCCATGAAACTTTTATTAAAGGTTTTGAAGTGGTAAATGCTATCAGTTATTTGAATTAAAAGTTTTGTAATATGAATAAAATCGGCTTTATGAAAATAAATAGAATATGTAAAAGTTTAGAGTGGTTTGTGAAACTCCACTGCCCCCGAGAACTTTTTTATGTTATAGGTATATATTCCCGATTCAAAACCATTTTAGTTTTTCCCAAAATAAATTGACACAGAATTTATCTCACCGCAAAACTTTTTGTTTTATTCCAATGTTCTTCATGCCGATGGCAAAGTAACTACGTGAAAATAGTGTTTTTATTGTGTTTGGACTGATATATACTTATTGTTCAGCAAAACGTACCTGCAGTTGCAGTATGTACAAATGTACATGTGTGGATACTGTCGAATTTGTTTTTTTTGTTTTAACTAGGTATCACTCATAGAAATTGAAATTGGCGAAAACCTATGAAATGACATGTTCATTATGTTTTCCATAAAATGACAAATTCGTAGATGAAACCTGATATTGGACTTACTATACTGGAAGAAAAAAAAACTAAACAGATATTTCTGAAAAATGAAAAACGTTTGGATGTCCTTAAAACACTTTGTTGCTTAACTTAAAAATCGACAAAAATAATAACAGTATGAAATATTACCCTTATGGTCTTAGTTGTTTTGATTTGTTCTGTTCCTTATGACTTTGATGATTTTGAGTTAGAATGTGAGGTTTGCCAAAAGTTTTTGAGTTCACAATGCACGTACTAGATTAAAAAAGGAGAATAGAGGGCTGTGGTATGGAAACGCGGTGTTGTTTTTGCGGTGTCAGTTATATATACACAATTAGGCAGCTTTAGTTTGCGAGAGCTTCTTCGAAAGAAAAAATCTGAAACTTTTTATTTTGGGTTGACTTTTATTATTTTTCAATTAAAAATATTTTTTTATCCCAACTGTTTTTTTTTTGTAAAGTATAATGCAACAGTGTTTTTTTTTTTTTTAAATTTTAGTGAAAAGTGCTATTATATCTCAATTGACATCAGGAAAATGTTACATAACTTATTTAAAATTTGCACCTGCATTCCTCTCATCGTGAAAGTTTTTTTTTCAAACCTAAAACTACACATCAAGGTTTTTTTTTTTTTTTTTTATGTTGCTTAAGAGCTAGCACTTTAATGTACGTATTGAAAGGACGTAAAGATGACACCTTATTCTCATTTCCATGTTGAATGATTTGATGCAGTCACATCACGTTCGGGGGGAAGTAAATTCTGAAAAATGAAAGTTCTCCTGCTGGTGGTCCTTCTCATTTGGCAGAGACTTGTAAAGACCAAATTGGTTAGTTCTTATGTAGTTTATGGTGAAAGGGTAACATTTGTTTTTGCTGCCTACTATATAAAATTCAAACAGATAAAACCTTTAACAACATAAAATATAGGCTGCTTGTTTTATAAAATATAAGTTAATAAGAGAAAAGGTAATTTGAAATGTCGGGAGTTGTCATTAGTCTTAAACTTTGTCGATAAGAAATCTTTGAAAAAGCGTTTGAGCATATTGAGTCAGAAACGGTGCCAATCAGTGCCGTTGTGATGCAGTGTGGGCCTTGAAGCAAAACAATTTAGGTATTGGATTATATCTTTTCTTCTTTTTATTAGGTACTGGTACATATATCTTTGCACACAATTTCATATTAATTTAAATTATAACTGGAAACGTAGTTTTTAGGGCATTCGTTCGGCAGAGTTCATCTTCTTGTGAATGACATGTTGTGGCACAGTATTGTTATTGCCTACTCATTGAACATTTTCCTTGAGAACTGGACCTTTACGAAAATACCCGAAATCAGAGCCGATGAAATTAGTGAGGCAGCCAAGAAGAACCTGAAAAAAGCGATGGTGCTAGATCAGATGATCTGAGATATCACCTTTAGCGAGGAAATAGTAAATTCATTGCCATAAAAAGCACTTTCTCGATTAGCTGTTCGGAGCCGGCAGAAAATTGTAGCTCCCCTCAATTCCCTCACAAGGTTCGGTTGTGATAACTGCCACCCTATTTATTTATTTTTATTTTATGTATTCAATACTATCACAACATCCAGAAACTTATGTTTATTCATTAAAGACTAGTAATATACATATCTCTCTTATCGAAATGTTGCTTCAAAAAGTTTGATCGCATTGTTTTATTATGTAATATGTATGTGTAATACGATACATATATATACTTATATGTACATACTACATAACATATTTATAGTAACATTGAAAGCGATACAATAATAAAATTGCGCCCTGAGTCGGGCGCAGCGACCGGGTTCGTTTCCAAAGCTTAAGTACGGCGGAGCTGGTAGCAATAATGTTTTAGGTGTGCTTTACTGGCTTATATTTTCCTCGTTTTTGTCATTTTCTTTTTTGCTTTAACTTTGATGCTGCATCTGTTGACTGAAAATGCAACTAATGGGAAAAGTTTTCGAATACTTTTCTAGAATAAGCGAAAAAAGTGTGCTTTACCTGGATTTGCATTTACATATCTTGCTTGCAAAAAAAAAGAAACATTAAGCAGTAGGAATAAAATTTTCTCTTCGACTTGTTCCGTTGTTAGACTGAAAGTCAAATTACGTGTCAAATATTAGTAACCAGAAGTAAGACGAAAAGCAAAATGTATAAAGTGTTGGTTAAAGGATTCCGAAGAATTAATTGACACATATACTTTTAATTTATAAGGGGGGATTTGGAAAGATACAAGAGCTACAAAATGCTAGAAGTGAAGCTTTTAATCAAAACTATACAAAAAGTTATTAATATCGTTTTTAAGCCAACTTCGTCAAACGGAAACGCAAACAACACTAATGGCAAACTCCTTATTTCACTTCACGCCGAAATTGTGTTTAAATTTTTAAAAATTCTAATGGTTTATTATTTTTTTTTTTGCCAAAACTATTTCTCTCGCTCCCTTTGTTTATCAGGTTGTTTGTTTTTAAAAGCAAAGCAAAAAGCACGCTTTTTATTTGAGTAGTAATATCTTTTTTTAGATTTTAATTTCTCCACCGCTTTTTACTTTCACATTTTTTGCATGCATTGATAGGGGTTGTCTAGGAATCACGTTCGCAAGAAAAATAAAATGAAAAGCAATTTAGATTTTTCGGGTATTTAGATGGATTTGTGACCTAGCTAAATATACTGCACTATATGCATAAAATAGTGTGCAAATCCACTTCCTCAACCAAAAGATTTATCGTCTTTACTTTAGATGAGCGAGTTTATACCAGGCAGGTGTGTATGTATTTTAGGAATACAATCCAAAGGTCTTGTGATTTTCTTTGAAAAAAAGATGTCCCCCACTTTCCTATTTAATATATTATTTAAATCTAAGTTTTATAAGTATACAACCACTGAATATAACTTATAAATAAGAAGGTATTTATTATTCCTTGCCAATCTTGAGGTTAACTTGAGATGAATATCACGTTCGCTCTATAGTATATCTTAACGCTACACCATAGTCAAATCCAATTCAATATTATGAGTTTGCACTGTTCTATCTAAAATCTTAAAAAAAATATATACCTATATATGTATTGAAAATCGTAACATGAAAGAAGTGGGTATTTTGTGTCGAAATTTTTCATCAAAATATGAGATCAAATCTCAAATCACTTGTCTCTTTTGAACTGAGGAAGGTAAACATTTGCTTAGGGCGTTACTTTGATTTCTTACACACTGGAAGTAATAGGTATTTTAAGTTCACCGAATTTACATATTATGTCAATCACAATCAGTTGAGACAAGAACAGAGACCAATGTAACGAGTAGGGTGTCATTGAATCAGTGTGAGTGAGTGAGTGTGTGTCACCAAGGATAAGGATAAGCCGTATACATTCAATGTTTATTTTTTTTTTCTAAAGACAGACAAAGCAATCTTGCATGCTGCTATGCTAAAATAATCCTGCTTTGAATTTTAATGTAATGTTAATCATTGCAAAGTAATTTTGGAGAAGAATTTGCCTAATTTCAAGAGCGTATATATACTTATATTTGTATACAATATACTATACATACTTATATAAGGTCAGGACCAAATATTGGGATAAAATATCAAAATTGAGATGCAAGCTTTGAATAATTTCGATTTAATTTTATGATGCTACCGACAAGAAAAGAAATTGCCTTGGGTTTTGTTTCATTAGATATCAGTAAAGATATTGAACACTGTTTGAACAAATTGTTTGTGAAGCTGAACATGTTTCTTGGTATGCTTAAAAAATTCATTATAAATATTGTGTATTTAATTTTTATCTAAACATTTTACATTTTCCGAATTTTTCTAAAATTAGAGGGGTGTATAGATAGCTTTTAATAGTGTATAAACCGAAAGCAGGAACATATTGTACCTACTACGAGGAACTATTTAGCTTCTTAATCTGAGTTATGTTACATTACCTAAAAAGTAGACTCCGTTGAAGAAATTAAGCAACGATTTATGCATTCTTTCTGAATTTTTTCTTGCATCTCAGAGAACTAAGCGGTACTGAACTTGCTATAAGCTCATTTGTACACACTTATCTACGCTCTTCTTCATCAATGCAAGTCTTAGTAGCTAGTAAATAACGCAAGCACAAGCATTATTTATTAAATAAAAACTATAAATAAAAAATTTAATTACATTACAATAATAAAAATACTAGACATGAATCATGCAGATGGTGCCTCGAGAAACTGTTATCGATACAGGTATTAATTATAGAATATATTTATATTTTTGTATTTATTTTCTGACTGTTATTTGGAAAAACATACATATAACACCTGTTAATATTAAGTTTGAATATTGTTTTCTGCTTAATTTTTTTCAAAGGAAAAGAAGATTCCGATGTACAACTTAACGTACCTTTTACCTAACAACAAAAACATTTTACTTTTACCTATGATGATATACCGTCATTGTTTTGGTTGGTTTTCTCTTAGAAAACTAATTTCTCCCATGATTACTGCAAATTCCCAAGAAGCAAAACAATTTCAATTCCACCCCCTCACATTCCATTAGACTTACATATTATTATGTGAATGTACTCGAAACTGAAAATTATTTCCAACATGACTTGGAAAGATGTTGTAAAGTGAAAGATACAACATATCGTCGGTACATACGTGTATATATCTCGGAGTCCATGTAGCAAATCTCCTCTAGGGTTTACTAAAATTATTTTAGGCATGTGCGAGTTAAGTTGGTTGGTAAAGATGGTTTTGTTTTGTTTGGTCGATTTTGCAAAGTTATTCAATTGAAATTTAATGCTGCCCCTAGTGTGTGCAACCGCAAAAGATTACTTTTCCTGGATTGTTGCAAGTATTTTAAATTTGAATGTGCATGCGATGGTCCTTCTATGAGGTGCAGAAATGCCGTGAAATCAAGTGTTGAATATTATTTTAAGAAAAATCTGATTCTAAATATTAACAAGAATCTGTGAGACTGTTTGAGCTGGTGTTAAGTTCTGTTTTCGTGTATTTAGGCATATACATATATGATTAGGAGTTGATCGGTTGAGTGGCATCAAAAACATTCGAAGAACAAGCTACCTATAACTTTGTCGTACGATCTTAGGAAAAAATCTACAGTCAAAAGGATTTTTTAACTCACACTAAAATCAAATAAGAATTTTATTGGTTGAGGAGTTCGAAAGCTGTTTAAAGAGTAAGTGGCAAGATTCAACTTTATTCGTATTCGAAATTTGGATTATTGCTACCATATGGGTCAAAAATACTTAAGAACTCGTTTAAAACTAACGTAAATATTATAGATATGATAATTTATTTCATTGGGACTGGTTGGAGGTTCAATATATCACAATTCACAACACATAATAAAATTTGAAATTTTGTAACGTAGCGAACTAAAAACCTTACAAGAACTTCAGGTAAAAAGCTAAAATATTCTGATGCTTAAAAAGTAAATTTTTTTAAGGATGAATTGAAATCATTGAATAATGAAAAGTTGAATAGATTGAAAGATACAAATGTAATCATTTTTGAACCGTTAAAGTGCCATTGCAATTCTAGAATAAACACATTACCACATAATAAATAACACCTCCCTAAGTTTATCTTTGTGAAACTCCTTTAATCCTTGTTGAACTTAAACAGAGGGATTATCACAGTTAATTGATGTGCAAACAACCCGAACGCCAAAATCTTCTTCCACACACTTATAAACATACACATACACCCACTCTCAATAGTAAACTTGAGCGTATGAGTTAAGACATTTTCATAGCCATTTGCAAATATAAATATTAAATAAATTTCTTTACCACATACTACGGAAAGGGGGATAATATCCAATGTGTAACTTACTCGATTCAACATTTGCTTTGGAGGTATGAAACTGTCATTACCATCCTACAACTAGCGACATCTGTTTGCGGCTTTAATGCTAAATTATTGATCAAAACTTCACCACTATTTTATCATAACATATTCAAACACAATTGTTATTTCAGTATCATTCAGTTCAATGACGTGTCTGTCAGCCTATGCACTTTAGCTTAAAAATATCATCATGTTTCATGCGCTGAAATTAGAAATGCATATTAGACATAAAAGGGGTTTTCTACCTGTTTAGTAATTTGAAAACTTTTTCTTAGGCTATTGGTCCACCTGTCCCATTTTAGGTGGGACGGCTGAATAAAATCGAAATAATTTAAGTAAAGTAGAATAAAATTATCTCCACCAACAAAGAGTGAATCATTTTTTTTCCGAACATTTAAAGGAGAGGCGGTGGTTTTTCCTCTTTATTCTAGAGAAAATATAAGTTTCCAAAACTTGGACACGGTATACCCAAAAGCAATTATTATAGGCATACACATCTTTACCTTATGCTTATTCGAATCACTCTTACTTTTTATAATACGAGTTACATAGGTCGATGACTCTTTAAAAATGGTTTTCAAGTAAAAGTGCAAAAAAGATTATGACGCAAACAAAATTGAGAACCTACACACATGTTTCAAAATATACATAATACTCATTTATATCCTGAGTGAGGGTTTTTCCTCTACAAGAGTCATGTGTCAACACCCGTGAAGTAAAATGTTAATTTTGTTGTATGAGAATCAAAAGCCTTGGGTTTGATTAAAATTATGTTAAACGATGATGAAAAAGAAGTTGAAATTGCAGATCGTATCCACAGAGAAAGTTTTCTTTGAATAATTGCTAAAGGGGCTGTGGTACAGTGAAGTAAAGTTACTCGGCTGAAGTACTCATCGATTTTAATTATAAACAAATATTATTAGGATCTGTTTGTTTACTCGTTTTATTTTTATCTCAAATATATATTACACTGAATCTTTGACATTTGCATTACAATATTAATGCCAATAATCTTAGCAGCGGAAGTAGTAGCAGCAATAAAAACTTTCATAGCAACAATAAGCGAAGTAATGTTAAATCTTACAACTGCGGGCTGGCGCGGTCGGCCGGCATGTTCATTTTGCTGCTAAATGTTGAGCACGAACCAAAAGGCACAGAACCACATGAATCAATTCTTGCTATTGTCATTAACAGTGATACGAAGTTTGCTCCCGAAGATGGACAGAGTCCGAAACGCGTCGCTACTACATTAAGAAAAATAACTAGGTGAAATTTAACTAAAGGTTTAAATAAAAAACCCTTAAAAACTTATTTGTTTTTGAAAACTCAAAGAAATTTATATTAAATATAATTAACAGTGTTTGAAAAAATTTTGGTTCATTGAAAGCGGAACGACAACACATTTATGCTGCAATCGTAGTCTATAGTTGTCAAATTGCGGAAAGTTTTGTACCTGGAACTTTATTACGGTAAGCAAATCCATCGACAATGAACTCTTAGTAGTTTTTAGTAAAAAAAATACGACTGTAATTGAAAGCAAGAAAGGTCGAATTGTTAGAGCTACTAAATATGAAGATTTTTCAAAGCAAAACCTAATACTAGGAAGTGCACGTTTGCAAAAAGCAAAGCGTTTTATTGGCATAATCGGTAGGATCATTAGGATTTAAATAGCTTGAAAGAAATGTATGTGAAGAGGTT
Organism: Melanostoma scalare; assembly: GCA_949752695.1. Classification (NCBI taxonomy): domain Eukaryota; kingdom Metazoa; phylum Arthropoda; class Insecta; order Diptera; family Syrphidae; genus Melanostoma; species Melanostoma scalare. Next base: position 185,538,500 of record OX456986.1, on the reverse strand, counting down.
AGTACATGGTCTAACTAGGAAGGTGATGCGTTATCTTCGCAAGCAATGAGAGAAGTTTTTTAATGGAAAGAAACTTTGAAAAATGGAAAGGTTCTATGCAAAGGAGTTTAATCCTTACTAATATTATAAATGTGAAAGTCACTCTGTCTGTCCGACTTTCTATGTTACCGTCTCCCGCCCAAACTACTAAACTGTTTGATATGAAATTTTGTACAGTGATAGTCTAGAACCTGAAGAAGGACATAGGCTATATATTTTATCCCTAAACTCCCACGGGAACGGGAACGTATACGGGAACTTAAAAGCTACAACACCGATTTCAAAAATTCTTCCACCGTTAGAATGCTACACTATCCTCGAGTAACATAAACATAAATTCATCCCCATATTCCTACGGGAACGGGAGTTCTTACTAATATAATAAGTGCGAAAGAAGCTCTGTCTGTTCGTCCTTCTATGTTACCATCTCTCGCCCAAACTACAGAACCGATTTAATTGAAATTTTATACAGAGATGATCTGGAACCTAAAGAAGGACATAGGTTACATTTTATTCGAATATTCCCACGGGAACCGGTATTCACTAATATTATAAATGCAAAAGTAGCTCTGTCTGTTCGTCTTTCTATGTTACCATCTCCCACCCAAACTAATGAACAGATTTAAATGAAATTTTGTTCAAAGATAGTCTAGAACCTGAGGAAGGACATAGGCTATATATTTTATACCTCAGTTCCCACTGGAGCGGGAACGTATACGGGAACTTTGTAGCTACAGCACCGATTTCAAAAATTCTTACACCGTTAGAATGCTACACTATCCCTGAGTAACATTAACTGTAAGTTATCCCCATAATCCTACGGGAACGGTCACCATATTCCCATGGGAATGGGAGTCTTTACTAATATCATAAGTCTGAAATTAAATCTGTCTGTCTAATTTTATTTGTTATCAAAAACCGCCCAAACTATTAAATTTATTTATATGAATTTAGGTACAGTCATAAAAGGTCATAGTCTTGAGCCTGAAGATGGACATAGGCTATAAGTATATGTTATCACTGTATTCCCACAAGAATGCAAACGTAAACGGGAACCTAGAAACTGCTGAACTGATTTCAAGAAGTATTTCCCCGTTAGTATTTAGTATTTATTTAGTATTTTAGTATTTATTTGAATATTAACATCTAACACAGTAAGAATACACTTATAAAGTTGTGAAAGATAGAATTTAAAAATTTATATAAACTTAAATAAAGAAGAAGTTAGAATGCTACACTATCTCAAAGTAACATTAACTTCAATTTATCCCCATATTCCCATGGGAACGGAAGTACTTACTAATATTATAGATCCGAAATCAACTCCGTCTGTCAGTTTTTCTTTGTTACCATCTACCGCCCAAACTATTGAACCTATTGGTATGAGTTTTGGTGCAGAGATAGTCTTGAGCCTGAAAAAGGACATGGGCTGTATTTTTTATCCCAATATTCCTACGAGAACGGCAACGTACCTTGAAACTCCTGATTCGATTTCAAAAGTTTTTTCACCGTGAGGTGATTTCTGTCAAATTGTCTATTACACAGTTGACCTGAGAAGAAATGTCTATCTTGATCTTCAAATAAATATTGGCAATAGGTAATGACTGTGTGAAAAGTCGATTTCGGCCCCGACTAATGAGATAGTTAACCATATAAACTAATAAATTATGTTTGACGTATTGGGGGATGTTTTCGAATGTCTATCAGTAGACAATATTATGGACACAGAGAAAGTCACATCACACTCTATAGAGTTTCTCAATGCCTTAGAATTATCAGGAGTGAATGCAAGTTGGTGTTCCAGTGCCAATAATGAGTAATCTAGAACTGTACACAGCTACAAATTACACATCTGGGATGCGGCATTATAAAAGTTTTAATAATGACTGGAACAACGTAAAAAACTATTGATTCCCCGTATTTCTTTAATTCCCACTGATTAGTCATTTTAGTTTAAAAGAGTGTATCAAACTAGCAAAACCTTCTTATTTGACAAAAGAAAGAAAAAGTGAGAACGTCGTGTGCAAAAATGTACTGAATTAAAATAATATAAAAATAGTTTACTAAAACGCATGAATATGTCTTATTTGCAAAATATATTCCACGCGGACGCAGTCGCGGGCACAGCTAGTGCTTTAATAAAGATCAAAACGTGGTCGTTAGTTGACCTGTTAAGTAAGCAAAAACCTATGGGCTGGGTTTTCAGCATTGAAAAGTTTGGTGTCAATTTCTAAGAAACTTCATCAGTTATCAGATACGCAGCTATGTATTTATAAAAAATTTGAGTAATTTCAGTACTTCTGACTTTAACTGCAGAAATTTATCCACACCTTTGGATGCTGGATATCAATGAATAGAGTTTACCAAAAAGAAAACAAGCACTCGTTTATTTGGCTATTTCTTCTAGGCCGGATATTCTGTGTGAAAACTTTTAAGGTGCAACACTGATCTTCATTCGGAACACAAAACTGGTGCTCTCAAGCTCCATTATCACAAAGATGGACACCCCATACCTATAATGCTACAATGATGCCGACTAGGTAGGAGACACAAGCGATAGAAAGCCTACACAGGCACAGGGTATTCATTCCTCGTACGAGTAGCTGGCTGAAAGTGTTTTTTTCTGTGAATCAAAGTAAGTGCACTAAGCAGTACGGAGGAAAAGCACATCGAACTTTCTCCAACAGTTTTATTTTGAGTTTCTTCCATCCATATCCATCCATAGGTCGATCAAACCTCTCTCCTCACAAGTAGCATCTTCATTTTCTTTCTTCTACTTTTTCTGCCTCTCCCTTTTGTTGCGGCTACAGAAAGTGCTGACAAAGTACAAAGCATGGAAGAATAAAGACCAAGAGAGAAAGCCATTACTTATCTTGCCCCGCAACTTCCATTTGTTTACATTGCTGCTTTTGAGTTCAAAATCCGAAAATAAGATGGTGTCTGTTGTTTAAAGTTATTAAATCACCTAGTACCTAGTGGTATTTTTTCTATCGTATGGCTGAAGTTCTGGAGGCTCTTCCACCAACAACGGTAGCAGAAAGTTGCTGACAACATAACACTTATACCTACACTGGTAAAAGCCCAGAGCCCAGCGTAACGGTACTTTTTCCACTTTTCTGGAGTCCTTGCTGGGGGCGAGTCCTGAACTATTCAGTTCGATGCCAAAGTCTTTAACTACGGACTTCGAACACAATCCTTTATCAAAGTAAATGTTTTGGTAATTTAACTTTACACATCTGCATATCTGTTTTTGGTCGTCCTTTATTTTTTGAGAGTCTTTATGCAACACAAAGGAAGGCAAAAAATCAAAAGCGCTCGTAAAAACTTACATTTCAGCCACTTATTGTACCGAGAAACAACTCGTCGACTTATAATTTACAGTTGAAAATTTTTTTGACAAAATGACAAGAATATTGAAATAATTCACTTTCAAAACACCGATTTTTCCCTTCACAATAGATGATTGATACGAATTGAAATTAATCCATTGACAAACTAAGATATTAGATATTAAAAAGTTTATTCATTCATTTAAATCTTAAAACTAGTACAGCAACAAAGATGTTTAAGTGAATAAATAAAGGCTATCATTCTTTAACATAAAGTTAGTGTTGAATGATGCTTTCTTGAATTAATTGTATATTGATAATAACTGATGTGGGGTCATATTTAATTAAAAAACAATAAATAAGTTAAAAATTTTTAAAGGGTCTTACAATGATAAATCTACTGAGAGTAAAATGATAAATGTTTAATTGAAAATTGAGAAAAAAAAAAAAAATAGCAGAATGATAGATTTGTTCTAGTTTACAGCATTAGGATTCATATATGTATTAACAATAGTTTTCGGTAGAGATTAAGTCAACAGTGAATACCAGTCTTTTACTTTTTTAGAAATGAGCTTATATTTGGAGTTGTTGTTGATAGGCAGAGGCATTTTTTTTAAATATTTTCGGCGTTGCGGCGCGGCGCGGCGCCGGCCGGCGCCGGCGGTGTAAAAGTGAGAGAAATTAGCTTTGTGAACTGAGGGTACATTGACAAGGTGCATATTATTTATTCTTAGGTTTTATAATTGCGAGGTTCTACTAGGAATATTACCACTTTGCTTGAAAAATTCTTTTAGTACTTTAAAAATATATAAATGTCTCATAGGTAGAATTCGTAATTCCTTGTATAAAGGCCAACTGTGCGTGTATCGACTTTTGTTACAAATAATTCGAATAAGATGTTTTTGAGCAATAAGTAAAGGTCTAAAAGTATTTGCATAGGAACCACCCCAGGAACTAGATAAACCATATTGCAGTTTAAAGTGCGCAAGCCCATAATATATTGAAGTCAAAATCTTTTTCGAACAGAATGGTTTCAAAAGGAACATTTTTCTCGTAACTGCCATCATATGATTTTTAATACCTATTGTTGGTATGGTCTTTCCAATTAAGGTTTGAATCAATTGTAACACCGAGAACCGAGATACTTATAACTCATCACAGAATCTATTTTAAAACAGGAACTTGAACAACGACCGTTGTGTTCGAAATTTGATTTACCTCAATCATGAACTGGAAAGCTGAATTGTTTACAGCTGGAAGCATGGAAAAGCAAATTGTAATTATAAGAACAATGACCAGATGTTCTAAAGGTCATAAATCTTCTGTTTCCAGGTTCAAAACAATTCAAATAGGCAAAGCTAACACACATCGTGTTTCAAGGCTCGTTAATGATAACACTGTCACCACTAATAATTTTTTTTCTCAAAACGGGGAAATTTGTAATCCATATCATTTTTCTACTATAGTTACATATGTTTGTATTTAAATAAAAAAGTTTAACAAAATTTTTAACTAGGTAGGTACAACTGAAAAAATACATTCATTTTTACAAATACGCACAGTAGAAGTTCAGCCAATGTTGAATCGTTTATGATAATTGTCATCACAAATCTCATCTGAAAATAGGAACCGAAATCATTTTAATTAAATTACATCAGTGTGTGTATCACGTTTCACGCGCACCTTTATATATTTCGTATTCATTCATTATATTCAATCTTAGAGAATAAGAAAATTTTCCTCATTTCACGATAAAAATGTTAAGATTTATGTTGTGTTTAGCTGAAACTAAACTTGCATTGAATTCTTTACCACCGAGAACGTAGTTTCACTGTTGAAAAAAGCAACAGTTATGATGTCCTGGGCTTTTGTAATTGTGTATACTTGGAAGCTATGCCCTAGTTTTTAGTTGATGTATGATCGAATTGAATATTTTATCCAGCGGATAGGTATTCGGATAATTTTTACAGCGCATGCTTCTTTCTCTGAGAGTGTTCAAGCTTCAAGCTTTTACTCCAAAGAGAAAGTCATGAGAATGAGAAGAGCATGATTGGGTATGGGTAGGCGCTAGGCGGTAGGGAGGGTATCCATCCATATCCATCCAAACTGCAAACTCAAGGCAAAGGCACACTAACCTAGTGTAAGTGGAAGTGCTTTTCCCTAGTAGTGGCTTCTGCTCATTTTTCTTTAAATTTTCTCAGATAATCACAACAAACAGTGTTTGCTTCGAATTCTATTCGATATTTTTGTGTTTTCTCATCATTTTCGCCAAAGTTGTTGTCGGTTTCTAGGACACTGCACTCTCAAAGTCTTTGGCTCACAGTATTGTCCTAGTATAGTACATCCAACAATTTGCCACTCACTCTGCAAACACATACAACTCTCTGAAATCATGTACAAGAAAAAAGCAACAAATTCGAGATATCTATCCATCCTGTCAGTTGTGTGGTTAGTTGATATGGTCGCAAACACAGTCTAATTCGAATACTTGAATGGTCTGGAAGGGTTTTCTCACTACGGATTATTTTATTATAACGAGTTGTTGTTTTTTTACTACTGAAAAAAGCATGTTTGCTCTCGTCTTTAGAGTACTATAAGTTCTTCTTTATTGTGGATATATGTTCGAAAAGAAATTAAAAAATAAGTAAATTAAAATAGAAAAATTAAATAAAGCAATCCCTCCATTTAACTTGTCAATCTACAGGTAAAGTGAAATGTAAAATTTAAAAATGATAAACTTTTTTAATGGTATGTTCGGTTGAAGTTCAAACCTTTCACTGAAGGCGAATACTAATAATTGCTGTAAATGCAGATTAACCTTAATCCAAATAATCTTTCAGTGGAAACAAATATGAAAAGTTGTGCCTACGACAACAAACACCAACGGGTTAAGTCCATTCGGGATATTAATCGCGATTAATTGATTGAGGAAAGTGGATTTAAATAGACATTTAAGGATCGTTGCCTTTGTGAAACAAAAGTTGTTGTTTGGTTTTGAGTGTCTAATGAGCAAATCAGTACGTTTGTGTTTCTGTCAAATGCAATCGGTTACAGAAATATTTTTTTTTTAATTGTGCTTCAAGCAGCAAGTTCATATTTGTAGTTTTGCATTTGTTGCATAATTTACAAAAAAAAGGGAATAAGAGGATTTCTTGATTTACGTATTGTTGGGTAAGTGAAAACATTGTAACTCGTTACTCCTTTCAAGGTAGGCTTGTTTGAATTATTGATTTAATTTTATATTTATATGTAGAAGTTTTACACAATCATACACGTTAGTATTTGATTGTCATTTAGTTAACTTAAACCAAGAGAATTCTTTTCCGTTCTCCTTTATGATACCGAATTGTGATGCATCCACAAAAAAGCCTAATATTTTGTTGATTTGGTTTATTTCCTGGGGGTTCCGTCGATGATGTGTCTGTTCATAAACCAGACTTTTCCATTTATATATTTTCCGATCTAATTAAACAGTAGTGGTGCCACCAAACTCAAATTCAAATACCAAGGACATTTATTTGGCATGGATGCACGAATAAAAGTAGACGAGCATCAATGTGTAGCATAGATTATGAGCGGACGTGCTTTTATGCTCAATATTAGGAATTCCTTTCTAATCTAGTATATACATACATATCTACTTGAAAACATTCGTAAACTAGGGAGTCAGCACAGCATATATGTGAATTAAGAATTTGCCATAAATAGGAACTAGGTATATTAGTTTTATGTTTCTGTGATGCTAAGGAAAATTAAGATGCTTGATGCGCATAATATCTTACGTGATTCAGAAACTCAAAAGATGTGAAGTTTGGATGATTCGTTTGCATTAAATGTTAAAACGTTTCTGGTTGAACCAACAGGCACTTATTAGGAATGATAAATCCTTACACCTATAGAGTAATTTTCTAAGCCAACGAATTAACGAATTTTATTTTCTTGATTAGCAGTATGCTTCTCGCATATCACATGAATTTACAAGTCAAGAGCTCATATAATGATGCCAATCAAATTATGTTTAGTCAATGAGACAATGATATATCCAACTGCTGGTTAAAAAACTATCTCATCTCGATTGAAAATAATTCCTGAATTGTATCTGAGAGCAATGTTATTATACTGGCTAGAAAATAGAGAACAGTAAATAGAGAAGCTTCTTCTTCTTCTTCTTCTTTCCATTTCCGGCGTTACGAGTAGTGATCTTGAAGCGATCACAACTCTCCCACTTTTCTGCTTCACACTAGTGATCCGCCTGTGGGGTACGCCGCGTTGACCTCAGAAAGCGTCGGCAAGCCTCCCGGTTTTGGATTGTTCCATGTCTGAGGCCAACCAAATGCTGCTGTTTTTGCATTTGCTTGTACCAGGAGTGTTTTGGCCTGCCTTTTCTTTTTCGTCGCGAATTTGTTGAAACGTTGTACGATATTGCCTTTTGGACGGGGTTCTGAGGATCTCTCCTTTGAACATGACAATACCAACTGAGCCGGTCGTGCTGAATTTTGTCCAAGATGGTACTTTTGACATGAAGGCTTCCACGGATCTTAGTACTTCTAATTCGATCAAGCTTTGTTACTTGTAAATAGAGAAGCTTCTGTGGAACTATTAAACGTCTCCACTTTATTTGGCTTCTTATTGCTTTAACCAATTCATATTGCAACTTGGAGCAATTTGCATATAATTACATAGCACATACTTTCCTATCTCCCTTACTCACCTCTTGACAAAAAGTTTTGTACTTTCCCTCAGTTGAAACAAGTCAACTTGATTTTATTTGAAATGACCCAACAGTGTTGAGAGCTTATTTCAATCTTCGGTGAATTTTATTTGTGCTTGAATTCATACAAACGAAAAGTAATTATTAATCAATATTTATATAAAAATAAATAGAAAATGAACAAATATTACAGCTGACTATGCTTCCATCCACACGTAATAAATTAGTTAAGTGTTTTCATTCCTATCTTCAAGCGCACACGAAATTAAATATTCTGTAAAAAAAATTTGATATGAATGAACTGTTGATCGTGGTCATTGCGGTAATAGGTATTTCAGACTGATACAAACCGTTTGAATGTAAAATGGCGCATATTTTTAAGGCCTTCAAAATGTTAAAACGTGTATAAATTATTAGTTTACATTTCTTTCTACCTCATCAAATGTTTGCCGTTTCAACCCCTTGATCTGTCCTGCAAGGCCGTGTTTTCCCAACATAATTCTATCATATCTTGGTATGTATAATGTAGATAAGCTTTTGTTTAAAGCGTGTATATGTAGGTATATTAAATACTGATGGTATTCAAGCAGTATCGTTATAAAATGAGTTTTTGTAGGAACTTATTTAAGGGGGGAAGCTGGTCTAGAATTTTGTCTTAAAAGGTACTTTAGGGTCCTAAAAATAACATACCAAAGGATGGATGCCGGCAAAAATGTCTGTATGCCCAAACTTTCCATTCTGCCCCTCAGGTATGCCATATGATTTTATAGTACTTAAAACTTTAAACGCGTTTTTCTCGAAATCACTTTTTTTGAACTGGCCGAAGACATAACTCGAGCAAATCTTCACCGATCTATTCGAAATTTCGACAGTGCATTCGAAATACCTTTCTCCGGAGACGTACGTAGGATTTTATTTATTTATTTATTTGTTTATTTCATCAAGCAGATATATAAAATACAGCATATATAATATAATCTTATAGACTAAAGAATTCAATAGATAAAAATGAAAATAGAGAAAAAATTAAAAGAAAATACTAGTAATAAAGAAAAAATGAAAATAAAAGACGTATCCGTGGATAATGAAAAACTGGAAACTAAACTTAAACCACCAGTTAAGATTTTAAATAATTCAAGATGCTTTTTTTAAAAGACTCGCGGCTTTGGTGAGAAAAAAAATCTACATGAATACAAATTTTTTTATATTGCATATTTTTTTTTAATCAACAATTTTGTCGTTTTTTTTTATAGTGAACATTTTAATGTTTTGTTCAAACGTGCACCATTTCGCGAACAAACAAAATATCGAAAAAATCCTACGTACGTCTCTTACTGTTGTTATATAGAAACTAAAAATTAAGAAGGTTACATCTTCGGCCATGGACCCGTCTTAAAAATGAGGCGCCTCCGAAAAAATGCTGGACAGCCGCCATTTTGAATTTAATTGACACGAAAAAATTTGTATTTGTATATTAAAACCTAAATTATAAAACCTCTTTCACAGATTTTCGATTGATCTTTTTATTAAGTCACAAAAAATTCATAAATTATGCCCATTTTTTCATTCTCTAGACCAGCGTTGTTTACACAAAATTGCGGAAAAACTAAAAATTGTCAGGACCACCTGTAGAACTTGCAGTTACCTAAGTCTTATAATATAAAATTATGTACTTTAATTTAACATTTCAATGAAAAAACTAGCATCATCTTAAAATTCGTGCGAACTCTTGTAACACTGGGAGATTTTCAACTGAAACAACTGCAATGAGCTCATTTCAGATTGACCAATAGAAAACTTTTTTTATCAGGAATAACTGAGTGGTTTCGTTTTAAGCGAACTAACACTAATCACACGACTTTTTTCTCCCCCTCAGTTCCCGTTTCCGTAGAAGCCCAATGCTTTTAATAGGTACTCTGTTATTTGGCACGGAGACTACTGTAACAAATCAAAAACCATGAAAATTAGTGCAGCCGTTCTCGAGGTAAAAGTTATAAGTGTTAGAACAAACCGAACTTTGTTTTGTACCTATATTAACTTTTATTCATTTGCTTATGTTAACGGAGTGAAAAATAAATTTGCAAAAATTATTTGAAATACTAACAAGCTACCAGAAAAACCACAATCATTGAAATTAAAAAAATTACCGTTATTTAGTTTTGAACATATTTTTTGTTCTACATTTTGACATACTTCATTGAAAAATCTTAAATATATACAAATGACTTTGGTAGTAGGTACCATCTTTTGTTCTCTGGAATTGGAATAGGCAAATCCTTAAGACGTTAAATCCATGATGGTGTATAAATTCGTTCTTTGAAAAATAAGGAATGGAATTCAACTTGATAATTCTAAATATTCCTCACAATTTTTATACGATCAAACGATATATTCATGGATGAAAATCAATTCTACTAGTGTTTTACAAAATATTAATTTTAAAAATGTGCGTACATCTTTTGACGTTCAAAATAAGTATTAATGGCTGGGTTCCAAATACATAATATGTATCCTCATTTTAAAGTAACGACCTAGCTAGCCATATGTAGAGAGAAAGCAAAGCGTATGGGTCTGAAAAATCAAAACAATTTCGCTTAACATAACCAACAAGCGAATGTGCTCTTAGAATCATATCTTATATATAAAAATGAATCGCAAAATGTGTTGGTAAGCGCATAACTCAACAACGCCTGGACCAATTTGGCCAATTCTTTTTTTGTTGTGTTTGTTATTGTCAGGAGAAGGTTTTTATGACATACAAAATTTAAAAAATGATATTCCCACAGGAACGGGTTTGGGAACGGAAACTTAGAAACTACTAGACAGGTTTCTAAGACGATTCCAGCATTAGGGGTGCTACATTATCCCCCTCCATCAGTAATTTAGATTATATTTCATCCCTATTATAAAACGGGAACAGAAACGGGAACGAGAACCGAAACCTTAAAGTTGCTTGAAAGATTTTAAAAATTCTTTTAACTCTTGGATGTTACATTCATCCCTTAGTGACATAGACTTATGAATCATTCCTGTCAAGGTTTGATCTCTATATTCCCACAGAAACGGGTTTTAGAATGGAAACTTAGAAACTACTGGAGAGATTTCTAAAACTCTTCGGCATTAGGAGTGCTACATTATCCCCCTCCATCAGTAACCTAGACTATATTTTATCGCTATAATCCGACGGGAACAGAAATGGGAACGAGAACCGAAACCTTAAAATTACTTGACCGATATCAAAAATTCTTTCAACTCTGATGTTACATTATCCCTCAGTGGCAATGACTTATAAATGGTTCCTGTCAAGGTTTGTTCCCCATATTCCCACAGGAACGGAAATAAAAGAAAGCGCGGATATTCCGACAGGAACGGGTTTGGCAAAGGAAACTTAGAAACTACTGGACAGATTTCTATAACCCTTCCTGCATTAGGATTGCTACATTATCCCCCTCAATTAGTAATTTAGATTATATTTCATCCCCGAGAACCGAAGCCTTAAAGTTACTTGACCGATTTCATTTCATTGTCCCTCAGTGACATACTTTATACTTTATAGTCTAAGAGCTGGAAGCAAATTTTTGGAGTGGAGTGATAACCAAAAAAAATGCACATGTATGTGTAGATACACGCACCATTATATCAGATTCAACCGTCTGGCAGGTTTCTTTTTCAGCCGGGGGCGGGGGTGGGCGTTCGAAAATGGTAATTTTTTAGATTTTGAGGTCGAAGTGATAACCACATAAATGATACATCAAAAAATCAGAAAAATGACCCTGATTACAAAAAACTCGGTCCCAGACGATTTGGTTTCAGCCTACTGCTTGCCAGACGCATTTTAACACTTTTCAAGTGCATTTTTCAGCTTAAAGCACTAATAACATTTTTCCTATTACATATAACCAAGAAAGTGGTACGCCAAAAAATAAGAAAATTTACCCTGATTTCAAAAAAGTGCGTTCCAGACGATTTAGTTTCAGCCTACTGCTTGCCAGACGCACTTTAACATTTTTTTAAACGCATTTTTCAACTTAAAGTACTGATAACTTTTTTCTTATCACATGTAACCAAGAAAATGGTAAGCCAAAAAATCACAAAAGTTCCCCCGACTACAAAAAAGTGTGTCCAAAAGGATTTGGTTTCAGCCTTCTGCTTGCCAGACGCATTTCAACATTTTTGAAATGCATTTTTCAATTTAGCTGATAACTTTTTTCTTATCACATTTAATTAAGAAAATGGTACGCCAAAACATCAGAAAAATTCCCCTAATTACAAAAACCTCAAAATCTGAAAAATTACCATTTTCGAACGCCCACCCCCGCCCCCGGCTGAAAAAGAAACCTGCCAGACGGTTGAATCTGATATAATGGTGCGTGTATCTACACATACATGTGCATTTTTTTTTGGTTATCACTCCACTCCAAAAATTTGCTTCCAGCTCTTGGTCTATTATACTTATATTTCACATATTTCCACGGTAACGGAAGATTCACACAGGAACGGGGCTAGGAACGGAAACGTAGAAACTACTGGACAGATTTCAAAAATTCTTTCGTCATTGGGATGCCACATAATCCCAAAGTAAAAACAATTATTTTTCTTCCCCAAGTTCCCACATAAGCGGAAAAACGAGAACGGGAACCTTAAAGCTACAGACCCGAGCAACGCCGGGTGGCTCAGCTAGTACCTAATAAATAAGACTTTTGTAAGGAATCGTTGAACCCAACATTCAAAGCCCTGAATTTTTCCAACAAGCATGGTCTGAATCAATTTGGTAAAGTTTATATGAGAATATAAGTACATTTTTTTAAGTTCAATTTTAAACAATTTTAATTGCAGCTAACGGTCTATGAAAAAACTTCTTTTTCAAACGTACATATCTTCATACAAGTGTGCTAAAAAAAATCTTGTTTTGTAGGCAACCCACCAACGCGTTCAGATAAACGTTGAATTTATTTCAACTATCATATAAGGAAACAAAGTATAGTCTTTTTATGGTAAAAGAACATACGTTTGTTCACCACAATAGGAAAAAAAAATTTTAAAAAAATAAATGGAAATCGATCGGCCCCCAAACAACAAAAGTTTTTGGTTCAAAAACTTTACCCGTAAACTTTGATAAGATTTGTGATTTGCATTAAACTCTGTACTTTTTGAATTCAAATCCAAGTGAATTTATTTAAATTCACTTATAATGTGATTAATGTTCATCCGATTCGAGCTAAAAGTTCGTTTCCTCCTTCCAGATTACTATGTCAAGAACAACAGTCTACGTAGAAGTGGCAAAATGTCATCTGTTTAATCGACCGTAGCACTGAGGCTGCATCGAATATTTATGAGAAGTGTTTGGTTTGAGTCAAATCTGTGAAACAAGAGAGACAGAAAGAGGAGCAAGCCAGCACCTCCACTGTGACATATGGAAATGGGTGTCGTAGCTGGTATTATTACTTAGACAGGTCGCCAGATTGCTTAATGGCTTCATTTGCTGGTAGTGTCAAGTCCTACAGTGGTTTTGCAAATAGCTGTATTAGAACGGGAAGTCCATAGAAGGATGGATCGGTCAGGTGTAATTGCGTTGTATTAACTACTGCCATTGTCATGTTAAAGTGTCAAATTTAGAGAGATTAAGTCACAAATTGTGGTCGAGATTTCTATTAGATAGGTAGGTAACTAATGGAAGGATTACACTCAGGCAGAGAAATGGAAGTTTATTAGGTAGAACTTGATAAAGGTATGGGCAAAGTTTGTTTACAAGTTGTCTGGAATTAAAAAAGTAGCTTCTTTCTTGTTGGAGACATGAAGAGTTGTTTTTGAAAAAAAGGATTTTTCTGTAGGGCAAATAAATAAAAAATTTCTAAAAGTGATTTCAACACACAACGACCTTCATAGATAGAAGCAAGTGTGATTGCAATTAATTACAATCCAGCAGTGTTTTAGTGTTGAAAGTATTAATACTTATGATAGTTTACAACTTAATGAAAAGTAATTTTTTATAATAGAATAGAGGCAATACAAGTAATTCAGTCTTTTGAATTCGTAATAGATCGACGATGTGGTTCAAACTGACAAAGGAATTACTTTATTTTCTTTTTATTTCACGTTGCCATGATTATTTTTGTAAACTAAAGATTATTTATTAAATTTTGTTAGCTAAAAAAATGAAACCAGTTTTATGTCGACCAATAGAATTCCTGCTCTCGTTAGCTCTTTTGCAGTTTGCAGTTATTGAGTGGTTTTGCTAATAAATAGCATTTGTAGCATTCGAAATGGTTTAAGCCTAGATCTGTTTATAGTTTAGAGTTGAATCGGTTGGATGGTTATAAAGATTTCTTAAATGAGCAAAAACTTTGTCGTACGATATCATTCGAAAGGGGTCAACAATTATTTCTTCAACCTCAAAACTGTATTGAATATGATTTTTATATCTCGATTTCATAGGTTGCAGGTAAATAGACTCCCGAATTTTTAGTTTAGCATTTATTGAAAAATTGCGGTCATTACTTTTTTATACTGAGCTGAATCATTACGATTTTTTTTAAATTTTCTTGGTTATGTTTAAAAAAAAATTAGTAGGTATGTAAAATTTATTATATTTGAATTCATCAAGTTTGCTTGATGAAATCAAATATAAAACACTTAAAGAACTATTCGAAATATGCGAAATTTCGAAATGAGAAAAATAAATTATAAAAAATATTGCTTTCTGAGATGGACAGCACCGTTTTGTCATAGGGCATCACTTGTGTTGTTTGAGATTTCAAGGGTTGTGAGTTGTAGCCTCTCAGTTTCGCCAAAATTCGTAATTTATAAGTTTTTTTGTAAATCGATAGCAAAAATATATGAACGTGTAATTTCAAATTTGAGGGATCCAACTCAGTCTATTTTTCGCCATTCTTCTAACTTCTGTATCAATAAAGTCAGACACTTCAGACTTGCATTATTTATTATAAGATCTGAAAAAAGGCAACTCTCCTAAAAACTCTTTGTCTATCTTCAATTGAGTATTTTCGGTCTCCCATTTATGTGTATGTACAAATGTACATTGTACACATATGCTATTTTCACAAGATTTTAAAATTTGTTTTTGGTGATATTATCAGTTTGAATGAAATATTTAAAAAAAGAGACTAAAATTAGTAGTAGTTCAAGATGAATGTGCTTTTTTTTATAATGGTTTGTAACGTCTACGAATGTCAGTTTTACCATTGTTTATCATAACCTTTATGCTTAACGACTGCTGAAATTCTTTTGGCATACAAATATAAGTTTCTTAAAATTTCGACACTCTTCAGAAGTAAATAAATTTCTGATCTCAGCTTTTATCAATCTTTTTGATTTGAAAGAAACAGATCAACTTTTTGTTTGTGCAATAACAAGAGAATAATGCTTGGCTTTTGAAAGAGTGTAAGAAATAAAGTCCTGTTTCCACACTACAACCTCGGCCAGGTGTCCATGCGATTCAATATAAATGTCCGCGCTAGTGAAGAAGTAGTAAAACTAAAACTATTATTCTCAACTACTACAAATCAAAGTCAACATATTTCATACTTAGATTTTATATAAACTAATTATTTCCCTTCGGTTTGTAAAACTAGCGAAAAACAGTGAAAAGATAATAACAATTTGAGAGTCTAGTCCAAGACTATTTTTTCTTAGACATAGACACTAAATAAACGAAACCGAGTATTGCATGATTTATAGAATCTTTGAGTATACCTAGCGCAAAAAAAAAAACTAAAATTAATCAGCCTTAGGTCAGAACGAAAAAAAGGAAGCGGTTTCTTATTGGATTGCCCATAAGCAAGGTAAAATATACAATGTCCTTAAGGCTTTAAGACACCCCTTAATCTCAATTTAGTATATGACCCAGAGGGTTAAGGTGTAGAACTTTGTATGTGCATGTGAACATATAATTGTGACCTAATTTCACACTCGACAAGGATAAATTTCCGCACTTGGACATCGTCCTGTAGTTCATTCCAGTCGATTTGAAAAGCATAAAAGCTTTTGAGAAAGTAAAGAAGGGTGAGAACGAACACTTAGTGTTTTTTTTTGAAACGTTTCAACTTGCGTCGTCGGCGTTGGTTGCCCAATGCTGGTACAGCAATGAAAACATCTGATAGATATATACATACAAAGTAAATTGTCAGCATTAAGTTTGTTGAATGCTCCATTTGTTACTTAGGGATCTGCAATTTGTTTCTTGTGAAATTCATTCAGCTGCTGTCCCTGATAAAAGCATTGTGTCCGAGTATTAAAAAGGTCTTATCAAAAGAGATCGACTTGGTAGATTTGAAGATTAGAGCAAAATTATTTTCGTTTTATATAATTGAGAAGCCCAAGTTTTGTGCTGTTAAAATCGTATACACGATTCCATTCATACATCGAGGTAAGTAGCTACTGTACTACCATAAAAACCAATTACCAAATAAAGTAATGGAGGTAAACATTTAAACGTTTCCAATTTACGAATTCTTTTAGAGAGGCAGAAAGAGTGAGAGAGAGAGAGAGAGAGAATGGGGAGAAAAAAAAGACTATTTGGATTCCCTTACACATCGTAAGAAAACTTTATTTTCAGATAGTATCTATTATTTTTGAAAAAAAACATTTGGCTATCGAATTTGGAGAAAAACACACAAGTTTATTGAAATCGAGATTCTTCCGTTTCTATTTCCGTTCGGTTTCTTTACTGTAAGTGTTTTTATTTTGCTTTCGATTTCATTCAAGAAAAAAAAAAAACTGTCAATATAAAAAGCAAAAAGAAGCAAGTAACACAATTTGTAAGAAAAATGAATGTCAATTTTTAACCATTATCGCATTTCTAACAGGCAGGCAGGCGCGCCTCATTCTAATCGTTGTGACATTAGTTTGGACTGTTGTCATTGTTTTTGAAACCGTATCATACGGGTGTTTCCATAGCACTTTGAGTATCTGTCGGTTCGTTTATGTTTGACTTTTGGTCGTACCTATCTGCAATTTATTTATCTGTAATTCCGCTTCGATAGCAAAAAAAAAAAAAATTAAAGAAACGGCTTGCGATCCTTTTGCTATCTTCTAGGTTCGAGTCATAGGTATAATCATCACTAATCTAAGCAGACATCGAAAATGCGAACTTTGGGGAATTGTATTCAAGTAGGTTATCCTTTTTTGTGTTGGTACATACATATGTTCCTTTGGCATTTTCTTAAAGCGCTAAGAATTTTGTTAAAGGAAAGAAATAAATATTTTTTTTTGTCAACAAATTTCACATTTGATGGCTGGGCAATGCGAGCTGAAGTGCTTGCTTCATAGTTGCGGTGGGTTTAAGCATTTTGTTATTTACTTGCTAATATAAAATTGTCTTTTTCAATTGACATTTAAAATAAAAATTGCATTTAATCATAAGTAGTATTCGTTCATGTGTTCGTGCTACCTCAACCACTTTTAAGAAGAAGCAAACCACTATTCCTTGTACGTAAAGCAAATTTGGTATTCATTTTATCTTCGAAAATCCATGATTTCTTTTTTAGGCTTATCAATGCGTATTCAATGAACACAAACTTATGTGACTCAAATTTTTAACCCGCATATGAATATCATATCATTCATATTATAATTATATGCCAACATTCAAAATACCACACGTGATATAATCCCATTTCCAAACACCGCAAATGGGTAACCCACACAATTTAATAACACAAATATTTTTGCGAAATCCACCCCATTATAATTTGAAGTCACCCTAATGTTTTATGTGATATATGTACATACTTTGGGTCGTCGAATTCTGGTATACAGGAAAGGTGACACATATAAAAGCTTTTTACTGAATTTACTTAATAGTTAGTAACCATTCATTTTCTCCTACTAAAAGTCCAATTATGGAATTTCCTCTATACTTTGCGCACCGTTGCGTTGTGCTGCCACGTTTTTCTTCGTCACCTTCTTATATATTCAAAATTCAAAGGCCACTTTACACGAAGTCTGAAACAACTAGAGGCTTGGGAGTAGTATTATACCCTCATGGATACCTCACTTTAAGTACTCACATCTACCATATCCAATAAAGGCCTTGTAGTGTCGACAAGTGCTTCTAGAGGTTTTTAGAGCCATATGCATTGCCATATTGTGGTGGTATAAATTTTTGTAGCATCTTATGTTAGCTAATTAAGAAAAGTTTATAAACGGCCCACGAAAGACAATAGGTAAACTTAAGTAATTTTGACGGTATCTACTTTCCACGTTTATTTGCTTTTTCTCAGTCCTCAGCTTTAACCACCCTTAAGGAAGACGATTGCAGATCTGATCCTTTGAGGGTTAAATATGTGTCAGGATAGTCGTGATGAGTTTTTCTTTTTTATGTTCATACCTACAATAAACCAAAGCATATATTCCTTTTTTGTTTACCTATTTATTAATCATTATACTTTATGTAATGAAATGAGCCGCCATAAACCTGTACTAAATTAAATGTTCTGTTGAACAATTTTCTGAGTAAATGAAATTAAATTAAATATCGTCTTGCAAAATATGTTTTGCTTTGAAAAAACTGCTCTAAGCTATAAACTTTTGAGAATAAGTTAATTTTACAAAAATATAGCTTTTCGGATTACAGTCTTTATACGTATGTAATTTCTTCTAAAAAAGACTTACCATGATGCTTCATTTGAGAACCATGATGTTTTTAAACAAATAAAATACAAAACATGTTCGAGTTGACTATAGCAGCTTAATTTTCCTAATGCTTTTCCACTTTAAAAAAGGTTTTTTTTTTTATTAAACACTACACTTTTTATATGCTCAAAAAGGAAAAAGCTATGTGCAGAGCAAGGCAGAAAAATTGAGAACAAAACAAAAATAATTCGTCCCTACATGTAACACACATAAAATTTATAGCATATCGTTCGTTTGGCAATAAATCAGAAAATAAAATACTAACCAGAAAGGTAGGCGAGGGTATATGGATACTTCTATACCGACGCGACGGTAACCTCTGCCAGTTATTGATGGTCTTCGTAAAAAGCAGTTTATATTTTTGCGGGCACCACAAACATACCAAGTTTGTAAGCTGGACGGAACATCATACCGTAATATGGGAATGCATTTCGAAACCGTATATAGAAAAGGAAATGAAAGGGATATAACTTTGTTGAAAACGGAATGTATCATGGTACGTTTTAAGTGGAAGAGATGCTTTTTTAAATAAATTCATCAAACCAATCATGTTATTTGTTATTTATTTCTATTTGAATTGGAAGTTTAAGTTTAAATGATATTTATTTTGGTATCCGTCTGAATGGAACAAGTTAGACAATGTGAAGTAATGACGATTTAAATAAGTTCATATGAGCAAATATTCTTTTTTCCATCCGGTCCGGTCCGGTTCTGACAGGTAAGGTTGTGAGAAATGAGCTGGGTCCCGCAGTTACCCGCTCTGTTTCACCACCGTATGTATGGATGCAAATTTGTTTGCATGAGTTTCCGAACTCCTCTTTAAATTTATTTAGTCAAAATTTTGATAAGAGCTATTGTTTTAAGTGAAAACGTCAGTTGTGAAAAATCATATGTTTTGAGAGCTTGCGTTGAGTTATTTTGGAAAAAAGTTCTAGTGCCATTGCATTGCCCTAAGTCATTAAGTTTATGGCTTGGCCTGATCTGAACCTGATTGAAATTGTGTCAAATTGCTGTGCAGACAATCAAAAGAGAAAAGTTCTAGTCTGTCAACACCAAGGAGCTATATATATATGCCTTTGCTTAAAGTATAACACAACACAAAATCGACAAAGTTATATGCTATGGAAAGTTATGTCTGTCCATAAAGCAAGGAGAGGGAATGTTAAGAACTTTTCACTGAGCCTTAAAGGCATACTTACCAATTTTCAAATCAAATCATTCCTTCCAGCAGGCTTTGTGCTTAAGAAAAGCAGTAGGTAATTGTCTTAAATGGCTCAACTTATAAACCTAAAGATGACAAGATAATAACCAATTTTTTACCTTTTACTGGCTCTAAGTTTGTCCAGCAGTGTATATAATATGTTTTGGGATGTTATTGATTTAACTCAATGTAATCCACAACACAAACTTTTATAAAACAATTGCTGATATCCCTAACCTATGTATGTAATTTGTTTTATACTTTCGAACAGAGTTTAGAGTCCCCATTTCTGGTCAACTACGGTCTGATATAAGCATTGCACAAAATATGAAATAGCTTGATTCGTATATGTATTCCATTATGTATGTACAATTGTACATGTGCATTGTACATACCTCAACCTATTATTTACGACTACTGAATAAATATTATTTTAGACATAAAACTGAATCTTAAGTATATACTAATTAAAATTCAAATGGTAATAAGTTTTTTCGCCTCAACTAGTTATCACCTGTTACATAATTTTGTGTAAGACAACTCGCAAAAAAGTAAGAACTTCCCTTTTTCCTTGTTCTTTTTTCGTTTTTCTTTTGTCAAAGACAACTTTTAGATTGTGCTGATTTCTTTTTAACAAAAGTAAAACTTTGAAAAACTTTTCGCTATTCCAACATTTTTTTATATCTATCTATTCAAAGGAGTGTCCGTCCATTGAGTTTTGGACGAGGAGCGATTTATCAGTGTAAAAATTGAACATGGCATTCATTCTTGTCCCTACCGATTTAATAGAAAAGTCCATTTCAGGAGATAGTCGCGTTTTTCCTTTTTTTTTAAACTATCAATTTCTTCTTAACATTGCTTCTATGCTTTACATGAAACTGATAGGACAGAGTTCTTGTGCAGGCAGTTTTGGTTCTTAGCATACTAATTCGATAAATTGAAGTTTAAAAATGTCTTTCCAATATCTTCGATTTATTTCCTTGTATTTTTTTTCTCTCTCAAGCTAAAAGTGATAACCTTATTTTTACTGGCGATTATAGGTAATATTAGGCAAGTTTTGAAATCGTGCAGAACTTTTTTTGAGATAACAAGTAAACATGACATTACGATGATAGATAAAACACGGAAAAGTGGGTCCTCCAATTCTCTCTATCTATCTGTCTGTATGTACATATGTCTGTCAATATATGGATCTACAGCCTGAACCGCTTGACCGATTTTCACCAAAATTTGCAGTAAGAGTCGGTGGGGCAACCTACAGAAGGGTTTTTTGGAATAAGGTCACTAGGTCTTGAAATAACGGTGCCTGACATGCAACCTATATGTTAAAACTTATTTTTTTCGAAAACGACTCTAACGAGTCAAATGGATCTTAAGACTTGCAAACTTGATTTTTGAAAAAAATTGTTGAAAAATAAAAAACCAGATTTTAATAAAACTGGCCTAACGATTTTTACTAAGTTTCTAGCGTTTATTTGTACATATTAGCAACTGTGAAAAAATAGAGTTTGTATATTATCGCTAAGAACTCATGAAGTTGTATTAAATGTTTTTTTTTTTTTTAATTTCATGTGCTTCTATTCAATTTTCATGCTTAATGTCTACTTGGCAGCCCTGTGTCACCAAATATATTGTGAAGAGCCAATATTAAAACCATGTACTCAACCTCAAGATTTATATTTTGTACCAAGCACACAATCGCAAGTTTGGGTCGCACGAACCAGTTTTTTCTTTTTTTATGAAGCCGTTGCTGATACCGTAAATAGAGCGATTTAAATCAAAAATTTTTGAAATCTTTCATTGGCTTTGTTTTGATTCTACTTTCAAAATTGAATTTTTGAAACTATCAATTAAATCTTGTCTTAATATGTCATTACACCTCTAAAGGGACGATAATATCCTGTAAATGTAACAAATAAGCTATTTGTAATATACTAATCTAGAGCTTCGGATTTTTGTACTGCGGACTATTCTTAGCCAGCAAAATTGGCTTGGAAAAGGTTTTGTAAGAGAATACGTGTAAACGTGATTAAATAATTCACATCTCAATATACATATGTACATATATGTAAGTAATTTACATACAAAAGACGAAACTAATAAAATAAATATAAATTTGCGTGCATGTTGCTCTGTGTCCTGTTAAGATATTTTGCACTTAAATGGAGATATCTAAATAAATAAGCCATGAAAATAATGCCCTAGGAGGCTAGCTTCCGCAAAAAAAAAGAAAATCTGTGTTTATGAGAATGGAATGTCGAACCGAACAAAACCACTTTCATCTACGAGAACCCTTACCATTCTTAGAGAACAAAAATATGCAAATATTTATCAAACTTATTCGTTCAATTGAAGAATGGTTGTGAAAAGATAGGAGCCATTGAAATAAATGTAATAGATAGCGCTCATTATGTTCTTCACCAGCATTATAATCCTCAGCAAGAAAATACGACTGGAATATAAACTTTTGGTAGGTACTTAACCCTTGAATCAATCATTCTGGTCCCAAACTCCGTTAACACACTCTTTCGGACTGGCAATTAATTACCATACACATTTAGCCGTAGCCTTGCCAAATTTCTGATCCATTTCACAAATAGATCACTACTAATAAAAGGGCCAAAAGGCAAAAAAAGAAACAAACAAACATTAGCAGTAACGCTTTTTGCTTAAATTTCCATCGTTAACCCTTTTCTACAAAGTGAGTTGTGGTTTACCATACTATTTACCGAAAAAAAAGAAAACAAAATGATTTGGGCCGAAAATGATTTCACATGAAAATAAAATTGTTAGGCCTTAAACTATGAACATTTTTAAAACAACCATTGTATTTAAGGGTTTGCAGTTGACTTTTCAAGTCTGCCGGTGAATTGTAACAAAATTATGTGCTCCTAGTCAGGATCCGTCAGCAACAGAACTCTGTTTCTATGTACACATGATTTTCTTCATGAAAACGTTTGAAACGTACATAATGTATGCAGGTAAGGTTGGTACATAAGAAAATAATGGCTTTCGATAATTTAATTCAACCCTCATCGCATCTTTTGTGCTTACCTATATTCTATCACAGATGATTTTATAATCAAAACACCAAACCCATTTGAATAAGTATGTATCTATATAGTATGTGTGTGTTTTTTACTTGAGTTATGTCAAAATGATTTGTTTGCTGACATTTTTTACCGTCTTACCTTAACTCTTACCTTTGCAGTGATTTATGAAATCGGGAAATCTAGTCTTTCGATAATGAATTATTTCTTTTAGCCCGTTCTAAGAATATTCGTTATTTCAAGGTTGGGGGCACTCGATTTCTGTTATAGGTTCCTTCTCCTTTAAGCTTTGTTCTCAACGTTAATTCATAACATCTTTCGGTTGTGAGTAAAAGTAAAGCATTTTAAGGCCCACAAATTAATCTTCATAAATCTTCGACGGAAAAACATTTTAGGTGATATAATATGGTACACATACAACATACTGTTCAATGTACATGTATGTTTGTTAACAGCAAGCGGTTTGATATTCCGAATTCTCATCTTGACGCTTAAGTGTTGCTTTCATGCTATGTTTTTGTATATTATGTTTTTTTTTTTATATAAAATGGCGTCGAGTAAAAGCTACGAGTCAAGAATCAAGGCTCTAATGGGTGGTTATAGTGTGTGTATTAAATGGAATTCACTCACGTAAGACATTTCACTTCAATTTAAGTATTTCATGCTTTGGTTGCTGTAAATAAAAGGACATTTAGCTGGTATTTCTTTGATAAAATTGATAACGTATCAGCTGTTTCAAGGCAGTTTTTAGAGTAATTTTGATGGTATGTTTTTTGTTGAATGAACATTTTTCCAACATTGTATTTCTTTTTTAAGTATTAGTCTTCAAGAGGCTTTCGTGTCTCTTAGCTATTTGACTTAAGTGTTTTTTTTTTTTTTATCAAATACATACCTACATTGATTTGAAAAGGTCACAGGTTAAGTGAACTGTCAAGCGGAATTTACATAAAAATTGTTATGGGTTGGTAAATTTGCTGTGCTCGGAACACGCTTAGTAAAAAAAAATTAACGCTAAAACCATTAACGGTCATCATCAAATTTCCGGAAAAGCATATTTTATTTAAGTCATCAAAATTCTAATAAATTACATATTTTTAAACGTTTAATCAATAAAAATCACTCGAATGGTAATTAAGCGATAAAAAATCATGACCCTTAAAATATCTATTTGACACGACCCAAATCAATGAAGGTATTAGATTTTTATACTGAAATGAATTGTGTGGAAGCACACGAACCTACCTTTGAAATGACGTAATTAAGGACGATCCCTGTTTTTGATGCTTTGTTTTTCTTGTCTTATTGACAGGATAGAACAAATTTATTCCAAAATATGTCATCGCCTTGAACTGTTGTTTATGAATTCACTGTGGTTTCTAAATTTTATCAAGCGTATCAAAAGTATATAGGACAACTTTTTCTTAAATTTGCCAAATGCATGGCATGACATGACATGTCCCTGTAAAGAATAGCGCCCACCTGTCACACGCACTAAATTCTCGCTATACAATACATGACACCGTTCTAGTATTCAACCACCCCTTATAAAGTTACGTAGGTACCTACCACCCGCAATAATCATTTGGCCAAATTTAATTTATTTCCATTTATGCCCATAACGGCACCGAATGAGTCGTAAGCTGTGATTGTGTATACGGCCGAATCGAATAGGGGTGTGCGCTGGTGGTTGGCGGGCGGGTGGGTGTATAAAAGATTGAAATCTCTATTTTCAGGAAATGTTCAGATTGAGATTTTAGAGGTTAGAGGGGTAAAATGATGTCGCTGATTCTGGCATGTGTATAGGTACATATACCTTCTACGCTCTCACCGAAATCGTTGTTTTGTATGGTATGTTGTTTGTCAATTTCGTTAATGACTTGTAACCGGTGAGGAGGGAAAATATTTAGTGGGCTACGCGGTGTCGGCATCGGCATTTCGAAAGGACAAATATCTCGCTCGTTCTCCTAATTGGAGGCAAAACGTTCCGTTATTTACCCGCTTTATTTGAATTTCACACAATCACGAGGTGACAAACTCAATTATTTCGGAACTGTCAGTCTGTTAGTGAGGAGCGAGAATAGCATGAAGAGAAATGATATTGATTGGATTTGCTTGCCATTCTAGTGGTTGATTGTTCTTAACCAACTTTATGTTAAATGTTTGTTTCACGATTCACGAATTGTTATTGTACACATTTTATTTGTTATTTATGAATATGACATTTTAATTACAAAAAATGTAAATGAATGGGAATCCAAATGAACTCGTTTTTATTTATATTTATCATTGCCTTTAACATTTGTATGTTCTACTCTTTACTGTAAATAAATCCGCTACACCAATAATTAAAACCCTTCACTGTGGCCTAAATAAATATTTTAATACATATTTCAAGGGTATGTGTGAATCCATTACAATGGTGAAAGCGCCTACACCTTAACGTAGGTAGGTATAACGGGCTCCAGGAAACACGGGCTCTTTTGAGTTTCTTGTTGTTTCCTTTTTTAATGGCAGGGCAAATACATCTTTTGTTCTAAGCAAAGAGAAATATTTAAATAATGTAAATGGAATTTTTTTCTTCTTTAACCACTGCTGTGGCTGGTAAACAACAACCGTAATTGCAAGATCAGCCTCTGGCCAATGCTTAGCGATAAAAGAGACGTAAACAAAAAAACCTTTGAAATTTATGTAGCTATAAGACTAGGTATATGCAAGAATATTTCCATTTTTAAAAGTATTGTGCTGGAATCAGATCTTGGCTATCTTAATAAGTATTTTTGAAAAAGGAACCCCACTGTGATAGGTTGAAAAGTGGTTGTTTGTTGTTTTCATTTTTTTCTTCCTCGAATTTATCATTTTCGGAACAACAACAACCGAGTTTTATTTGTGTACTGAATTTTCACAAATGTTTATAGTTAACTGTGATTGCATAGTTATGGCCATGTAGTAATCGAAAGTAATAGTTCCACTATTACCTTACCAAATACAAAAAAAGAAAAATTAAATGGATTTTGCTATTGATTCCTTACTTTGTTGAATTTTTTAATTGGCTGTTCTTTTATTTGTTTTCAAGCTTCCGATAGCTCCACGAAGTTAAAGTCTATCTCCTGGGGTTGAATCGAATTATTTCGGAGACATCATTTTTGCTGCTATTAAATTTTTCGTCATATAGTAAGTACATATATCCGGAATGTTGTGAACCCGGTTTTTTAACATACGAAAAAAATAAGAACAAATGTGAAAGTATTTTGATCCAATGTAAGTATTTTCGCTTTGTTGTTCTTGTAACGATTAAAATGTACTTTAAGACGCAAAATGTAAAGGTTTTAATGTAATTTTAGTAAAAAGGTTTTTAGAAAATGGTTGCCCACCTTGAAAGTAGGCCTGGCATCCAAATTAAGCAGTAATAATGTGCCACAGAATAATATCAAAGATGTAGTGTACCTATGCACATAATTTATTGTTATATAGGTCGCACTCAAAGAAGTTCAATTAGGATTTCGTTTGCCGACGACATACGCTACAAACTTGTGCTTGCTCATAGAGGCATTCCAGCCAATTGAGTTATAATTAATTCTTGTTCTGATTTAAAGAAAAACACTTGCCTCATAAAACACACTCTTCCCAATTTACTACAAGTGCGCAGGAGTCATGGCACAAAGTCATGGCTCATTTCGCTGACCCTTACCATTGAGGAGAGGGTTAGTTTTCTGAGTAATATTAACCGCATTACGGTACGGACTATTTTCTTCTGTACAAAAATGTTCATGAACTTATTTCTTTGTTATTGCACTGCGTACAGTTTTATAAGGACTTTACAAACGTGTGTGGTAAAATTAAAGTTGCGTACAGTTGCTTACAGTGCGTAGCAAAAACTCATTAATGGTAAGCATAGATGTTAAACATTTCTTTTTTTTATATTTGTCTAGCCTTTTTTATATTATTTGAATCAATTTTTAGTTCTTTTGTTTTCATCCTACTACAAGCGTGGCTCATTACTCGGAAGCTTTACTTTTATTCAGCTTTCTAAGTAGGTACCATAATTACATGGTGAGGTAACTTGTCAGTTTTCAGATGACTATAAACCATTTTATCTATTACTATAACTTCAATACACGCGTTCAAATCCAAAACTTTTTGTGTGCAGCAAGTGATTTGCTAATTACATGAATTGTTCATGGCGCTTATGTGTTCACTCGAAGGCAAATCACATGGAGAAAACACTTTTTGTTTCGAAACACCGGGGAAGTTAAAATTTCAGCAGTTCTTCTTTTGCGGCGAGCTCTTTTCCTCCACTTGAAGACATTTTTTCTTTTAACACACTTACCTACTCATTTAAAATTTCAAATGAACAAATTTTTCAATTTTGCCGTTTTTAGTATTTAAGATAGTTTATGTATTTGTGTATGATGTATGAATCATTTACACAAGATCTATTTGCATTTTTTATGCTCTTGGCTAGGGTGACGCAATAAGGCCTGTAAAAGACTAACGCATTATAGGGACTTACAATTTCATGACGTTTTCGAATTGCTAAATTATAAAACGCTTTTCATGGTATTGAAATTTTTGATCTTGGGAGTCATGCCATTTCTTCTTTTTCTGCTCTTACTATTTTGTGTTTAATTGGACTTTGTGTTAAACAATAACACCCAATATCACAAGGCAGAGCTATCTATTGAGGTATATCTATCTTACAATTGAACAGGAAAATCAGAGTCATGCCATTTCTTCTTTTTCTGCTCTTACTATTTTGTGTTTAATTGGACTTTGTGTTAAACAATAACACCCAATATCACAAGGCAGAGCTATCTATTGAGGTATATCTATCTTACAATTGAACAGGAAAATCATTGGTGTTGCACATACTACTAGAAACTATGCGCTACGAAATTCTCGGTCTCACTTAATTATTTATGATATTCCATTTACATGCGCATTTGTACTTTTGAATATTCAATGAGAAATTCGTTATGAATGCCAAAAGATTGTCTGTAGTTAGCGATTTGTCTTCTTTTGAATATTTTTATGCATTACCTATACCTGGAGGGTTATTTACATAAGATGCCACAAAATGTTGGAGCGTGTGGAATGGGTAAAAAAATCGACAAGAGAGGATAAGTTTCTCCCATTCGAGCGGTAGGGTAAAAGAAGTAAAAATATACATGCAAATAAAGAAACTGAAGTTTAAAAAAAATTATTTATTATTATTAATTAAAAATTTATTTATATGATGAATGCAGGATGGAGCCTCCCGCCGAGCCACAATCTTGAAAAAAATCATTGCACGAAGACTAATTAAAACAATATCTGAACACTGGTTAGCATGTCCACCTGCTAACCCAGATGTTCGAGGTTGGAATCCCAGCAGAGGCAAAAATGTTTTTCCACGGGTATCGCCTTTCGCGAGGAATTTGCAAGGCCTCCGTTAGTAAATTCATTGCCATGAAAAGCGCTTTCTCAATTAGCCGTTCGGAACCGGCAGAAAATTGTAGGTCCCCTCCATTCCCTCACAAGGCATGGTGGTGAGAAATACGCTAGGCCCAGGGCCCAGGGGCTTCTCGCTCTGTTGCGCCGCACTATTTATTTTTTATCTATTTCAATAATATCTAGAACCACCCATTTTCCATTAAGTATACACTGGAGGAAAAAAGGAGGGTTATTAACTGCCTCGAATTTGGTAATGAAATATAGAATCTGATTATCACTGTTATGCAAAACAGGTTATCAGAAACTATATCTCAAATACCCAAATCAACTCCATAAGGTTAATACACACGGGACTGTTATAGACAATCATTGGCTTTATGAATTATTAAGCACACCACCTTCATCCTGCTATCAATTTGTCTGCTTTCAAAAATTCGACTCGTCAGTTCGAAACCTCCTCTAGTCCTGACCAGAACTTCATCCATATGTGTGTTAAAATATATACCTATTCTGTTTCCAGCAGGGGCCAAAGCTTTTCAACTACCTACCGTTTTGTGGGAGTTCAGTATTTTATAGCACAAACCGTCAAAGTTGGAAATAGAACCATGCTTTGCTTGTCAAAATTAGTCCTTCTACATTTCATTAATATGGAATTGATTGCCTTCTTCAGAAATGTTCATCTAGTTAAAAAAAATTCATCTCCTCTTTGCAGATTCACTTGGGATCATGCAAAAAATGGTTTAACATTAGTAGTGCATGGAATTTTCTTCAAGCGAGTCCTATCCACATGAGATACTGAACAGTACTCACAAGTTAAATTTATAGTTCATTGTAACCTTTTTGTTTTTACCCATTATCTTTGTTTAAACAACGCTTATGGTGTTTATTTATCCTTTTCTCGGTTGAACTGTTTTTTGGCCTTGGAACATAGCCAAAATACATAAAGCAAAATCCCTAGACTTGGGAAAGGGAATGTGTAGCTCCATAGAAATAAATGACACTCAGTTTAAAAGAGGACTAAGTTCTTGCGGCTCATCCTCAGATGTTCAATCTTTTGGCTAAAAAACGTACATTTGAACTAGACAAAGGTATATCCTTTCGTTTAATTGAATGACGAGAACTAACAAAAAATAAACACGAAAACAATCCTTTATCAAAAACTATGCCAGGAAATTTTCCATTTTTTGTCCGTCCTTGTGTGATTGTTGTGTGCGCCTTGATAATGTCTAAGGAATAAATTCAAATGTATGTATGTATATATACATAAATACACACTTACGTGTAAATTCCATAGCTTTGCTTAAATTCTTTACTGTACTGTTGTTAAAAGGCATAACTAGAATTTTACATACATAGGTATTTGTCTTGATGTTTGAGTTCTTTTCTTTTGATGTTTAGTTAGGTAAGGTATAAAGAGAATTATGATGGTACCTACGTATGTACATAAAATTTGAAATTGTTGTAAAACATTCTGAACGGTAAATAAAATCAAACCAAGCAGATATCAACTTTTTTTCTTTTATCGTTTCGTTTAGGAACATAGAAGATTGGAATGTTTATTAAAGTCAAAGTTCACATTTTCGGTATTTACATATAATAAAAGCTTTGTTTTAGTTTTGCGCAGATTTTTTCTCAGAACAGGAGAAGGCACGTGAGTACCTTGCCAAAGTAAAACAATTTTGAGAAAGTCAATATTTATCAAACATTAAACAATTATGAAAGAAAAACAGCTCGTAGATTGTTTTACTTTTAAATTAAAAATCAAAACTCAAATACATCCATAGGTACAGATATGTACGTTTTTGTTTATGTTCATAAATATATGCAAAGAAGTAATTAAAAAAACAAGTAAAATCATTTGAAAAACAAAGAGATTTTAACAACATTTCATATTTCATTTTAAAATGTCAAATATGAATTCAAAGTTTTCAAAATTGAATTTCTGATTGGACCTTCATTACCATTTATGTAATATGAAAAAATATTTAAATGCATTAGAGGGTGTTCTATTTTGTCCATTCTTCTGAAACGAATGAACAGGACGATTATGTTTTCCACATTATTTTCATTCCCATTGCATCATCAACACTTTTTTCAGTGTATACAATGATTTTAAAGAAAGTTAAAAGAAAGGAATCGATTTTCTTTTGTATTTGCTAAGGGCTAAGTGGTTTAACCCGAACTGTTTCATCTTTTTCAGATTGACAAAAAACCTAATCTTTTTCCGTTGTAGAATTGGATTTGCTGATACATGCTACATACATATATTCAATGCACTATACATACAAACCTACATACATTTGCAAAAAGGCTTCCTTGTTTCCCACAATTTCGCTTCAGCTAATGCTTATCCTTTTATAGTGCTGCAGATGCACTTTTGTTGGCAAAGTCAACAAATCGTATAAGTGTTAGAGTATAAAGAAAACCACAAAATACAGATATGCATTTCGATGGACATTTTTAAGCTGTAAATTTAAAAGCAATTGTATTATTTTGCCATTGCTAATGTGAATGAATGGCTTAAGTATTTTTGAAACAAGAATGCACTTAGGATTTAGAGAAATCTGTTGATTTTATTTGACTCCTTCGGACGTCTATTTGTTGTAGTTTAAATCTTTATTCTTTGTATAAAAGTTTATTTTTTCCAAGAACTTATTTTAAACAGCATTTCAGTAGAAAGACTTTAAAGTTCTCGATCCAAGAAATATTACAACCATTAGATGTTTTTACCAAAAACTGTTCTGATATTTTGTTTGATTTTTTTGGTGTTTTTTTTTGGCACAATACTTCAATTTTATATTAATTAACATAAATTAATATTGACAACATAATACAAATCGGTCGCGATTTAAATGGCAGGCCACGTCATCGAAAACTGTTCACATTTTCGTGAATTGATCAATCCTCTTAACAGAAAGAGAACCTCTTAACAGAAAGAGGAGTCAGAATTCATTCAGTTTCTTTTTTGATGACCTGGTTGAATGATAAGCGGCAATGTCTAAACGTGCACCAAACGATACCTACATTATATCAACAGCCTAAACGGAAGCATACAAATTCATGTAGCTACCACTACTATAGTTCATTTGGGTGAACAGCGCAACAAATGCAAAAAGTTTTCCCTCAATAACTGTTTTACAGTTTGGCTTTCTAATTAACAAAAAAATATACACGGAGTACAGTCTCAAGCAAATATTGGATGAACTTGTCCTGCTTTTTTCTGTGTGTCTTTTGAAATAAAATTAAAAACTTCACAACATGTCGTCATTATAGCCAGACGTGATTTTATATTCTTCTCAATTAAATAAATTAAAACACACTGCGATTCATACAAAAAAATAAAATTCCTTCATTGTTTTCTGTTCAAATATCTTAAAAACATTGACATTATTAGATTAGAATTATTGAAAATGTACATAAACATAGGAATGACAAAACTGTTTTTTTTCATTGAAGATGACTCATCAATCACTTCGAGATTAAAAAAGTTTCAAAGCAGATTTCGGAATCGATTTCCTTGAAAGTGTCAAACACGATTAGTCCAAAAAGAAAAAGCAAACTCAGTATTTTGCCAACGAGTTCCATACAAAGGGTTATCGTTATAGGCTATTGATTATGTCATTTGCAAAAGGAGCTATGGGCGGATATTTATTGTAGGAATTGGTCAATGGGTTAATTAAAGAGAAAAAAGCAAGAAGTCCTCTCAAATTAGAGGGTGCAAATCAATATATCTCTCGAACAAAGCAATATTTTGATTAGTTTTAAAAGAAACTTTTTGTAGAAAATTAAATTCTACAATGGTTTACTTGCTATAAAAATCCCAAACCAAAAAAAAAATCAAGTATATGTACCTCTGAGTTCTACTTCCTCTTAATACGTAAGCAAATAATGGAGGCTTTTAAATTATATTTAGATTTAATATAAATGTTTTTTATGTAGCAATTACTATGCCTATATCTATGACTACATAAAAGTAAAAAGATATTTAGAATGCTTGAGGAGCCTCAGTCCTCGCATATTCCAAAGAGTTACAGTTTCATGCGGGTGCTGTTGCTGAACCGGAGCCAATTAGAAAAGAGTATTTTACTTTACATAGAAGTACTCTCGCTCTCGGAGGACTTGCCAACTCCTCGCGAAAAGAGATACTCGTGGAAAAACAAGAGCGGATCACTTGTGTGAAGTACTTAAGTGGAAGAGCTGCGATTCGAGAACCCGATGCTCGTAAAACAGAAAAAGGAAGAAGTTTTTTAAAAAAAAGGGATAGATTCTCAGATTCTCACTCCTATTTCTGATTTGAACACTCTAATTTATTAGCAGGCTGCTGATTTTTTTTATTTTGTGCAATACTTTTTATTTCTATACTTAATCAAATCTCAAACTTAAGTTCAAGTTTAATTATTTTACCTTTTAAATAGAAATGTTCCAGGCTCCTTTTCTAACTTTAATTATTGTTACTTTTTTCTTCTTTGTATTGAAGGTTTTCTTTGTGTTTTCCTTCAAAGTTATTTATTTGATTTATTACCTCCAGATTTCACTTTCAATTATGATAAGACTTCAGCAGAAAGATATAAATACATGCACATGTCAGATCTCTGTATATTTATAGATACTGTGTGGTAGCCTGGTAGCTCACCGATTGTATGTACAATATGAAAAAATAAATAAATATGTTTCCAACCTTTTTAAATGAATGTCTTGCAAAATTTCTGCCAAACGTGTCCCTGCATTTATTTGATAAGCTCGATAAATATCTAGGAAGCACTTGAACTACAAGATTGTGTGTAAAAAAGGGCTCTTTGGTCTTCTATTACTTTTAATTTTGAAATTGAATTTAACCTGCACAACTGCGATTTTTTTTTTGTTGATTTCATGTATTATTTTATGGTTTCAATTAAAGGCTATTTTCCTTTTTAGTACAAAATGAAAAATTTGTTATTTTTAATTGCTCAACGTATATTTATATATTGGTGCCTTTGGCTTAGTCGTTAGTTATTTCCCTGTGGCGTGGAAAGTTCTAGGCTCGAATCCCAGAAACATAAAAAAAATGGAATCGCCACTGTAAGTACTGGAAATGCTTTAGTCCACGAGGTTTCCATTAATTTATATCCCTGTCACAGTCGATATCCTTATACCCGTTAGTCAAAATTTAATGAAAAATCTTTCCTTTCCAACAACAATGCTTATGCAAATTGAAATTATCCCATCGAATGTCTGGAAAATATAACTGACCAATATTTCCTTATCATAGTTTTGAGTGCCACCTATTTTCATCATTCTTTCACTTTTATCTTTTTTTGTATTCAGTGTCAAATGCATTTGCTGAGTTGATTATAGGACTGCTGAGTTGCGACAAAAACGCACCTAAAATTGGGCCCCTGGTTAATCTATTCATCCACAACAAAAATCACAACGAACTTTCTGAACTATTAAACTACTTTAAATCTAAACATTCTCATTGTTTAATTAATTTCCAAAGAAACATGAACACATTTTGAGTTTTAAAAAGTTAATGAAAATCATTGTTTAAAAGACTCTCATAATACAGTGGGCCTCCTCCTAGCTGACATTATAACTATCAACAATTAAAAATTCTTATTTTAATCACATAGTACATACAACTATAAGCTAAAATAAAATTACTTTAAAATTCCAAAAATTCAATGTAACTACCCGACCTATATCCTTTTTTTTAATGCAGAACATTATAATATATTTTATTGCAAGCTGTTCTGTCCCGTATCACGTTTTTGTTCAGTTAGGAAGGACGTTTTTTTTGTCGACTGGAATACTGTACTATTAATGGAAAACTACTTGTTACTTATTAAAAAAAAAAAAAAAAACACGGCTATTATACAATATACATACATATGTATATTTGTTAGATTATTTTATTTAGACATCAAATCGAATCTCAAATACAATAGTTATACATATGTACATACAACGCATACAACTGAAAGTGCTAGCAAGAACAACTTAAACGAGCATTTCAGTACTCAATTGGTCAATTCAAACTCCAGCTCCAGAAGGCTATCATGAACCAACCACTTTAATAATACATATTCTTAAAGTGTAAGTACTAAATCGGGGGGCTGAAATTAATTTTCTTAATTTATCCTTAAAGAATTTTGAATTTTTGGGGGAGAAAATATGGCGCTTCTCAAGTTCAATTTCTATTTAAATGTGTACCTACCTATACATTGAGAAACGGTCCATTCTTTTTTGTGGTCAGATAAGGTTTTCCATTTAATATTATTTTTTCTTTCTTTTTTTTTGATAAATTATTTTGAGTGTCCCTTTCTATACAAGTACATTTGAACTCTCGTTAAAAAAGTTCAAGAAAAATAAAATAATGTCGCTGCATTACACAGAAGCTAGCACCAGAAATGTAGGGTTTTGTGTGATCAAATATTAATTCGAGGAAAACAATTAATCAAAATTGAGGGGTGTTGGTTTAGAAATCTGGGTGGATGAAATAACTTTTTTTTTACACAACGAAATTGATAAATGATGTCAGCACATAACTTCGTTGTTTTCATTCCAAGTGCTTTTTGGGTGTGCATACCTCTGCAATAGAATTTATAAGCTGTAAGCTCTCAGGAAGTAAAATAAGCTAAAATGCATGTTGTCTAATTTATTGAACATGTGGTACCATGTTGTGTGGAGAAGATGAACTTTTGCTCTATTGTTGGTGATGTAAATAAGTCATAAACTTTACTGGAAAAAACTCATTCTTATGGATGATTTCATCAAAAAATATCATTAATCAAATCATAAGCACTTTTATGGAATGACAATCGCAGCTCTTATAAAAAAGTTTGTTCTTTGTCGCATTTTTATAAAAACTTTTCCAATGTATGTTGACCAAACATTTTCGAAGTTAGAGTTGATAAAGTTTATCAACATGAAAGATTTTTATAAAGTCGTGTGTGGAATTTTATTCTTAACAATTATTTTATCAAAACCTACATGTCATCAGTTCAGAGTCATGCCTTAAAAATATCATTGGTATGTGATAAATGTAATATGCTGCAATATTTTAAAATTCAATACAATAAAATAATTGTTTTTATACTGGTGTATTCTTTTTCGAGGAATTGCCAAATCCTCCCAGAGTAATTACCATGAAAGCGCTTTCTAACTTAACCGTTCGGGATGAGTATAAAATTTTAGCTTCGGTGTTTAATTTGCTTGGTTTTGCCTTCCTGTTTACTTATGCACTTACGTTAATCGTTTGAGCTCAGAGGACGTCAAGCTTAGACGGAAGGAGTGGTTAAAAGTGAAACAAAAATAGCATTTTTAAAAAGGTTAAAAGTGTAACAAAAATAGCATTGCTAAAAAAAAATTACAAATTTAACTAAATTGATAAACTAGTTAATGCTTCGATGGAATTTATCAAGTATTTACAAAATATTATAAGGAATGTATATAATTAGAACGCTTATATTTAGCTACTACGTCTAATTTTCACGATTGTATCATGCAATCATGTTCTTTGGAATACGACTGTCTCACACAGTTCACAGCAGTTTTGTTCCAATACTTCTTAATATCATAGAAAATTAAAAACATTTTCTTAATTTTCGTGTAATGGCCTTATTATTCATTATCAATTTAAACCCGGATGTTAAATTCTCTAAACCCAGTTTTCAAAGTCAGAAACATCATATCAGGAAAGATGCTTTGCAAAGTGTCAAAATTCAAATAATTCAAGTAATTGAATGTTTTTTTGTGTGTTAGTTAAAATATAAATCTTTACTAATATTATATGTAAATGCGAAAGTAACTCTGTCTATCGGTTTTCTTATGTTACCATCTCCCGCCCAAATTTCTGAACTGATTTAAATGAAATTTTGTACAATGGATAGTCTAGAACCTGAGGAAGGACATAGGTTATATATTTTATCCATATATTCCTACGGGAACAGGATCGTTTCGGGAACCTAGAAACTACTGAACCGAAATCATGACTGGAATTCCGAAAGGAGGGATTATTTTGACTCCTCGTATTCGTATAATTCCCACAGATTTCCTAAATCAGTTTAAAAATGCTGTCTTAAGTCACTATTCCACGCGGACGAAGTCGCGGGCACAGTAAGTTTATCAATTTAAGACACCTCAAAAGCACTAAATTCTTTCTTGAATCATAATGTTCAATGTTCATATGATGACCCTAGGTGAAAAAAATTTGATAAGAACAAATTTCCGTCATTGAATAGTACATATTCACAATAATTTTCTTGTTTCACAGAATGAAAAATAAATAAACCAGCAGCCACCTTAACTTCGTATAGAAATCCTTTACAAAATAAACACGACTGTCGGGCACACACACATGTTTGTGGCTGGCAAATTTATCACTTAAAAATGGCAACCACAAAAATAGCAAACAAAATAAATAAAAGCGTACATAAGCCCCTTTCCTAGAGTCAGTCTGTTTGGTAGCAATTTTCACCTGAAATGGTTCGGTATGTACACACACACAGGACTCAGCATTCCACTTGTCTAGTTTCTTTTTACATATATATATGTATATGAAAACATCAACCGGGAAAATAAATACAGAGCCACGGTCAGGCTCCATTGAGAAGTTTTCATTCTAGGAAATTATTTACGTGAGTAGTAAAGCGCATAGTGTAGACATTTCTTTTTAAGTTTCTTGGTAGGTTATCTGCCTTTATGTTCTAAGCCTTAAACGAAAACTGTTTGATATAATACACATACATATGTATATTCATACATCATACTCCAATTACATACATATGCGAATACATTTTTAGTTTTAAAATAAAACGTCCCTCATAAAAATAAGAGCTGGATATATTTTGCGTATGAAAAGCCGTCATGACATCTCTTTGTTACAGGACAAAAAGTTTAAATTTTATTGTTAAGCTATTGCTGAAGAATAAAGCTGTTTGCCCATGTCACTGGTAGATTCTTTGTGCGATTACAGATATTTTCCAAGACATTCTAAAGGATATTTTGCTTTCGCTTTATGCATAAACGGTGCTGTTAAAATTGGCGCTCATTCAGGCAGCAAAATGTCTACATCGACAAATTTTTTTTTTAAATTTTGCAAAAAAAAAAAAATTAATACTGGAGCAGAGTACTGAATCTCTTTTCGTCACCCCTTGCCTGAAATGAGAACTAGGTTACGTAACATTAGATATAAAAATTTTCCGGATTGCAGGCCAACAATTTTTTTGCTTGATGGCTGTGTATGAGTACATGTTTACCCAATTAATCTACAGTTGTGTTCCGGGTCCATTTTTATTTCCGAGGTGATTGTTCTCTTGTAATTACCATCATCTTCTCTTCCAGCAATAACAATCCAAAGTGCACATCTCTAGCTCGTGTGTGTGGGCTTCGCCTTGTGCAACTAAAAATCGATAAAACTGGGAAGCACACTTACCATTGTCGACTTTGGCGTTTCCATGTGACAGAACGACATTTAAGCTATTTGCTAGGGGTTAAATGTCCTTGTACGTACATACCCTATGTTTTTTTTTCACGGGGAAAATTTTGCACCTAAGTGACATACGTACAACCAGTGTCGCTACCATTACGAACGATCAGGGGACGGAGCCCATATAGTGGAGGATATGCACATTTTTTTAATGCGTGAATCGCGTGGCGGAGAACGAATTCTATTGTGGAGGCAGTGTAGCAACTCCACGATACAATCGAGTACCTATATAAATTGCAGTAGGTTCTTGAAGCCCTAAAAAGAAGAAAATAGTTTTGTAAAATGTAAATTTTGAAAAAATCGATCTGTGGCTTGTTGAGTGGGGGAAAAACGGTTGTAATGAGTATGGGCTGCAGCAGCAACGAGTGTCTTGTCATTAGTAAAAAAAAAAAAAATAATGTCATGGTTTGACCTAAATACAAGTGTGGGTGTACTGTGGGTTGGAATCCTATGTTTTATTTTTTAAAGAGGCGTATCTGTACACTACACATGGTAATCCACATTTGTTCTTATTTTTGATGCAAAGTTAAACAACTTCTGAATTTCAAATTGGATTTTTTTATATATCTGTGTACCTACATAAAATATACATACTTACAGCAAAATTTATAAATTAATATACTCTTCATGTGAAATGATTTCAGGATAGCAGAAACATTTTTCCTAGGAGAACACAGTTTTGCGATTAAAAACTGTGTGATACCTACCTACATTTTCATCATTAACATCTCAGAGTCAGGTGAAAGTGCGTTCACAACTAAACTAAATTTTTTTGCTTCTTATAAAAATAAATAAGATGATTAGGATAAGTGAGGAGTTACGGAAGGGCTCAATATTTCGGTTTAAATAGTTCTCTTTCCGAATTTACTGAAAAAATGAAGAGAAGGTATTTTTAATTCTCAATAAAATGGTTTCGAAATAACCAAAATATCTTTCGAAATTTTATAATACTAATAACTAAAGAAAAAAACTAGAAATTGAAAAAAAATCCCAGAGAAATCAAGGATAAAAATCACTTTTCGCAATGAAAAGCGCTTTCTCAATTACGCGTTCGGAATCGAAAAAAATTGTAGGTCCTCTCCATTTTTCGCAAGGTATGGTTTTTATTTATTAGTTTTCTTATGTTCCATGAAAATTAAGGAATTATTTTCAATGAATTTTGACTATATGTGCTATAGGTACTATAATGTTTTCAGTGAAGAGGTTTTCGTAATTGGGTTTCTAGGTCATATAAATTGTATGTCTATTATGACAAAAGTCTAAAAACAGTACCTCCCTTATTCTTGTTTTTAAACCAATATTCACATTAATGGCTCAAACGATTTCAATTTTATGTATACGTACATATATTTTAAAATTCCTAAGTCAATTAAAAAAGATTGTGTTTTAAACATTCAAGAAATTTAAATTTCTGAAATTTTTACTATTTTTTTTTTTAAATAATTACATAAATCTTTTGTGCATATTTAAGAACGGTATTTCTGATTTTTTCAAACGTTGTGTCAAAACGTCTTTTGGTAATGCTTTAAAACTTGCAAACTTTCAAGATGTTAAAAAAAACTTGTTTTTAAAAATTAAAAACTAAAAATATTGAAAAAGCTGGAAAAAAAGGTTTTGGCTGAACTTTCTCCACACTTTAATGTAATTTATTATAAATGTGTATAATTTTTTTTTATTATATTTGATGTGATTTTATTCAATTATCAAATTTAATGCTTAGTTGGCAGTCCTTTGCAACAAAATACAATTTACAAAAAGCGAATACGCAAATGTTTTTGTTGATACATAATCAAAATACAAAGGTTTTAAAAACTAAAAAAACAATTTGTCTATGCCAAACTAATAATAAGAAAGTTCAGTTTTTATAATTGTTTGTTGTTAACTTAAAACCACAAAAACTGAACTAGTCAACTTAAAAATGATACTTGACAAAAAATAGTAGGTATTCCGCCTTAAGAATTCGGTATTGTACTTAGCACACGTTCATTGCAAATTCGAGATTTGGAGATGGGCTGGGTAAATTGTAAACGGATCAAGTATTTTGAAAAGCACTTTGAAAATAACGAATTTAGGTAGATAATTTAGTGTTAACAGGTAAATTGTCAGGTTTGCTGACAACAGTTTTCAGGTGTTAGTTTTGGAAGCCTTGAGTTTTGACAAATTCACAAACAATCAGTAAGATCATCTTACTATACTGAATTAGTTTTCTTTCAAATCACAGACCAAATTTGTTATTTTGAATACAATGAATGCCTTTTCGTATTCGAACTTACTGAGTCGAATGTGAACTTATTTTGCAATGTAAAAATAATCACACTAAAATTAATCATAAAGACTTCACTATAATCTTGAGAACAAATGGAAATCAATCTATTGACCTTTAATTCCACAAAAATCCAGATACACAATAACCAACCAGTCCGAACCCTTTATTTACAATTTACAACACACATCATACATAAGTCGAAAATAAAAACAATGCTAATTAAATATTCTTTAAAGAAACAAAATCTATTTGTCAAACTTTGAAATACCTTTTATACGAGTATTTAGTTATCGACACCATATGATCTGCCATAAAGTATCCTTTAGCTACCCAATTCGATCCTATCGCATATTGTTCACATGTAATTGAGCCAAGTATAAATCATTTCAGCCATTTGCATGTACATCTCCAAAATTTATAAATGTAATAGCCTGAATCCGTATATCTACTTTTACAAACATATATACATGCCACAATATATGTGTATAATCACTGAATTCCAATTCAATATCGGCGTATGTATTGTAAGTGGCATTGGTGCTTCTGGTAGGTAATAAAACGACCGCTACAGGGAGATATGAAATAGGTTCCCATAAATCAATAAATACCATTGCAAACCTTCTATACCCGACATTTATGCTCTTCTACTAAAGGATTTCTGTCAGTTCATTCGATTTTTGAAAGAGATCCGCCCTCGTCCATACTTTGTGTTGCCTCCAGCAAGTTATGACAGATATTTCCAACGATTATCAAATCATTTGTTCACTGTGTTTCAAGTAGATGGGATGACTGTAAGGACAAACGAAATACTTAAGCTCAAGAAGAGAGCATTCTTGAGTTCTTAAAATGGTACGGGAAAGAATGATGATTTACTTACGGAAAAGAATGTTTTAAAGGAAAATCACTTATTGTTATGACACATAAACTTTGTATTCGACATTCTTTGAGCAAATAAAATTGGTGTATCGAATATTGCTTAAAATAGCTTGTAGGTGACATATAGTTTCGCAACCTCTCCATGAGGTAAGAGAAAAAAGCGTTATCTAAATAAAAAGAAATTATAAAAAATTAAAGCGAAGCGAGTATTGAATTAGATTGGGAAAACTGAATGCTTATGTTACCCGTTTTCTGATCCTGAAGTAAACACAGTTTATGAAAATCAAACACATCTTTCCTTTTTTTTTCGAAGTCCACCTTTCTTAAGATGTCATTAAGATGGTGCTATGCAAATTTTACTGTTGTACACTTTTCGAAACTCATGCACTTTCACAGAGTTTAAACTACTCAAGAAGTGAGGAAATGAAGTTGACCTACAATTTTCTGCCGGTTCCGAACGGCTAACCGAGAAATTGCTTTTCATGGCCATGAATTCACTAACGAATGACTTGCCAATTTCTCGCGAAAGGCGATACCCGTAGAAAAACATTTTTGCGTCTGTTGGGATTCGAACCACGAACCTGTGGGAACAGGCGGACATGCTAACCATCACACCACGGTATCACATCCTGTTCCAAATAGCTACCTCATAATTTTTGATTGATCATTTTGCTAATCACACAAATTGGCGTGCTATACTCATAAGTCATAACTCAACTGTATGCTACTAAAAATTATCATAAGAGAATATCAATACGTCAATGAGGTACGAATTCTCATTTTTAATCAAAAATCCTCAAGGGGCTTAAATTAATTTTGGTACATAACCGGCAACACAAACTGCATCGAGTTTCATCCATTAATCAGTAAACTTTTAACAACTCATCGTAGCAAACTCATTAATATGGACATGGAGATATTTTTACTTCTCTATACAGAGAGAAAATTCAATGCAGTTGTAGAAAATCATTCCTTAAAATTGATTTATTTCATTCCCCAGTAGTTTGATGCCACGAGAATCAAACTTGAATTAAGCACGAAATTCATCAGGAGAACTCCGAAATCATAAATTTGAATTCCATCCTTAACGAGACTGGAGAAGGCAATCCCGGACTAACCCTTCATGTGCTTTAATGAAAAATTAAAATTCAGTCGGGATATGAAAACACTCCTGACTTCCCCATCGAGAAATTAACTTAAAAATAAAAAGCAAGAACGAAGTTGGTCTAGAAATGAGTTTGCAAAAAAAGCTCTTTTCACAATACCATGAAATACAAGTTATCTACTCTAAAATGCATCCTGCCGATGTTGAAGAGTTCAAAAAGTTTTTTCTTTATTGCAAGGGGCTTAACCTGTTGTGTGAGAAGGTTGACTAGGTAACTGAATTGACCGTAGAAATATATGTATACAAAAACTACTCCTTAACTTGGAAGAGAGTCCCGCAGGAAAATAGGACTTGAAACTGCAAGGTGGTTAAACTAAATAAATTGTGAATGCAACTGCTACGAAAAACTCTTATACTGCTACAGAGCAGGGAGGATGCCACAAAAGCATTATCCTAAAGTTTTTCATTTTTTTAAATTTAAATTACGTGAAAATAAAAATGGCGACTA
Organism: Melanostoma scalare; assembly: GCA_949752695.1. Lineage (NCBI taxonomy): Eukaryota > Metazoa > Arthropoda > Insecta > Diptera > Syrphidae > Melanostoma > Melanostoma scalare. The sequence continues at coordinate 185,495,866 of OX456986.1, read as the reverse complement.
ACAATATGTATAGAAGGAAAAGATCAATCAATTTGATTGGGAATAGGTCCTTTTAGACATGAGAGTTAAAATGAGAAATATTATGTGAATTTACTTATAAAATTTAGTTTAATTGCGAAAATTTGTTTCTAACCAAGAGTACTTTTTGCTTAGTTGATATTAAATGAATCTGGTTTGAACATACATATATGTGAAATTTGAAATATCCAATGTAATACAAACGTGCTAATGATACATTTTGTCAGTATTTTTGTCGGTGAAAAAAGATAACTGAAATTTTAAACAGAACCATTAACATAAAATGATAAACAGGGAGATAGCTAAATTGAGTAAGAAAAAAAGTGATTGGGTAGAGGAAATAAGTAAAAATAATTTTTTTCAAAACTAGCGACCCGCCCCGGCTTCGCACGGGTACAATGCTGATACTAAATACACTACAGAAAAACTGTAAACGTTGTATAGAAAAACACAGCGGCTCGCTATGGCTTCGCACCGGTATAAAATAACAGAAAGCAAACGCTACGTACCGCAAATTTAAATCTGTAATATCTTCGAAAATATTCATTTAAATCACATGCACATGCTGTAAATTCAATTCAATGCTGATACTAAATACACTACAGAAAAACTGTAAACGTTGTATAGAAAAACACAGCGGCCCGCTATGGCTTCGCACCGGTATAAAATAACAGAAAGCAAACGCTACGTCCCGCAAATTTAAATCTGTAATATCTTCGAAAATATTCATTTAAATCACATGCTGTAAAGGGCAATTTCGATCTACATGAAATGCTCAACATATCTTATGTATTTAATTGGATAAGGAATGATACTGTATCGTCTAAAATAGCTTGGTAAATAACCCATATTTTTTTTGTAATATGTAAAAGATAAAAATGGTTACTGTGGGTTATTCATAGGAGATGAACATATGCTTTCGCCGACTTTTTTATTCATCCCTTAAGATATACAATTCCGTAGTACATAAATTTGATCTATTTCGTAAGGTTTAGCCAGCGTTTGCAATGTAAGCGCAGAAAAATATTTTTGTTACAACATCACATTACAAATTTTTAAATTTCTTGATTTTTCTCTACTATAATATGCAAGTATTATACATATAAACCTTCCTCTTGATCACTCACTCTATTTATTAAAAAAAAACTGTATCAAAATCCGTTACGTAGTTTTAAAAATCTAAGCATACATAGGGGCATAGGGATAGAGAAAGCGACTTTGTTTTATAATATGTAGTGATGGAGTCATCGAAAACGCTAACACACCCGAATTCAAATCAAGTCTGTTCGAAATTTGAAGCGACAATCTACGAGTATAATGATAAAGTAAGGAAAAAAAGATTTCTATTTGCCTCTAGTGTCGTGAATTTCAGCGGATTGTGATTTAACCATAGTCATATTAGCAGTAAAAAAACAAAAACCACAATGAACTGTTTTGTATATAAACTCAATTAAAATAAGTACTTGAACTTCCTTTGGGCACCATTCATACAGAGATATTCTTCAGCCGAAGTAACTTTTTATTTAATTTGTTCACATAGAACCAATAGAGTTATATATCTCCAATCCATTAATCTATATAATGTATATCAAACAAAAAAGTCATCATTTGCGGAAAACCAACGTCTCTTCTCCGAAGTTAGCTTAACTTTAACAGATGCTTTCCGCCAAACAAATATCGTAAAATATTGCATTCCTTTAAAACAAATGTAAGCAGAAGTGCACATTGCATTTTTGCCTCAATAAGTGTCAGACTTACTTTTATGTTATTTATAATAGCAAAAATAGTCAATTGTCCTCAAAACTTTTTTTTTCAATTCCACACAATTTAAAATACAAATTTGTATTCAGATGTCTACAGACCTCAATATTTGATTTTCAAGTCTTTGAAACTGAATAATCCACGAAACCCACAACGTCAAGTTGAATATAACTAATTAATGACTTTCTAGTTGCTCTACTATACATTTGTAACTACCTCGATCCCATTCATTTAACCATAGTTTAACACACAAAAATCCTAGAACTGAATGGGTAATAAAACGATACCAAAATTCTCACAATTCTTGTCCATTGTGGAAAATTCACCACAAACATCAAGTCCGTACCCTTGCATTTTCTTTTATTTTTTCCATCAGAATAAGACAATGAGATAATTTTCAAATCATGAAAATCAAATCCCAAATCCATTAACGAGCTTGTGGCCTATTGTTCACAAGTACAATGGGGGCTCGTCATTATTTTCCCTTCCTGTTTTTATGACGAACACTGAAATTTCTTTCATAATGAGATAACAAACTAAGGACAAGCAGAGAACATTAATGGAATTGGGCCTTTTTAAAAATGATAACAAACGACTCACGAAGTACTGTGGTACATAGCACCCTACATAAATTTGCTTAGTAGCGATTATACAGGAGCTAATGCTTGATTAGGGTTAAACGATGCTTTTGCCCGCACAATTTGACGTACAGCGCAGCCAATTGAATTCTTCCATGCTATTTAAAAATGTAAAGCAAAGAGATGAGAAAGTACTTTTACAAAGCTTAAAGGTGTGAGGTAAATGAGCTTGAGAGCAAGACGTAATTAAAATAAACCACCTGGTTAATAAGCTCTAAGGAGATGTATACAAAAAAATAATTCGTTATGCTTGGGAAAGAAAAAATTAATATTGTTTTTTTTTTTTCTTACCTAACACTGTGGGCTTGTTTTGCTATCAGTAAAATAAGACTCATTGGATATTAAATACGACAAATACTTTTAAAGTGATGTAGTATATTCTATTGTAATTTGAGTTTAGAGAGTCTTCAAATTAAACCGACTCTAACATTGAATTCAAGAGAAAAGAAGTTGGTGAGTTGGTTTTAATGTTTGTTTCTTGGTAAATCGATATTGAAATTCTTTAGTTGTGTGGCTGTTGACTGTGACTGTTTTCATTCCTCGTAAATTTTTCTTTATGTTTTAGTTTTTTCATTAATTAACTTTTAAGTTTAATATGAACTAAATAAATAATGGCATTGATTTTTTATATTTACTTTTACTTTTTTACTTTTTTTATTACTGTGCTCAAACGTAGACATATAAAAAGCATGGACAATAGATTTAGTTATGCAGTTTAATTTTACTCCCATCGACAAACTATTTTTGAATTTATTTAAAAACATTTTATTTGACTGAGTTTTTCTATAACTCCTCTTTTAAAAATTTTTTTAATTCTTTTAATTCTGTTTTTATTTTGTAAATGAAAATTGCAGTGTCAAGACATTGTTTTGACATCAAAATCGTTGAAATCGTATATTCCATAACTACAATTGATGTCAATTTAGACTCAAAAGCATTGCTCTTGAATTTCTCAGAATAGAAACAGATACACCGTTTTACACGTCAGATCAGTTTTGTCAAGTCTTGAGAGTGTTTTAAGGCAGTTCAATATACTACATATTAATATTTTATTTTCATAAGGATAGTAAAATAAATAATTAACTCATTTTTTGTCTTGTTTTTCTAATTTCAGAATTGGAACAAGAGTTAAAATAAGTTTCTTCGTCTACAGTTGAATCAATGTCATCTTCCATGATACTTCTAAGCAAATCCAGAGTTTTTTGGTAAGTTGCTTTGGCTTTAAGTATTTTTTTAATGCTAAATACTGTCTACAAACAACAATGTCAACTATTTTTGAGAAAAACTTACTCTTCATCCTTAATTTATTTTGTTTTTGTTAATTTTGGTTTGTACAACTAGTTCTTTCGTTCTAAAGTGGCTAATCTTGCAAAATATTAGAGTTAAAAAGTTCTGAATGAGGTTAAAATATAAAATATGTAAATAATATGTAACTATACTCATTGCTGATGATAATTTTAAAGGATTTTGAACTTCAAAGGATATTTCAAAAACTTTGTGAGTGATTGATTCCCTTGAGTTTAATTATTCAAATAAAATAAGGGTATTTTATAATGTATGCTCAGTGTGAAATGGTCGTACACTTTCCACAAGATTTAAAACCGTAGCAAACTGATGACGTGCCAATGGTATATGTATGCTGTTGGACAGTGTTTAAATTGCCCCTGAATAATTGATTAGCCGATTGTTTTATGTATATATGTAGGTATGTATTTTAATAATAATAAATTTATGAATCACATAAGCTTCTTTTATAGAATCCAGTTTGATTTAAAAATTTAGTCGATATAATGCATAAAGTGAAGCATAATGAGACACGTATGTATGTACATTTGTACATACATACATAAATATTCTATTTTAACTAAATTTTTTTTTCAATTCACTTTTTGTATTCCAATAATTGATATCGTTTTCAATATGAACAGTTGATTTTCGCTACTATAGTTTAGACCACCGAAGGTGTTTGATTTCGTTCCTTTCCTCAGCTGTCATGTATGCTTCTGTTATACACCTAAATTTGGTTCCTTCACCTTTACCTACTATGCCAGTAAGCATAACTGTTATTATGCATATTATTGCTTTATCAATATTATGCATACTAACAGTTTCCGGCCGCACTTATTGCGACATGGCTAAGTAGGTCAAGCTGAATTCCAGAATGCAAGTTAAGCAATGCATTCTGGAGTTCAATCAAAAGTTCCAGCCAGGTCAACGGAAATATGGTGAGTCTATTGTTAACCACCGAAACGAGAGGTTGTGTGTCTTTTTTCTTTTTGTCGATCGTTTAATACAGGCGCTAATGGCTTTACTTCGTCTACATTGCTTTTTTTTGCTTTGTTTTTTTTATTTTTCGTTGTTGATTTTGTGGAGAGCGAATTTTCTGGGGCACAATTTAGTGATTCAAATTGGCCCCCAGGGCGTTTCCCGACTGGTCTTTGAGGTAATTTCTCTTAGAGAAACAATCGTCCTCCACATGACCCACCCTAGAACACCACTTGCATTTGACTCTAGGCCTTTGACTTATTGTCTGAGTAGCTCGTATTTGTGAGCGGGGACAACTGTTTTGAGCATGCCCATAGTCCTCGCAAGTGTCGCAGTATGGCGTTCTTTTACGAATATTACAATCAACATAGCTGTGATTTTTCTTGCCACAGAATCCACAGGTTTTAATGGGATTTGCAGACCTTGTTGACTGTCTATTGCTGGAGTGGGGAGGGTCTTGAAAATTCTGGATGTATTGAGGTGTTTCATTATGTGTGATGTGTGAAGGATGTTGTGCGGGTTTAGATGTGTAGTCTTGTGTCACTTGAGGTAAATTGTGAGGTAGTGTAGTATAATTGTTAAAAAGATGAGGCATGGAAGGCATAGATGGATATGCTTGAGTCAGGCTATTGTAATTTTGTTGGAAAGTACCGGGAATTTGGTACATTGAGCTAATACGATCAAAAGGTAAGTTTGGTGTTGTTCCAACTCCCATATAGCCCATCGAGTTTGGCTGTAGTAGCAAGGAAGTTTTCAAGGCTTCCTCAGAGATTTCGTTGAGATCTTTGCTTTTGCTCCCCAGCATAAACTGTCGAAGAGCTTGATCGACTAGCCCTTTTTTAAAAATTGTCAACACCGTGTTTTCAACTTCTTTTTTGAGGCCTACTGACTCAGTTGCGGAATATCTTGAGTCAATAATTTCAACAGATGTAGCTTTCAGTTTCGCTAGACGTCTAGCGAACGCTTTTACATCTTCGCCTAACAATTGATGGCATTGTTTTAATTCGTTCATCACATTGTCCAGAGTTTTTGGCACTAAATAACTGTCTTTAAACAGTTTTGCCAAACCCTCTATTGTTTTCACATTGTTTGAACGAATTAACTCAAACGCATCGCCTTGCAATCGGGTTGAGATTAGAGACACTAAGATCCCCTCTTCTTCTGGCTTTACCATTTTCAAAGCCAGATCGCATGCGTTTAAGAATTCATGAACTCTTTGTGAAAGTTCATGATTTCTCTCCCCGTTGAATATGGGGACTAACCTTGAAACTACCTTGCTTATACTCTCAAGTGGCATTTCGCAATTTTCTTCTATTTCTACCTGAGTGATTTTATTTGATTTAAATACTTCTACAACTGTGGTTTGAACTCCTGTGTTGACCAGGTTTCTTTCCAGAGACGATTTTGGTGTAGAAGTATGTTGAGGAGTGAGCAACGGAATAAGGTGTTTTGAACTGTCAGGATAAGGTGATGATTTACCTTTTTCCCTTAGCTCCCTTTGAGTTGTTAAACTTTTGTTTAACTCAATAGTGAGCTGGTCTATTTCCTGGTCAGCTTCTTCTGTTGTTTTCAGAAGTTGTTTTTCAGCTTCCTTACGCCTAAACTCGCTCTTTTTAAGCTGTTTTCTAAGGTCTTCTGCCTCTTTAGCGTGGTTTTCTACTAGAGCGTGAACGGCTTTGACGTATTCGTTAACGATTTCGTCAGTCGATTCTACTCTAGTTAATTTACCCCACTGAGACGTTAGCTGAAAACTTACCAGTTTGTAAACCTCAGGATTCAAAATATCCCTTAATTCTGTGAAAAGAAATTCATTCACCGACTTTAATTGTCGTTGATTTTCTTTCTTTTCTTTTTTAAAATACTCTAACTCCTCTATTATATCGTTAAGTTGGGCTTCAACTTGGGTGCGGGCCATTAACTAACGCCAACCAACAGATCTAATTTTTTTTTCTTTTTTAAATCAAATAAAATCAAACGACCACCTCAACTAAAGTTACTACGAAAAACAAATGAGAGAAACGAAACTTGACTAAGAACTTGACTTGAAAAACTAAACCGAGAAAAAAAAAAATAAATAAAATTTATAGGTACACAACTTTGTCACTTATGATCTAAAAAATAAAACATAGGTACATACGTTAAAGTATACTCACCTGTATTTCTCCCTTTGTATCTACTTTTAATTGTTCAGATATACAGTATCAGTAGTATGTTTCAAGTTTCTTTCCAATTCTTCTTTTGGCAAGTTGATTTTGGTGTAACTTATTTTATCCAAGTTTAAGAAAAAACCAAAGGTAGACGACAATTAAATGAATCCACAGAGCACTGCACACAAAAATACGAGTATTTTCCTTCACTTTTCCAATCACTTTTTCAATCACGACAACGTACGATAAGGTGTTTTATTCAATTTAAAAACACAAATTACTTTTTTTTTTTAAAGGTTCGCGAACCGGCTGCGCCAAATGTAACGTACGTAATCGAAATGTAATGAAATGTAATGTAAATTAAAAAGACACACAACCTCTCGTTTCGGTGGTTAACAATAGACTCACCATATTTCCGTTGACCTGGCTGGAACTTTTGATTGAACTCCAGAATGCATTGCTTAACTTGCATTCTGGAATTCAGCTTGACCTACTTAGCCATGTCGCAATAAGTGCGGCCGGAAACTGTTAGTATGCATAATATTGATAAAGCAATAATATGCATAATAACAGTTATGCTTACTGGCATAGTAGGTAAAGGTGAAGGAACCAAATTTAGGTGTATAACACTTCCTACGCAAATATTTATATGCTTATACTGGAGGAAAAGAATTAGCAATTTTCCGAATTGACTTTCCATTCAATTCCCATTCAAATTTTAATTGTGACTTTAAAATATTGCTTAAATTAAGATTACGTTGTTTTAAATACATACTGGATAACCGAAATTTTAAACTTTATCTGGTTAGTTGTTTGTTTTCTTTTGAAATGCATATCTGAGAGCGTTTACACTATGAATTTTTAATAATTAACAAAATTAGAGCTACTTTACTGTCGTATGTTTGCTCCCGACATACGTTCCATCCGAATAGATTTTTCTATCGTGCACATCAACACATCATTGTGTGTCCGTTGAAGCAGTAAGTATGATACGTCAGAAATGAGGTTCATTTTTGTAGCATTACAGCTGTTCTTGAATCAGTTCAGTAATCACAAAAGCAAATCAGTACTGAGCATATTAAAGTTTGCAATTGATCTCAGCAAGTTGATTGGATAAAAGAGAAAGCATCCTGAAAATGCATGTGACTTCCGATAGCATTATAGGAAAAAATTCCCAACTTCATACTCGAAATCGAATAAAGGTATAGTTTCATTTCGCAAGAGCATTGCTGTTGAAAGAAAGGGATTTTTAATTTGTATTTGACTAATGGGTAGGATCATCGAAAACGGATTAGCGTAGATGTGAACCAATGTTAGGATAGTCGTTATTCAGATAAATCTGTCATCACAATCGTGTGTTAAGAATTTGAATGAGCACAGCGTTTTATTCATGTTTTCTGACAGAATAATTGCTGAAATGCAACAAAAACGTATTCATTAGCTCTGTTTCATTTCAATGAAAGAGCTTGGTATTGGAAGCAATTTTTCATTGATCACCGAACTGTAACAAAATTAAACCACTGAAAGCTATAACTGACTATTTTAAATGCAATTAACTATTACTAAAAAAACAATTTTACTAAAAAAACATGGTTTAGTGTTTCCGTTGCTCTTTGCCGTTCTTGTTATTTAATTATCGATGCCCAATGAATACACTAGCTTTCAATTCGAAAAACTTTCTATGTTCTTTAATTTTGACGATCTCAATGAAACAATTTACTTGCAATTCCATTTGAAACCAGATTATGTAATATCAAAAATTTTATTTTTTATTCAAAGAAATCAGATATAAAATCAAACTATAATCAACTGCTAATATTGTATACAGAATATGAAGCGAAACCACAGATCTAACATTATGTTGGATTATGTTGACATATTTGATGATGAGAGCATACTACAGCATTAATTATTTTGGAAGAAACCTTTGCGAACTCCATGCTAATGCTGTACATCTACACACAGAAAAATAATCGTGTAAAATCAAAAAAAATAGGATAGATTCAACACTTTTTGGGTATGATTTTGCTCTAATGGAGTTTCGTGTTGATTTAAAATGATTTTCTTGTAAAACAAACGTAAATTCTTATCATTTTGAAATAACGTGATATCAGTTTAATTTGAAAAGATTATCGTATTGATATAACTCGTTGATTCCTGTTGAATCAAAATGACTATACTTTTAAAATAATACACATATCCTCTTGAATCAAATAGATTTTAAAATTGAAATAACTCGATGATCCTTGTTAAATCAAAATGATACTCACCTTAAAACAAATTAAGAATTCGAATTGATTCAACTAGGCTCTCATGTCAAAATAACATGATAGTTCCTTTCAAAACAATTCCTTGTCGTATTAAAACAACTTGAATTTTCCTCGAACAATCAATATGTTTTCGTTTTAAAGTAAGATGAGAATGAACAAGAATTGAAATGACCCTCATGTCAAATTAACATAAAGGGTCCTGTTGAGTTGGTGGTCCTGTTAACAAACATACATACAGAAATACATAATGCAATTTTTTAAAGTTATATGTTATTCAGTTTTATTTTAGTCTTTAAAACTACATACATTTAAATTAATTTATTCCAAAAATATATTTTTTCAATATAAATTGTAAATATCATTTAATTTATTATTTAAATACATTTACTTCTCAAATATGTTTTTCCATTATTGATAGAAAATATACATATTTAAAGGCGGACTTGTGAACTCCTGAAATTTTTTCAACAAAACTTGTTCTTTTAAATTTCCCACTTCATATGATTGAAAATGACTGTCAAAAATATTTAGCTCCATTTCTTGACACAAAACATACATTGTAGGGCCGATTTTATTAAAATAAAGAATTTTATATAGCTTTAGAAAGTCATTTTGAATAGTCATATAACAATTCTTTTTATAAGTTCGGCCGCAAAAAATAAATATTAAATAGAATTTTGCTTCTGGTAAATTAAACTCTTCCAGCAGTTCGTCCAGCTTTGTTTGACTTCGGTCCAATACTGACACTGATGGTGGCAAATTAAGGATTATATTTCTTTGGTCGTCTTTCTCGTACGTTAATGCATCACTTAAAATAGTGTGCCGCTCTTGACTGAACACAAAATCACTATTTTGCACATCCTTTAAAAAAATATTATTAATAAACCACTTTTACACTTTACCTTACACGCACTTCTCCGACCGAAAGCAAAATAAGAATGCCACCAGGACCAGACAAGCTACTAGTGATCAAAAAGATAACGGAACTTTTTTCCTGGTTTGGCAAATTTTAATGTATTTCAACACGATTTGATGCAGTATGAACACTACTCCCTCTTACTTCAACACGATTTCTTTTTGTTTTTAAACGATTAAATATTGATTGGCTACTAAACAGTTTTCGAACTGAGACGCGCAACCAAATAAATTAAAAGTAAAGCTAAAATGCCAATGCAAGCACACAAGGGGTAGTTGAAAAGATAACGGATCTTTTTCGTTGGTTTGGCAAATCTCAGCGTATTTCAACTCAATATCAAGTAATATGAACACGACTCCCTTTTATTTCAACACGATTTACTTCTTTTTTAAACGATTTCATGTTGATTGAATACCAAAAAAACAAAAATTTATCGTGTTGATTTTACATGGGGTCTGTTTCCTGCTTTAATCCGATTATTAACACGACTCCATTTTAAATCAACACGGTTTCTAGCACGACTCCCTTTTAATTCAACAAAATTTTTTTTTTTTAAACGATTTCATGTTGATTGAATACTAAAAAACAATAATTTATCGTGTTGATTTTACATTGGACCTGTATTCTGTTTTAATCCGATTATTAACACGACACCCTTTTATTTCACCACGATTTACATTTCTTTTAATCTGATGCAAAGTATATTTTAAACGAAATACTTTAAAAACAACACTAAATTAATAATAATGACAATTCAAAAAGATATCGTGTTAGATTTATCACTAAAAATATCAATTTAAAACGAAATCTTTTTAGATCTAAATGAAAGAAAAGTTGATTTAAGAAATATGCACCATTGTAAAAACAATAATTTGTCGGGTTGATTTTATATTGGGTTATTTTTCTGTGTGTACCTATACTCAATAGTGAACTCTATTACTATACTTTCTATATTACAATAGTGAACTCTATTACTATCCTACTATACTGTAATATAGTGAACTCTCTTACTATACAATACAAAAAATACGGGTTTGAATTATGTGCTTTTGTTAATGCTTCTCGAGTTATCGAGCACTTTAGTACCACAATTTGTCATTTTTTCATCAGTATTTGAACGAATTGAAATTCATAAATGAACATCAGACTGATGTTGTTCTATAAAGACCGAATTTTGAAAGCTAAATAGATCAAACTAGAACAAATTTCGAAACCAGCTTTCAGAGTATTCGAAGTATAATCCGATTCGCAAACCATATTTTCACACAACGCTAAAATGTCTTTTTTTGAAGTTCACTAGCTAAACATAAACAGAAAACCGTTCATAAAAGAACCATCTCTCTCCAAATAGATTCGAACATTGGATGAAGGTCCCACCTTCGAATTTCGCGAGGGATTGGCAAGTCCCTAAGAGTTAAACTGCCATCAAAAAGGTTTAGAGAATTGTACTGAGAATACACTAGGCCTGGTACATTCAAAGCTTATTTTTAAGAAATATTATTTTTTAAATCGAAAAAAGGACCTTTTTATTGAAAAGGAACCAAAAAGTTTACGATTATAAATTTATTTCTATTGCTATTAGTTTTTGCAGTTACTTGTGCCAGGAGTGTTTTGGCTTCCCTTTCGCCTTTCCTGGCAGATAATTGGCGGAACTACGTGTGATATTCATTTTTTTTATGAATATACGTGACGGTGCCAGCTGAACTTCTAGTATTTTATTAGCAGAAAGATAATATTTTTAACGTGAAGGCTTCCAGGTTGCCGTCAGCCTATTTTCATACATATATTGTGTACACAGCCCAACACTTTGAACCATTATTGAAAAAGGAGAACAAAAAAATTAAATCAAACTTTAACGTACAACAAAAGTTGAGGAAAATAAAGGTTCTGATTGTCGGTCTCGGTGAAAATAACCATTTGAATCAAAAATTTGTCTGTCTTTATTTAAAGTCACTCAAGTATCTTTCCATTGTGATACTTATCCCCTTACAATTTATTCATTATTTGAATTTTTCATTTTGTATTTTCTTTATTTATTCTTACCCTGGTACGGTTCCTACCAACTAAATCCAAAAATGTTTATTTTATTTGTATTCAAATATCTTTTATCCTTTTATCACCTCCTTTCAAATTTATTCTCGTTACTGTAATCCATTACATTCTGCAGATCTTAAGAGCTTGTGTAGACAACACACGACATTTCATTCGTTCATCTGCACATTTGCTTTAGCGAAGACACCTTTAATGTTCTTTTATGTATGGATGTACAGATACATTTTTTGGGATGTTATTTATTTCTGAGACTTCTTATATCCATGAGTACTTTACATTTCCTTAGAATTGTGCCTTTGAAAGTACGTTTAAGTTATTTCCTTTGTTCAGTGAAAGTTCCTTCCTTGTAAATAGTAAATTATTTTCACTTAATATTTGACTTTTTGTTAGTGCTCACCTACATGTGTAGACACCTACATCCTTCATAGATCACTTATGGTACAACTTTACAAAAATAATTTTTTTTACTTTGAGATTATTTGTGGTGTTCATTTACTTAAATCTTTGATGTGTCACTAGGTCACACGCTAACTTGACCAATTTTAAATTTCGCAATTACATTTGCTTCCTTGCTCCTTTTAAGAAATAAATTCAAACAGAACTATTTCTCAGTTAGAGATTAGGCGTTTTAAAATCGCTCAAGCTTATCAAAGTATAAGAACCACCTTGAAAAACAACCGAGAAAGCAAGGAAGTTTAAAAGGAGAAACCAGACTTTACACATTACACTGCGGTAAAATGTGCTCAAAATGCAGAACTAAGTATGAGTTTAATTAATCGTTTATATTGTGTTTCATTCGCTTCCTTGCGCCTTACAAAATATTTTCAAGCAGAACAATTTCTTAGTTAGACGTTAAGTATTTACTATTTACTTAAAATCTCTCAAGGTTATTAAAGTATTAAGGCCACCTTTTAAGCAAAAATAACCAAGGAAATTCAAAAGGAAGAAACCATGGGTATTGGCGATTATCAGCCTCAAAAGTGAATTTGTAAAATGTCCTTAATGCATATCTACATAGGTAGTATGTCGTATGTGTCTAATTAATCGTTTATTCTGTGAAAAGTTTTCTTCAACGAACATAATGATGTTTGTGCTTCGCCAGAAAACTTAAAAGTAATAACAGGAAATCCCACTTTACCAAAAGACATGCAACTTGGGAAAGCAATGAACTTTTCACAAAAACAATAAATAACACAACCAAACAAGAACAACAGAAATAAAACAAATTTTTGAAAGAGCCCATCGTTTGCCAAGCTGAATTTCAACTATGAATGGCAAATGATTTAGTTGTTAAGATACTACCGCTGTGGCTGTTATTTTTGCTGGCGTTTGTTGCTACTGCTCATACCTCGCTCCTATGTTTCACAGTCACGACACGAATAAATTTGCTTGTTGTCAGCATCTTTATGGCTGTTCAGCTCCCTGTGGTAGTGTGTTGCTTCAAAATAAAGCTTTTGAAAATAAAGGCAAGAAACCCCAGGGAGTGACCGCGTGTTCTGGTAAATGCGTGAGTTGAAATTCTATTCAGGGCCGTTAATGTAATCATGTGAGTGACAAGCACTAATTTTCTGGGTGCTTGGCTTATATGATACGAGATGTAGCATGAAGCTTCGGGTCGAAATTTTGAAATTCTCTACCTCTTTATGTTTAGACATATACATATACATATACATATTGTTCCCTTACTGCACTTTTAAAGTATAGAACAGTTCTATTTTTGTATAAAATAATGAATACTGAAACGCCTGAATATTTATACACTAAAATTAAAAGAACAAGGTCCGTAAGAGCTCTACAATTAATCCCTCCACGTCACAAATACTTGATAACATCACGGCAATTTTTCGTACATGCTGCCCAACTTTGGAATGGATTACCCTTAGAAATCAAGCGATCATATAACACCAAAGTATTTATGAAAAACCTTTTTAAATATTTTGCTGAGGAATTTTAATGAAGCATAAGGTCTATTCATACTTCCCACACTTCTTCTTTTCATTTCTTTATCTTTCTCCTATCATACTCTTCTTTCTTTGTTATAAGGAATAAAACTACTATTATAATTTAATATGAATCTAAAACAGCATGTACAATTTATCATAAGATTTATCTTTTTTGTACAATGAATTAAATGTTAATAAACTAAACTAAACTAAACATGAAAAACTTGATATGAATATGAACAAGCGAAAGTTCTGTTTCTAAATGCTTTTTTAGGAAAAATCAATGTAAATAATAATAAATTCTATACTAATACATATAGACTTTTAAGTTATTTTAAAATAAATGAAAAGATTAGTAAAGTTTTTAACAGTTAAAACACTTATTTTATTTCCTCAGATGTACATTTTAGAAGCAATGCTTCCATCGTCAGTGAGATTTATAAAATTAAATTAAATTAATGTCTTAGTCGTTATATATTCCTCGTCAAAGGCTTGAATTTCACCTCATTCAGTAATTTTTATTATAGAAAAACGCCAACATTTTTTGGATTGTATTAACGGCGGACATTGTAAGGAGATTTGGTTTAAGAGTCCCTTTTTTTATTTTTATGTGCTATTTCTATTGTTATTGTCGATCCATCCGAAGCTCAATAACTTAAAATTAAGTACCTAACTAAAACGACTAGTTATTTATTTTGCTTGAATATGGTATTAAAAGAAAAATTGAGTTACAAGTTCTACACTCATTATCTTCCAATTGCCTTTCCATTTTCAAAAGCATAGTATAGTAAGTCTGAACGCAAACTACATCCGACCATCCATTATCCATTAAAAGAAGAAATATAGAATATACAATTTTTTACGCAATTGCATAAACGAAGACATTGTTATCGTTACCTTTGGTAGTTTCGATCAAAAGCGTTATTAGGTAATTCTATATTCGTGGAGAAAGAGATGGCTATTCCCGCGATTTAATCTGTCTGTTCGTCATCCCTACAGCTTAAACGACTTGACCAATTTTCACCAAATATATGTAGTACATATATATTTTCTGGCTCAACTTACTTTTTTTTTTTTGGGATGTGGGTGGTTGGGTCCTAAAGTAATGTTTTTAATTAAACTTTGTATAACTGACTTATTTGCCTTCGCCTACCTTATAATGGAAATTAATTTCCCAAGATAATTTTTAGAACGGCATCGTCCATGAAACCCTTTAATTATTGTACTCCAGTCTTGTACAATTTTTAAAATTGGTGTATCTACTTTTCACTTAGAATAGAGGACATGAAAAGTATGTTATGGGATTATATAAAGCATGAATGAAACTTAACATAACTTAACTTAACTTAACTTAACTTAACTTTCAACAACTAGCGAAGGTATAGTAAAGGGTGTTCTTTTTAGAAGTATGGCCATCATTTCGGAAGGAGTATGGCCCAATGACTCCACCAACCCATAAAGCACACCAAAACATTCAGTCAGTTAGTTTTTGTGGATGTAATGGCGTCTCAAGGTACCTACTCATCATATGGATTATCTTCACTCCAAATGCGGCAATTTTGCTTGTTGACGTAGGTATTCAAACAAAAATGAGCCTCATCACTGGACAAAATTTTGCGATGAAAATCAGCATCGAGATCGATCTCATTTTTGACCCATCCATACACCAAAATCACGACGGATTGCACGGTCTCACGGCTTTAATTCTTGCACAATCTGAAGTTTGTAAGGTCGTAAGCTAAGATCTTTGCGCAAAATCTTCCATAAAATTGATGGACAAAGCTCCAATTGTTGTACACGGTGGCTATTCGATTCATTCGGGTCCTCTTCACTCAACACTTTGCTCTACAGTGGCAATTGTTTCTGTTCGACGGCTCTGCGGATGCGTACTATCACATAAAGTAAACGTAGTGCGAAAACGATCCATGGTTAACCGAATTAATTGCTCTGATGGACGATTATGTCGACAATAAAATGGACGGAACTTGCAGTAAACTTCGCGAACTGATCCTTTTTTTTCGAAACCAATTTGCACGATTTGCAAGCGTTGTTCTTTTGTCAACCTGTTTATGATAAAATAGCAAACCAAACTGAACATAAATGACGTTAGAGTTCGCCGATTTGACCACAAGATGTTAGTTTTATCCCTATTCAAAAAACCAATCTCTAAAAAAAAACACCCAATGCTTTGCTGATTATCGTTGGTTTTACCAGCTTTGGTCTTAACTGAAAATTTATACTTTTTTCTTGTCTTGTCTTAAGTTGCTAAAACTAGGAACTTAAAACAACTCAGCATACATTTATGTGGGTCAAAAATGTGTATCTACTATTATTTCGAATTGCCACTTTCTATGACCACAACTCTCACTCATATTACCCCAACCCAACTTAAGGTACTAAAAATTTTATCTAATAAACTCACCACTAACGTACTGAAGGTTCCTTCATGAGTTTAGAGCGTTGTTCATTTAATTCCACAAAGAATAATTTTACTTAAGAAACAGAACACAAACCAAATTACCTCTAAGAAATCTCATGTACTTCGTTTAAAATCCCTATACTTTCATTTCATTTTACCCGACCCTGTTCTCTTTCATCTCGTAGAATAGTTTCACACACTTGAATCTTTTGTTTTTCTTCCCATAATAGCACGTCAGCGATAACAGTTCAGGTGCACTATTCATTTTTTCTTAACACTTTGGATAGAACATAAAAAACGAACAATTACACGGTAACTACCTTGGAGGAATACATGATCCCCATTTAATCTTGGTACACAACACTAGATAAAAAACAAAGATATTCCCCGAAGATTTAAACTCATTCCATTTTGGAAGTTTTCACCTTGCTTTCTGTTTGCTTCGGTGTGGGTTGGGTTTAAATTTTGTGTTTAGTAAAAGTTGTATGTTGTATGTATTTAAATAAATACAAAAAGAAAAAAAAAATGGTTTAATCACACTCTTTCCAACCTGTCAAAAGATACCTCTGCAATGCGCTGCTATATGAACAAGAACATGGCAAAATGTACAGTTAAAGAAAGTCGAGCATACATAATATGTCCACTGCAATCGGGGAGTAGAAAGAGACATAAATCCCGAAGGGTGCAACTTCTTGCATTTGCTGTTTTATGAGCGTATCCTTGTTTTATACGAATTTGTACTGCTTTTAGTTTTTCCATTCCCATGCGAGAATATATGTGGCTGCTAAAAATTTCTTAGTTTGATTTCGTTCTGAGCTTGAAACACGTGTCATATTATTTTGTACCTACATATGTAAATTTTTGAATAAGAGAACATTTTGTAAGTGCATATAGGTACCTACAACTCATGTATACCTATCTAGGCAAATATGTACACACTAAGAATTAAATTAATTCCATAAAAACATGTTGAATTTTTATAAAATGTTGTTTTAAACGTTCGTTAAAATATTGTCTTTTATTTGCTTTTTCTTTTTTGAACTAAATCATTCAAATTGTCATATCTGTGCACTCTGCGGAAATGCATTTATAAGGAAAGCAGAAAAAAAAACTCAGTTAATTTTTTTTCCGAGAGGGCAATTAGTATTAATTTCCAGTTCATTTAAAAAAAAAAAGAGCTCGCACTCGGAGCTCGAGATGGAGAGATCTTATGAGCTCTTGGAATGGAAACAAAACCGTTTCCCACTGGCTTTTCCCGGGTCTGATTAATTATCACATAAGTTATATTAACACATTCATCAGAACTTTTCCGGCGGGTGTTTGGTGAGAGGGGATGGAATTTTAAATGCGTGTATATTCCAATAAGCTTTCATTGCACCATAAAGGCAGAGAATGGAGCTAATTAAGTTGAAATGTTTAAGAGTTTTTGCCTTCGTTTTCAGTCGCAATGATTGTTTGCTTAGGCAAGGAAAAAACTATGTGCCACATAAGTTATGAATGTTCTTTTATTTCACAAAAGAACGATTTAACTTGTTTTTTTTATAGTGATCTCATTTGGTTTGTTATATAAATATACACATTTACTAACAATAAAATACAATCATTTGAATAAGTAATTTAATGGAAATGATTATATATAAATTCATGGATAATATCGCATGCAGGAGTTAAGCGTTCTTTGAAGTATTTTTTGCAATCTTTTTCATCCCGTTTTAATTCAATAGAATAATAGGCCTAACCCCTTTCAATTATATTATTGCTAATAAAGAACTTATATAGTTTGTCGCTAATTTTAGGCCACCGCACATTTTTTTGGGTCCAACTGCTTCGAGAACTTTGGACATTATTCTATGAAACGAATTTTCTTTCGCACTTGTGAACAAAATCGCCAAGCAAATTGTATCTTTTCTTGGGCATATGTGCTTTTTTACTTGTCTCTACACTTGGGTATGTAGAAGATAGTATTTTTGTCTACCATGTTTATGAAAAAAATTTATCTTTTTTCTTTTATCTAAATATCCTCTTTCCAGGGTCTGATGCCACATAAATATCATCTAAAAGTGGAACCAATCTTTACGTTATTTGGGAGAAAGCTAAGCTTAATATTTAATTTTTTATCTAGTTGTTATTGGATAAACCCCCAGAAAGGGAAAAAGACATTTGAGTTCCCTACTTCACTTATTTTCTACGTAATCAGTTTACATTAGAGGGACACACCACGTTGACCTCAGAATGCGTCGGCAAGCCTCCAGGTTTTGGAATGTTCTGATTCCGATTCCGTCCAGATGCTGATGTCGTTGCATTCAGTTATACCAATAGGAATTTTGTCTGCCTTTCTTTTTTTTCTTCTTCTTCATTTGAACGATGTTTGATGTTGCGTTTTTGACTGACTTCTTTGAATCTCTAATTTGAACGTGTTCTATATTTAGCAGGATGGTTTTTTTTTACTTGAAGGTTTTCACGGATCTTGGTACTTCTAATACCTACGATCAAGCCTTGTTACTACCTACTACCGTCATATGAAGCAAAGCGTAATGCTTTACCCAGCATTATGTTTGACTCCCATTTACTTTCTGATTTTTGTGATAGATTAAGAATTTAGATATCGTTATTTTTTTGTCTCGAGTACCTACAAAAGCTTGAATTTTCTTAGGTACATGTTGTCACCAGTGTAAATTTTGGTTGACTTTCTATGAAAGTGTTATGAGCAAAACTTAAAACATGCATAGCCCCAATTAAAACATGCATGTGAGCATGTGACTCAATTAGAATGTTAGGGTCTAGGCCAGGCAATTTTCAAATTTTACTCCAACAACTCACGTATTCTCTAGAGATGGTTGTGAACGTTGAATTTCTTCTAATCCTACTCTTCCCATCCCGAACACATATGCTTATGCATTTTAATAAGTTCCTCCCGTTTATGAAATACATATACATATGCAGAAGCGATATAGAAGGAAACCTGCCTGCCGTTTACTATACTGAGCAATATTCTCTTTAGAAAACAAATACATGTGTAATATCAACAAAGTGCCATTGAGTAATAGATTTTTGTTCATTTACTTATTTATATTTAATTTTGTATAGGTGTCCCATCAGCAGTTGCAATCAACATACATTTGTAGTTTGGGCAATCATTTGAAGGGTATCGAATTGATCACATAAACTCCTCTTTTTTATTGTTCACCTCTCTAGGCATATACGAAAAACTATATGTGTACAATTGATTTGCTGCTCCATTTAACGAGAAAGCTATCCACATTCTGTTGACACTAGTTTTTTCTAATGTTTTCTTTCCATGATTTCGGCTTTTCATTTGTTTTCCCTTCCTTTTCGTATCATACTTACTTTTCTTTCCTATTTAAAAGAAAAACCTTGTCTCTGCAGGTCGGAAATGAATCTATTAAATGTCTCTTTTCGTTTTTCCAAGGACTTTTTAATTTTATTTAACGACTACAACTTTGAACTAAATTGATTTTCTTCCTGAGAAAAAAAAGGATTTTCTGTAATTTTATTTTTATTAATTCGCTTTTTTTTTTGTTTCAGGTCTCAATGTGACAGTGTCACCTTCGAAGGGCAATGAAATCGCGGAAGCACCACAAAGGCTTCGTGCTTTGCGGCTTAAATTGCTTGACTTTTGTCTACTTTCCATTAGTGCTCCCAGTTCTACTATGCACAGCGAACGATTTCGATTATCGAATGCAGAGAGTGAAAAAAGTATTGAAAGAAGTGCCTTTAATCGATGGGTAAGTTGGCTTTTGATTTTGTATCCTTGTTTTTTTTTTTTTTATTAGCATGTCCTTACTTTTTAGCAAGGAGTGCTCTCTTCCTTTGCAGTTCAATGATTTGTATAAACTAGTAGTGAACTCAAGATCCAAATCAATATTAGCTTAAGCAGCGAAGTAACTTAAATTAGATGTTAATTAATCTGAGGAGTATGAAGTTTGGTTTTAAATTTTTTTTTGCATTTGTGGTATTGACATGGTTTGGAATAAAAGTTCAATAGACTTCGTCCTTTGATGTTCTACTACTTAGTTTATGCAGATACTGAAAACTGAAAAGTCTTTTTTAAAGCCTTTTTTTTTACTCTACATGTGTACGTTTGTAGGTTTGTACGTTCAAAGCGAAAAACTAGTTTTTGTGCACACACATCATATTTATGTTCATGTATAAGTATGTAACGTATAATGGCAATTTTCATATTTATGTTCATGTATAAGTATGTAATGTCTAATGTATAATGGCAATTTCTTCGTCTAGACTAGTACCATCGTACATTTATAGAAAAATAAGCTAGTATTCATTAAAAGATTGAACACGAAAAAATTATTATTTATGTACACTTGTGTGCATAATATGAAAAAGTTAGTTTCTCTGTACCCCTAGCTTAAATTTTGCTGTCACGATAAGTTTATTTATTTATTATTTTTTTTTTTTTGCTACAGACACAACGACCTGCCATGGAACATAAGAAAATTTTTGAAGAATCAACTGAGAGAATTTCGATTTGGAGGCGACTTGAGGGAAATCCTTCCCTGGTCGACGAGTGCATGGAGCCATACAGATCTGAGAAGATTAAAAGAAGGAATGGTGTCAGCACAGGTAATTCAATTCAAACGCATACGCTTGTATTAGATTTCAAACGCCTTTTTCTAGGCTACTGTTCGTAGGACCAGATAAATATTTATATATACAATTGCATATACAATAATTGTATTTACACATGTATTGTACATAAATGTATAATGCATACAATGAACATTTGTTTTAGAAAATCTAATACGTAGATTGTGGAGGTATAATTTAATTTGGAGAATCGTATACAAAGATTAGCTATTGTCAGTAGTTTTGCTTGTTTTCAGTCGTTTACGTAGAAATGAAGGGAAAAAATATAGCTACATGTTATTCGCTGATAGTATAATAAAACTCTTTATTAGTGAAAGAATCTTTGGAATCGGTTCAGTAATTTTTTGAATTCATGTATAAGAAACATACAGAACTAGAAATCTTTATGATCTATATAATACTAGCTTAATAGCTCGATTTTAACTTATACAAAGCTTTATTCATTCCAAGCATTCTGAGTGCTGTACTCGATGCACTGCCAAATCTTCTTTCATTCCCCGTTTGAAGAGATGTGATCTCTGGCACAACACGCACAGGAACTTTGAGGAACTCGCAAACAGCGTATCTCTTATTTATTCATTTATTTATTTCATCAATGGATACATAAATCTGTTGACTACAATTGATTTAAATTATTAAATTAAATTATCTCTAAACATTATTAAAATTATTCGAAACAAACATAAATTTACTTTCTTGATAAATAAGGCTGAAAGGTCAAAAATAAACGGTCAACTTTCCGTCACTCTAGAAGCTGATACAGTCTAGGTTTAAGGATTGTTATCGTATCTTTATTGATGGTTAAGAACCGATGCTTGATCTGGCGCTGGTGCCCTGTGAAGAGTACGACTGTTAGCCTCATGAGGCACAAACGCGTTCGTTTTCTAAGCGGAGATGTACTCTATCAATGATTATAAGCTACGTTGCGAAGAATGGCTGGATGAGAAAGTATTTGTGTCTGCAGCAACAGCCAAGCTGTGCTTAAGAGTCTACTTAACCCTTTTACTACTTCAAAAGTGATCCAGAAATACCCTCTCCTACTTTCCTGAATATCGCACTGTGTTCCACAACATTATTAGGGTAGTCATTACCCCTTGATGTGCGATTTATTATAAAAAAGACATTTCTGAGTGCGGTCGGAAAACTAGATTCCTTGTGTCTTTTTGGGTTCTAAGCCATCATGATATAATTGTAAAAGATATTGCCGATTAACTTTCAAGGCAAATACAAGAAAAAAAAAAAAATAACAATATAAAAAACACGATCGACCGATTGCAAATCATTCAACAGAGCGGGTTGCCTTGGGACCTAGCGCATTGTTATTTTTTTAAATTAATAATTTGAAGCCAAACCATGGCAAACATTTTGTTTACTTTTTTTAACGCATATGACTTGTTCATTCAATTGGAAATAAAATTCACTGCATGTGAGTGCAGTGAATTTTATAAATGTCGGTGTAATCCCAACAAAGTTTGCGTCTTAGAAGGGTACGGCAACATCTAACGGATGAGCCCATTGCCGTACCTGGGCGAAACACAAATAGGAGTTGAGGTTGATCTACATCTACAGATCATTCAACTTTTCTATTATGAAATTTATTTCTTTTTAGATTTTAATCAAATCCTAGATAGACATCTAATTTTATTGAATTGCTGCTGGTCAAATTTTTGATTTCATAATGTTTTGAATTTAGTGTTTTGTGGAATTGAAATCTTAAACATGAAATATTCCCAAATACTGAAATAGTTTCATATACAAAAAAAGTTAACAGCTTAACAAACATGAAATCCTAATTTTGAAACCGTTGTTATTGTATCAAGTTGGTGCTGAATAAACCACCAATTTTTTAAACATGTTTCCCAAGTCGCCAATGGGATTGTAGTTATTTAACAGCTACTGAAATCAGAGTAAGCAGTGTTAAGTTTTTACTCATAAAAGCTTGTTGTTTGAATTTGTTTTGGGAGCTTTTGATAACTTTTACCTGTTCCTTAACATTACATACTCATCAAAGAGAAAGTTACTAAAACTTAACAGATAAATTTATTTTTGCAGCAGTGTTGAAATAAAAACTATGCTAAACAAAATTACGATAAAGAATTTTCATAACGCAAAAGCTCATAAAAGTTATACATTTAAAACTCAAGTTTCACTACTCACTTTCAGTTATAACAACACAAGCAACAAAAAAAGCAAAAAAAAAAAAAATATTCTTCAAACTTTAGTTTTGTGTTGTGGTAGTTCAGGTTTTATTATTTTTTTTTTATTTATTACGCGTAGCTAAGTCCTTTCGTTTTTGATTGGCTCTTGATAAGCAATTTGTGAAATAAACACGATAAACAAAGCAGCGGCGCGGCGGTGATGGAAAGTAGTGGCAAATAATGGGAGCTTATTTGAATGACTGATTCCATTAGCGTAGGTAAATGCTGAAATGTACAACTAACAATACCGAAATTTAATTCTGGTAGGTATTATACGTACATAAATGATGTTTACCAACTTTTTTATTATTATTAAATTCTCGAAGACTTTTCCATTCAAGGGATCATTTTAAAAGAATAATAGAATTTTTTGTTTGGTTAAGAAAAGGAAAGCCTATAACAATGCACTGCCGAGAATAAAGGGTATTTACAAACAAACCATTGCAGGGAAAGGACGAAAAACGAAATAATATCTTTTCAAGCTGTAAACACAATTACAACAGTTTTGGTTTTCGTGTTATGGACTTGTTCGAGGCCTATTAGCATGCTATGTTGAAATTTATCTTACCCTTCATGGGAATTAGAGTCTGATTAATTTGATGTTGTGTATCATGAAATGATAACATCTGTTATTTTACTTTTATCTTGACAAATTGATATAATTATTTACAGAATCTTTGAGAAAGAAATTTTTCCTAATGAATATGTTAAAATGATTATTGTATGAGGCTTTCATTGGAGTAGGTTCGTTTTGTAATCTTTCGAAATACTAAGCAGTTAAGTCTATCAATTTAGCTTAAATCTTTTCTTGGAAAATGACAACAGAGAATAGACTACTCATGTAGAACAAAGGTAAAATTAACATCGCTGAAGAGATGATGACTTTAATAAAATGATTTCTTACTGAAAGCCCAAGAAATGCGTTCTTATGTTGTTGTATTTCTGCTTGGATATGCCTAATGTATTTTAATTCTTATTTTTTAACTTAAATGTGTAAAAAACAGATTTCGTCTCAAATAAACCGATGTTCTACCTAGTAGTGATTAGATCACAAAGCCAATTACCAAAAAAAATAATCATCCCTCCCTTAAACTTTGGCAGGCCACCTTTAATCCACTTAAGCCCGAAATAACATTGCATCAATTATTCTTATTTACAATTTCCGCGTTCATTTATTTTCTTTCTTTTGGGATGTGTATCACATGATACAACCACAACCACGTCCCACAAATATCACAAAAGGAAGCAGAAAAAAATACGACAATTCCAGGCAAATAACGAATAACAAGCTCATTGAAGGCCGCCAAAAAGTCTGGCAAAAGAAAAAGTGTCGGAGCTCATTAGAACAATCAACTGAACAATAATCTTTAGATCTGGATTCTGAAGCATCGCCATCTCCTTTCTATTTTACTTTTTCATTTTTTGGCTATACTATGGATTCTTTTCTAATGGTGTTAGATGTTTATTTGTAAGAACGTACTTGTGTGTGGATGAAATTTAGTACACAACCATTTAATTGTTTTCTCATTCCATTTTATTTCAAGTCCACCCATTTCAATCCTTATCTCTATCAAACGAAACGCCTAGGAAAAGTGTCTAAAATTATTACACCCCAGCCAATTTGTTGGCTTTTTTGAGGGTGAAATGTGTATGAATATTAGCGTGAAATAAAAGCCATCTTATGCTTTCTAGAATACGAAGCAAGCATTTCATTTTTGTATTCTGTTCTCTTAATATTTCTTTTTCGCTCAAAAGCAGATGAGGGGAACAATTAACATAAAGCCATTTGGAGTGCCTAACGATGTTTGAAGCTGGAGTGGGTGTCTGGCGCAAATAAAGAATGTTGTTTATGAGAAACAACAATCTCTGGAGGATGCGCTTTCGGAAGAAGGTCAAGGTTTTTGTTTTATGTATTTTGTTTTAAGAACACAATTCATTTCCGTTTGTTGAAAATGTGCACTATTCACTACTTACCACATTGACTCCAACTGTAGGTATGCGAAATCTTGCAAAAGTATACCATTTGATATGAGATTTGATTTGATTAAATCAGCACACTGGCCTGGTTAGATTGTGTTTACCAGAGATTAAAACTGATTCAGTTCGTTCCTCTCTGCGTATATTTTAGTGTAGGAAAGTGAAATGGAGTTCATAATCTTGCAAAGACACTATATTCAAATCGTTTGACGGAAAGAGTTGCAATATCTTCTGAAAATTGATTAAAATAATAATGATATTTTTTACTTCTACTATTCCTATTGCCCAGCTGAGCACTTTGCTGTGATGGCATTTGAGTTCATCTCAATTTAAAAATGCTGTCAGCTACAACGAATCTGTACATGAATCACCAAAACCTTGGCATTTGCGGATTTGAAACACAGTTTTAGTCATTCGTACACATTTTTAGTTCCTTTTTCTTTTTCACAAAAAAGAATTTGCTCAAAATCATGATTATCTATCCAATTTCAACGAATTCCAAAGAAAATGCAAAAATGAACAACAGATGCAAGGCAGTTTTGTGACTAAAATTATAATCGCATTATGATGAACCCAGCAATGCGTGTAAAATATTTCAAAATGATAATGTTCCTTATTCAGCTGTAGCATATATTTGAGCATTTAGGAAGGTTAGAGTAGTGATTTCAGATAGAAAAATCAGTTTGTAGTATTTAATATTTATCCAATAAATAAACAATCAAAACTTTCCTTAATGACCGTCAGTACGGCTTTCGTAGCAAACGGTCCACTGGTGATTTGATGGCTTATCTCACCGAAAAGTGGAACCAATCTTTACATTGTTTTGGAGAAAGTAAGATTATTGCGCTTGATATTTCTAAAGCATTTGATAGAGTTTGGCATCAGGCTCTTTTATCGAAAATGCGTGCTTTTGGTATCGATGAGTCTCTTCTTCGTTGGATTAGAAACTACCTTTCCGACCGTTCAATACAAGTTGTGTTGGATGGCTTCAAGTCTGATACCCACTTCATAAATGCTGGTGTGCCCCAGGGCTCCGTTTTGTCTCCGACTCTCTTCCTCATTTTCATTAATGATCTCTTGTCTGAAACTTCTAATCCACTTAACTGTTTTGCTGACGACTCGACCCTCAGCTTTTCATATTCGTTTCCAAATTCACGTCCCTGCTCTTCGGATGTGGAACTGGAACGGTTGCGTATGATAAGCTCATTGAATTCTGACCTTCACAGCATTGTTGCATGGGGTCTTATGAACCGAGTAGAATTCAATGCTTCGAAAACTCAATGCTGCCTCTTGTCGTTGAAGCTTAACATTCCCCCATTGCCATTATCCATGAATGGTACCTGCATCGAAGAAACCGAAAAGCTGTCAGTACTTGGTATGTGTGTAAACGATGATCTTCGTTGGAATGACCACATATTTGAAGTCGCCAAAAATGCTGCTAAATGCTTAGGCTTCTTGAGACGATGCAGGAAATTCTTCACCCCTTCTGATCTGGCTACAATTTATAAGGCCTTCATCCGCCCAAAACTGGAGTATAACTCCCATATCTGGTCAGGTGCTTCTCAAACATCTTTGCACCTCCTTGATAGGGTACAAAATAGAGCGTTAAAATTGATAGGTGATAGTTCAATCGTAGAATGAATTGATTCTCTTGAACATCGTCGAAACGTTGCCTGTCTCACTCTCTTTTATCGCTTTTTTCACAAGCAGTGCTCTAGTGAAGTAGCCAGTTGCATTCCTCCCCTGAAACAATTTAGCCGCAACACCCGCCTCGCTAGGAATGTTCATCAGTTTTACCTTGAGCCCAACTTCGGTCGTACAGTCAAGTATAGAGATTCGTATTTCAGTCGCACCACCCGAATGTGGAATGCTTTACCTGGCTCTGTATTTCCCCTTCATTACGATTCACAAAGATTCAAAAGCAACGTGCATCGGTGTCTCCTTTCAAATCCTCTCCTATTTTCCTAAATGCTCGCACTGTGTTTAACATCATTATAAGGGTATTCATAACCCTTTGATGTGCGCGTTGATTATAAAAAAAAAAAGGTCAGCATATACAGATTGGTATACCGGGTGCGCCATCTAGACAGGACCTACTGAAATGTTGAATAACTCCACCATCTTTAAGCCGATTTTGACATGTCAGCCATATTCTGAAACGTCAGCCTATGCCATTTTAGACATGAATCGACTCACAGGAAAAAACTCGGGCTGAAATTGTAGCGCAGTACATCGAAAGCAATCGTTCACTTGTGAAAATCGAATTTTGATGACCGGCGAAGCTCATTTTTCGCTCTCTGGTGGAGTCAATAAACAAAACTATAGAATTTGGGATCAAAAAACCCACAGATCACTCACGAAACACCATTGCACGACGTAAAAGTTACTGTTTGGGCCGGAGTGTGTTCGAAAACGATTTTTGGACCATTTTTTTTTTTAAGTTGGAGAACCCTTCGACGGTGCTAAAGGTCTAACGAAATTCTATTTTTTCTTTGTCACACGGCAGTTGCTACTATGAAGTTTTTGCAGAGCAAGTTCCCGGGGCACGTTGTATCTAAAATGGGTGATTTGAATTGGCCTCCTCGTTCGCCGGATTTGACGGCACCGGACTTTTTTTCTGTGGGGCTACTTGAAGAGTAAGGTGTATGTCAGCAAACCGAAGACTATTGAACAACTAAAAGCTAATATCATAACGCAAATTGCTGCTTTTACGCCCGAAATGTTGTCAAATACAATGCGTAATGCCAAAAAAGGGCCGCATGTTGTGTGTCTAATGAAGGCGGTCATTTGATTGATATTGTATTCTGAGAGAATTGTCAATAAGTGGCATTACATCAAATAAATTTTGTTTATTTACCAAAACCGGCTAAAAAATGGCGGAGTTATTCAACATTTCATTAGATCCTGTTTAGATGGCGCACCCTGTACAATGTATGAATAATAAATTATAATAATATGATTAAAACAAATGAATAAAAGGTAAATTAGCTATATTTACTATAAGAAAATATTGTCTACATTATTTTGACTGTAAATATTCTAAATTTAACTTTGTTTTCAGTTCTGGTCCGCATATGCCCCTTGTTCCTCTCAACATTTGGATGCTGTACAACTAACACTAGAACAAATAGATTTAATAAGACGTCTCGTACACCTATACCCTCATCATATGACACTTGTGACAACTGCCTCAGGTATGTGTACTATCTTTACTTTTCACAGCCCGTTCTTTTTATTTAATTATTAAAACAAAACTTTGCTATGAGATGAGTTCAACTGCCCTGCCTTCTGTATACCTCTTTTTATATGGTTCTACAAGGATTTATGGAAATTTTATTCATACATTCTTAAGAATTTTCAAACGCCTTGGGCAAGGACATAAAATAAAACAAAACAAAACAAGAAAAAAAAATAAAAATAAATAAACAAACAACGAAACATAAGCAGAAGATATTCATAGAAAAACGCAATGTAAGATTTTTCCCGCAACACACACTGCAGGGGAGACCTTGTAGGCTTAACTTCTATCAACAATGACAAGCTGTATATTTTAGAAATGTATAACACGGTTTGTTTGTTTTGGGGGAACAATATCCCCTTAGTGGCGAAAGAAGTAGAATAGCAAATTGAAACCATAAAAGAAATCTTCTGAATTACTACCTAATTTGTCCAGCCATTTTTCTGATTTTACTTCTCCCAATCCAATATATCTATTATTAAGATTGATTTTCATTTAAATATATTTACAATTTAAAAATGACATTATGTAAAAAACTTTTCTTATCCCATTAAACTTTTTATGTAAACATATGTGACTCTTTTTTTTATTATTTTTTCGTCCCATAGGAATAGAAGAAACACACAAGAGCGGAAAGATAGCCAGTCTGATTGGAGTCGAAGGTGGCCATGCTATAGGGACAAGTTTAAGTGTTTTAAGGATGTTTTACCAACTGGGGGCACGTTATTTAACCCTTACTCATACCTGCAACACACCCTGGTAGGTATTTTGAATTCTATGCTGCAATTTGTTGATTGAATATTCTAAAAGCAAAGTTTTTTTTTTTTGAGAAAATTAAATGAAGCATGTTTTATTAAGCCCACATAATAATATTACCTATTCATCAACGGCTGAAGAACGATAAACGTTGAAAGAAAATTCGATTTACCAGAAACACACTTCTATAGGTCTTCAAAAAAGTACTTACTAAAAGAAATTAAAACAACGCAATCGTAAAAAAATAATCTCTGCCGTTGTCGTTAGTACGAAAGAAAATTCATTAATTGATAAGTGCAGCTAATCGAAATCTCTTTTAATGAGGAATATTTTTGCTTTCATGTGATGTTGAACGGAAGTAGGTATACCACCCAATACCCATATTAAGTTTAAACATGCTTCTGTTTATTTGCTTTTGGAAATATAAAATAAGCAAGCAGTAAAAATAAAAACGAAAACTGTTTTCGTATTTTCTCAGCAGAGAACATTCAGAGAAAAAACAACTACAGAAAAAAAAAAATACATTACAATGAGTCTTTTGTAACCTTTTTTGCAGGGCGGACTGTTGCAAAGTTGATGAACCTGGAAAAATTCCCCATATTGGGGGATTGTCGAAGTTCGGAAAGGTATGTTTTTTCTTAACACGCTATGTTATTCTGTGACATATTTATTTTATTTATATATAAATGTACATGGATACATATATGTGTGTATGTGTATGTAGTTATATATTGGTTCTTACATTGTTTAACTGAAATAGTTTATTTATTTTCTGTTTTAAATTGGACAATTACAGCTGGTAGTTACAGAAATGAATCGGTTAGGGATGATAGTAGATTTATCGCATGTGTCTGTGCCAACAATGCTGGATGCTTTAGGGGCATCAAAAGCACCAGTTATATTTTCACATTCATCAGCGCACGCAATTTGCAACAGTTCCAGAAATGTGCCAGATCATGTTCTCCAAAGAATAGTAAGTGAAGCAAAGATAGGTGTAATTTTTGTTATTGGATCCGGATAATTTGATAATTTTTATTATTATTATTTTTTTGTTGCCAAGAATTATTTCCTCTGGTACCTACCTATATCCTTTTTTTTTTTGTAATTTGTCAATAAATGTACAGTGGCATGGAAAAATTATGTTAAGTACCGGGGTTGTCAGGTTTTTAAAATCGGAATCGTCAAAAGTAAAATAAATGAAAAGATTAGTAAAAATTTTAAAAGTTGAAACACTTTTTATATAAAAAGTGTTTTAGCTGTTTAAAATGTTTACTAATCATTTCAGTTATTAGGTAAAAAACAAGTGGATTAAATGATTTAAATGATTTATCGCCAAAAATATTTGAGTATCATTAAAACCAAATAAAATCACTGAACTTATATTTTTCCCTCATTTTCATTAAAAAAAAGAAAAGCAACAACAAACGTTCCATACTCTGTAAAAGACAAAACTTAAGCCGACAAAATAGAATAATAGAAACAAACTTTACATAACCAGTGCTCAAAAGCATTTTTCAGATCAGAACAGCACTCAGCACAGTACATCAGTGAAAAACGTCAGAAAAGTAAGAACATGCAGACTTGCAAAGAAAGCAACAACATTTTCATTTTCACAAATAATTTATTTAAAATTCAGACCAAAATAATTTAGGTACTATTTTGCGGAGCTAAATGTTGATAATAATCCCATTTATGAGCTTAATCGCCAAACCGATTTTCGTTTCGCTAATCGAAATTAAAAATCACAGTTTTAAATCAATTGATATCAACTACCCACGTTTTGCATTAAAATTACGTCTTTTCTTTTGATCTTTTCAAACTATTCGTTCTGTGAAAAGAAATGTTTTTTTTTCTATTATTACCTGATCTACCTGGTAAAAATAAACATAAAATGGAAAACAAACACTTTTGAATTGAAAAATCTAATCTTGTAATTGAGTACTATCAATTTTATTTCAAATTATCTAAAGGCTTTAAAGTGAAGTTTATGTATTTTCATCTCCATTAGAAATTATTATCAGTAGTTAAACAATCCTTGTGACATCCTTAGAAGCTTGTTTCTGACAAAGATAGGTACAAAACAGTAGAGAATGTCAACAGCCCTTGCATTGACTTACATGGTTATGGGCTTCGAAATGCCTCAACTCACTGAAATCTCTGGAAGGACTGCATTTAGGGAAGTTTAGTACAGGTAAAAATACAAACAAGTCATGCTGTCCTTAGAAGTTGCATACAACTTCATTGCTACAATTTGTCAAAATCCTATGTCAACATGAACACAATCAATAAATCACAAAAGGAAACCCAAACAATACCAGCCAAACCATCAGTGTCTACATATAACATATAAACTAGTATACATGCAGAGAAACCTCCTTCGACACTTTATTATCGACGTAACAAATAAATATCCCACAGCGAGCAATTTAAATTCTAAAGGGGGGATACTGCAAAATGTGTCCTATTTTTGTTCATTTAGGTAAATTCCAATAGTTACACTTCCATGTTCCATCTATGCAGCCTATACATTAATATATGTGCATTATCTGCTCTCCCACAGACTATGGAAATAGCAGGAGAGAAAGAGGAATAAAAGAAAAGTAGTTTCAGAAAGAAATAAACATAGTTTTATCGGCATAGAATTTTATCGAATGTATCCTTGAACGTATGATTTTTTTTGAATGTCGATGTCGGGGTTCCCATTTGAATAATTTTTTTTTGTAGTGGTAATTCAAACTTAAAACAGTAATAATTAGTTTAGCAGAAATCGATTGTTGTTTTAATTTTTAGAATAAATTTAATGCAACTGAAATCTAGGATGAATACCCAGACTTGAAGTTTTTTTAAGAATAAATTAAGAGATTTAGGTAAGTGATCTTGTTGAAAGCGAAAGTCTGTTAAAAAACCGAAATACATAAAAGTTTATGTATTTATAAATAATAAATAATAAATAAAATAAATGCGAGAGAAAAGCACTCTAAGTAAATTACAGCCTATCAGATGTATGACTGTAAGCTATATCATTTCATCATATATAAGTTTCATTAAATCCATTCAGCAGTGATTGCTTTGACATCCATAGTAACAGAATCTTCCGCTCTTCGTTGTTAATTTAAGAAAAATGGCAGTAAAAAGCACAAACAAAATTTGCGCAATTATTCCATCCGTTCACATGCAGTATTGTATAAATAGTCAATACTTAAATCAGAGGAAAAGTTAAAGATTTGTATCAATATCGAAGGAGTTTATTTCCACAGCGATCCATTTGATCACAAATTTTAATTTACCCCTAAAGTAAAGCAAAAAATGCTCGCCTTAAAGTTAATTAAGGATTGCCCCATTCAGCTTGGACGATGATCAAGAATGCCGTCCTCCCGACCTAGAAGAGGTTAAGCTTGCCATATGCAAACTTAAATCAAATAAGACTGCAGGTGCAGATGGCCTTGATGCCGAACTTTTCAAGGCAGCTGGAGATCAGTTGGAAAGGAGCATGCACCAGCTGATCTGCATGATATGGTCGAAAGAAAGCATGCCCGATGAATGGAACCTCAGTATCGTATGCCCGATCCTAAAGAAGGGAGACCCTCACAATTGCGCCAATTACAGAGGGATAAGCCTCCTTAACGTCGCTTATAAGATCTTGTCTGCTGTAATATGTGAACGTCTGAAACCCCACGTCAACAACTTGATAGGTCCTTATCAATGTGGTTTTAGACCAGAGAAGTCCACAATAGACCAAATTTTCACATTACGGTAGATCTTGGAAAAAACCCGAGAACATAATATCGATATTCACCACCTCTTTATCGATTTCAAGGCCGCGTATGACAGTATTTACAGAGACGAGCTGTATAGAGCCATGTCTAGTTTCGGCATCCCTGCAAAGCTCGTACGACTATGCAGGATGACTTTGGAGAATTCACGCTGCTCCGTCAAGGTCGGAAAAGAACTCACCGAGACCTTTGATGTCGAAAAAGGCTTTAGGCAAGGCGACAAACTGTCATGCGATTTCTTCAACATCATACTTGAACAGATTGTAAGAAACTCAAACGTCAACACCAGAGGAACAATCTTTCAAAAGTCTGTACAATTACTCGCCTACGCAGACGATATTGACGTAATGGGAAGAAAAAAGCGTGATGTCATAGGTGCTTTTGCGAGTATTGAAACAGAAGCGGCAAAAATGGGTTTGATGGTTAATGAGGGCAAAACGAAGTATATGCTGTCATCAAACAAGGACACAGAACATCGACGAATTGGACAAAACGTCACAATAGACAGACATAACTTCGAGGTAGTACAGGACTTCGTCTACCTAGGATCCGCTGTAGACACGGAAAACAACATCAGTGCGGAGATCAAACGGAGAATAACTCTTGCCAACCGTTGCTTCTTTGGGTTAAGAAGGCAATTGAGAAACAAAACCCTCTCTAGAAAAACCAAGGTGACCTTGTATAAGACCTTAATCATCCCAGTCCTGCTGTACGGCGCGGAAGCATGGACCTTATCGAAAGCGGATGAGGAAACTCTTGGTCGTTTCGAAAGAAAAATTCTCCGAATGATCTTTGGTCCCGTATGCGAAGACAATGTGTGGAGAAGAAGATACAACAACGAGCTGTATGAGCTGTACCGCGACATGGGCATAGCCAGAAGAGTACGCATCGCGAGGCTACGATGGTTGGGCCATGTAGAGCGAATGGACCCAAACGCTCCGGCTCGTCGGGTGTTCGAAAGCACATTGCAGGGAAATCGCGGAAGGGGAAGACCTCGTCTTAGGTGGCGCAATCAAGTGGATGAAGACCTCAACCGACTTGGAGTGCGAAACTGGAGAGAGCTCGCCCGAGATCGAAATCGTTATAGAAGGATGTTGGTTGAGGCCCAGGTTCACCCCGAACTGTAATGCCCACCTAAGTAAGTAAGTTAAAGTTAATTAGATGAGTTTTCTGCAAAATTTGTTTAGGCTTAAAGGTTGTATTAACTGCACGTCACTTATAAAACTGAACTTTACCAGTGTAAAGCGGTTATCAGTATCAATTTCATTCTAAAAATCAATCAATATGTGAAAATTATTTCGAATTGAAAATTTCTAGGAAATATTTTTCCGCGTTTGTCCAATGATAGGTTTTTTTGCGAATTACTTCATCAAATAATTATTATTTCTCTATAATTTTTCAAATTTGAGATCATTTGTATATGCTACCAACCTATCTCCAAAGGTACTAATTTCAAAATTTATTCCTTATTTTATTCGCAGATGGGAAATGGTATCCATATTTTCACTCTGTTCGTGCAAACTTTTATTAGATTCCACTACAATAGTTTCGTTGTTTGCAAATTTAGGCGAATAAAGTTTTTCTTATCAACATTTCATTGTGTAAGAGGCAAAGTAGACCCTTTTCTTTTCTTTTTCCTTTTTTTTTATACCGTTCAATTTCTTTTGTTATGTTGTTTTGTGAAATTTCTCTTGAAATAGTTTCAAAAGAGTAGGTACTCTTTTCATTCAGCGTAATCCAATCATGATGAATCCCTCGATTGAAGGTACACCGTACACAATTCAAGCATTGAAATGCGTGAATTTTAAGGGATACATAGGTATACTGAAAAGTGGAAGGCGAGTCAGTGATTTTATTTTGAAAGGTAAGAAAGGAAAACGAATAAGAATGTTAACATTTGCAAAGAAATCAAAAGATAGAAGTCGAGGTGAAATTGAATAAGTTTCATAAATACTTTTAAGGAATTTTAGGAAAAACAAAGAACAATACCATTTAGAAGTAAAACAAAAAAAAAATTTAGTAAATATTCTTAAAAATTTAACCAAATGTTCTCATCTCCATATTTAGCACTACTTACAATTAGTTTTTCTTTTACAACCTATTTGTAACATTTCCGGAACTTATTTTTAAGACTTACACTTATTTTTTAATTAAATATAATTGATTAATTCACTAATAGACTTTCATCTATTAGTAAATTAAGCTTTGAAGTGTAAATTTCTTTTATATAGGGAACTTAATTATGACACTGACTTTCGGATGATTAAGTTCTAAAGTGTATTAACACATAACCTTTAAATAATAAAATAAAATTTGACTGATGAAACTACCAACAATTTTTCACTAAATTTCAATAAATTATAAAATGACCACAGTATCTATACAAAGTGTTTTGCATAAGATGCGAAGAAAGCCCAGGACGGAAAAGTTGGACCGAGACAAGGAAAAAATCGTGGGGGTCTATTTCCCTCCGCTTAGGAGGGAGGGGATATTTTATAAGAAATTTACTTAAAATTCTAAAAAAAAAAAAAATATTTAAAACCGACTAAGTCACTTAATACCACGTATTATGATGCTTTTTAAAGCTAATACTTTGTTCTTTAAACAACATTTTAGTTCAAGGTAATTAAGTGAATAGTTAATTAATAATAAACATACATATTGTTTAAACAATATA
The DNA here is from genome assembly GCA_949752695.1 of Melanostoma scalare. NCBI lineage: Eukaryota > Metazoa > Arthropoda > Insecta > Diptera > Syrphidae > Melanostoma > Melanostoma scalare. Next base: position 185,460,192 of record OX456986.1, on the reverse strand, counting down.
AATAACTACTGCCCCGTCTTGAAATGTTTTAAATTTTGATTAAAAAGTTTAAAGTAAGTTTTTTTCAACGAAAAATCGTCATATAAGGGGGTAGCTACGAAAACTTCACCGAAAAGTACAGCTAGACTGCTCGGAACCTTATGAAATTTTAGTACAATATATACAAACATACATACATATGAAAATATGTATACTACTGTAATTTTTTTTTTTGAAATTCCTTAAGAGGGTAGACCCCTTAATATTTAAGAATTTTAAAAAATTGAAATCGTTGTCGTTAATAGCTGAAGAGCTTTTGAAATGGTTTTTTTTTATTTAAAGAGTTTTTAAATACATAAAAAACAATAGAAAAATGATTTTATTTTTTATTTATCAGTAAACACTTTGCCAGTGGCGTAATGATTAGCATGTCTGGCTGTCACTCGGCAGTTTCATGGTTCGAATCTCATTAGAAACCAAAAACTTTTTCCAGAGGTATCGCCTTTCACGAGGAATTGGCAAGTCCTCCGCTAATAAATTCATTGCCATGAAAATGGTTTTCTCGTTTAGCCGTTCGGAACTGGAAGAACATTGTAGGTCCCCTCCATTCCCTCACAAGGCATGGTTGTAAGAAATGCGCTAGGCCCCGGGGCTCCCCGCTCTGCTGCGCCACCCTATGTTCTATGTAGTATGTTAAAAAAAAAATCAAAACTATTCACTTTTATGTGGAATGATGCGGTTGAAGCATAATTGAGTTTGAATTAAAATTTTTACCATTTGGTTAATTCAGTTGGTCACATAACACATATACCTCAAGTGACTCAAATAAAAAGAGATTCTAAGGCATTGAATACTTAACAAATTAACCAACAATTTACTTCCGGCCTTAAGTTTTTTAAACTAAGCACTCACGACCAGATTCGTGCGAACAAGTCGTTCACATTTTCGGTATCATGCATGCAAAAAATACGACCTTTAAACAAGAGGCAACGATTTGCGTCTGAATTGTGAATTCTACAGTATCACTCTTTTATTCTTTTCTTTTTGTTTTGGACAGGCTATGTACGTTGCCTACTTCCTTATTCACTCCGTATTCATTGTTTGGCGGAGATGGAGAGCCTTTGATGAAAAAATAAAACATATTTTCTTTACCATAAAATGTTCTTTTATTGTAAACCTTTTCTTGCAATTTAGACTGCCCAAGTATACCTAAATTTTTGTTTTTCGCTGGGACTTTAATTTTGTGTGTTTGCATGAATTTTTGGAAGAGACTCGTTAAAGAGAATTCCATTGAAGTAAATCTCATAACAATACTGTCACTAAAACTTTTTTTTTTAAATCTTTCTTTGGGACAGGTTGAAGTCGTAATGAGGACACAAATTAAAAATAAATTAAGTGTTGTCAAGTCAATGAAGGCTTACACTCCTTATTTTTCTGAAACAGAACTGATTTATATTATTTTAACTAAGGGCTTCCAGGGTGATTCAAAAACCTTTTTTAAGGGGCACATTAACATAATTTATTGTTTAAAGATTAAGTCAAAGGATCGAGACGTGTAGGATTCCTTCAGGGTTGGAATAGGGGTTTGCAGAAGTAAAATTAAATTCAAGTCAAAGATCTGAACTGCTGAATAATCCTTAACTGTAAGATTTGTCTGGCGGTCTTTGTATTGATTTTTATAACTACTTAAATGTGTACATAGTTAAACAAATGCATATCTTTAATTAAGAAAATATACCACGACTGATCTGAACTGCTGAATAATCCTTAACTGTAAGATTTGTCTGGCGGTCTTTGTATTGATTTTTATAACTACTTAAATGTGTACATAGTTAAACAAATGCATATCTTTAATTAAGAAAATATACCACGACTCTAGTAGTGTAAAACTTAGTTAGTGTAAAACTTAGTTTGAATATCAATACACAGCTATCTATAAAAACAATGCCTTTCTACAAGGAAACATAATCGCTCTGCTCCTTCTTAGAAAATTGAGTAAGCTGTAAAAAGTTTTAATAACGTTCCGACTGAAGCGTTTTCTTGTCACTTTTAAGACCTTGTCAATTGTCACCATTAATACTAAACTACTCTTTTTGATCATTTCTATCCTGCATGCATAATCCACTCAACTTATTTTTTGCTATTTATAACATTATGTTGGATTATACCCTCTTCAAATTTATTGCCATACATTTTTGCTTACCTACGCAAAAGAAAACAAAACTACAAAAGTAACAGAAGGTTGTTTTTTTTTGACAGGCAATAAACGGAGGATTAGTGATGGTTGCGTTTTATCCGCATTTTGTTAGTTGTTCAGAGAAAGCTAGTCTCCTGGACGTTGTTGGTAGGTACTTTAAACAAATGTTTGCTAAATGTAAAACATAATAGTTTTTCTTCTTCTTAACTCAGCTCATATAAATCACATAAGAGACGTAGCCGGCATTGACCACGTGGGAATAGGTGCCGGATATGATGGTGTAAATTTGTAAGTAACTATTAGGTATAAAAAATTTGGCTATCAAAAACAAAAGTGTTAAAGTTATTTTTTCTCTACTGTCAAAAATCACTCAACAATGTGTTCAACTATTCGAAAACATGCATTGTAGGAAACATATGCACTTGGGATGCTTGCTGTTGCTGAGAGAAGCACAAAGTGTCTGTCCTTTGGTCACTTTCCGTTATTTTTTTTATTCCGAGTTTAATTAATGCTCACAACCAGATAGAAATAAGTACCAAAAACAAACAACTACATAAATAAATACAACCGGGGCAGAACTCGAATCAAGAGCAGAAACAGACAGCAGTTGCTGTGGTGTAAACTTTAAACAATGTTTTTTTTCTGAACAGCAATTTTTTATAAGCATAATATGTTGTGTGTGTGTGCAGAGGAAGCTTTGTAAGCCAGAACGAACCTCCAATTCACCTTTTCATAAAAATGGAAGCAAGACTGGCGACACACCGTCTTTTCCATCAAGGACACATAAAGTCACATCCATGCCCGAAGGGACATCTATCGATAATGGAAAGTTTAGAAAAACTTAACACCTTTAGTATGTGCTTGGATGCTACTATTCCCATGTACAACTTCAAACTCAACTTCTCCATTGTCATCCCCCCTAGGGAGGACTGGGAGAACACAAAACCTCATCCTTCAAGGCAAGATATGGTCTGGTATACGGACGGCTCAAAAATGGAAACTGGTACAGGTTCCGGCATTTTCAGCGACTGTCCCAGAACGAACTTCTCAGTAAGTATGGGCAGTCACTCGTCCATTTTCCAAGCCGAAGTCTTTGCCATTAACGAATGTTCGAGAATAATATGTTCATCGAACACAAAAAATAAAACAATATTCATTTTTTCAGACAGCCAAGCTGCACTAAAGGCGTTAAGCTCACCTGTCATAAGATCCAAACTAGTCCAAGAGACAGTCATGTCGCTCTCTGAACTAGCAAGGAAAAACACTGTAATCCTCCACTGGATCCCAGCACACAGAGGCTATGATGGTAACGAGAAGGCAGACATCTTAGCTAAAGACGGCGCATCTAAACCATTCGTCGGTCCCGAACCCTTCTGCGGTGTAAATAAAAGCACCTTCAAACATACTGCCAAGAACATCCTAATGGAGGAATCAAATAAAGCTTGGAGTAACTCATCTGGCCAAATCTGTTCAAAATACTTTTTGCCAGAATATACCGAAAAAACATCAAAATTCCTACTGAACCTCAATAGGAAAACCCTTAAAATTTGCACTGGACTACTAACCGGTCACTGCTCCTTAAACAAACATCTTCACCAAATGAGGCTAGTAGCGGATCCCATCTGCAGACTATGCCTCGAAAATGAAGAAACATCTCTGCACATTATTACAGAATGTCCAGCACTTTTCGGCCTTAGAAAGCAAATACTTGACTATGAGATTATCCCCTTAGATAAACTCAAACTCATTCATCCACAGAAGATTGCTAACTTCTGGTTCAATTCAGGAGCAGGAGAACTGCTCTGAAACCTCACATGGGCTGGCACAATAGGTTTCATTCAGACACCGCAGTGCCCGGAGCTGAGCAAGCTCTACCCGTCCCCCAAATCTAATCTAATCTAATCTAAGCCAGAACGAGTTCTTGTAACTGAGACTTTTCGAAATGAGTTTTGTTCTCTTCTGAATTTTAAATTGATAATAGTTGAGCATTCGCTTTGGTTTCCATTTGAGAATGGAAAGTGAATTAAAAAGATTTTCTCTTACACAAAGGAAAAATAATATTGAGAGCTAGATGTCATGCTGATTCAAGTTGTTTTCATTTTTATTTTTTATTTTTTTGTAGAAGTCTACTGTTGTTGTTCTTTCCAAAGACTTGAAGTAATTTTTGTAATTGATTTAAAAAGATCCCAATGGAATCCTTTTAAGTCTGTGCATGTTGAAAATTAATTTTTTGTTTTGCAATTCAACAAAGGTAAGAGAAGTTCAAAAGTATAACTCATTCCATGATGCGGTTTGTTAGCTGCTCAAGGTGCATTAAAAAGAAGTTGTAACCTAGGAAAAAAGTATGTAATGGAGTGAAGAGCATTTCCGCTTCGAAGAAACACTATGCGTTATAGTTTATTTTTAATGAAATATTTTACAACAAATTTTTTGTTTGAGTTCCTATGTAGTAAAAGAGTTGAGAAAATAGTTTTTAAACAAATAATTTAAGAAAAAATTCCATATGATTTTAATTTCTTTTTTAATTTTTTATTATGAAAATTAAAAAATTAAAAGGAAAATCAAGTAATTAATTTCACAGCATTTATAAAAATTATAGTGAAGAACTGTTTCAACTTAAAAACTGTGACATACATGAATTAAAGTAAAAATAAAAATATGTCCACTGTATTTTGAAAAGTTAAAGCACTAACCCCCCAGCCTGCGCATCTACACCCCTCAAGTAACAGGAGTTCACAAATACGGAAGATAATACTTTTTCTTTATGGTATTTTTTTACTGCTCATTGCTCATTAAGAATGTATGAACATACAAATATCTCTCGTTCTCTTATATTGCATTATTGACATTCAAAGATTCCAGCTTCGAGTTCGTTCTCAAATACTTTTTAGAGCTCATCTAAATTTGAATGACATATTTATTTATTCTAACCGGTACATGTTTTGACGATCAGTATGTATGTTGAAGTCCTTTTAGCAAAACAACGAATATTATGTTGAGCATTTTAAAATCGTAAAAAAGTCATTGCCAGAAGGCACGAACAAAATTAAATCATGTAAAAGAATGAATAAAAAAACGTTTACTTCTTACAATGACAAATAGAACTCAAAATAAACAACACAGACAAAACGAATAATAAAATGAGAATTTAACTGCCTTCAGACAACTTAAATCATTTTATAGCAGAATTTATGATTTTTTTCTTATAAGAATATAAGCAAACACCTTACCATGAATAACCCATTATTTTCTTTGATAACATTTTACTGCTTGTCGGGATTGTCTCTTACAATCCTAGTATTAAAAGATATTTTGTGTTTAGTTCAAAAAATATAAACCATTGAGCGATATTTTAAAACCTATCTCAAGTGTCTTTTCAAGTTAATTCACTTTATGATCATTATTTTCAGAGTACCAAAGGGCTTGGAGGATGTTTCTAAGTACCCTTACCTCTTTGCTGCCCTTCTTGAGTCTGATAAATGGACGGAAGAAGATATTGCAAAATTGGCTGGAAGAAATCTCATTAGAGTTTTCAAGGACGTCGAAAAGGTGAGTATTGTAATTACTCTATTACTTTTTTTTTTTTTGTTCTTTGCATTTTGTTTAATGTGAACCCTGAATATCCGGGTTCATCTGTCGCACTTGTTAGTAAACTTTTTTTTGTAAAGTAATAGTGTGATTTAGAAGTAACATTTGGATGAGAAAAATCATCTAATTCTCAATCTACTGCGCTACAAAAACATTCTTTTTTACTTATCTGCGCCTTCTTGTCTAGTTTTGGAGTGTTGCATTCGAGATGGTAATGTGCCTTATTATATATCTATTTCTGTCACATTAACTAATTTAATTCAAAAGTAACCGAAACCAACATTAAAACTACCCGGCTTACCCTTACAAAATGAAACCTTCTGATTTGGTAATTTTCAATGAAACAAACTTGAAACCTACAACTTTTGTGCTAAGCGTACTATCTGTGTACGTACGCAAGTTTGTTGGAAAAGTTCATAAGTATGGCATGCTAGTAGACAACACTAATGGTCCCCTTCGTCGTACACACAGATTAGATAATACAGAGAGTCAACACGAACCCCACTTTTGCCTGAAACACCATTAAATTTTTTTCGTGGTGAAATCAAAGATATTTCAAATTAACTGCCATATCCGGCTGCAATTGAGCGTCATTATTTTCACTTTTCTTATTGCAGTTTTCACTTTGATGGCAAATAATGTTTACTGTGGCAGTTTTGAATGAAGCTTTCAACATTCCCAACTATCAATCTAGCAATCACGAAAATATCGAAAACACGTTCAGTATTTCAAATTTATTTCAAACCAAGCAACAAAAAAAAAAAATGGCGACGTGGGTTCCCGGTCGAGTGTTTCCGGTATAATTTAGCTTGTAGACAAAATGGAACTACCTCACCGCAGTTAACTCACTGGTACTCCCCTATGGTCGCTTCAATCCGCGACCATCAATTCGCCATCGATCTCATTAGCTCAAAATTTCTCGCAATACTTGGTCTGATAAGAATTTTGCTTTTTTACCACAGTTAGGGCGTTTGAGCAACTTGAGCTGGACCACGATTTTGGGTGAAAAATCATCTTTGACGAGAAGGCAATGTTTCTTTAGAGAGTAACCGTTTGATGCGGCTAGGGTAATGTCAATAGGCCGCTTCGAAGGTGATTTGACAACTTTGGAATGTTTTTTGTGAGGAACCGTGAAGCACCGATGTTAGGCGGAGTTGTTACAATCCGGTAAGGTTTCAAACACTTATAGCCAATATGTATCACCCAAGCAATCCCTAAGTTACAGTCCGAAACCTGCAACAGGGTCTTGGAAAATTGGGGTGAAAGAATTATCTACTGCGAAGCCAACCGAGATAAGAACTTGAAAGGCTTTGTGTTCCATAACCAATGGGAATTTTTAATTTCATTAACAAAGCCATCGCATACATGTTAATTTTGTCCATTTGCCTACGTTACCAGCTCTCACTCACAACTTGTATTTACCTCACCCTTTATTTCAAAAATGATCGTTGAAACAATTTTGACGAGTGGTGGGTATGACTATTTTCGAGATCCCCACCACTAGCCATCAACTTAACAAGCAAAACTTTTGACTTCAAACTATGAATAATTCAACAACAAATCTATACAAATGTACCTACTTGGTGGCTTTTTGGGTTCATTAACTACCTGGGAATGTAGTTAGCGTGCAAGTTATACCACCCACTATACATTCAGTTCATTAATCAATTCCTAAGTAACAAATCCATAACTTCCTTTTTAAATTCTTTTTATCTAAAAGATACTTTGTTGCAATAGCAACAATCAATTTCCTGCAACACAGAATGCATTTCAGCATTATGTGATCAAAAGAATACTTCGTTGCTGAGACAACACTTTTATTCTTTCTTTGTTGCAGATGCAACCAAACACCAAATGCAATCAAGCATAAATGAATCATAATTGCGTAGGCGAGTTGATTGCTTCCCGAACTCATTTCAAAATTAAAATTCATATGTGAAGTCAGTCTTCCACCGGCTCACGAGTAAAGAGCACTGTCGAATAAATACAATATAAATAATAAGTTGAAAAAATACAATAAAAAGATTTTTTTTTAAACTAAAAGTATTCGAAGTGTCTAACTGGCGCCCAACGTGTTTGTAACCTAAATATAATATTCATAAAAGAGTCTCAAAAGTCATAATAAATAAATATAAAATATGACATTCAAATCGGTACTCAAGTGAAGTCACCCGAATGAAACTCTAAAAAATATATAACGTTCAATCGCCGTGTGTAGTGAAAAAAATGAATGCTCACAAATGATCATTCCATGTGTAATTGTTAAAACAACGATCACTAAAGTGAAATATTTAAAAGCCATTGAAGTATATGACATTTAAATAATAAATAATAAAAAAATAATAACTGTGTTAAAGGGCAGTATATTAAATATAACAAAAAGCCCCAACAAAAGTAATACTGGACAAAGGGCAGAAAACCAGTCGAAAGCCCCAACGAGTTCCAAAACCGACGCTAACAACAAAACGAGTTTGAAAACTACAGCAACAACAAGATGTTATTGTAAGTGCCATAATAATATGAATATTGTAAGCTAATAAAATTTTTTTTGAATAGAAAAGAAAAATCAAATTTTCTAATTTAAAGTTTTGAGTTAAAGTTTTTAAAGTTTTAAGAAATAATTAAATTTTGAAAAGTCAAACAAACCTGGAGGCTTTATTGAAAAAATTTTAAGAGTTAAGTCTTTCAAACACCATGCAGAACGAATTAACTATTGAGTTGATAACTCAGCTCATTGCCAATACAACGGCACCACTAATCAGTGAAATAAAAAAACTTAAACTAGAATTTGAGTCGAAAGACTCACAGGTAGTTGAGTACGAAACTCAAATTATCAACGAAGAAATAAAGTGCGATGAAGCACTAGATATAATAAAATCTCTCCCAGAATTTTCTGGAAAACATACTCAATATATAAGTTGGCGAGAAGCCGCTTATAACTGCATGTCCCTATATAAAATAGGAAGCAGAAAATATTTCGCAGCATTGACAATACTGCGCAACAAAATCACACAGAATGCCAACGATGTCTTAACCAACCACGGCACTGTGTTGAATCTCGAGGCTATAGTAGCTCGTTTAGATTTCGCGTACTCCGACAAGAGGCCGATACATATTGTCGAAGAAGAACTTAGTGTTCTTCGTCAAGGCAAGATGTCTGTTATAGACTTTTATAATGCGGTTAACAAAAAGTTAACCTTGCTAATAAATAAAACAATAATGACGCACGGGACAAACAATTCAATAACGCGAGAACTGAACACGAAAAGCAGAACATATGCTCTGCGCGTGTTTATAACGGGGTTAAATCCTCCGTTATCAAACGTCATTCACTCTATGTCCCCGGTGGATCTACCCAACGCCTTGGCAAAAGCCCAGGAGTTGGAATCCAATGAGCAAAGAGCTCTATTTACGGAAATATTCTATTCATATAGAAACAATAATAAAAACAAAACTAATAATAATAATGATATAAATAATATTCCCCAAAATAAAAAAAATAACCATAGCAATACCCTTAGATATCCCAAGCGGGAACCAAACTCAAGACAAATTCACTCTGGTTTTAACCAAAAACCAGAACCAATGGAAGTTGATCCTTCTACTCAAATGCAAACAAAATGGGGGCAAACAAATTTTAACCAGTCGCAAAATCTAAGACATAATCAAAACAATTTTGGGGTTAACCCGAACCAGTTCCAGTCGGAACAAAGGAAAACTTTCCAAAAACGAAATAAAAATAGTATTCAGTCAAATCAACCCCAACCAAAAACTCAAAGAATAAATAATATTAGTGAAAATAATTTTTTAGAAGATTGGGGGCAGTCGGACTGCCCTACCTATACAAGGTCGACAGAGAAACAAATAGAGAATTAAAAATTTCGATCTCTTGATAGGATTTAACTTATTGAAAAAAATTAATGCTATTATAAACCTAAAAGATGGGTTTTTAGAATATGCCAATAAAAAAGAAAAAATATTCGACTGTAAAAGTATCGCCTCAAAAGAGGGGGTATATATCAATCAAAATAATAAAAATACCGCCTTGGAAAGGAAAATTTCTAATAAAGAAATAAATAATAAAAATACCGCCTTGGAAAGGAAAATTTCTAATAAAGAAATAAATAATAAAAATACCACCTTGGAAAGGAAAATTTCTAATAGAGAAATAAAAAATAAAAATACCGCCTCGGAAAGGAATAATAAAAAAAATGAAACAGCCACCTTGGAAAAGAACTCAACTCATATAGAATATGAAAACAATTTTAGAATTAAAAAATATCTAGAATCAGTTGCCGATGCAACTTGTCATTCAACTTTTAGTGTATTCTCCGAAGAGGAACACAGAAATAATTTTATAGAAAACCCTGAATTATGTGAAAAAAATATATCAAAAATAAACAACGGGAAATATGAATTCCTACGTTTACCTTTCGGGTTAAAGAATGCTCCTCGAATATTTCAAAGAGCAATGGATGATATACTCAGAAATTACATCGGTAAAATATGTCACGTCTATATGGACGACATAATTGTTTTTTCTGAAGATTTAGATACACACCTTGAAAACTTAAAAACTGTCATCAACATACTTAAAAAAGCACATATGAAAATATCGCTTGAAAAATCTAGATTTTTCGAAACAGAAATTGAATTTTTAGGCTACATTGTAGCGCATAACATCGTCAAGACTGACCCCAAAAAGGTCGAAGTGATTGAAAATTATCCAATTCCTACAAACTTACGCGAACTAAGAGGATTCCTAGGTGTCACAGGATATTATAGGAAATTCGTGGAAAACTACGCATTTATAGCGAAACCACTTACTAAACTTCTATCAGGAGAAAATGGTAGGACATCAAAACATATGTCAAAAAAAGTAAAAATAAATTTTAATGAATCTGAAATAGACTCATTCAATAATCTTAAAAAAGCTTTATCAAACCATATACAATTAGTTCAACCTGATTATAAAAAACAATTTACCTTAACCACAGACGCGTCCAATATAGCAATTGGCGCTGTACTGTCTCAAGAAGGCAACCCAATAACCTTCATTTCAAAAACGCTTAATTCAACCGAACGCAATTACGCAACAAATGAAAAAGAGCTTTACGCTATAGTGTGGGCACTAAAAAACTTGAGAAACTACCTTTAAGGGGTTTCCAACTTGTTGATTATGACGGATCATCAGCCCCTATCGTTTGCAGTATCGCCAAATAACCCCAATGCCAAAATGAAAAGGTGGCATGCCTTTATTGAAGAATTCTCACCTAAAATACAATATAAGCCCGGTACAACTAATAAAGTGGCCGACGCATTATCAAGAATAACACTACATAATATTTCTGATGTAGACTCTGAATTCGAGACAGAATCTGTTGATCTTGACGAAGTAGAAGAAAATGAAGTAGATATAGCAAGTACAATGCATTCTGCTGAGAGTCTAGACACTATCACAATTCCTGAAACAAAGAAACCCTTGAACCAGTTCAAGCAACAAATACTTATTCTTCATAAAGGATTTTCAACTATCCATGAGGCAATACATGTTTTTGGAAACACAAGACACCTCATAGAATTCGATAACGTAGACAATTTATTAATTATTCTTAAAGAATACTTAAAACCAAATCTTGTTACAGCAATCCACTGTACACCTGAAGATCTTTACCACATGAAAAAATCTCTCCTAAAAACATTTAACATTAAATTTTTCTACACCCGACATTTTGTCACAGATATTACAAATAAGGATGACCAGGCCATGATCATCGAACAAACGCATAATCGGGCACACCGAAATTATAAGGAAAATATTAAACAGATTAACAAATTTTATTATTGGCCAAATATGGTTAAGCAATTCAAAGAATATTCGAGAAATTGCGAAATTTGTAATAAACACAAATATGATAGACACCCCAAAAAAATTCCTATCGGCCATGCACCGATCCCTACCAGTGAAGGAGAAAACCTACATATTGATATTTTTTACGCACAAAAACATTTTTGACGTGTATCGACGCGTACTCAAAATACTTAACTGTAAGACTTTTAGATGATAAATCTGATATTGAAGGAAAAGTCCTAGAACTTCTCCAAATGTTTCCATTTGCTAAGCACATCACACTAGACAATGAGCCCAGTTTTACGTCTGCTCAATTTAAATCATTTATGATGAGACAAAATATTGAAATATTTTATTGTGACCCTCGGCATAGCACCACTAACGGTCAAGTAGAACGCGTTCACTCTACTTTAATCGAAATTGCACGATGTATCAAAGAAGAGTTTAAATTAATTAGTGATTTAGAAATAATTCTAAGGGCAACTCAAGAATACAATAGATCAATTCATTCTTCAACTGACCTTAAGCCGGTCGATGTATTATTTAACAAAATACATCATAATCATTTACCGGATAAATTATTTACTGTACAAAATAATATGCTTAGAACACATAACCAAAACAGAATGCAAAAATCCTACCAACCAGGTGAAAAAATATTTGAAAAGAATTTTGGTGAAAGGAATAAATTAAAACACCGATATAAGAAACAAATCGTTCAACAAGATAATAAAAGAAATGTTGTTATAAATAGTAGGGAAAGAAAGGTTCATAAGGACAACATTAAATAATTTTAAGCGCATTATAGGCAACATAATCTTTCAGTAAACTAAAAAACTCCAATATTCAGTTTTTACAACGGTCCCCATGCTTTTATTACATAAACCATTTAATAAAAGAAAAATTTCTCTCAATTTTTTTTTCTGTATTTCACAAAGCTTTTCCAAAAAACAGAGAGAAATAAAAAGAAGCTCTGAACGCAGAATCTATAAATAGAATAATGATTTTCAATATTTTTTACAGAAAAATATTACTACATGCCATTCTTGTACAATGGTTTAGTACATCGGCAGAAATAATAGAATACACCCATGATGACTACGTACTTATAAAAAATGATAATGCCCTTGTTTACAAAGACTTCGGCGAAATTTTTCATGTTTTCAACATTTCATACTATGAAAACATATTAACAGAAGAGAAGGAAAAATTTCTCTTAAATAAAAAGAAAGTTTATTACACTCATGAGGAACACCTCGAGCTCGAATCAGAGCTCTCATTAATCAGTAATGCTTCAATTAAAAATAAATAAAGTAAAAAGAGGCATAAACGAGTTGGGAACGCTATGGAAATGGATAGCGGGTACTCCCGACCATGATGATTTCATAAGGATATCAAATAAAGTAAATGACTTAATAGAAAACAATAATATTCAAATGGTAACAAATACTGAAATTTTTAAAGAAATTAAAACACTTTCAAGCCTCATCAATGACATAATAGGTGCAAAATCATCTGTCGAAAAAATCATAAGAAAGCAAAGATTACGGCTCGCAGCCAGAGATCTTCAAATCGTTCTGGACACTATTGTCCTTGCCAAAGCAAACATCCTAAATACCAATTTTCTACATATTAAGGAATTGAAAGACATAATTCGTCATGAACACAAATCAGTAACATTAACCGATTTACTGGACGTTTCCAGGTTCAAACTTTTACAAAGAAAAGATTTAATAATTTTGTACATAAGTTATCCCATCATTTTGAATGAATGTTCACTGTATGAAGCCAGAGCCATCGCGCATAGCGATGGAAAATTGTTAATAGATGATAAGATTTTAAAATGTAATGATACATACTTTAACTCAAACAATTGTAAAAATGAATTAAACAATAATTTTTGTAAATTAAATCTGAATAGAACTTGTTTTACCGATATCTTAAATAAAATTAAGACTAATTGTACAAAAATCAAAGAAAACAACAAAAATATAGAAGTAATTAAAGATGGAGCTATAATTATTTCAGGAAAAAATATTGTAGATAAAAAAGTTTTGAATGGCACCTTTTTAATAATTTTTGAAACAAACGTAACTATTAATAATGAATGTTACGACAATCCTACCGGAAAGATTATAGAATTTATAAAAAACTATCATTTTAAAGATTACGAAGTAATTGAGTATATTTCATCAAATAATGATGAGTTAAAATTTAGAAATATTAATTTTATAAATAAACTTTTTACACAATTTACCAATAGTTCAAAAACAAATAAAACAACAATTTTGTGTACCTTTATATTACTAACATTTGCCATATATAAAATATATACTTTGTACGGGCGACGGAAGCATGAAAACACTCTAAAAAAACAGGAAGAAATACTTTCTGCAATGTCTGATAAAATTCGAATTTTACAAATTCAGCTGAATCGGGACGATTCAGTTTAACAGGGGGGAAAGTTATACCACCCACTATACATTCAGTTCATTAATCAATTCCTAAGTAACAAATCCATAACTTCCTTTTTAAATTCTTTTTATCTAAAAGATACTTTGTTGCAATAGCAACAATCAATTTCCTGCAACACAGAATGCATTTCAGCATTATGTGATCAAAAGAATACTTCGTTGCTGAGACAACACTTTTATTCTTTCTTTGTTGCAGATGCAACCAAACACCAAATGCAATCAAGCATAAATGAATCATAATTGCGTAGGCGAGTTGATTGCTTCCCGAACTCATTTCAAAATTAAAATTCATATGTGAAGTCAGTCTTCCACCGGCTCACGAGTAAAGAGCACTGTCGAATAAATACAATATAAATAATAAGTTGAAAAAATACAATAAAAAGATTTTTTTTTAAACTAAAAGTATTCGAAGTGTCTAACTTGCATTAATGATGGATACGTCCAATCGTGACACTATAGTCGTTTCAAGAAATACAGTTCGAGGCAATACATTTAAAGTTCGTGACAGAATAAATTCTTTGTTTACTACTAACACAAATTTGAAAGAAGACTATTTTCTTCAAACTTTATCTCTTTCTATAGCAAATATTTCCTTTTGACTCTTTTCCATAAAAATCTTCGGTTAAAAAAATCTTGTCATTAGAAGTGTCCAAAAGTTCTAGTTAAAGTTTAAGAAGTTGATTTTGGTAAAAGACTTAATTTAAATATGTACTTCGAAGCATCATTGTCTGTCAGCTTTATTCCTATACCCACATATATTTCAGTAGTGATTGTATCTGTATACGTATACAAAACATGGACATAAAATGCTTTTAACACATTTTACTCAACTTAATTTCCATAGAATTTACCAAATCGTAAGCAGGATTAGAGGGAACGTACAATTAGTGACGGTTTCGAAAGACTAGGTGATAAAGAACATTTTATGGCGATCAAAGCAAAAACACGTGTTGGACTTAAGATTCAAAATATGTACAACGTAATATTCCGTTTTTTCTGACCATATTGCACCACGGGTAATCCATAGCACTTACTTCCTACATTATTTTTCCAAACATTTTAGATTTTTTTTCTGGCTAAAAAAAACCGTAAGTCCATATTTAATACCTTTCATTAGGGAGCCCATTCTTCATTTCAAAACGAATAACAAATGTATTTCCCCACGAAGTCATTCAAACAACAAGGAACCAAAAAAGCGAGGAAAAAATCATTAAAATAAATAAATAAACTCTGTGGAAATGGTGCATAGGTATTGGGCAAATTAGTTACTTTCCGTCGAGTAAAAGAAAATTCATAAAGCATAAAAACACAAAAGAATAATGGTTTATGGTTAATATACAAATACATACCTAAGCATTGACAAAGAGTAGGTACATTAGGTTGTAGGGAACGTTCGTCCGCCGCGTCGCTGCTGCCGCGCCGTGGCGTTTCAAACTTTAAGTTGTACATAGGTAATCATTTTTAATTTGCCAGTAAACGCTTTATTATCAACAGAACAACCCAAAAAGTTAACGCCTCAATAAATAAGAAATGTCGTTATGGAGTTACTAAGATGTAATGGCATTGCTATTAAAAATGATCAACAGAATGATTAAGTAGACCAAAGAATTTTACGGCAGGAGGTATAATAAATTACAAAAAAAGTCTTTCTTTATCCGTAACTCAAATACTTCCGAAAAGGTTAATTCCTTACACTTAATACAAATTTTATTGCCAACCATAAGTCTTGAGGGTTGCGGAAAATAAGGTCAAGAGCTCAAAGGAATCGGTGAGGCTCTACAGCTCATATTTATATTGCTTTCATACACCTGTTTCCTAAAACACGAGTACTAAATACAGAAGCTTATTAAATTAGAAAAGTTTCGGAATGGAACTCATTATTCAACGGAGTTTGTTGCTACTGTATTTGAAATTAATTTTAAGAGAAAAAATTATAATTAATTTGATTGCGTTCGAAGTAAGCCTGTTTATGGTTGCCAAGCATAAATTATGAAAAATTGAACAAACAAAGCTGAGCATTTGTGCATAATTTTGAAAATATTTTTTTTTAGTAAACAATAAGTAAATATAATGTGAAAGGACTTCCAGTTCATGAAGATTGACACCTACACTGCTGCTGCATATTTTCAGTTTTGAATTAAATACAAACAGAAATATCGTGTTAAAAGTTTTTATGAGAGTTAAATTATTAGATAAATTTGCGCCCATCAAATGAACTAAAACAAACTGCTGTTAATACTACAATAATTTGCGCATTAGCAGATAATTCAAATAAAGACTGTTACTTCCGGGGTTGTCATTAGAAAACAAAAACTTTCAATGTATTTCATTGTTTGTGTTTGCTTTAAATCACTTTGAATGATTTAAGTGATTCCTTCTGTGTGGCTTTTCTATTGATTACTTTATAAAACATATCAATCAGCCTATCACCCAACATTTATTGTTTTGTGTTAGTTTTACTGAAACAAAGGACTCATGTTTTACGAATAACATAAACTGCACCATTCCTAATGACTGTGCGTGTCTTTATCGCGTGAGACAAAACATTAATTTACCAACTGTAACAATGTAATGTGAACAGTAGAAGTATAGATATTACAAATATAAAGTAAATTAATAATCTACCACGCACTTTGAGCAATTTTAAGAAGTGGCGCAAATTGTTGCGGTGGTTCAGGAATTTTTAAAAAAGTTGTATTTGACACGCGATTTATTGCGAGTTTTGATTTCCAAACAAAGACTTAGACTGATTCAAAAAAAAAAACATGCCTGGTATAATTTTCATATTTATTGAAAAGGCATTGTTGTTTATTGTTCATTTTCTTTTAAGGTTTTTCTTTGTTGCTATATATAATACATACATGTGTTTTGCAAGAATCTGCTTGATTTGCAAAAAACAACTTTAAGATTTACTAACTTTACTTTAAGTGGCGCTTACAGCCCAAGAGATTTCTCAGCCTCTACCAATTCGCTCTTTCTGGCTGGAAGTTTTAATTTCTATTGTTCGAGTTCGGGTTCGTAGCGCCACTTGAGGCATTCAAGCAAGCTTTGTCCAAAAGAACAGTAGAGTCTTCTGCAGAGCCTTCTTGCACCGAAGATTACTTAACTTTTGAAATGTCTTATTAGCCAAAAGTAGCAGTGACTAGCAAGAGTAATACTTAGATTGATCTCTGCATTGACTTGAATTTGGTAACTATGCATTTCAAGTAAACGAATTCTTTGACTACTCACAACTTATTTCTGTCGGCAGTCCATTGTACGAAGAAAATTTGACTTTTAATGAAAAAGATTAGTTTTTGGTTTTCTTTCTTATAATGTAAAAACATTTATGAAAACATTCTAGAAGCGGTACCTCTTATATTACCTTCTTTTTCATTAGATAATGGCTTATCTACACAATTTTTACGAAATTTTAGTTTTTAGAAGTAATAGAATTTTTAAGAGATTAAGTTTCAACATTTGGAAAATTTGAATTTTTGAAGTTTTTTTTATCAAAATTTTGAATTTTTTTACAATAAGTTAAGGACAGATACTTTAATTTTTATAATTTTTTGTCAAAACGTCTTTCGGTAAGATCTTAAGACTTCAATACCTACTCGATTTTTAAAAGCTTATTTAAAAAAAGCGAAAAACTTGATTTTGATTTTTATTTTTTTGTGCCAGCGCAGCGCTAGGTTGAAAAAATTGTTAAGTTTAACCTCCAATACCAGGAAAAAAACCTGAAAACATGTTTCATTGAAACGAGTAGTTCTCGATATGAAAATAAACCTTAAGAATTTCAAAAAACCAAAAACGTTATTAGTAAAACAACAACCTCAGGATTTTGACTTTGTACCTAACACGAAAGTTCGAATGACCCATTCGTTGCCATTTTTTTTCGTTTTCCCTTTTTTTCTTCTTTTTTTACATTTTAATCCACTTCTTAGTTATGGGTCAAATTTAAAGTGTCTTGGTTTTTTCGTTTTTTTGTTTTCTTTGCCTTTATCTCCTCCTTTTATTATTCTCCTCCTTGCATACTTTCCTGCAATTTTATCTACTCCATTTCTGAGCTTATTATATTCCAAATTTAAGTTAGTAATCATTTTCAAAATTCCGAAGGGAATTCTTCTTTCACATTTTCATTAATTCTAAGCTGTAGTTTAAATCTTAAGTCTTTTGTTTATAAGAATTTTGCTGTTATGATCTCAATTTCATGTTTTGTTTCCTTCGCCTTTTTTCATCCTTTTATTTTAGTTTTTCATGCATTCTCAACCAATTCTGAGCAATGATTTCAATTTCAAGTCTCTAGGTCACCAGGAAGTTAGTTGATTATAAACTACAACATTTTACTCGAATAGACATACAAGAAAGAGGATTGAAAAAACATAGTAGAAGAAGAAGAAACAGTAAATGACCCTGACGACTTCCCTGAAGACGAATTGAATTGAAATAAATAAATAAGTAGTAATGATATCAATAATAATTTGTTTCCTACCAGAAAAGTGTGGCCTTAACCAGAGATAATCCGTGATGGACTTTGTCTGTGATGCCTCATTTTTCTACTATGGTGGTACAGTTTTTAGTTAGATGGCTATCCCCGAGCTTTAATCCTCTGATTTCCTGATGAAGATTCTAAGCGCTGAACACCACTTTTCACTGTGCTAATGCATTATTTTAAACTTTGTTTCCAACAAATCACTTGAATAATGGTTTTTTAACAATAAATTGTGAAAAAAAAAATTTCAACTCGAAATGAGTTCTTATCATTTGCGAGGGCAGTGTCCATGTCCATGGAC
Organism: Melanostoma scalare; assembly: GCA_949752695.1. Lineage (NCBI taxonomy): Eukaryota > Metazoa > Arthropoda > Insecta > Diptera > Syrphidae > Melanostoma > Melanostoma scalare. Next base: position 185,441,328 of record OX456986.1, on the reverse strand, counting down.
AGAATTAAGTACCGTTACCGCAACTTAAGTTCTCCCATCCTGGGAAACTAAAGTTTAAAATCGTTCATTTTAACAAGAGTCAGTATAAACTTCATTCATTATCTTATCAACTTCCCATACCAATTTAGTTTCGGAAATTTCGCCGCAGGCAAATGATACTAATTCCAAAGTTTGCTTCATTGCCAGCGAAATTTATAAAATTATTCAAACTCTCCTTGTGTAAACTATTTTTTTAATGCCGCCGCTACCAAAAGTACGTTTTGCATTCTGCCAGTCAACCTGAGATGCACTTTAAGTGCTGGCTACACATTGCATGGTGTGTGTGTGTGTGTGGTAAGTTTAATTTGGCTAGTTTTTCGCTGTGCACTTTTTCTTGAATAAGAAAGTAAACCCTTACGAAAAGTAAATAGACTGAGGAGCAATAGTTATTGTCACAACAAAAGTATCCTCAACAGACCAGAACGGCACAATGAAACACAAAGGAGCTGATATTTGGAAAATGCGAAGCAACCAAACATTGATATGGCTTCAATCGGAGCCAGTATGTTAATTCGAAGCTATACCTTATATTGGATGATTTTTTGCTCCTACCTTTCGAAATTGATGAAATTTGGATAGTATGAATGTCATCATCAATCAAAGATAAAATGAAAAAAAGTTTTTCATGTCGCTGTTATAATAACCATCTCTTATGTATATCATAGCTCCATTTACAATAGAGCGTGAGACACAAGGAGAAAGGCATGATTAATTTTACTTGAGGTTGTTCTTAAGGCAGGCGTGAGTTTTGGGAAATAACTTCATCTATCTACTCGTCACAAAATTTTCTTCAAAGTTACTTTTTCTTTGCAATTTGTGTGAATTTTTAACATACACATCTATAGATGCTCCCTTTTCTTGCTGCATCGCACACCAAAAACAAAGCCATCAGAAAAGTCTGAAGGAAAACCTAAATTATAAAGTCCTTGACAAATCGAAAAGGAAAATTATTTGAGTGTGTAGGATGGGTGAGTGAATACTGAATGTCTGTGTCTGTTTTTAAATGAACTTACCGCTATATGCACAAGTAAAAAAGTCAAAATGGCAGCATATTAATTTTTCCATAAGGTTTCCCTCATTACTCATCGAAAAGAAGGATGTATGTGCTGTCATTCTCAAGATTAAATCTTAATTTTGTTTATATCTGTGATTCCAATTAGAAGGGAAGAAAGTTGATGTGTTTGATGTTTTCTTGTTGTTTCTTTGACATGTGTTCTTGGGGGAAATTTTCCGTGATTGTTATTTATTAAATAAACACAAAAGACATGAGAGACGTATGTGTACGCAATCAGAAAATGATCTGGAATAATTTACTTTGGTGTCTATTAAAAAAAAAATAATAATATGTAATTAGACCTAGGTATATAATATTCACTAGCTGTGCCCGCGACTTCGTCCGCGTGGAATAGTGACTTTCGGCAGCATTTTTTTTTTTTGGTTTTAGTAAACTATTGTTATATTATTATATTTTAGTACATTTTTGCACACGACGTTCTTACTTTTTCCATCTTTTGTCAAATAAAAAGGTTTTGCGAGTTTGATACACTCTTTTAAACTAAATTGACTAATCAGTGGGAATTAAAGAAATACAGGGAATCAAAAGTTTTCTAATTTCGCTGTTCCAGTCATTATTAAAACTTTTATAATGCCGCATCCTAGATGAGTAATTTGTAGCTGTGTACAATTCTAGATTACTCATTATTGGCACTGGAACACCAACTTCCAGCCACTCCTGATAGTTCTAATTAATTGAGAGACTCTATAGGGTTTGATGTGACTTGCTCAGTGTCCATATAATATTGTCTACTGATAGACATTGGACAAAATCCCCCAGTACGTCAAACATAATTTATTAGTTTATATGGTTAACTATCTCATTAGTCAGCGCCGAAACTACCAATATTTATTTGAAGATCAAGATAGACATTTCTTTTCAGGTCAACTGTGTAATCGACCATTTTACAGAAATCACCTCACGGTGAAAAAACTTTTGGAATCGATCCAGTTGTTTCAAGGTACGTTGCCGTTCCCGTAGGAATATTGGGATAAAAAATACAGCCCATGTCCTTTTTCAGGCTCAAGACAAAATTCATACAAATATGTTCAATAGTTTGGGCGGTAGATGGTAGCATAGAAAAACAGACAGACGGAGTTGATTTCGGATCTATAATGTTAGTACGTACTTCCGTTCCCATGGGAATATGGGGATAAATTAAAGTTAATGTTACTTTGAGATAGTGTAGCATTCTAACGGGGAAATAATTCATGAAATCAGTTCAGTATTTTCTAGGTTCCCGTTTACGTTCTTGTGGGAATACAGGGATAATATATATAGCCTATGTGTCCATCTTCAGGCTCAAGACTATATCTATCTATCAGAATTAAGATATAAGTAAAGACTAACTATATCTATCTAGACAGAATTATGATATAAGTAAAGAGTCCCATTCCCGTGGGAATATGGTGACTACTTGACATGGGGATAACTTACAGTTTATGTTACTAAGGGATAGTGTATCATTCTTACGGTGGAAGAATTTTTGAAATCGGTGCAATAGTGTCAAAGTTCCCGTGTGCGTTCTCGTTCCCGTGGTAATATAGGGATAACAAATACAGCCTATGTCCTTTCTCAGTTTCTAGACTATCTCTGTACAAAATTTCATTTAAATCTGTTCATTAGTTTGGGCGGGAGATAGTAACATAGAAAGGCGAACAGACGGAGCTACTTTTGCATTTATAATATTAGTGAAGACCGGTTCCCGTGGGAATATTCGAATGAAATGCAACCAATGTCCTTCTTCTGGTTCTAGATCAGGTCTGTATAAAATTTCATTTAAATCGGTTCTGTAGCTTGGGCGAGAGATGGTAACATAGAAAGACGAACAGACAGACCTTCTTTCGCACTTGTTATATTAGTAAGGACTCCGGTTCCCGTAGGAATACGGGAATGTATTAATGCTTATGTTACTCGGAAATAATGTAGCATTCTAATGGTGGAAGAATTTTCGAAATCGGTGTTGTAACTTCTAAGTTCCCGTATACGTTCCCGCTCCCGTGGAAATTTAGGGATAAAATATATAGCCTATGTCCTTCCTCAGGCTCGAGACTAACTCTGTACAAAATTTCATTTTAATCAGTTTAGTAGTTTGAGCGGGAGATGGTAACATAGAAAGGCGAACAGACAGAGCTACTTTTGCATTTATAATATTAGTGAAGACTGGTTCCCGTGGGAATATTCAAATGAAATGTAGCCTATGTCCTTCTTCAGGTTCTAGATCATCTGTGTATCAAATTTCATTTAAATCGGTTCTGTGGCTTGGGCGATAGATGGTAACATAGAAAGAAAAACAGACAGAGCTTCTTTCGGACTTATTATATTAGTAAGGACTCCGGTTCCCGTAGGAATACGGGAATGTATTAATGCTTATGTTACTCGGAAATAATGTAGCATTCTAATGGTGGAAGAATTTTCGAAATCGGTGTTGTAACTTCTAAGTTCCCGTATACGTTCCCGTTCCCGTGGGAATTTAGGGATAAAATATATAGCCTATGTCCTTCCTCAGGTTCGAGACTGTCTCTGTACAAAATTTTATATCAATCAGTTGAGTAGTTTGGGCGGGAGACGGTAACATAGAAAGTCGGACAGACAGAGTGACTTTCACATTTATAATATTAGTAAGGATTATTGTACTATATTTTACTTTATTATCAAAACTACGAGGCCTTAGTTGCTTGATTTGTGTATCGGAATGACATTGACAATCTAATATTTAGTGCTTATAAACCTGCGGATGTTTGAAGGCTCACATCTTTACAGATGCAAATATTTAGATGTGATAGGGCTGTAGATTTTACACAACCTATCAGCCGTGAAAAGACAATCTTTAGCAAATTTTAAATGTAAATTGTTTTTGTTTTGCATCTCAGAGACTTAAGCGGCATTGATCTTCGTGCAAGCTCATGTATACAAAAGTACACATTTATCTACACTCTTCCTCTTTAATGTATGTGTTAGTCCGTTTTTGGAACACCATAGAACAAAACGTTACGAAATTTGACTTTATATGACCTTTTTTTAAGTATGTAGCTCTAAGTTTATAAAGTAAAGTAAAGTATAATAACACAGCTCGTTACATATTTGGTCTACGTCGGTTTGATCGGATATCTAGTTCTCGAATCAAATTTATAATATGTCCCTTGACCATCTCTTTCGGTACAGAACTTTACTACTACTCTGCAATATCATTCTCACACAACAACCCTGCAGTTTATTCAATAGGGTACGTTTCAGCTCCTCAAACAGATCCTTAATGCTAATACACCCTCGGTATTCTTGTCGGAGCTCAGAACAACAATTCTTCGTCAACGCTATCCGTCTGTGGAATCTTCTTCCAAGAAACTTGAAAATGAAACGTGGCCAAGCTAAGTTTAGCATTGAACTTCGCAACTATTTTCAAAGGGACTAAAATAAATTAATACAAAATGCATTGGCTCTTAAAAACTAAAGCACTTAACATTAGATGAGATGTATGTATAAGAATTAAATCTATTTAAAATAAAGAACTGAAATGCTTAAAGTAATGTACAGTTTTTTTTATATTCAACGAGCATTTAGATAAAAATTGGAAGAAATGTTTGTAAATAATTTTTCTTAGATGTAGCCTTCTCACTGTTTTTTTTATAATGTACTAGCTGACCCGCCCGGCGTTGCTCGGGTCAAACTTATTCAAAGCGTTGTTCCCACAGAAAGCTAGAAAAAAAAAAAAAAAAATTCTCGTGTCACAGTGTAAATTAAAAAAACAATGTTAAGGGTAGATGGCCCTTATCACTTACGGGTATGAAAAATAGATAGTAGCCGATTCTCAGACTTACTGAATACGCATATAAAATTTGGTAAAAATCGGTAAAGCCGTTTCGGAGGAGTTCAAGTTCGAACACCGTGACACGAGAATTTTATATATATGATGATTCTCTTTAGCATAACACTATCTTATAAGATATTTTTCTTACTATGTATGCAATCAATGAATAAATCTAAATCTAATCTAATAGTATACTAAGAGAAAGTTGGTCAAACGTTATCAACGGCTTTACTTGATGAATCTAGCACAATAGCAAAATCGATTTTTAAGCAGGATTTAACTATAACAAATGCGTCGGATTCTGTCACCTAATCGAATTTTCGTTCCCATTGGTTGTTAACAAGCACTCGTCTTTAGGCTTCGATAGTCACCAATCCAATATCTTTCCTGTCGCTGCCTGTGCTCTTTTGATTATAACCAATCCGTATTCGAACATTCGCAGAACTCCTGGTTCGAACCGAGGTATTGTTGGCCGTGACTTGTGAGGTGTTTCACTTGTTTCCCCTGGGCCTCACCAATATCCTTCGTTTTTATTTTTTTTTTTTAATAATTTGCTCTAAAATTTAAACATGTACTTATACTTTTTTCATATAAAGTACTATTTAAAATAATTTGCAGGTAAGAGATCAATTGGAGTTGCAAAAAGTACTACCAGCAGATCAGTCAATCCCACCTGAAGATATAATGGGTAGGTCTTATTGCCGTTATCAAGGACCAAGAACATGATTGATGACTCTTAAATTCTTTTGAGCGCATAATTTTCGCTCAGTGTATTAAGAAACTTTGTATAAATAGTCATGTAAAAAAAGTAAGTCTTAAAATCCAAACAAAGTAATAGTGTTTCTCATTCATATACATCATTGTGTAACTGCATACAAAATGTACATAATTTTACTAAGGAGAAACAAAAAAAAAAGAAAAACAAATATAAAAAAATAGATAAAACACCGCTTGCAAATAATTTAATGCATGACAAATTATTGATTTCTACGAAGAATGTAAAATATCATAATTCACACAAAAAACGGTTACCTACAGTATACAACTACAACTGATAACTACAATGTATAACTAACTACTCAATAGTTTGTAGAAAGTTTTGTATGTAGTAAAGTTAAGATCGTTGAAAACTATGTTTAAAAAAATCGAGAACTTGTCAAGAATGTGTATAAATTTATTCAATTGTACATAATGTGTATCGGAGTGATTGTTTAAAATAGTAGTATGTTTTTTTTATTCAATTTTTAATAATAAGTAAAATAAAAATATTTATCAAGCGAATACAACCTAGTAACTAACATAAACATGTTTATTAAATTAAAGCGATTTTAAATTGTAAAAATTATTGATGACCAAAAGATGGAAGTATATTAAATTGAAATAATTTAAAAACAAAAATAAACTGCCTTTTAATTGTGTTTTTGTTTTGATTCAATAATCTTGAAATCGAAAAACTGTGAAAGAAGTCTGAAGTAAGTCACATTTGGAACAGATGTTAATAGAAAAGAAAAATAAGCACCTACAGTAAGTCGATAATAATTCATTTAGAATGGAAATACATACTTTTTCTTCGTTTGGTCGCTTGGGTTTATTGTAGACACTTGCTGCAGTGCCCTTACTTCAAGAATTATTTTCGTGTAACTTAGTTGGTCTTCAATATCGTGGCAACAGATTGCGAGACTTAACTTTCAGGACCAGCAAATAAGAAAGTAAGTGTTTTGAAAGTGTGACCTTTCAAATATTTATAGCTTTCAATTAGGAGAGAAATTTAGCTTGTGAGTGAAAATCAATATAATGAGTTTAACTTTATTCCATTAGTTTTGAGTTCTACCACATTAACCTACTCCCCTTGTTTTTCGTTCAGAAAATAAACACAATTAAAACGATAACAAAACTGAAACAAATCTAAGAAGCATTTTTTGTTTTCAGTGTTTTATAGCAAACAGTTGGAACCTAAATAATTGCAATGAAAACCAATTGTTGTACGAAATTATGGGATATGAGAAAAGTGGATGTTTTTAACATCTCACTTTTAGTAGAAAATAAAAGTTTTTTCTTTTCTAAGAAAGACCAATTTCATGTCGTTGTTGTTTCATTTATCCTAACCAAATCATAACAGACGTGGCTGCACCTTGAACTTTAAACAAGCGTTTTAATGGCGACTATCGCAAACTGAATGGAAATAAACATATCGGTCTTCAGGAATACAACAGCTCGCAAAAGCAATTCAATATACAAACCTGACATTATCTCGTTGTTTAGTCTGATTTAGAACACATCGGCAGAGGCTTCGCTCTAAATTGGATAATGCTGATAGCAATTTCCTTTATTCCTTAGTACCAACTATATCCCATTCACCAGAAATTGCACGTATATATTCCACAACAAAGCTTTAAGCCAATATGTTTAAGGTACTTTAGCCGAGGCGTTTTATCTACGTTCTGTACCTATACGTGTAAGCTGGCTCGTAGGAAATCAAATCAGAGAGGAGGATTCCATAGGTATAAAACCGAAAGCAATTTAACGCTTTCAAAAATGAAAGATAATGTTCCAAAGAAACATTCTATATAACTTTTAGCTTCTATTACCTATTTGTCAGGGTTTCTAGTAAGGAAAAAAAATACTGTACTGTAAAAAGGAATTTGTAAGTCGTCAATTTTCTAAGAGTGGGTGGTAAAAGGTGTACACTGTGTACAGAGCTAAACTTGAAAAAATAACGAAATAAATCAACATTATTATTTTAACACAAGACTGTTATTTTGATACTGATTTGAGAAAACAAAATCAAAAGGCACTCATTGACACAATTCAATCATTCCAAAAAAAATATTTGTTTTACTCAAGGATGCTTTGAAATTTGATGCATGAGTATCTTTCGGGCGCCACTGACTCAAATCTTAATTAATGTTTTTATTACACACAAAGATATAATTCGTCAATTTATTACTGATCCTACACACATAATAAATACATAACTCAACAAAGGATTCGGTTGACAAGGGTGGCAGCCTTGAAATAGCTATAATTCCTGCTAGCAAGTCCTTGTGCTCTGTATGTTGTTTTTGTATTTGCCCGTACTTTATTTTGTCCCAGTTTATGTACGAAACGTAGAAGCAAGTTGAATAAACACTATGTTGCCTACGATACAATGTCGATGAAGAGTCTTTTGCATGTTCATGTTCATTCCGAATCAATGGCTTGTAGCGGCATCCGTATGTGCATTATTCATATATGTATATCGACAACAATCAAGTCTTTTTGGCAAATTTAAATTGAAGGACAATTCGATTTATTCTCATTGCACAATGCACATTATGTACACATTTCGATTCCATTTGTGGGGACTGTGTGGGGGTCAGAATAGCATTTTTTTTTTAACAATCCGATTTGTTGCAGTAAAAAGTACTAGCACAATAATAAAATATACACTTACTATGTGATTGCGTGCTTATTTTTAAGATTAATTTGTAACACATAAGCGTAATTTAAAGAATTCTCCTATTATGTTATCCCTTCTTACAATACTTCACGAAACTCAAAATTAAAAGAGCAGAAAAATCACAGAATCATGAAAAACTCAAGAAATAAGTTTATTGTTTTCAAATAAGTCCAATAAGAATATACGAAAAAATGGGAAATGGCAAGGACACGTACCAGGGAATGGTAGGTAAATAATGGGTCATACATTTTACAGTTTCAAAAGCAAACCTTATAGATTTTTGACGAAAATTTTAATTCATTTGGACTTTATCATTAAATTTGAAAAACAATACTATTCAAATGGTCGCTAATTTTGAACCATTTTTTTGCATGTTTTGGGAGGCTTCTTAGCCATAACTTCATAAATGTTGGTTTTTAATGCGTCTAAAGTTTGGAGATTATTTTTGCCTGCACGCGGTATTTTGCAATAGCCCCTCAGAAGAAAATATAACGGCGTCAAACCGACTCATTTTGGACTTTTGTCAATCGACTTTCCCAGTACGTGAATTCAGGCGACCAGGAACGTTTCTCCTCGTCTTTTGTGGCTTGTTGCCACGTGTTATTGGAACCACAGATCATCCAAGTTATGCCCTTCAATCGCCGTCAAAAAAAGTCGATCCGACACATTCAAGAATTGCTGCTGATTGATTGCGTAGTACGTCAGTTCTGACGGCTATAGGGTAAAGTCGGGTGGTATGGCTCCATACGAGTGATGTGGCTCCCTTTCAATATCACCCACTAATTGACTTTTTTTTAAACAAAAAGTGCAAAAGATAATTTATTCTGACTTAACCTTTCAGACGATGCATTCGGATTTTCCTTCAAAAACACATGCAACACATGTGTAAAAAAAATTATTAAGAACATATAGTCATATCACACTTGTACAGGTGTCATTTCACCCTCCATTTTTTTCAATCAATATTTTTTGATGTAAAGAAAGAAAAAGAAGTAATTTGGGAATTACCTGTCTGTTCCTTTTTTGCATTTATGAATTACTAGCTGTGCCCGCGACTTCGTCCGCGTGGAATAGTAACTTTCGGCAGCATTTTTAATTTTTTAGGATACTTATTTTGCAAATAAGACACATTCATGCGTTTTAGTAAACTATTTTTATATTATTTTATTTCAGTACATTTTTGCACACGACGTTCTTACTTTTTCCTTCTTTTGTCAAATAAAAAGGTTTTGCGAGTTTGATACACTCTTTTAAACTTAAATGACAAATCAAAAAAATGGGAATCAAAGAAATACGGGGAATCAATAGTTTTCTAATTACGCTGTTCCAGTCATTATTAAAACTTTTATAATGCCACATCCCAGATGTGTAATTTGTAGCTGTGTGCAATTCTAGAATACTCATTATTGGCACTGGAACACCAACTTGCAGCCACTGCTGATAATTGAGGAAATTGGAAGGATGAATTGAGAAATTCTAAAGGGTATAATGTGACTTGCTCAGTGTCCATAATATTGTCTATTGATAGACATTCGACAATATCCCCCAATACGTCAAAACATAATTTATAAGTTTATATGGTTAACTATCTCATTAGTCGGATTAGCCGAAATCGACTTTTCACACAGTCATTACCTATTGCCAATATTTATTTGAAGATCAAGATAGAAATTTCTTCTCAGGCCAATTGGGTAATCGACAATTTGACAGAAATCACCTCACGGTGAAAGGACTTTTGAAATAGGTCCAGTATCTTCAAGGTTCCCGTTTACGTTGCCGTTCCCATAGGAATGTTGGGAAAACAAATACAGCCTATGTCAAGACTATCTCTGCACCAAAATTCATACGAATAGGTTCAATAGTATGGGCGGTTGATGGTAACAAAGTAAAACAGACAGACGGAGTTGATTTCGGATCTATAATATTAGTAAGTACTTCCGTTCGCATGAGAATATGGGGATAAATCGAAGTTAATGTTACTTTGAGATAGTGTAGCATTCTAGCGGGGAAATAATTGTTGAAATCAGTTCTGTAGGTTCCCGTTTACGATTGCATTCTTGTGGGAATACAGGGATAACATATACTTATAGCATATGTCCATCTTCAGGCTCAAGACTATGACTCTGTACCAAAATTCATTTAATAGTTTGGGCGGTTTTTGATAACAAATAAAATTAGACCGACAGATTTCATTTCAGACTTATGATATTAGTAAAGACTCCCATTCCAGTGGAAATATGGTGACCGTTCCCGTAGGAATATGGGAATGACTTACAGTTGATGTTACTCAGGGATAGTGTAGCATTCTAACGGTGGAAGAATTTTTGAAATCGGTGCTGTAGCTTCAAAGTTCCCGTGTACGTTCCCATTCCCGTGGGAATATAGGGATAAAATATATAGCCTATGTCCTTCCTCAGGTTCTAGACTACCTTTGTACAAAATTTCATTTAAATCTATTCATTAGTTTGAGCAGTAGATGGTAACATAGAAAGGCGAACAGACAGAGCTACTTTTGCATTTATAATATTAGTGAAGACCGGTTCCCGTGGGAATATTCGAATGAAATGTAACCTATGTCCTTCTTCAGGTTCCAGATTATCTCTGTATAAAATTTCAATTAAATCGGTTCTGTAGCTTGGGCGAGAGATGGTAACATAGAAAGGCGAACAGACAGAGCTTCTTTCGCACTTATTATGTTAGTAAGGACTCCCGTTCCCGTAGGAATATGGGGATGAATTAATGTTTATGTTACTCGGGAATAGCGTAGAATTCTAACGGTGGAAGAATTTTTGAAATCGGTGCTGTAGCTTTTAAGTTCCCGTATACGTTCCCGTTCCCGTGGGAGTTTAGGGATAAAATATATAGCCTATGTCCTTCCTCAGGTTCTAGACTATTTTTGTACAAAATTTCATTTAAATCTGTTCATTAGTTTGGGCGGGAGATGGTAACATAGAAAGGCGAACAGACAGAGCTTCTTTCGCACTTATTATGTTAGTAAGGAATCCCGTTCCCGTAGGAATATGGGGATGAATTAATGTTTATGTTACTCGGGGATAGCATAGCATTCTTACGGTGGAAGAATTTTTGAAATCGGTGCTGTTGCTTTCAAGTTCCCGTATACGTTCCCGTTCCCGTGGGAATTTAGGGATAAAATATATAGCCTATATCCTTCCTCATGTTCTAGACTATCACTGTACAAAATTTTATATCAACCAGTTTAGTAGTTTGGGCGGGAGATGGTAACATAGAATGTCGGACAGACAGAGTGACTTTCACATTTATAATATTAGTAAGGATTTTTAAAGTAAAATTGTTTTTGTTTGAAATATGTACATATTTTGTTTATTTTTTCAGAACAGGGGAAAATGTAAATGGGTGCCATATCCTCCTATTTTACTCTAATCATCGCAAAATTCTTTAGAAACGGTAGCTTTTGAGTCACAAGTTTAAATACTTTTAATCCGTTGTTCGGTTGCTAAAGGAAATTGTAAACATTCAACTAATATTGTCACACTTGTCACCAATGACAGCAGAATTTGACAGATTGGTATAGGTGTCTGAGGCCAGCACCATTTGAAACCAAGAAATGAATGATCTCGTACAAGATAGGTAAACATGTACTAAAATTGCATACAAATTGGATTTGAGAGTAAATTTGATCCTTAACATTAACAATCCGAAAACCTACTCAGGCTTATTGGATATCGCAATAAAATTTGGAAGGTCTTGCAATCTAGCTTTTTGCCGGTTCCGAACGGCTTAGTAAAATAGTGGTTTTAATGACAATCGGCCCAATCGAGGTAACCCTCGCGTCGGAGCGGAGTTTTCTCCGCAACGCATTCTTTTGCGGAGATTCAATTTTGCTTCGAAGAAGTTGTCATCGTAAGAAATTTTTCACAATTGCGGCAACGCATGGCAATCCCAAAACTAAAACTTTCCGCTGCAAAAACTTATTGGAGACGTTGGATTGGCCAATCGGAGAACTACCACGAAGCAAAATGTCTCCGAATCGTAGGAAATCAGAGAGAATTCCGCTCCCACGCGACGGTCACCTCGATAGGGCCGAATATACATAATGACTTTTGAAGGACTTATCAAATTCCTTGCGAAAGCCGATGTTTGTGTTGTGGAAAAACCATTTGATGTTTTTAGAGAACACCAACCTCGAATTCCCACATAAAGTAATACTTTTAAACCCTTTGATAACGATGGATCCTATAAATAAAAATTAAAGTTGAGTTTTTTAATAGAAATTACCTAAGGTAAAAGTTTGTACATCGGTTTGTACAAGTTTGTACTTTAGTCTAGTTGTCGAAATAAAATTTTCGTTATCAGTGACCCTATATTACCATCAATGCAGCTACCGGATCAATAGGGACTATTTAGGTGTAGAATGAGCTACAGGGCCCTTTCTCCAAAACTATAACTCGGAACGACATGAAAACTTTGGACAATAGAGGTATTGAAGAATTTGATAAAGAGTGAATAAGTAAGATAAAGAGATATTGAAGGATCGCGGTTAGATTTGAATTTATCGATGTGAAAACCGTGTGTGATTTTTATGATATGACCTATCACTAAAACAAAAGACTGAGCGGCTGCGTGTCTTCATTTTCACCCCTCGAATACGCTGTAAAATTTTATCTGCCGCACGCCGCTCAACCTTGACTATCGCTCTGTTCTTATTTATTTGCATGAACCCTTTATATTTATATAAACCCATAAGAACAAGAAGCCCATAGCTTACAAAATAAAAGATTAAAATACATTCGATACGCAGCCACAACTCGGATAGATAAAATCAATTGATTTGATAATTTTCAATAAACTAACCTGCAAAGAAAGTAAAAAACTGAAAATAATATTGAAGCTTAACGAAATTACTTTCACCGTTAAGGTTACCTTACCCTACCATCGCATCGGTGCCTTCTGCCTATTCTACTATAAATATTGTTTTTACTCATGTTCAACCTCTTTCCATGAATCAAATACATTAACTCATTTTTCCGTTAGAGGTAGAACCAATTTTCTTCGAAGATGTTCTCCCCCAACCACCGTAAAAAAAAGAAGAGAAAAATTCTTTTACTTCACCAGATTTTAAGCAAAATACAGGGTAAAATTTATTGTAAAAGTATATTGCCCCTTGAAGAGAGGAGGCATAGTAATAACATGAATAACAATGGAAAAAATACTGTCACAGCATTTAATTCCATAGAGGAATCCCACAAAAAATCAGATTTCACAACTGATGATAGAGAACGACTTTGTTACGTGTCTTTGCTCGTTGGAATTTGTTCGCAACTGAAAGATATTGTCTACTTTTTGAAATGCTCGATTTCATTTCTTTATTGCATTTCAATGCTTAAGAATACTTTTTCTTCTGGCAATATCAATGACGAGAAGGCAGTTACGCGCACCATCAAACACGATTCCTGAAGTCCTTTGTAGTTTTGAATTATAAGAACTACAAGTTTTGGAGTTGGTTTTTTGTTCGGAAAATTGCAGAATCAAGATAAGGTTTTTCAAACAAAGAACAGTGCCACAAATAATCTATATTAACAAAAGGTAACTTTTTTCATTTTGTAGATTAGAATAATCATCCACTCAGCAAAGCTAAGCAAGTTCGTCATTCTTACATAGAAGTCTTAGCGCGAATCATTTCAATTCACATTTAACTACTCCACTATTCTCCACTGACTTTATTTTCCTAAGTTTTTAGTTCTTTTACTTCCGTCCAAACTCTTAATATCAAGTTTTTTTTTACATTATTTTCAACCAAAAGTTAATTTTAAAGTTGTTTAGTTAGTCAAAGGTATAAAGGTGTTTATCAATCGTGTGTTCAGAAGTTAGAGTGATATTAACTAGAGCTACGCAGTCATGTAGACGAAAATACTCAAATCAATTGTCATAGAAAGTCTATCAAGTCACTATCAGTCGTCTTTTATCAATCAATTGAATAATCTGCTTCTATAGCTATGGGCTAAGGAAGAAACGAAAACAAAACACATATTATATAGATAATCTATCTCATATAGAGCAAAGCGAAGTATGAGTCGTTTCTTGTTCATTCAGAATTTAAAATGATTTGGTTGAGGTTGAAGTTCACGAGAGATGGATTTTACTTTTGTTTTTTATTTTTTTTTTTGATAAAACTATTTGATTGTTGCCCTTTACAAGAAATTTTAGGAAAAAAATTCACGTCCCAAAGGTTTTCATTTTCTTTCTTGAATTTGAATGTTTACGTGTCTTGTAAGCATGTGTCAAAGGTGTTATTATATTAAATTGATTCATTTCTGGGTTAAATTGTTTCGACGTTGAAATAGAAAACAAAATCGAAGTTTCAAGGGCATGCAAGAAATAAAATATTTTACAAACTCTACAAAATTTTAAAATTTCGTGCAAGTGGCCGTTGCGGCAGTCTCGAGACACAATTTTCGACCACTTTTTGCAGTATTTGGAGCCGTATAGGCATCAATCGTCTCGGGTATATTACTTAGACAAGCGGCTTTACATAACCTAACAAAAAATTACCCAGCGCTGTTCGATCGCCCGGTCTTGGAGGTCACTCACAGGCTTAAGACTCGAAGTTATGTTAAGATAGATAGATTTCGTCTCGAGACAGTTGTTTTAGGAAAATTGGTACAGACAGAGCGGACGCATTTTTCCACAAAGGTCTCGCATATTGTTTTTATGCAACATGGGGTATAATCAATAGAAAATTACAAATGCTTAAGATAAGTAGCTGACCTATATCAAATAAGTTGATTGTTTTTAATTGTGATATGTGTGCCCAACAGAAAACAAAAATTGTTTTTCCACGGGTATCGCCTTTAGGGAGGAATTGGCAAGTCCTCCGATAGTAAAACTTACTGCCGTGAAAAACGCTTCTCGATTAGACGTTCGGAATCGTCAGAAAATTGTAGGAGCCCTCCATTCCTTCACAAGAAAATTTTGTGCGAATTTCGCTGGACACCGGGGCTCCCCGCTATGCTGCACCTCCCTATTTATTTATTTTAAAACAACTTTCAACATTTTAGAAAACGATACTTAAAAATTCAAGACTAAGCAATGAAACTGAAACTTAGAAGTTAAATTAAGAAATTTAGTTTGGTTTTTTAATTTAAATTGCATCCAACTCATTTAGCAGTATGATTCCAAAGTTTTTGTTTTTGTTTTTAAAAATTACAGTTTGTAAACATACACTGTAAAAGAAAAATTCTAAATGTCGTTGGCATCTTACGTTTCACGTGCAGATTCGGTGGTTTTTGTCCATTTTTATCTTGCTTGGGTTGTCAACGGGGTTAGGGTCAAAATACTGTATGGGTCATAATACTGTATTTAAAATACTGTACCTCAAAATACTGTATTTCAAAATACTGTGTGTACACAATACTGTATGATCAAAGTACTGTAAGTCAAAATACTGTATCTCAAAATTCTGTATCTCAAAATACTGTAAGTCAAAATACTGTATCTCAAAATACTGTATTTGAAGTTGCTGTAATTAGGCTGAAAAATAAAAATTGTTTTGAGAATGTAAAAAAGTGCCGCACTTTTTTACATTCTCAAAACAATTTTTATTTTTCAGCCTAATTACAGCAACTTCAAATACAGTATTTTGAGATACAGTATTTTGACTTACAGTTTTCAAATACAGAATTTTGAAAACAGAATACTTTTCTTAAGAAAATATCATAACAATTTTTCTTTACCCTAATAACCTTATATTCCTTGGAAAATAACATGTGCCTATGATAAATTCAGTAGTCTTTGAATTAATTAAAACAAAAACAAAACAAATGGTATCTTCGTCTTTTTTTCTCTATTTCATTTTCTCCTTCTTGATTGTATGTATCTCTCTCACATGTTAAATTGAATTGTTTTGATCATAATCAATAACTGCATGCGCAATTGCAAAAGACTAGTTAATCTGTCAAAACTAGCACGTGTTCATGCATTCAGTAGATGTTTAAAGGTTTGTGCAAATTTAAGTGTTAGCGTTATTTTGCTTCAAAATGAATATATCGATAGTGAAAACAAATAAAGGAATGGAAGTTGAAGAACGGAATTATGCAAAAAAAAAAAGTATTTTTACAGACAGATTTTTGAGATACCTACAGTGTTTTGCTCATACAGCAATTTGAGATGAAGTATTTTGGGATACAGAATTTTGAACTACAGTATTTTGATCATACAGTATTTTGTACATACAGTATTTTGAAATACAGTATTTTGAAATACAGTATATTAACCATACAGCATTATGAACATACAGTATAATACAGTATTTTGACCTTACAGTATTTTAAAATACAGCATTTCGACCCGCTCCCTTGTCAACGTTGTTATCCGAGTCTGTTGGTTGTTTCGGAATAGTGCAGTTACCTGGTTGGGTAGTTAACCCCACGCAAAACACCCAACCTAGAGAATTAGGTTCTTTTATCAGTAATCTGCTGCAGGAGTGTGAGAGCTGCTGATGATTCGCCAGGAACTCATCCGCTACCATCTATTCTTCAATAATCTAATCAATAACCTAGTATTGAAAGACAAACCGAGTTTCAGTGAAATGTACTTAATGCTTCTTTATATAAAACAATTGATATTACTGCTTGATCAAATTTCTTACACCAGTGTCAAAAACTCTAAACTTAGTAGTTTCAACCAAATAAACACAATTCTCAGACGTAAACGGCTGTAGGCTAGAGTAACATACTTCATGCATCTGGAAGTATTCATACGTACAGAGTACTCCACCCAAATCAATATGGTTTTAAATAAGGAATTATTTTTTGCAATGTAATTTCAAAAGAAAATGTTTGTGTCTATATCTTTGAATCACTATGGATTCTTTACATTAGCATTTTATAATTGCCACTTAGATAAGTTTAAGTAAGTGGTTTATAATAATTGCCACCCACTAATTAATCATCTCTCGGAAGCTTATTGAGAGTTTCTTCAATATCAATGAATAAAAAAACATAAATTTAAGAACTTCGAGCAAAACCCATATTTCTTTATAGAAATACATCGTTTACATTAAAGGAATTTGCTTTAACCAATTCGTAGCAAAATGGAAAAATATATTTTTCTCCTCCCTTTTCAAATCGATTGAATTTCTCCAGTTGTGTTTTACCCAGCGATAACACGGTGAATTATTTTTTTTTTTTTTTTTAAATCCTTCAACTGCTGTTCACTTCATTTCTTTTGAAGTGTAAATAATCTTTAAACCATTTTCAAAACATACCACTCTTTCTTCGGCCCTACACTTTTATAT
Organism: Melanostoma scalare; assembly: GCA_949752695.1. Taxonomy (NCBI): domain Eukaryota; kingdom Metazoa; phylum Arthropoda; class Insecta; order Diptera; family Syrphidae; genus Melanostoma; species Melanostoma scalare. Next base: position 185,423,714 of record OX456986.1, on the reverse strand, counting down.
ATATTTGGATATATACACGTACGTATAAGAAAAAAACCCAAACGTTGGCATGCATTCATCCCATTCATCAAAAATCTTTTTATGAGTCATATAAGTAAACGTTATGGTTTTCTGACTTTCGTCTCTGGTGCGTGGTATAAAGATACTGTATTATATTGTGATGTTTGATGGATTGGATGCTTTTGAATATAAAGGAGTTAAGATAACTTGTTGGTCGTTAATAAACTCCTGCGTGCCTTATAAGACTGAAAAGAAAAAGTTCTTGGCAGCAAATAATATGCAGTTCCTATTATTTATTTCTTTTAATGCTTTCAATAAAAAGTCCTTTAACACAAGCATTTTGAATGCGTAACTGTAAAAAATAAATTTACATTTTACCAAGTTCAAGTTGTAATATGAGGGTGAGGCAGAGAAAATTACTTATTCGAAACGTACAACTTCAGTTACATTCAACAACTGTACAAAAATGTGCTGTCGTTGAACAATATCATCCCTTGTTAAACTGATTTTCGAAGAAACTCAAAGTGTCTTACAGTCAAAAACAGCAAAATCCCTTCATAAACGGCAATTGTGTTTCTGACAACATTGTGTCGAAAATAGAATTTATTTAATTTTTGAAAATATTTTCAGGTCGCTGTAAGCTTAGTACAAAGCCAGTAAACAGAAGAATTTAAGTTAGAAAATTTTGCTTTTTAATGCTCATTACATAACAAAATAAGTCTTTCTCATCTTAATTCTCAAGATAGGAACAAGCTGCAAGAAAAGAAGAAGAAAATTCTTGAAAAGCCTGGAAACATTTCAATTTCTCATGGCAGAAATGTACAAAACTCTGTTTCGATATTCAAAATAATTTCCCTCACTTGAATTCAAGTCAATTCAAATAAAGTACGGCTGTCCCGTACGATGCAAAGTATAACCCCTCTGATGAGAAACCTAGTTTTAAGTTAAACATTATTCGAAAAATTTTACCACATTGGTGATTTCTAAGAGCGCACAAAATGGAGTATTGAATATTGTTAGATCCCTTCCATTCTCTAACAAAGGATAGTTGTTAGAAATGCGCCCGCTCCGTTGCTCCAACTATTTATTTATTTTAGGAATGATGACTCGTTTTGCTTTGAAGGTGGTATGAATAAGAGCCCAGCAAAGGGTTCTACCATTATCTATGCTTTAGAAACGGCTAATTTCGGAAACCCCTTCAAGCCACATTTTTAAATAATGACTTTGGTTGCCTAAATGTAACAAAAATCAAATCTTTCTTTATTTTACTGCAATCTTTTTGAAACAAAAAAAAAATAAAAATTAAAAACTTGAAGGGAAAATAAAATGAAAGTCAACAAAAAAACATGCAAATTTCTTGTTGACTTTCACCTCTCCCACAGAGAGTAAATAGTTATTAAATTATTCCTCCCATACCATCACTACCACAAGTTTGAGGGTTGGGTAGTAAAGAAGGCATTCAAATGAAATTAATTAAAGGTTCTCCTCGTAGCTTTAAGCGGTAATCACCACAGCCAAGCCGACGAATGGAGGGTGAAATAATTTTTTAATTATTCCGCAAAGAACTCACTTTTAGAATGGTGCGCCAAAGTATTTGTATTACATCTTTGCACTACGAAAGGCGAAAGAAAGTTGAACCCCATTGGATGAAAAACTCTCACGTAAGGCGACAAATATTAAAATGAAAAGAAAAAAAAAATTAGTAATTGAATGAGCAAACATTCCGCGGCCCCTCTGTGATTACTTTGCATGGAAAAGTTCTTTTCTCTGGTTGACGCTCGTAAAAGCAAAGCGCTTAATGGGCCCCAAATATAAACAAATATAAAAGGAAGCCGAAAACTTCTCAAAAAGGATTATTTTTAATGCTTGGAGCAAATAATGAAACGTACAGGAATCTCGTCTAAGTAAATGTCATTACACCAAACGGTATTTGATTTTTTCTCACCTTATTCCATTTTTTTTTTACCCATTATAATTATTTTCTTTAATTCTACGTAGGTAGGTATAATGTTCTTTATGCTGAGTGTATGAAGCTTGCTCGTGGAGTTCGTTGACACTACCTGAATGCTTAGTTGGTAGATAAAAAAAAATTAAAAACACCCTCAAAAATTACCTACAATTTGGATTAGCGTACATATGTAGATGCGATGAACATTTGCGCAATTATCTTGCCGAAAACGGGCAAATAGAGGATGTTTCGTAAAGCGAATACATATTTCAAATCCTATGTCTTAACTTCATCATTCCAAGTTCCTCAGTATCTTTCCATTTCTCTGTATAGAAATGGTTTTTTCAAGCTAAGGCAAGTTTTTGGGACGTCACCACTGTCTGACTTAAAACGCTTGCAATTGTTCTCAATTGTTATTCGTCACCATGTGTTTTAAAGTGAGCCCGAATAATTTTTATAAACCAAAAGCGGTTGTTCTTAAGGCTTGTTTACGATATATACACCAAATCTCGGCATTCATTGAATTATCGCAAGCACAATTTGCCAATTAATCTCAAGAGTCGATTACAGCGAATATGGGATCATACTGCGACTCTTGCAAATGAAGTTTCTTATGTTGCATTTGAAGACTTTTCTCAAGTTTCGGTGGTTATTTGGCTTAAAACTTGACTCTATTCCTTGTTTAAAATCGTCTTTAAGAAGTTAGGTTTAAATACACACCACGGGGTCTATGATTGTCTGCGTTTATGTCGTGTACTCCATGTTTGTTCAGCTATTTTGCTTCTTGACACATGCAGAGAGTTCACTTCACAAAAAATAAGTAAATAAATAGGCGAGCGCTAAAAGCTCGGTAATGCCGGGGTAAAGCGCTTTACTTTCAATCATGACTTGGGAGGTTAATAAAAGGGATTTACAATTTTTTGGTCGATTTAAAACGGCTAGATGAGGAAGCGCTTTTCAAGGAAATATAATTGCTTACGAAGAATTTGCCAGTTAATCGCAAAAAGTCTTCGTGAAAAAACTTTTTGGTGTTGCTAAGATTTATAGGAGAAGAAAATTTTCTATGAAAAATCAGTGTAAGCTTGCTTAGCTGCATTGCAGGCCCAGGTGACAAATTCATTGTTCCATTTACAATTTTGTACTAAAGAACTAAAACTTGAGTTTTGAAATAATTGCCATAATAGCCTTAAAGTGTTAATCTTAATTTCCAGTTAGATTTCATTTCAAATATTGCATATAGGCTTTTTTTTGTAAAAAGAGGAGGCTTATGCTAATCTGAAGGACTCAGACCTAATTTCCGCTCCATTGTACTACCAGGGTAACAGCCTTTCTCTTTTTTTTTTTGTGTTTCAGTAGTTGGAAATAAGGTGTTAGTAATTTCACATATAACCTCAAGGGCGGTTCATATGAAACTGGGAGGCTGAAAGAAAAGTAAATGCCCAGAACGGGATTCGAACCCACGTGTCCGGCCTATCTACTGAACACTCTACCACTGCACCACGGCCGCCATTAATATTGCATATAGGTAGATCAATGCGTTGAGTAAAATTCTGTATTCAAAGTTTCAAAACACTAACTTGTATGTATTTGTAAGGCCAAGAAGCTTGCCGTATTGTGAACACTTTCAGAAGAACATATATTTAACGAAAAACGAAGAATTATATGATACTAGCTGTGCCCGCGACTTCGTCCGCGTTGGAATAGTGACTTTCAGCAGCATTTTTAATTTTTTAGGCTACTTATTTTGCAAATAAGACACATTCATGCGTTTTAGTAAACTATTGTTATATTTGATTTAAGTACATTTTTGCACACGACGTTCTTACCTTTTCCTTCTTTTGTCTAATAAAAAGTTTTTGCGAGTTTGATACACTCTTTTAAACTAAAATGACTAATCAGTGGGAACTAAAGAAATACGGGGAATAAATAGTTTTCTTATTTCGCTGTTACAGTCATCATATAAAGCCGCATCCCAGATGTGTAATTTGTAGCTGTGTACAGTTCTAGATTACTCATTATTGGCACTGGAACACCAACTTGCATTCACTCCTGATAATTCTAAGGCATTGAGAAACTCTATAGAGTGTGATGTGACTTTCTCTGTGTCCATAATATTGTCTACTGATAGACATTCGAAAACATCCCCCAATACGTCAAACATAATTTATTAGTTTATATGGTTAACTATCTCATTAGTCGGGACCGAAATCGACTTTTCACACAGGCATTACTGATTGCCAATATTTATTTGAAGATCAAGATAGACATTTCTTCTCAGGTCAACTGTGTAATCGATAATTTGACAGAAATCACCTTACGATGAAAGAACTTTTGAAATTGGTCCAGTAGCTTCAATGTTCCCGTTTACGTTGCCGTTCACGTAGGAATATTGGGAAAATAAATACAGACCATGTCCTTCTTCAGGCTCAAGTCAAGACTATCTCTGTACCAAAATTCATATAAATAGGTTTAATAGTTTGGGCGGTTTTTGATAACAAATAAAAATAGACAGATAGATTTCATTTCAGACTTATCATATTAATAAAAACTCCCATTCCCGTGGGAATATGGTGACCGTTCCCGTAGGAATATGGGGATGACTTACAGTTTATGTTACTCAGGGATAGTGTAGCATTCTAATGGTGGAAGAATTTTTGAAATCGGTGCTGTAGCTTCTAAGTTCCCGTATACGTTCCCATTCCCGTGGGAATATATGGATAAAATATATAGCCTATGTCCTTCCTCAGGCTCTAGACTATCTTTGTACAAAATTTCATTTAAATCTATTCATTAGTTTGGGCGGGAGATGGTAACATAGAAAGGCGAACAGACAGAGCTACTTTCGCACTTATTATATCAGTAAGGACTCCCGTTCCCGTACGTATATGGTGACCGTTTTCGTGGGAATATGTGAATGAGTTGAAGTTATTGCTACTCCGGGATTATGGGGCATTCCAACGGTGGAAGAATTTTTGAAATCGGTGCTGTAGTGTCAAAGTTCCCGTATACGTTCCTGTTCCCGTGGGAATATAGGGAAAAAATATGTAGCCTATGTCCTTCCTCAGGTTCTGAACAATCTTTATAAAAAATTTCATTTAAATCGTTTTATTAGTTTGGGCGGGAGATGGTAACATAGAAAGGTGAACAGACAGAGCTTCTTTTGCATTTATAATAATAGTGAGGACCGGTTCCCGTGGGAATATTCGAATGAAATACAGTCTATGTCCGTCCTTAAGTTCAGAACAATCTTTGTACAAAATTTCATTTAAATCGGTTTATTAGTTTGGGCGGGAGATGGTAACATAGAACGACGGACAGACAGAGCTTCTTTCACACTTATTATATTAGTAAGGACTCCCGTTCCCGTAGAAATATTTGGATGATTTAAAGTTTATGTTACTCTGGGATAGTGAAGCACTCTATCGGTGGAAACATTTTTGAAATCGGTGTTGTAGTTTCTAAATTCCCGTGTACCTTCCCGTTCCCGTGGGAATTTAGGGAAAAAATATATAGCCTATGTCCTTCCTCAAGTCTTAAACTATCTCTGTATCAAATTTTATTTAAATCGGTTCAGTAGTTTGGTCGGGAGATGGTAACATAGAAAGCCGGACAGACAGAGTGACTTTCACATTTATAATATTAGTAAGGATTGTAATGAGCCACTTATACATTTCAAAGAAAAAATACCTTTTTCAAGAGATGAAAGCGCAATGTGTATAAATTTGGGTGTGCCCATCTTTTAGGTCTACATCATAAAAGCTATAAATCATTACGACTGGCCAAAAATAAATGCTGAAATATTGATTACTTGGAATTCATTTTTATCACTTCCGGACAAATTCATCGTTTATATACAATCAGATCTTGCAAGTCATTTTTACGAGCAAAGTTCTTGAAAGTCATAGTTTTTTGTTATTAAGATAATGTTTTAGATTCATTATTATGACGTAGGCTTGTTGATTGTATGCTCCATTTACTGCTTGTGCAATTAACTTCAAATAAATTCCCATGAATCGGTTAGCTTTTTTTTAAAAACAGCACCTAGCGCCACACTGCTGTGGCTAAACATCATAATCATTAAACTGTTATCAACGATATTTTAAGGAACCAAACACATCTGGATATAGATTTTCGACAATTGATCGCTAGGTATTTTTTTTTATTAATTTTATCTTACAATAAATCAATGAGTGTGTATTGAAAATGAAAAGAAAAAAAAAATTAGTAATTGAATGAGCAAACATTCCGCGGCCCCTCTGTGATTACTTTGCATGGAAAAGTTCTTTTCTCTGGTTGACGCTCGTAAAAGCAAAGCGCTTAATGGGCCCCAAATATAAACAAATATAAAAGGAAGCCGAAAACTTCTCAAAAAGGATTATTTTTAATGCTTGGAGCAAATAATGAAACGTACAGGAATCTCGTCTAAGTAAATGTCATTACACCAAACGGTATTTGATTTTTTCTCACCTTATTCCATTTTTTTTTTACCCATTATAATTATTTTCTTTAATTCTACGTAGGTAGGTATAATGTTCTTTATGCTGAGTGTATGAAGCTTGCTCGTGGAGTTCGTTGACACTACCTGAATGCTTAGTTGGTAGATAAAAAAAAATTAAAAACACCCTCAAAAATTACCTACAATTTGGATTAGCGTACATATGTAGATGCGATGAACATTTGCGCAATTATCTTGCCGAAAACGGGCAAATAGAGGATGTTTCGTAAAGCGAATACATATTTCAAATCCTATGTCTTAACTTCATCATTCCAAGTTCCTCAGTATCTTTCCATTTCTCTGTATAGAAATGGTTTTTTCAAGCTAAGGCAAGTTTTTGGGACGTCACCACTGTCTGACTTAAAACGCTTGCAATTGTTCTCAATTGTTATTCGTCACCATGTGTTTTAAAGTGAGCCCGAATAATTTTTATAAACCAAAAGCGGTTGTTCTTAAGGCTTGTTTACGATATATACACCAAATCTCGGCATTCATTGAATTATCGCAAGCACAATTTGCCAATTAATCTCAAGAGTCGATTACAGCGAATATGGGATCATACTGCGACTCTTGCAAATGAAGTTTCTTATGTTGCATTTGAAGACTTTTCTCAAGTTTCGGTGGTTATTTGGCTTAAAACTTGACTCTATTCCTTGTTTAAAATCGTCTTTAAGAAGTTAGGTTTAAATACACACCACGGGGTCTATGATTGTCTGCGTTTATGTCGTGTACTCCATGTTTGTTCAGCTATTTTGCTTCTTGACACATGCAGAGAGTTCACTTCACAAAAAATAAGTAAATAAATAGGCGAGCGCTAAAAGCTCGGTAATGCCGGGGTAAAGCGCTTTACTTTCAATCATGACTTGGGAGGTTAATAAAAGGGATTTACAATTTTTTGGTCGATTTAAAACGGCTAGATGAGGAAGCGCTTTTCAAGGAAATATAATTGCTTACGAAGAATTTGCCAGTTAATCGCAAAAAGTCTTCGTGAAAAAACTTTTTGGTGTTGCTAAGATTTATAGGAGAAGAAAATTTTCTATGAAAAATCAGTGTAAGCTTGCTTAGCTGCATTGCAGGCCCAGGTGACAAATTCATTGTTCCATTTACAATTTTGTACTAAAGAACTAAAACTTGAGTTTTGAAATAATTGCCATAATAGCCTTAAAGTGTTAATCTTAATTTCCAGTTAGATTTCATTTCAAATATTGCATATAGGCTTTTTTTTGTAAAAAGAGGAGGCTTATGCTAATCTGAAGGACTCAGACCTAATTTCCGCTCCATTGTACTACCAGGGTAACAGCCTTTCTCTTTTTTTTTTTGTGTTTCAGTAGTTGGAAATAAGGTGTTAGTAATTTCACATATAACCTCAAGGGCGGTTCATATGAAACTGGGAGGCTGAAAGAAAAGTAAATGCCCAGAACGGGATTCGAACCCACGTGTCCGGCCTATCTACTGAACACTCTACCACTGCACCACGGCCGCCATTAATATTGCATATAGGTAGATCAATGCGTTGAGTAAAATTCTGTATTCAAAGTTTCAAAACACTAACTTGTATGTATTTGTAAGGCCAAGAAGCTTGCCGTATTGTGAACACTTTCAGAAGAACATATATTTAACGAAAAACGAAGAATTATATGATACTAGCTGTGCCCGCGACTTCGTCCGCGTTGGAATAGTGACTTTCAGCAGCATTTTTAATTTTTTAGGCTACTTATTTTGCAAATAAGACACATTCATGCGTTTTAGTAAACTATTGTTATATTTGATTTAAGTACATTTTTGCACACGACGTTCTTACCTTTTCCTTCTTTTGTCTAATAAAAAGTTTTTGCGAGTTTGATACACTCTTTTAAACTAAAATGACTAATCAGTGGGAACTAAAGAAATACGGGGAATAAATAGTTTTCTTATTTCGCTGTTACAGTCATCATATAAAGCCGCATCCCAGATGTGTAATTTGTAGCTGTGTACAGTTCTAGATTACTCATTATTGGCACTGGAACACCAACTTGCATTCACTCCTGATAATTCTAAGGCATTGAGAAACTCTATAGAGTGTGATGTGACTTTCTCTGTGTCCATAATATTGTCTACTGATAGACATTCGAAAACATCCCCCAATACGTCAAACATAATTTATTAGTTTATATGGTTAACTATCTCATTAGTCGGGACCGAAATCGACTTTTCACACAGGCATTACTGATTGCCAATATTTATTTGAAGATCAAGATAGACATTTCTTCTCAGGTCAACTGTGTAATCGATAATTTGACAGAAATCACCTTACGATGAAAGAACTTTTGAAATTGGTCCAGTAGCTTCAATGTTCCCGTTTACGTTGCCGTTCACGTAGGAATATTGGGAAAATAAATACAGACCATGTCCTTCTTCAGGCTCAAGTCAAGACTATCTCTGTACCAAAATTCATATAAATAGGTTTAATAGTTTGGGCGGTTTTTGATAACAAATAAAAATAGACAGATAGATTTCATTTCAGACTTATCATATTAATAAAAACTCCCATTCCCGTGGGAATATGGTGACCGTTCCCGTAGGAATATGGGGATGACTTACAGTTTATGTTACTCAGGGATAGTGTAGCATTCTAATGGTGGAAGAATTTTTGAAATCGGTGCTGTAGCTTCTAAGTTCCCGTATACGTTCCCATTCCCGTGGGAATATATGGATAAAATATATAGCCTATGTCCTTCCTCAGGCTCTAGACTATCTTTGTACAAAATTTCATTTAAATCTATTCATTAGTTTGGGCGGGAGATGGTAACATAGAAAGGCGAACAGACAGAGCTACTTTCGCACTTATTATATCAGTAAGGACTCCCGTTCCCGTACGTATATGGTGACCGTTTTCGTGGGAATATGTGAATGAGTTGAAGTTATTGCTACTCCGGGATTATGGGGCATTCCAACGGTGGAAGAATTTTTGAAATCGGTGCTGTAGTGTCAAAGTTCCCGTATACGTTCCTGTTCCCGTGGGAATATAGGGAAAAAATATGTAGCCTATGTCCTTCCTCAGGTTCTGAACAATCTTTATAAAAAATTTCATTTAAATCGTTTTATTAGTTTGGGCGGGAGATGGTAACATAGAAAGGTGAACAGACAGAGCTTCTTTTGCATTTATAATAATAGTGAGGACCGGTTCCCGTGGGAATATTCGAATGAAATACAGTCTATGTCCGTCCTTAAGTTCAGAACAATCTTTGTACAAAATTTCATTTAAATCGGTTTATTAGTTTGGGCGGGAGATGGTAACATAGAACGACGGACAGACAGAGCTTCTTTCACACTTATTATATTAGTAAGGACTCCCGTTCCCGTAGAAATATTTGGATGATTTAAAGTTTATGTTACTCTGGGATAGTGAAGCACTCTATCGGTGGAAACATTTTTGAAATCGGTGTTGTAGTTTCTAAATTCCCGTGTACCTTCCCGTTCCCGTGGGAATTTAGGGAAAAAATATATAGCCTATGTCCTTCCTCAAGTCTTAAACTATCTCTGTATCAAATTTTATTTAAATCGGTTCAGTAGTTTGGTCGGGAGATGGTAACATAGAAAGCCGGACAGACAGAGTGACTTTCACATTTATAATATTAGTAAGGATTGTAATGAGCCACTTATACATTTCAAAGAAAAAATACCTTTTTCAAGAGATGAAAGCGCAATGTGTATAAATTTGGGTGTGCCCATCTTTTAGGTCTACATCATAAAAGCTATAAATCATTACGACTGGCCAAAAATAAATGCTGAAATATTGATTACTTGGAATTCATTTTTATCACTTCCGGACAAATTCATCTTTTATATACAATCAGATCTTGCAAGTCATTTTTACGAGCAAAGTTCTTGAAAGTCATAGTTTTTTGTTATTAAGATAATGTTTTAGATTCATTATTATGACGTAGGCTTGTTGATTGTATGCTCCATTTACTGCTTGTGCAATTAACTTCAAATAAATTCCCATGAATCGGTTAGCTTTTTTTTAAAAACAGCACCTAGCGCCACACTGCTGTGGCTAAACATCATAATCATTAAACTGTTATCAACGATATTTTAAGGAACCAAACACATCTGGATATAGATTTTCGACAATTGATCGCTAGGTATTTTTTTTTATTAATTTTATCTTACAATAAATCAATGAGTGTGTATTGAATTTTTTTGATGTTTTTGCAATAAATGACAACATCTGGTGACAATGGTTTTATATAAAAGAGTTGAAGTCAATTTTCGGTACTGACTTAGCAGTAGAGTCTTGCATAGAGTGAATCAAGTGTCCTAGTCAATTCAAAATGTTCTTGAGATTAATTATAGGGGTGGTGTTTTGTTTCCTTTTAAGTGGCGATGTTTTAGGCAGAGCCAATTTTAAAGAGCATCATGATAATTTTTATTTAAATAAAACCGAGTATGATGGATTATTGTGCAACCGTGTCTGTGAAAAAAATGTCAATAGAGTGTGCTACTTCAAATTTTACCTAGAGCTTTACCAAGCCTTCGGGGTGTAAGTATTTGCTAATACGAAAATATTTCAGATTTCAACTTTTGAATTTATTTCTAAGTGCTTGTGGCCAATGCGCGAAGGGTGTTGTTAAAGACTGTAATAAGCCACAGTGCATTGTCGCTGATGGTATTGAGAAAGGAGTAATGAGCATAAATCGCATGATTCCTGGGCCGGCAATTCACGTATGCCAAGGAGACCAAATCATTGTTGATGTAGTCAATAATGCCCAGGGTTCTGCAGTTTCCCTCCATTGGCATGGGCTGCACATGCAAAAAACACCATTTATGGACGGAGTGCCATATGCAACTCAATGTCCCATTTTATATGGTTCAAGTTTTCGGTACTGGTTCGACGCTGTGGAGCCTGGAACACATTTCTATCACTCACACTCAGGTAAGGTCTTAATTTCAAACATTGCCTTATTTGCCAAATCTAAAGTTATAAATGCTTAGGACATCACAAGATAAATGGACAGTATGGTGCATTAATTGTACGGGAACCAAAGGAAGTTATTGAAAATTCCGAAGAATACGACTTTGATTTACCAGAACACAATATTATAATATCAGATTGGATGCATGATTACGGCGAGCAGCTATTTCCAGGTCTTCCATCGACTTCAACAGCTCCAAATTCAATACTTATCAATGGCCGTGGAACTTACATCAATGTAAGACAAAAGACACATTCTTAATATGCAAAAGAAACTCATTTATGTTACTTTGTCTTCAGCCTACAACGATGAAGCAAACTATTGTGCCAGTTACAAGATATTATGTCGAGTCTGGGCAAAGGTACAGGTTCCGTGTTATTGTTGCTGTAAGCCACGCATGTCTAGTTCAATTACAGGTATGGTAAAGGAATTGAAAATGGTTGATTTGTATTACTACGCAAGTTTCCGTTAGGTTGAAGGCCATGAGATGACAGTCATAGCATCAGATTCATTCAATGTGAAAGCTCGAAAGTTTGACACTCTTGTACTTAATGCTGGTGAAAGATACGATATTGTCATAACTGCAAATCATACCGAAGGAGACTTTTATGTCAGAGCTCGTGGAATAGGTGCTTGCAAATCGAAACCAATGGAAGCCTTTGCCTTGTTGAGATACAAGTCATGTGATGAAATTGCGGATAAAGAAAAAGATCAACCACCATACCCGGCATACAGCGATACATATCCAACGGGAAGAGTAAGTTCTGCTTACAATTCAAGACTTGAGTTTTAATACAAATGTTTTTTCTTCAGCTTCTTAATGATCCATCAGCTGACTGCTCCGGTGGAAGTGATAGTTGTTGTGTGACAGAATTAAATGCGCTCGAAAAAGATGAGGAACTACGCACGAAGGAGCCCGATCAGCAGATTTTTGTTGCTTTCACAAACATTGCAGTTCCAAGTTCAGAAATTTTTGAATCCGGAGGCTATCCACATTTTCAAAGTGAGATTTTTGTCGAGAGTTGAGCTAAAAAGTTGATTTTATTTTTATTTCTTTTTTAATAATTTTTTGCAAGATCCCTTTTCTAATTTGACCTTTGTTGGTGCAATCAACAATATCAGTGTAGTTTTTCCTTCATCGCCCCCCTTGACACAGCCCAATGATATAGATGAGTCTGAATTTTGTGATGACACACATTGGCCTGAGTCTTGTGCTGGTAAAAAATACTGCACTTGCGTTCACAAAATACAAATTAAGAAGGACAACATTGTTGAGATTGTGGTCATTGACGAATCGACTGGTGAGGCATTATATACTTATCATTTTAATGATATATTTAAACTTAATTGCTCGCAGCCGCTGGAAACTTGAATCATCCCTTCCATTTGCATGGCTTTCGATACATGGTCACTGGACTTGGGCAACATCCCTTAGGTTTACCGATGACACTCAAAGCAGCGAAACAAATTGAAAGAGAAACGGGATTAATAAGAAATCATGAAAATGAATATCCACCCTTTAAAGACACCGTGTCCATACCCAATCGTGGATATGCTATCTTCCGACTACGTGCTGATAATCCGGGTAAGTCAACTTTAAGTTGTTAATTTCTAAAATTTATAAAAATTGTATCAGTACTCCAGAGCTTGTTTATGAACTACCTTTCCTCTTTTTTTTGTAGGATATTGGCTAATGCACTGCCATTATGAATGGCATATGGCTTCTGGTATGGGAGTGATTATTCAAGTCGGAGACCAAAATCAAATGGTAAAAACACCAAAAGGCTTCCCAACCTGTCGAAACTATTTACCGAAAATAAAACCCAGTTTTTAGAGAAATATCCAAAGTTAAATAAGTGAAATTTAAACCAAACTTTTTTAACTTACATAGTTATTTAAGTATTTATTGATCCTTAAATGATAATTTTACGTTGGTATAAGTTCCGTTTTGACAATTTTATTGGTTATACTTGTAATGAGTGTGTCAAACAAAAATAAAATTAAAAAAATAAATTAAAAAGAAGAAGAAAGAAATGAGGTGCTAAGACTTTTTTCTGTTGGGAATTGCTCAGTCATCAGTTGGAATTGCTCAGACACGCTTGATTGGTCAACTGATTTTGCTCATTGCGATTTTTTTATGGGTTACCTCAAATCCCTCGTGTATTCTGATCGCCCACGGACCCTGGCTCATCTAAAGGACAATATTCGAAGTGTCATCGCCGAAATACTCACCGAGATGCTTGAAAAAGTTGAACGAAACTTCAGACGTCGCGTCAGCTTGTTCAGTGTTTTGACATTGTTCGATACCACCTTTAAAACTGAAAAATTAATTTAAGTGATGTGTGACACAAGGAAAAAAAATTATTCAGATATCTCTACCTACTCCTTTTATTTATTAACCTCTCAAAACAGCAAAGTTACCTGCATGATACCTACATATGAAAATTCAGCTGCTCCAAATCTGTTGATCGAAAATGGTGTGAATTTTTTCGTCAAAATTGTTGCTAAAATCCGTGTCTGCTGATCAGTCAGTAAATTTTCTTGAAAATATCGTTCTGAAAAGAAAGAAAAACCAAAATTTTAACGAACTTCACCTCTCACAAGCAACACTGTTGAACTGAATTTGAAATATTTGGGAGAAAAGAAAGAAAATTATGTTGCGTAGATTTTTTTCTGTTTTGGTTGAGAAAATGTACTGTGAAAAAAGGTCATTACCTTGTTCAAAGGAAATCATTACTTAACTTTCCCTTTAAAAAGTGTTGCATGAATTTATTGCTCTTTTCACCAAATATTTTTCATTCATTACGAAATTTGCCACAGAGGAAGTAACAGTTTGTGCATGAAAATAACATACACACAACACATACATAGGTAGGTACATACATTTCAAGAAAACTCTTACTGCATAGGTATATTTATATTGGCTAAGCGGTATTTTATCCAATTTAGTTCATTGAATTGTCATCTACTGCTACCATCAAACCACGTCCATTAAAAGATCATTATAATCGTATCGCATTGATGCTATCGCAGCTACTTTGGAAATCACAAAAACATGTGTTCAATATCTCATAGCAACTTGACAGAGTACCAGGATATTTTTGGTCGAATACTCAACTAAAGATACGCTCGCCGCGCCGCGCCATAGCTACTTAGGTTTAAATCCGATTAAAAATCGATTTTATTGCATACCCTCTTCAAACCCAAGTGCTCATAACACTCGATTCGTTTAACCATAGCTACTTGGTGACATCATGTTACATAAGTGTCTTATTCGTAGTATGTTAATTTTTGTGTTCTGGCTGACATTGTTTACCAAGACAATTACTTGTATTGTTGCTGCGCCGTTGATACTTGAAATGGATTAGTCAATTGACTTCGGAATTGTGGCAATAAACTTAAGTACCAGTCCTTTTCCAATGAAACTATCCTACGCTGCTGGCTTACCGCTTGTAAATATTTGCTAAACAAAAGATCGTATATGAAACGTCACGTCCTATAGTAATCAAGACCCGTAATCATTGCGGATTATTATTCCAGTGAAAAACAGTTATTTCATTCATACCCTGGTGCACTATCATAGACACCACATTTATACAACTTTGTTTTAGACACTATAGCAAACAGAAATGAGCTTGTACGACTATCTACTTTTCCAAATGATTATCAAGGTTTCGCAGATTACATAAATAGAAGTGGCTTTTCATCTAAGATCATTCGTAGAGTAATTCGCAGCTATTAACAACTTAGTTTTGAACTCATGAGGAATAATCGAAATGTTCAAGTTAATAGTTAGTATTATTTTGATTGTTGGGGTCGCGGGACAATTCGAAGCAGCAGAAGAGAACCAGCTGAATAGTGAAATTTTGGCTGGCGATTCTGATTCCGAGTCACTGACACGTACAAGATATGTTAATGTATCTGGAAACCCTGGAGAGCTGTGCAATAGACCCTGCGAAGCGAACGACAACAGAGTTTGCTATTTCCATTTCGTCTTGGAACATTACCAAGCAATGGGAGTGTAAGGGTAAATCAAGTCGAAGTAAACATTTTATTTATATATGTTTCTATTTCCTTCAAAAAGTGCTTGTGGTAGATGTGCAGAGGGCGTCATCAGCGATTGCAACCATCCACAATGCATTGTTGGTGATGGTGTTGAAAAGGGAGTGATGAGCATTAATCGAATGATTCCGGGACCAGCAATTCAAGTCTGCAAAGGCGACTTTATAATTGTGGATGTTGTCAATAAAGCACATGGAACTGCTGCTGCAATCCATTGGCATGGTCTGCATATGCGAGAAACACCCTTCATGGATGGAGTTCCCTTCACAACACAGTGTCCCATTCCATTTGCTACAACTTTTCGTTATTCATTTTCGGCTAAAGAAGCAGGAACACACTTTTATCACTCCCATGCCGGTTAGATTAGACCCGAAACTATTACTATTAATTTTCTAATCTATATGATTTTATTCCTTATTAATAGGACACCACAAAGTAAATGGGCAGTATGGAGCGTTGATTGTTCGTGAGACTTACTTTGAGGATGCCAGTTCTGCTCAGTATGATTTTGACCTGCCAGAACACTATATATTAATTTCGGATTGGATGCATGACTATGGGGAGCAATTGTTTCCAGGGTTGCCTTCATCTGGAGGAATTTTTCCAAATTCTCTGTTGATAAATGGACGGGGAAATTATATAAATGTAACGTACAATACTCATTAAGCGACAGTACTAATAAGTTCTTAATTATTCAGCCCAAGACCATGGAACGCACCAAAGTCCCTGTCACGACGTATTTTGTTCAACCTGGGAAAAAGTATAGATTCCGTGTCATAAATTCAATTAGCCATGCTTGTCCAGCTCAACTGCAGGTAAAGTAATTAACTTAAGGAGGAAGAAATGATTGTTTTGTGTTCCCCTCTCAGGTCGAAGGACATACATTATCAATTATTTCAACTGACTCCTACAATATCCAACCGCGTCCATTTGACACGCTGGTTTCAAATTCTGGGGAGCGATATGATTTTGTTTTGACTGCTAACCATACGAAAGGTGATTTTTGGATCAGGGTGTGTGGGCTGGGAGTTTGTGCTATAAATCCAACAGAATCTTTTGCTCTACTGAGGTATGAGACGAACGATGTTGAGAATGAAGAGTGGGTACAGCCATCGTTTCCCGCATACAATGAGACCTATGCACCTGGTGTTGTGAGTCAAACCTATACCATGTGCTGTTAAACTATTTTACGATCAATCTTTTCAAAGGTCCTCAATCATCCCAATGCTTCTTGTTTTGGATCCAAAGACAACCAATGCGTTTCCGAGTTGAGTGCTCTAGAACAGGACAATGAGCTTCTCTACAAAATGCCGGATCATAAGTTCTTTTTAGCTTTCAACAATTTCCCCGTCGCGAATGAGGAAATATTTCGACCAAGAAGCTTTCACCATTTCTCAAGTGAGTCAAAAGCAGTTTATATTTCTGTACAAACAACAATTTCGTAAGCTCTTTCCTATTCCAAGATCTACAATCCAACTTGACCGTAGTCGGTGCAGTAAACAATTTGAGCCTAGTATTCCCATCAGCACCACCTTTAACACAACCTAATGATGTTGACGAATCACAATTCTGTGATGAATACCATTGGCCAAAGTATTGCTTTGGAAACAGACTCTGTTCTTGTGTTCATCGGTTACAAATTCGAAAGGACAGCATTGTTGAATTGATAATTGTTGACGAATCCATCGGTGAGGCAACATCTAATGTCACTTTATTTGACATGAACTACATATTTAGATTCGTTTTTATTGCAGCCGTTGGCCGTATGCATCATCCATTCCATTTGCATGGGCATCGATTCATGGTCACAGCTCTTGGCCAACATCCGTTGGGCGTACCGATGACTGTGGCCATGGCAATGCAAATGGAAAGACAAAAGAGACTACCACGTAATTATCAAAACGAAAGACCACCGTTTAAGGATACAGTTTCAATACCGAGCTGTGGATTTGCTGTCGTGAGATTCCGGGCCAATAATCCAGGTAAAGCTAGTTTCACGGTGTGTGTGTAAAGTATGCTAATATTTAATGACTTTGTGCAGGATACTGGCTTATGCATTGTCATTATGAATGGCATCTGGCAATAGGAATGGGATTAATATTGCAGGTTGGAAGACAAAGTCAGATGGTGAAGCCACCAACTAACTTTCCTACATGCAACAACTACGTTCCCAAAATAAAGCAACCAACTTTTTGAAGTAAACTTACACATCGTGTTGAAAAGTTTAATATGTGTATTTAATTTTCAATTGTTGATTAAAGCAATAAAAATTTACCAGGCATTTGCTTTTTTTCATCCAAAATTTTGTATTTTTGTAGATGACGGACAAATTTTATTGAAATTATGTGCGAAGTAACACCTACCAACAGTTCAGATCGCTTATATTGACAATAAAGATTGAACAAGACTTCAATAAGGCAAGGACCATAAAGTCTTTATTATGTGTACCTGCGCAAGCCACTTATTACATACTTTAAACGCAGTTCATTGCTCTCAAGAACGTAACCATTGAATCAATTTCAATTACACTGTCAAGTCATAATGTTACGTGTGTAGCCATAGCCATTTTAGGTAAGTCGAATGCTGTTTTTGCATCGAAAATTATAATGACTTGGGTATTTTGTGAATGAGTTGTTCCAAAATTAAAATGAAAACACTTGTCCTCGAAGCTAAGTTTGCAATTCAAAAGTTTCGAATTGCAGGAGTTGAGAAGAGCGCTCAGCATTATTATTCATTTTGCTTCTCATGTACGTATGTACCTATGATTCATGATCTTTGTTTGGTAGCTCTTCAATAATTTAATGGTCGTATATATTCTTCACGAATGCATCTCCCTCAATTCCCTTGATCTCATTTGGCAATATTTTATGCATCTGAACGTCCAACATGGTCTTCTTTACTACCAATCGATATTGAAGGATTTAAGCTGAACCAAAAGGTATGAAATTGCTCTCTAGAGAAAATCCCTTCTTCTTTCTGCAGACGATTTATTTCACACCAACGAAATTCCTTACGTATTTTACTTTGTTTGTTTTGCTTTAGAAATCGAAAAACTACATACCAACACACGCACACAAGAACCAATAAGAAAATAATTTTTGCACAAGGAAGCAAACCATTTGGACTTTCATTATATGAACAGATGACTTTCGAAATTCCAGTATCTGGTTAGTTTGTGTTTTGTTTTGAGGAATTGATAGCAAACATTTACCTATACGAACCTTACCTATTATAGTGGTGATGATAAGTAAATATTGATTTGGAAATCGTTCCGAAATTCCCTTTTCTCATATTAAAGTAAATTGGTTCGAGAAAATGCTAATAGGTTCGATAAGTTCTCGGTTATTCAATGTAGGTCATAGTACATTTAAAAATTCATGTTAAATAAATTGCACAACTTTTCTTTGCTGCGTATGACGTTTCTCTAATGATATATTTTTCATCTCAAATTTAAATTTAACAAATTTTTTTTCTTGTTAAGAGCCTTTATTGGAATTGTTTCTTGAGGCATACATTATAGATTCTTTCTAATTGCTAAATCGTTTACAAAGATTTGACCCTTAAAACTAAAGACTGAGATCCTACACAAAATATAAGGGGCTGTACCAGTGTAACCCATGAAAAATTATTCGATTTTTGAGATTTTTTCTAAAAGAAAGTACTCGACAGAACGTTTTTTAGTAGTTTTTTAGACATAATTAGGTACATTTCAGTTTGTAGACTATTGTAGGTATAGTAAATATATTTAAGAACATTCAGTTCAACTTTGAAGTCGATCGGTTGATTTCACATTCAGTTATGATGTCAGCAATTTTGAAAAATTATTTTCAACTATCGCGGCTTATACATGTGAACGGTCGCTCTTTAGAACGCTGCGATTCAAAAACTACTCAAGATACAACCTATGCGATACAATTTTGAAAAATTTTGTTTCGAGAAAAACGCGTTGAAAGTTTCAACTATCGCGGCTTATACCTGTGAACAGTCGCTCTTTAGAACGCTGCAATTCAAAAACTCAAGATACAACCTTTGCGCTATCAGAGGATGATTTTTTAAAAGTGTCCCACTGTTATAGCCCGCTAATAGTGATTCTTTTGTAATTAAATACCGAAAAGTAAACGTTTGTATATTAAAAATATTCATTGTCTATCCGGGAAGCCAGATAAACTGTCTCGAAGACGGATGTTGTTTTACTATACAGTAATCAAAATAAAGATTCAAGCGATGGCAATTTCATTGTTGGTTTTAACAAAAGCCCTACGTCTGTTGACAACTGCTAAAAGTCAAACGGAAAAGTGAATTAAAGTGATCTTATCATACTTAGCTATGTCAATTGAATTGCGGCAATAATAATAGATTTTTATTGCAACTCGCTTTGACGTACAAAGAGATACATGTGTGGACAGGGAAATGTAATATAATTCAAATTCACAGTTGAATACTGTTTCATTGCTTATAATATTTTCTGATAATCAAATAAACAAAGCTATTTAAAAAAGAAACAAAAACGATAGAAAGATAAAACGAAATTAATAAAGCAGATTGTTAATATCAGTTGATTTCTGTCTTTATCAGTGATATCATAAAGGGGCACGCCGCACGCCACAGATCAAATCTTTTTATAACTGTTTGAAGATGCTGACGTGATTGTTTTTGCTTTGAATCCAAAGCGTTACACGCTTAAAGATAATAAATTTTTAAATACAGATCTACATGACAATTCTATTTTTGTGGTTGTGATTTTATAGAGGTGCTTTGCTTAACTTTATACGTACCTACTAGAGCCCTCAAATGCAAGTGTAAAAGTGTAACACGTATAAATGAACGTGTCCGTGTATGAACACGAGTATTAAGTACTACATCTGTATTTCATTTAACATAACGGTGTTTCATCCAATTGACATTAGAAAAATATAAGGGGAATACATTTTTTGGAAATTTTGAAAGTGGCTTTCATTAGACGCTATAGCAATTGCTGTTTTATAAATTAGCATGGTAGCTTTTACAGGCTCCGACATAGTTTAGATCTGTAAGATCCATAGGTTTATTACCTGTAATACTAAGACTTAGTTCAAAACTGGACAATTACCTATTGGAAAACCATTTTTGTATTATTTATTATATGCAAACCTGTGAGGTCGTTGCTTTTCACAGGTTCCTTGAGAATTATATTGTCATGAAAGGAGCCTTCTGACCTAGTCTTTCGGAGTATTTCTTTGTGGGACACTTTCGTACGTCACAAGAACATTTGAGTGAAATGCTCTTAATTCTGACCAACCTTAAGTTTTTGATCTCATATATTTACAATTTTTTTTTTTTTTGCATGGGTTGAGTAGATATCACAACTTTTTTGTTTTAAAAATGCAGCCTTTTTGATGTTGGGGACTACTTAATTAGAATTATTACAATAGAATTATTACAAAACATTTTTAAAAGAAAAAAGAAAAAATTTTATTAGAAAAATGTATGTTGAAGATCGAAATGATCATACCTACTTCTACTTAATTAGTTCTTATTTTTAAAGTATGCAGATACAAGCCATGGATTCGAATGTTTGGTACTTTTAATGCCGCTTTTAACTCCTTAATGTCTAAAGATAGATTTCTATAACTAGCTTCCCCTCCGTATTTTTAGAATAGATTTTAAGTGGTGATTTTAGAACAATCAAAACAATACTTTAATATCTTAAAATAATTATGTTTGATAATTATAAAATAATTAATAAATTAATAAATAATTATGTTTGATCTCAAATCATACCTTTTCAGATATCAACATGTGTACTTTAATTTGTACGTGTGCTTAAAAATTGCACGCTTACACGAATAAATAGTTATTTGGTACACGTGTACATGTGTTAAAAATGCACGTGTAATCAAATACGCGCAATTAGTAGAGAGCCTAGGTAACTGTAAGTGCTTTTCATCTGCTTTGCTACGCTAAGATTCAAGTTATGGGGAGAGAAAGAGAGCTAGGATCGACTCTTAATAGTTTTTTCCTTAACCAATACTTAGTATAAATAAAGGGTGGTTAAATTTTAAGGGCCGATGTTGATTTTGAATAGAACACACATTTTTAAGGAAATAATTGTCATTTCTTTTTATTATGATAATATTGGTATGGTTCAATTATGTATGGAACAAAATATCGGCTAATAAGCATAATAAAAGTTCTATGCCGCCAAAATGTGACGAATTATCTCATCTTTTAGCACTTGAATTGTAGCTGCCTTATTTACGTACACCTTTTCTTTCAAATAGCCCCAAAGAAAGAAGTCCAACTGAGTCAAATGACATCGGCCATTGAGATAACACGGCCATTGATTTTGTCGCGCAAAAGAGCCATTTTTTCGTTAGCTGTGTGGCAAGTAGCACCGTCCGTTGATTGAAACCACATATCGTTTACATCTAGGGAGCGGGTTGGAATGCTGTATTTTAAAATACTGTATGGTCAAAATACTGTATGATCAAAATACTGTTGTTCAAAATTATGTATGCCAAATTGTTGTATGAGCAAAACACTGTATCTCAAAAATCTGTGTAAAAATACTGTATTTTTGCATAATTCCGTTCTTAAACTTCCATTCCTTTATTTGTTTTCACTATCGATATATTCATTTTGAAGCAAAATAACATTTAACATTTAAATTTGCGCAAACCTTTAAACATCTACTGTGCTAGTTTTGACAGATTAATTTGTCTGTTGCAATTGCTCATTCAGTTGTTGATTATGATCAAAACAATTCATTTTAACATGTGAGAGAGATACATATGTACATATAATCAAGAAGGAGAAAATGAAATAGAGAAAAAAGACGAAGATGCCATTTGTTTTGTTCTTGTTTTAATTAATTCAAAGACTAATGAATTATCATAGGTACATGTCATTATTCAAGGAATTTATTAAATTAGATTATTATGGTAAAGAAAATTGTTGTTGTTTTCAAAAAAGTGCCGGCACTTTTTTACATTCTCAAAACAATTTTTATTTTTCAGCCTACTTACAGCATTTTCAAATACAGTATTTTGAGATACAGTATTTTGAGATACAGTAATTTGACTTACAGTACTTTGACCATACAGTATTTTGTACATACAGTATTTTGAAATACAGTATTTTGAGGTACAGTATTTTAAATACAGTATTATGACCCATACAGCATTTTGACCCTAACCCTTACATCTAATCTATATCTTCCAATTCGGGCCATCGTTTCACGCTAGCGAACACCATTCACAGTAATTGCCTGACCGGTCTCATTTTGGACAAAATACGACCCGATGATGTCGCCAGCCAATAAACCGCACCAAACAGTCACTCTTTGTACGTGCATTGGTTTTTCGACAATCATTATCATTCGCTCAAATTCGGTAAAAATGTGCCTCATCACTGAAGATGATTTTCTGCGAAAATTGATCATCCATTTTCATAATAAGCCTGAATAACTTTAACGCCTTGCTCGATTATGTATCTCTCCATGGTATAAATTGAGTCAGTCTGAAATTGAGAAATGTCAATTGAAATGCAGAAAAAAAATTGACGTTTAGGTGTGGTTCACATTCAACATCGAGCCTTAAAACTTAACCACCCTTAGTAGTCATACTACTATTTGCAAGCTCCTTTTCTGCAGCAAAGAACAACGTTACCAAGAGTTCTTCGATTTTGTCCAATAGATAGTTCAAAATTCACTCATCAAAATTGTATACAATTAAAAACTATTGGAACTATTGAACTATTGAACAATTGGACTCAGGAAGACAATCCTACAGAAAAGAAATAGTGGGTAGCGATTATCTAGAATCTTATTTGTTCATTGATTTTCCAGCAAAGGTGCAAAATATGGAAGTACCTGTAATAAGATTACCATTCCTCAAAATTCAAAATCAAGAGCTATAAAACAAATTTTAAAATTATTTAACAGTCTTTAACCAGTATACAGTCTGAAAAAAATTAACCACAAAAAGACACAAAAAATTAATATTCTGTTTTTAAACACTCTCAGCCACTACAAAAAATACAATAAGTACTTGTACTTCAAAAGTCGAAATACGTCACCAGAAGTGAAATAATAAGCATAAGTTTAAAATATCCCATCTGTTGAAGTGAGCTCAAGTGGAAAAATTCGAATTTAATGCTAGAATGATCTAACCAAATTATGCAATGCTTGCAATCTTGCAACGCCAAAAGTAGATTTTGCCAACTCCCTTTTAGTGTTGGTGTACCTACAATCATGTGTCATATCAATAAAAAATCTCGTAAGTGGCTTCAATTTCGTCTCCTCAAATAGAGATTTCTTCCATATTTGCTCCTTAACTTCCTCTATAGAAAAACTCCTTATCTCATCCCTCTCAACTGAGTAGACTAAAAAACTCGCAAAAACAAAATATCAACAGAGGCAGTACAAACTTAGTCTGTGCTGTTTGAGCACCCGCTTGTCGATATCCTTATCCGATATGGTTATTCCATATTTGGCATACAATAAAAAAATTTCTTCTGTGAAGGATTTTATATGTTTACGTGAGTATTCCACAAATATCCTTCTTTTGTCGGAATCAAAAAAAAAAAATTCTATGTATGCTTAACCCATTCTCATAAAATACAACAAGAACAAGGATATCGGAAACAGGCATTTTCGATGTGGTTATAAACATCCACCAAACCAAAGCAACTTTGTTAGCCCGAAGGAGTTGAAATTGCAGTCGGCTCGGTTGATGTCCAATTGCTATGTGAAAGGACAACGGTCTGGGAAAACTTAAAGAAAAGCTGAACAGGCAAAAGTAATTTTGTTGCTTTTCTTTTGGATCGTGGGTAGAATTTTCATTTTCTTTCTTCTTTACCGCAACAACCTAGCTTTCTTCATATGAACGTACGAGTATGTACCTATATCCATTGAGTAAATGTGGGCCACCTTACCCGGTCGTGGTAAGTGCCATGCCGCACCCATACAAAGCTAACACAGGAATGTACAAACGACAGCCATGGATACGTGAAATGTGAGACGGCATATTAATCCCGATATCTAATACAAAAGGGTTGAAATTTTGTGGGTGGCGGCTTAGAATGACCTTCTTTCCTTAACGTCTGGTCAGCATTCCTTGCTTCTTTAATTTTATTTATTTATTTTATTTCCAAAGGTAGGTTGGTAAGTCGTAATGGAAATAGAGTTCGAATTTCTTGAGTGTTGAAAAAAAAAATAAAAAATTATTATTGCTTTTGTTTATACATGTCAGGTGAACACCTTCAAAAACTTGGAAATTGATCAGAAAGTTTCAATGTAAATAAATTATTATTTAAGTTAAACGAACGATGATGAAAATTCCGGAATGTAAAGTCATTGCCACTCTAATTGCTCTTTTAATAACAATTGAACAGAAAAAAATTCTTCTTAGAGTTTTTTGGTCGAAAGTAATTCTTAATTCCTGATAAAAATCCAAAAATTGAATTTAATTTGCAACGAGATAATATTTTTTTAACAAATTATATAAAAGATAATCGGTTTTTTTTTTAGGTAGAATTTGATTTTGATTGTGTTTTTTTCTTTTGTAGAGGTTTTTGCTTAAAGTCTCCGAGTTTGAACTTTATTTAAACAGAAGTTTTTTGAAACTTAATTTCTTTTGGAAATGTTTTCAAAAAATAATTTTAGCATGCACGTTTTTAGAAAGAAAGACATTTTAAAAGGGTATTACAAACATCTATAGCAACTTGGCAACTAAAGAACGCACACAATAAGTGGTAGGTACCTACTTCTGAGAATATACCAGTATACCTATTTCTCTTACAGTATTTTAGCTAATGAACATAATAAGTGAACGGAATAAAACAAGGTTCCGTTTGCAAACCCAACAATAAAATGTTTTTTAAAATATTTCCAACTTAGAAACTGAGGAGATAAATTCCCGGGAAAACGGCTTCAATCCGTTTTCTCTACGTGTTGTGGTTGCTGAGTCAATATAATGAGAAGGAGCAAGTTGTAATCCAGACAGTGAAGGGTACCTTCATTTTTCTTTCTCCTTAAAAAAGATTCTCATACGACCAGTAAGACTCTTCGAGTTTTCGTAATCTGATTAAGTATTTTGAACAGGTATTGTACGGTGTATAAATCTTGTATCAAATGTGAAAAAATCCAGTGGTTCAAAAGGGCTTCAGCTAGAGCCTGCGACCAATGTAAATTTAAGGCTTTTTAAAGATTTCTGGGAATTTTATGAAACTCTAAACTTCAATCGCTTTAGTTTCATTTAGAAGAAAAGTATCATTTCAAGGAATAAAAAAAGTTGTTGCAATTTATCTAGCCAATAAACTTGACGCCTAGTGTTACTAAAGTTCTTAACGATTCTGGTTAGATTGAAATGCGAAAGATGTTCAATGTTTAACATATATACGTCGTATTAGGTTGTGTAACACGACCTTATTTGAGTCATCTCTGTAATCCGTTCTTTTATGCCTTCGATGTTGCGCTATGCTGCAGTGTCAAAATAATCGTTGTTGTCGTGTATGTTTGTTTTTGTTACAAAATCATGATTGCATTTAGGAACGACTCGATGTTACACTTTGCTGGTCTGTCAAAAATATGAATAAAGTATTTCTTAAAATGCGAACCCAGCTAAAGTAATCTCGTTTTTGATGAAGAAAAAAGAAATCTGAAATGAACAAGATTGAATATCAATAACTCTTCACAGAATTTTTAAGATTAATGGAAAAAAAAACCAAAACAAATCTGACCAACAACAATTTTAAAGGGGTTTGACAGATCAACATCGAAACTCAAGTCCCATCAGAGATGAGTTGGAAAAGTTACGAAACGTAACATTCTGACACTTCAACATTGCATTTAGGAACGAAATCGATGTTACATTTCGTAACTTTTTTGCATTTAGGAACGACCTAATGTCAACCGATGTTACATCGCGTAACATCGAAGAATAAAAGAACGGACTACTGATGAAAAAGTTTCCAATATCAATAGTCGGTTAAAATGAGTTTGTTGCAGTCGTTTGAGTTTAAAATCACACCAGTATTGCCACACGAATTATATATAAGCTGTCATTAGTTGTGTCAAATCACCAGGAGATTTTAAACTCAAACGACTGCAATAAGCTCACCTTAGATGGCCCAGATAACTTGTTTACCAAAAATGACTGATTCTTTTCGTTTTAAACGAACCAACACCGATCAGTCGATTTTGTTCCCGCCCTTGAATTATTCGAAAAAGTGGCGTTGAACACACCCTTTTTACCTTTCAAATCGCTCGTGTATGCTCGTGTTGAGTGCATATAGACACGTCCGTTTAACTTAATTGTTTAAATTAATGGTCTTTTCGATACCATCTCAAACATTCACAATTTTTGGATTACTTTAACAACCCAAATATGTTCTATGTAGGTAAAGCTACCATTTGCATTTGAAGTCACATTGAACATAAGGTTTTTTTTACCCGGAAATGTTTATATGGAGGGATTTAACATCACATACAATTCATGGTGACGTTGTAAATGAATTTTAGCAATGCCTTTGGCTTTTGTAAGAAAATATTTATTTTAAAAATATTAACTTTCATAATTATCTTTCTCCTACTCCTTTATCATCATCATGCAAAATCCCCTCAGGAACTGGGGGTTATTCAAAAGAAAAGAAAAATATCACCAATATCATTTAAAGAGAAAAGGTCAACAAAGACGGTTATGAATCATTTCTTTGAACCTTTTTTAATGCAAAGTAAATACATATTTACTTTTCTCGTTGACAAAAAGAATTCGACAGAACTTTTTTTTTTTTGTAAAGGACTTTCCTTCTGAAATCATATGTCTTCTGAGAGGAGAAAAGCTTACAAGTGTGTTTTCATCACAAAACTCACAAATCCCAACGACTTAGCTTCTCGGTTCATTTTCAATTCAATAGAGATGTCGACTGTCCTTGGTCGTTGCCATTGTCTGCATTCATTCAATGGAATTCAATCATGTATGTAGTAAATATCGTTAATTTCTAATGGTGCAGCCTCCTTCGTATAGTTCACAAGCTTTCACACTGTCGTCTTATATTTGATATTGTGTTTAGATAAGGATACCAGGGATGTGGATTGTATGTTTTTGGTTTCAAAATAACACGAATTTTCTTGTTTGTGTTGCCGCCCCCTAGAATTGTAGCAAAAAAAAAGAAGCTTAAAACGTCTTGTGCCCTTCTGAGATTTATTTTGAAAAGGAAATCTGATTGTCAACTTTGCATGATTATTCTATTTTAATCTGCTTTGATTCCAGATTTTTTCAAGCTTAAGAGAATCGAAATGGTTTTATCTGTTCAATGGTGTCCTTTAAATCCAATTACCTACAACATATTTGAAAAAAAAAAAAAAAAAAAAAAAAAAATTGAATAGGTAGGTAAATCTCTCGCACTCGAATGAGATTGATATTAAAAATTTACGCATGGATTAACCAAGACTCAGTATGAATAGTTCATTGTACCTATTGTTTACTACTTGGGTATAATTTGAACTTTATTGTTGTATAAATTACTTCGTTGACAACGAAGCAATTTTTCTCAAAATCGTATTGGAATTTCGTGTATTTATATTTAACCAAACAATTATTTCAAATAGCTCACTTAAAGCTGAATGTATTTTGGCATAGACACAACAGGAACATAAACAAACAAGTGTATTACTTGGCTCTGTTCAATGAATGAATTGCTAAATCTATTGATATTACCTGGAAGAAATCCAATTCTACTCCTAGCAGTAAATCTTACATAAGCTTATACCACTTGAAACGAAGCTTCTGTAGTGGCTGTACGACAACGAGTAAATCTACAAGTACTTGATCTTGCTGAGTTTTTTATTCGCTCATTCCCTTTGGCTTTTTTAACATCTTCAGCACAATGCTACTTCACCAAGAAAAATCTGGGAAATTGAATTTCATATTTCATGAAGTCAGGCAGTCGACAATACGTTTGTCTGTCAGTCAGGATGGAAAAGTGTCACAGTGGCTTGCTCCCTTGGTCGCCACCGGTAAGAGCCGTTTTCGGTTCTTATTTCTTGTTTTCTTTTTTGTTTGCATCTTCGCGTTCCAAATGAATACGGTATACCTTTTCTGTTTTATGAGAGAATTGGATATCTTTTCTACTTCTCTAAATCTTCCAACTAACAACAGAAGACGAAGACATAAACTTTGGAACTAGAAGTCCTACAACAAAAGGCCCTTGCTTAATAGAACGTTGAAGATAGTTCTTTTGCTTGCTGTCACGGTAAATGCGCATATGTATAGTCGAGACTCGAGAAGGAAAATAGTGAACAAGAAACTAAGGAAAACCAATTTAATTTCAAATTTAAAATCAAATGATGCAGGTTGGCTTAAAAGATTTCACACAAGTTGACACTTTACACGCGAAATCAATGCGACCCTTGCATATCCTTGCACTGTGTAGTGTAGTGTGCACATGGGCGGAATAAAGTAAATCCACTTCACTACGTATCTCTGAGAACTTAAATTCATTCACAAGTGAAAAAAAAAAAACAAACAACTAGAGAACGTCATTGGATTCCATACCAAACAGAAGAAACATAGATGTGAGAAAAAAGTATCCTTGCTTTGAACGTTCGTCGATTTATTCTTTTGATTGTTGTCGCGCATCTAAGTGCTTTTTTTCCCCATAAACGAATAACATGATTTTTGTATGAATAATTTATTTCCCATTAGGATTAAACTTTTGTCATAATTATTAGACTTTATTATTTTTTTTTCTCTTTCATTGTAATGACAATCACAAAGTATGTAATTTTTTTCGCAACATAAACTTTTATTTGACACTTTTGAAGACCAAAACAGGGAGTTAGTATTTTCTGTTTTCATTCAGATAATACGTAACATACTTGTAGAAGTAATTACGAAAGCATGAACATTGTAGAATTCCGTGAAAAATTGCTGTCAATATAAAAAAAAAAATAGTGTTTTTGTCTATGAAGTGAAGCCCTGTTTTTAGGAAAGGATTTTACTATTAATCATTTTACGCTTAATTGATTTTTGAATAAAATTATAAAATGGAGGGTGATTTCTCAAGAGTTAAGTTTTTCAGGCTGGCTGCACTGGTTGGTAATGGAGTTCAAACGTCATCTGTAAAAATAAAAAAAAATCAATATAGTCATTTCATCATGGAAAGACTTACTAGCAACGATTGCAAATTGTTGAAATTAATCATCATTATCATGCTCTGTTAAAAAAGTGCATCGTTTTTTACGACCATATTAAGGTCGTCATAATTGACCTGGTGAATCAGCTATTCGTGCTGTTATCACCAAATCTCTCATCAAATTTACTTAAGAAGAAAATCTTGCAAAAGTGTCCAGTCTCCAGTGTTGATGAGTAATGAGTATCGTGAAATGTCAATTCGTCGCCGTTCTCAGCAATTGGGCATGTGTTACTCCAACCACATGGAACATTTTATGTGTTGATCTGAGTTTGAAAGCCAATAAAAATTCAACTTCTGCAAGAATTGAAGCCCAATGGCCTACCCAAAAGTTTTAATTTTTGGTGAATGATCTTTTATTCCATGAAAATACGCTGTTTTAACGAAGAATTGTGTTCAGCGATGAGGCTCATTTCTGACTCAACGGATACGAAAATAAGCAAAAACAACACATCTGGATTGAAAACTGCCACATGCCTTACAAGAATTACCGATGCATCCCGAAAACACGACAGTTTGGTGTGACGGCCATGCAAGAAACGTTACCGTCAACGGCCCACTATATCAAGCCATTATTTTTTCACCCCAGTTGGCAGAGTTGGACATGTGCGGTTATGTTAAGTCGTTATATTAAGTCGTTAGTCTATGTGGAGAACCCGAAAACGATTGAAACCTTACAGGATAACAAAACACGCGAAATGCGTGGATTTTGAGTCTTTTATTCGATTTAAAAAAAACTAAGCGCAAAAATTACCCTTTAATTAAAGTAAAAGTATATTAAAATATAGATCTATGTTATTGTTGAATAATTCATCAGAGTTTTTAGAAAATTTGTTTCCATGCTGTCATCTGTTCGAATCAAATCATCAAGTCTGTTCTTGTGGAAGTGGAGAAGAATATGAAGAATTAACTGATTTAAATTTTTTGTGATTAATACCTAGAGGCTGAAGATAGTTTGACAATGAATTTAGCTTAATAAGACCAATATAAAACGAAACTGTAAAACAAAATTTATATCTCGCTTCGATTTAGAGATATGTATTGATATTTGAAGTTGAAAAACATCCTTTATTGCTTTACATTTGTAAATATGGCCTAATAATATAACTTTTAAAGACATTTGTTTTAAGTTTTCGGATAAGTAGCGTGATAAATATAAAGTGAGACTAGTTTCGTACTCACCCCCAAACGTTTCTTTTCAAATTGGATTGAGCGTGGTACCAGGAAAACTGCCAGAAAGATGTTAGTAGCGATTTGGCTACGCAAGTTGTAGCGGTGCGTTGCTGGTTCTAAACTTCTTTGTAGCTGGAAACTTGTTGCACACACCGTATCGCTGTTTTCGTAAAGTTGTATTTGTTAGAACCCTGAGACATCAATTAACTGATCCCACGTACGAAACAGCCTCAAACTGTCGTCGAATAGTCTCAAGAACTTCGAATTTTGATTTAAAGTTAAATTTTGAAAACTTGTCCCACATGCCACATCATACCACAATTGGAGATATGATGTATGGAAAACAAAACAAACTTTGGATATTCAACTAATGAATTGAGGAAGTAGTGGATGAAAACCACTTCTACTGTGCTAAGAATAGGTACATACGTCTATTTATTCTGGAGTTGAGAACTTGAGGTTTCAGCTCTTTTCAGTTAACTGTTTACTATTCATTTCATTTATCTGGGTAAATATTTTTCATTCTCTTGCACAATGTCCTCCATGAGTATTGAAAAAATATGTGTTAATGCTTTTCCATAATTCCCTACGTCCCTAACCCAGACTGTTGACCCAAATAGCAAATGTTCCGCTATTGGACATTTTAACAATAATCAAAAAAATACATAATACTGAAGCAAAGCCAGAAACAACATCCCCAATTGCACAAAGTAGCAAAGTTGATTGAATAAATGATGTTCTTGACTCAAACAGAGTTTTTATATTTGATGTCCCACTTACGAGGCCAACAGCAACTGAGCCAGTATAAATAAAATATATTATCATTTATCACTAATCCATTATTCTCGGGTCGAAGAGAACTGTGTGCTTTCTGCTTTGGCAAACACAATATACCTGCAACATCCATGGTTCTGATGAATGTCACCGCTGGGACCTAAACAATAACGGCTTTCCACGCTTCAAGTATAGACAACAACCCAATCAACCGACAGATTTTAGTGTTAATCATGAAATAATAATTTTGGAATCCCGATTCCCTTTGCGGTGATAAAACTTTTCCTATTCGGCCCTCTTCTCACAAAACTTGAACAGGATAGCTGTTAGAATTTTCATGTGTGGGTGGACTTTTGTTTGCCCCATCGAGAAGCGAATGTTCCATTTAAGCGACCGACGATGTGACGAAGTGAAGGACTGACCCATAATAATTATTATTACTACTACTATTATTCAGAAGTTAATAAAATGGTTGGCAATTAAACAGCATAGGGATGTTAAGATGTTATGGAACCCCAGCTATTGGTCCCCTGACCGAAAATGAATATCGGATGACAAATGAATTGGTAATCAAAAGCGTCCTGTCCATTTCCCAGGCCCTAGTATCCTCCGTTCAAATTCACCATCGCTGTGCAATCCATCCATTCATTTTGTTACTGTTGTTGTCGTCGGAAATTGGATCAGAGAATTGTGCTTTCCAAAAGGACATCGATATTAATTAATTTGGTGAACCTGAAGGGATATTGGGGCCGTTCAGTAGAGTACTGGTTGGAGTTTATCGTACTGGCATTGTTCGTTTTCGTATACCTACTTTTGCTTAATAGAGTCAACAAAGTTTCTTGATTAAATTTGAATACGGATGTCTGCGAAGATCTCCTAGGATATTTCGGGTGACATGAGTTGGTCAACATACAAAGCACTTCGTTGTGTCCATTTGCTAGAACTCCAAAAAGGGTTCTTTGTAGTTCCTTTTAATGTGAAAAGTATTCTCAGTAATTCATAACAGTTTAGATTGGTATTAACAAAAATTAGTGTAGATCTTATTTGCTGTATACTTTTCTCATTAAATTGCATTAAATGTGGTACCTACCCGATATAAAACAAAGATTGCGCTACGCACAGGTAGTTATTACTTTTGACATGAATAAATATTTTATTTGGTGGTATCCGCGGTTTAATGATTAGAGCATCAGGGTAATTAATTTCCCAATTGCTTTGCTTGAGCATCACCTCTCGCGAGGAATTGAAAAGTCCTTCGGTAGTTACCGTGTCATGAGAAAGTAAGCATAAAACGTTTCCGGGGAACTGAGAACACAATAAAAAAAAGTTCTAGTCCTCAACCAGAAACAATAAATCGCTTCGGTGCCGTTAACTTTAAATTATCTATAACCCCACAATTCTTTGGTTTATTACGACATTCAGACCAGAGTTGGGTGACAGTTTCAAGTTAAACTAGGTTTCATTCCAGGACGGTTTGAGTTAACCTAGCTGTGTTCCCAGGTTCCCACACGAAAAAAAGTTTTAGTTGATATTTTTGTCTCAAGTTGAAAAGGGACAGACATAAAATGTGAGCAGAACGTCACCGGCGAATGAGAGATTCCAATCTCTTTCTACTCACTTCCACTCTCTTAAACGTCAAATTCACTAGAATATTGCAAATAGTTCAGCCTTCAGCGCAGTTGGTTTCAAGTAGGTTGAGATGAAACCCAATAACTAAAAAAGTTTTATTTTACATGGCAAACCACTTGGTTATCATGTAGGTTTGGGATAGTTTTGAGTTGAACAAGTTTAAGTGCATTAAATGATGAAGTTCACCCGAAGAATTGTGTCAAGTTCTTGGTGCTTAGTTCAAATTAAAACTAAAAAGGCACAACAGAACTCGCAGAATCCCCCGGATAGGCTACGTTCTCCCAACTATTATTTTGTCAAGAATAGAAGGGACCTACAAATTTTTTCAGGTTCCGAACGGCTTATTTCTCTCAACTAGAAAATACATGCGGCTTGTTTCGAACTTCGAATTCCAACGTAATATGCAGACATGACATTGCGCCACAGGCCACCACAGCTCTCTACAGACGTGGTCGAATTGCTTTCTATAGCCGTGGTCTGTTCGTTTGTAAGCAAATAAAGCATGCACTAGTTTCTCATGGATCGCGTCTGTTAAATCAATTACCTGC
Organism: Melanostoma scalare; assembly: GCA_949752695.1. Lineage (NCBI taxonomy): Eukaryota > Metazoa > Arthropoda > Insecta > Diptera > Syrphidae > Melanostoma > Melanostoma scalare. The sequence goes on along the minus strand of OX456986.1, from coordinate 185,389,958 downwards.
TGATTACCTTGTAGAAAATGAGTACATTTTACTAAGTAAAACCGTGTTGGTCCCTACCTTCAACCAAAAAATAAGAATGTAGAAATAAAACCATTTCTAATATTCACTTTAATTTAGTTGTAACAGTTTCTCTTCTGTTTTAAGTATCTAAAGGCATATGAAAAGTAAAAACGTATGAGACCTCTTTGTTTTTGTGTAAACTTCCACATCAGCTTCATGACAACAGTTTTTTAGAAGCTTAGATAACATTTCCCCAATGAGCTATCTGCAAAAACCCACTAACTATAAGGCTCAAAACAATTATACGCTTGCATCGTTATACGCTAGGACACAGAAATAGCTCTCAGGATAATAATTGTCAGTGCTCTTAGATCTGCATAAATTCTTGTTAATTTAAAGTTGCAATATAAAAAAAAAACTGTTAACTCTGGTCACACAAATTGCACCACAAAGGACGATATGGTTCCACGTACAACTATATACGTACATCAAAACGAACGTGTGTAGTAGCCAAGCAAAGACACTATAAAGCGATGAGTACCTAAATGAAAATTACTACTACTACGTTTGGAGAAAATATGTATCCTGGAGCTCTTTAAAGCGGAATATTATAATGTCACGAACTCACATTACCACTCACCTTACTAGAATGAGAAGCGTCATTGGTACTAACGTGTCCTGCGACAAGTGCTCTTCTCGATGTTCATTGCGAAGAACGGTAACGTAATTGCGATGGTAATATTGTTCTAAGTGCCTGAGGGATGGAAATGAAAGAAATTAAAGAGGGGTGAGCTCTCTCCTCAGGATGGCCGTGGACTTTGAAAGGACTGAAAAGACATCACCTACCTTCAGCATTTCATCGAAAAGCAGGAAAAAAAAACATGCTGTAAAACTTTTGATTGTAATTAGTTACTCCTGCTAAGAGCCCGTCAACGTCATCGTTGTCCTACCACCCAACTCCTGCGCTGTTAAATAATTTCAATAACACTTTGCACTGCTTAAGGTGTGTAATCTTAATTTGATACAACTGAGATTGATTGTACAAATAACAAAAATAAAGAAAAAAAGTTCTGGAAGACTAGACCGAAGGGAAAATCGCATTACAACATTCGAACACCGAAAAATAAACCACCATTTTTGCATGGCTCGAGTTTATCTTATTTTGCATTCGTCAGACGCAGAAATCTCAATTTACAAATATTGTATAGGTGCAAATTGGATGCTTTGCGAAAGAATCGATTCGATTTGTTGTCAGTGGGAATAAGGTTCTGAATTTGGACAGAAGTGCAAATCGAACCTTTATATATTTTTTCTTCTTATTTTTCTTTGAGCGTCTGGCAGTACAGTAGCAAACCAATTGAAAATTCCAAGCGTGGATATCATGAGAACTCGATTTTGAATTTTTCACATCATTGGCTTTATAATGTTAACATGATTTGAAGACACCTTGAATTTACGGAGATCCATATTCATAGTAAAGCATTCGTGTTGCTGTTACACACACTTTACGTGTCAATAACTACAGAAATTAGCAGCTCAGCTTCTATTTGAATCAATTTGAGTGGGTTCAAATCCTTTAACGTTTAATTATTAAATGCTTTAAATTCCTTTGCATTGCAGGGCTTTAAGCCAACCACAATATCAGTGCATTCACTTTTGATAATGCAGCCAGACATAGCAAACGATGCACGTGCCTGCTAGCATCAACCATTTGCGGTTGCACCACCTACTGTGCTGCTTATATTGGAATGCTTCAGGGCTCCTCACTATACACACTTAACTGAAGTAACTATTTTAATGGCATATACAACTTTCCAAACGACACTAATACCGATACACACATATCAACACTAGGAGTACAGAGTATACTAGAAATTGACAAATATAAAGTTGCAGATATCGTAAGACAAAAGAACGACAACGCTGGGATGGAGCTGATATGTTTCCTTAATACCATTCCATCCTCTTTGCATTGTAATTTCATTCCTTTCAACGCTTGTTCCTTTTTCGTAATTCTTACAACAACTTTGCTTTTTTACTGCACCAAAGTTGTTGCATGCTATTCTATGTAAAAAACTAGAAAATAAGTTTTGGTTACTTTTTCACAAGATTGCAGTTTGCAATTTATCAAACTGCATGAGGAAAAATAAAAAAGGTGGATACATAATCTTGGTTTTTCTTTGGATAAATTAATTTTGCTGCCTCGTTTTCAGGGTTGAATTTGATATTGGGGCAAGGACTGCACTGTTTAAAAAAAGTGAGAATTCGTCTATGTTGGAAAAGTTAAGATGTAGCAATCGTAATATTCTAATCGTATATCAATTACTTGTTGCCTTTTTACTTAAAGTTGAAAAAAGCTTATACCTATTTTGGCTTTGCAAAATTATTTCAAACCCAAACAACAGAAATCCAAATGAGCAAGAAAACATGTTCCCATGTTATTCTTATGGGATAATTGTAAATTGCAATGTGGTCGATGTTATCAATTTTGAAAGATCTTATTTTAAGATCTTATTTTCTGAGCAGTTTTCAAAACAAAACGGAATATTTTATCTTTTAACCCCAATATCCGCATTGCATCGACCTTTTCTGCATGTGCGCCTGTTCCTGCAACACGAGGTCGAAAAACATTTTTAGGGACCATTTTCATCAACTTGTTCAATTTCTATTTAAAAACTCAGAATCTTTTCTGAATACTGAAAATTTGATTGTCTTGCATTCGACAGACTAAATAAATGTAGATATGAAGATACAGAATCTCTCTCTCAATCATTTGACATGAAATGTGTTGGGCGCAACAAGTAAAACAGAAAAACAACAAAAAATTGTCTCCATTCAATAAATTGGAGCAAAAGATTTGTTTTAGTAACAAAAGTACCACGGCGTAAATAATTTTTCTGTAATTTATCAAAGCAACAACCGGGCCAAAGCAAATGAGCGCATCACTGCCACTTCCCTCCACCAATTTAGCTTAAGGGCATTTATCCTGTCACATTTTAACTTCCTTGTGTCGTGTTGCTTTTGCCTTACTTTTTTTTTAAACAGTTATACAACGATGTTTTTGTTTTTCCTTCAATTTCGCCTTTGCCAGTTCTCCTTCATTGCTCTTTGCCATTTTTTGCTTATCTGCATCCTTTAGTTCGTGTCTGAGGACAAGGATTAATTGGATTTTTTTCGCCCCTTTCCATTTTTGGACTCTGTTGTTTGCTGTTTTATTATCGTAAAAAATGGAAATGAACACGGATCTTAAAAGCAGTAACACAATTCGGAATAAAAAAAAAAAAAAAGAAATGAAGCTTTCCAACCCAATGTAGGGAAATGTTTCATTCATATTGAAGGATTAACTATACGATTTATGTATACTTTTTCATCCTTGTCAATGTTTGCAGGACTGCTATATGGGAAAACTGCTTTGATTTCATCACGATGGCTGTGGCAATAGCACCTTATTGAACTAAAAGAATGAACACATAACAAATGGAAGCATTGTATCTTGCTGAGGTCTCTTGCTTCAGACAAATAGTAAAATGAAGAGTGGGTATGGAGAGGTTGAGCAAACTCTTAAATCCATGTAGGAATGTGAATGACAATATATGTTGGGAGTGATTGGCTTGTTTTTAGGGTATGTTTGATGTCGACCTAAGGGCTCAGGGTCTACTAATGGCGATTGGGCCACGAAAACATCATTATGTTTGCCATGTTGGTAACTATTCACGTATTAATATATTATGTACATAGGTTAATGTTATTCTACTTCAACTTTGGGTTAACTTAAAGCTTTAAGGGGAGAAGTCACAGGCATACTAATCATAAACTTATTTTAAATCTACATTTTAAGCATAATTTGGCCCCTTCCTTCATAAAGAATTTTTATATTTAACAATATTTAAACATTTTAACGAGAAAAACCTTTAGATCACAAAATTTTGTCATTACGTTTAAAAATCTTTGCCCTGAAGACATGCGAATTAAGGTTTTTGTGAAATTTTGAGTATATGTACCTATAGGTAAATCCGATAAGCATGCGTGTAAAAAGTTTCAGTTGTATGTACATACATACCTGCAAGAATTCCCTTGAATGAAGACTTTTAACATTTCGTAACGTTTAGCCACTCAACTTTTAACTTGCCATGTTAAAAATACGCGTTACAAGTTGTCAGGCAGGTGCTTATGAGGACGTTGCACAATGGAGCCTCATTGAAAAAAGTTCTTTGCGTTTAAAAGCCTTGTTTAAGAATAATAATGTGTTTAAATTTATTTTGTTTCAAGAAAAGATGAATTTGTTAACTTTTAAACTAACGTGCTTACACCAAGAAAGTCGTTGGTTTTCATTTTTGGGACAGTACGATATCCGTGGCGCTGCAATCTGGCAACGAAATAAGCTTAATTTAACCAAAATAAGATGAAAATATTAAATAAAAATTTTTTCAATTGCTCGCTTCTTTTTGTGCCCTGATCTGTATGGAGCTGCCGCCTGGTGTGCGTCGCCGTCGTGTCATGTGTACCCATCGATAAATTGCCATGAACAAGTTGCCATATTTCGGTCAATTTTAAAGTTAGAAGCTCTTCTTATGATGAAATTTTGTTTGTATTGATTGCAGAAGTAGGTTAGACGTTATTTGATAAGTAAGAACTTTACGGGAAGTAGTTGACCTAATTTACCTAGTAAATTGAGGAACTGATTTCCTCAATTTTTTTTTCTCATTGAAGTTTAACTCGACAAATGATAGGGGAGTTTCTAAGTAATTATTACCCTTGCTTTTTAAACAATTTTTGCGTATTTAAAATTTCACTTCCTTGTGAAATGCGGACATAGAGCCTTTCGCTTGTTTCAACTCAATCTGGAATCTGCACGCTTTAGCCTTTTGTTTTGCAGCTTATTCTGCTAGTCGTCCCATAAAATTAACTTGTTTTAAAATGAAGTAAGATGTTTAATTGAATACTGCATTCTTATTGTATTGCGTTAGTCGTTAACTGAGGAACTATACATGCTCTTTGTAGATAATGGAATTTTCTGCAAGAAGTCTGAACCTTAGAAAGTTTATAAAGTTTGTCAAAAACGAGATTCCAGCCCTTTTTTTACTTTAGGAATGCTACAAACATAAAACTGAACACATGTTTGTGAAAAATCTTTTTCTTCTACCTACTTTCAAATTTTTTTTTTTTTTTTATTTATTTTCGTGTTTGCTCAGCAAATAGTAAAATATACAATCTTATCGTTAAAATGCACCAGTAACAAGTTATGAGCAAAAATGTGAAAAAGTGTTGTCGTGGAAGTTTGCTATTTTCAACTATCATTCATACATTACATCAGTATATCAAAAATTTTGAATTAGCCGACATTTCGTAGAGCCCTCCTCTACTCCAGGCCATGGGCTAACTTTCCGAATTCCCGTTACACACCCTGTGCTCCTTAGCTTGTAATATCGATCTCTCATTATACCGGCATTACTTAAATCAGACCACAACTGCAATGAAAATATTTTTGAATCAATGGCTGATTGGCCTTGGGATCAAATATCATTGAAAATCATTATGCTTATTATAATTCAATGCAGCACTTTCAACATCCTTGCTTACAGGATATCTGTTTTGACACCTTGATAATTTCTTTTGCTTGTTCCCATCGTTCTAATCAAATTTGTTTTTCTTGGAGGCATAAAACAAAACACTAAACTCACTCTCTGCTTGCTTTTAACTGCAATGAGTTAGCAGACACACCATCGCTTTTTCGAACATGATGTACACAATGTCACGTAACAATTTACGGCCCATTGGCGGTTACAATTTGCAATCACGTCCAAATATCCTTTTCAATGTACCTCTATTCTCCTTGACGTTGTACAACATCCGCCAGTCCGGAACACTCTTGGGGTGAAGAGGATACTATACCGTGTACGTGTTCTATTTATTCCTCTTTCGGAACGGATATTGTTTTTGCTAATGTTTTAGTTTCTAATTAGGTTTGAGGGAGTTGGAAACGACTCAAAAGTGACTTTGCGTTAAAAATTATTGTCAAGGATGGCTCATGTGACCAGAATTTCAATCAAAAGCGTTTTTTAAGTGATCGCGAATTGATATAAGAGGTGAAGACCAAACATAAATCTTTCATCAGCAAAACTCTGGATTTTTTGTAGAAATTATTTCTCAATGAAATAGAGCCCACACACAAGTATTTCAACATAACACTCAACACGTTTCAATCGTAACGTAAGAGACCAATAAGCACAATTTTTTTTTTTTTTTTTGATAAGGGTAAAGAACGCAAGATTTGTACGTGCTTTCTTTGTGCACATCCAAAGTTATTGAAAAAAAATTAATATTGATCCAAATCCATAATCCGAGTGAAATCAATTATAAGCTATGAGTTCAAGAAATATGTTTCGAATTTTAATGGGTGATTTATTTTACTTGTCCAGCAAAGCAAGCAGTATTTGTAATTTATTTGATTAAATTAGAAATAAAAGCAGTCAAAGCTGAAATAGTTACTTTTTTAAGCTCAATTTGTTAAACTCTGTGGTGCTCTGACAAGCATTAGGTTAACTATCCTTTATAAAAGAAATGTCATATTAAGTGCTCAAGAAATTATAAAATTCGTACAGTTTTGGTTTTCTATACCGAGTCGTTCCCAAAGACTTATGTTCTTAGCCGCAACGAAATCTGGTATTGAGCTATGGTGCAGGGCGCACAAAGTTGAAATTGATCCTTTTCCCACACAGTTTTGTTTTTCCTAGTGTTAAACATTAAAAGCAGTAAAATCAGAACAGAATTGATTTTAAATTATGTTATGAAACATGTGGAATAAGTTTTTCAATTGACAAACTTATATCCCTTGCGGTATCGTGTTTATACCATTAGAAGTATCTTCGCTTCGTAGTTTATTGTATTTAGTTGAAATTGAGCTGGATAAAGTAAACAAAACAAACAATAACTTCAATTTCAAAATATAAATCAAATGTGATAATGATAAATACCTCTCCATCAATCAAAGTCAGTACACCGTTATCAAGTTTGTTCAAAATCCAAACACATTTCTATCTATTTTAAATAATTGAATGTTACCATCTTTCCTTCTATCCCTTGATAATAACTTATAAAGTTTTTCAGTCTATAAAGGCATACGCATCATGTATGATGCATATACTTTTGAGTGCTCTCATTCATTCTCAATATAAAAACAAACTTTGGGCTCGAGGCTAATGAATGGGATTCATTCAATTCAAATTCATTTGAGGTTTCGTTTTCATCGTTTACTATTTTTGTTGAATAAGTTTTGGTGTGACGACTTCCAATTGCAAACTTTTTTCTTTTAGATTTTTGAAATAACTTAAAATGTTCACTCAGTTTTGTAGTGGTAAGCAAAAGCTTAATCTGACTCGAACGGTAACGATAAAAGCCTGATTTCGTCATCACATTATCTGTGCTGGATAAGGATATGAAGTGTATTTGATTAGACAGAAATGTAAGGCTCTTTTGACGTGGTGCGAAAGTTTGAAATAATTTATGTAAAATTAAGAAAAAATCTTAAAAACAGTACCAAAGAGTGTCAAAAGCATTTGAAAAAGAATTTGTAAATATGGGCTTGTGCATATTTGTGTAGTTGATTGAGTTTTTATCCTTAACAGACTATTTCATGGTTTTCAAAAACAAATCCTATTCTGTAGGTACAACCCTGTCGCTTTTTTCGTTCAGAGTCTTAAGTATTTTTCTTTTGATGACGAACAATTTTCTGTTTTAATATACAAAAGTTTTTAGTCATATTAATTATTAGCAACCATATAAGTACTTTTCATTAACAAATGCGTTGAATTTAAAAAACACATTTACACCATGCAAATTCGATCATTTGATCGACACTCACGAGTCATATTGATGGCACTCAGACGACGAGGATTTCCAGAAGATTAGAGGATCAAGGATATGTGCAAAAGAGCATTGACGAAGGTAAGATAGCCAGCTGAAGTCAATGAATCAATTCAAGTTCAAATAGATGCACACCAAGGAATCGTTCTATATCCTTTGCTTATCATTACAGTAAAGTACCGAACACTGTACATATCTTTTTTCTCTAACGCTTCACTTTTGGTAGACGTTTTAGAAGGAATTGGACACCGCGGTAGTCCAAAAGAGCCTCAGTGACCCGTCCTTTGATCCAGACATACCTATTTTAATGGGAATGTGAAAAGTTTAAATGTGTATCTGTCTGTGTTATGTGTTCAACAGTAAACACTTGTGATGACAACATCATTCATTGAGGAAGCGTTGGTTAGAGAGAGAGTGGCGAGAAAACTCCGCCATCTTCTGTGATATAAAAAAGCACTCTAAGGTCTAGCAGATGTTAAGACTCACTCGTTCAGCACTCACATTCGGTTCACAATGCTTGACAATGAACAAAAAAAATTAAAGAAAATTGACGGCAGCGGAGACTACGTTCAATAGAACGAGTAACTAAGATTGATGAAATTAGAAAAATCACGAACCTCGAAAGCCTTCCCATTAAAAAACCATCTTGGAAACAGTAGAAAAAACACTCTTGGTACTAATAAATGCACTGAAATCATGAAGTATTTGGTTGGCTTCAGAAATGGAGCAATCTAAAACTGAGAACTAAAACTCTTACACAATCTGTGTTCGACGTGGTGTACTACACGAGATCACTAGTGTGAAATTGTGAAGCAGATAAGTCCGAGTATTGTGAATTGTGATCCCTGCGAAATCAAGACACTCGTGATTTGATTATCTTATACCAACTTATGTGCTAACAAAAATGTATAAAACTAGCTTATATAATAACTTAACTAACTTATGACCCTAATCGGGTACTCTAAATTAATCAATATCTTAATGCCTTTCGACCTAGAGATAACTTATTAACAATCTATAGCTAAAGTTTAAGCTAAGAAAATTTGAAAAACTAGGTTTTCTTGATCAATTTTTGTCGTGGTGCTTTCAAGATGTAGATGAAGGTGCTTTCAGCACATAGTTATGGTCGGAAAACATGGTTTACTACCGTGTTTTCTGAAGATTGCCATCTCGTTGAGCGCTACAATTTTGGCCATGAACTAGATGAACGAAATTATGGTCACAATATACCATCACAATTTGCCATAAAAACCCCAAACTTTGAGTTTTTTCTTGAAAACTCTGTCTCTGCCTATAGAATGAAAAAGAATAAGGCTTTGTTATACAGTGTTGTCGGAGCGCATTATCATTTTTGGTGAGACTTCCACTCCAGTTTCAACATTAAGATAAAATTTTTAATCGCATAAATGTCACGAAAACAGGAAATAGATTTAGAGCAATGATTTTTATTGAAACACGAATCCATTATTTAAAATCATTGTTAGTTACGAATAGCTGCGTTGTTGTCAGTTCGCATTTAGGTGCTCTAACTCCTCTAAATTATTGGCTACAAATTGAACTTTAGACCTGTCAACACAATGTACGACAATCAATCATGACCAAAGTTATTTTAAGATTTGTAGGCAAATCACTTAGATTCCTTTAAGCATATACAAAGGCGGAATTTGTATACCCCCGAAACACGATTCCAATCAACAACTCTGATTGATTGATCGACTCTACAATGTGATAATGTGTCGTTTGTCAGAAAGGATATTTTCTATGAGCCGTACAAAATGCCAACATAGATGCGTGTAAAAGAATAAAATTTTCTAATCAATCATAGCATTTTGCAAAAACTTCACGTTTCCTATTTTGATGTAGGTTATTATAAATTTTATCGCTTTTGTCCGCATTGTTGGCGTGTTGAACTACCACCACCCACCCACATTCCCTACTGTTCAAATCATACAAAACCACAGTGGGATGTTGGACACATTTTAATGGCTCATTAAAAAGCAATAAATGTCCGCGAATAAAGTTAGAGAAAACAAAAATAAATATCCGGCCTTTGTTTTATAATACGCCATGGGGGAGGTTTAAAATGAAAGGCGAATGAATCAGCTGTGTGTATTTTGTAGGAATACAGTAAAAAAAAAGAAAAAGGAAAAGGAAAACGTATGCCATTCGTTCCATTTGGTTACCTTACATTTAAAATGTATTATGTAGATTTTTTTATTTGTCAGACTTATTCTCCGACTCTTTGATGAATTAATATAAATTGTTTGCATAGTCATTGTTGGACGTTCGGTTTAAGCAGAAAGTTAAATTTTGGTCTCATTTTGTTATAATATAGGGACGTATTTTTAAGGGTAGGTGCCGCATTTTACTTATTCTGCTTATTTGAAATTCTCTAATGAGAATGGGGGAAAGGCAGAAAAGGAAACTGATTATGTTTGGACAGCTTTATGGGGTGCAATTGGGATGATAAAATGATGTAAGAACGAGGCAGCCTTGTGTTACATTAAGAGCACTGATTAAAATATTCAATATAAGTTTTTTCAATATGGCAGTGGATTTATCGATGAGAACGGATAAAATAATGTAGATTTCCAATGGTACACAAAACACTTTTAAGAACTGTTATCTTTTCTCGAAACCTTTTTTTCTCGAACACTATACAACATTGATAAGGACCTATTAAGTTGTTGGCGTGGGGTTTCATACTTTTCCCCTTTTTCTCTGTTGGAGGTTTTTAAAATACCAGCTGGAGCACTCAGACCTAAATACCGGTCCATTGTACTACCAGTTAGCAACCTTCTATTTGTTATAGCTTTCCAGAGCAGGACATTCACAGAGGAGGTGCTCTGCGGTGTCCTCATCTTCTCTATACGTTTCCATTAGGCTAGAAAAAAGCCCTGTTTCAAAATGTTTTCATAAATCCCAATGAAAATCGACATAGGTATTTGACATTTATTTAAGAAATATTTGTAGCTGTTAACTATTCGTAGCTGTTAGCCGATTACCAATTACCCTAAGGAATAATTTTGGAGTCAATGTAAACTAAATGCTCCAAAATTAGTTTGACCACGGAAAGCTAAATTTCTTTAACCCCTAGAAATAAATCGCTTTTCAAAACGTTTTTTTTTTTAGTAATGAGCTGTTCACACTACCTTAAAAACGAAATAAATGTTCAGCTATTCTAACCAAAAGCTTACAGTTGTTTGTTCCACATTTCGACAACTTCTGCACTTTTTTTTTTTGGTTTTTGAGAAAAATTACATACTTTTATTTGCATATTACACTTATTTATTGCAAAGTAAAGAGTTTGAGTCGAACACAAATTAGTTTATATCATTAAATATTTAGAACCATGTGCTTGAAGTGATGGGAAAACATGTTGTTGTGACAGCTGATTAGGGGGAACGAATTCAGCAAACAAAGTAGCTTCTATTCTGGTGATTTTGCTATGGGTTTTATCAAAAACCCGTGTGGTACCCGTGGTGTGATGGATAGCATGTCCGCCTGTTAATCCAGAGGTTCGAGTTCGAATCCCACCAGAGGCAAAAATGTTTTTTCTACGGGTATCGCCTTTCGCGAGGAATTGGCAAGTCCTCCGTTAGTATTCATTGCCATGAAAAGCAATTTCTCAATTAGCCGTTCGGAACCGGCAGAAAATTGTAGGTCCCCTCCATTCCCTCACGGGATGGTTGTGAGAAAAGCGCTAGGCCCAGGGGCTCCTCGCTCTGTTGCGCCACCCTATTTATTTTTTATTTTTATTTATTTATCAAAAACGACTAAAAAAAACATCTCTTTTATGAAAGCATGTGGTTTGAAACGACTTGAAATGTATGAAAACATTTTCAAAAATGTGATTATAAGGTACGGGAGATGTTTTATTTTTTTACTTTTTCATCAATAAAAAGTTTTAATTTTCCTTATGAATACTTTATGGTATGAATATATGAACATATGTCTCAGCTTCTCAGAGTTACCTATGAAATCTAAAATATTCAAAGAAATAAACAAATCGACTTGTTGGCAACACGAATATACGTTCTTGCTAATATTACATGCTTTTTGGTTAAATCAAAGTACATAAAGTAAGTCCAGTAAGAACGATTTGATACATTTTCTAAAAACAGGCTTTGTCATTATGTTTCTCAATAAATTTTCACATCCTGTGCCTATTCATTCATGTATCCATATAGAAGTCATCAAATTACACAAAATATCAGAAAATATCAAGTACTGGGTACTATCAATCACATTCTCCTAAATTTATTAGGTAAAGCTCTTTCTTAACTAGCAGCGAATAAAATCTTTTCCTCGAATCTTAATTTTTAAAGCTTTTTCATCAGTGCTACTCGAAAACATGACTACAGTGTAATAAAATTGGCCATGCTTAGAAGATCATCACAAAGAGCCCATACAAATTGAAGGCGAACAGCTAGAACGAAAAAAAATCGATAAAGATACAAATGGTAATTTGTTTTCGTCCATTTTGCTTTATGTAACGTATCTGCCTGACAAGTGAGAAAGAAAGTAGATTCTGACACAATTGAGTACCACTGAGAGCAACTTAATCCCTTTCCTCTTTCATTGACTTATGGGAATTCGGATTAACCCATTTTATTCAGAAGAACATTTGATAATAAACTTCAGGGCCTTGGATCTCATCTTTAATTTAGTAAAACAATGCAAGTGTATGTGTCTGTGGCGGTGGAGTGGTGTGACTTCTTGCAGCCCAACATGCCCATTTTCTAGGGTTCGAATAAAATCCAGTTAGATGGATCGATGAAGTTTGTCCCGAAGATTTTGAATGTTGCCTCATAGGGATACATTATTTATGCATACCTGCGTATAGGGATGTCTGCATATTATATCTCACATTTTATTCAATTTATTTCCCTAAGCGCAAGTAGTTATAGCAGTCGATAGATAACATATACAACACATAAACAAACCTAGTGTAGTGTAGGTATAAAGGAAAGTAACACTCCTTTAATTGCAACCAGTGAAACAAACTGAGAAAAATTAATTTGACACTTGTCGTAATGACGCTATATTAAAGCAGTACGCTCGAAATGCGTATGCCTTGTGAGTTGATTAAAGAAATAGGCTTTAAGACCTCTGACCAAACAAAGTAGTAGATTGATTCTGTGGCATTATTCCAAGTGCTTTATTTTATATTAAATTCGGGTAATATGATTTGGTTTATTTTAGAATCAGGAGTATGCATAAGAAGAAGATAGATTGGAGAAAAGGAGTATTCCCTTGCTTCAATTATTTCCGTAGACTTGATATTCACCCAAAGGAATTCAATTTTGTGCCGTGTTGATAATTGAAGCCGAGAACATTCTGCACGGTAGTGGGAATCGAGTTCATTTACAAATCCTTATAGATGGGTTTTGGGAAACAAGCTTTAATATTTTGAACTTGAAATTTATTATAGTCATACTTGGTATATCAATATTAGGCTCTTATCCGTAAGTGGGAATAAAAACCCTCCCTTAATGTGCTGAAAGTATATGTGAAACTTTCTATTTAAGCCATTGTGTTGCTGCAGATGGTTGTACATGAGGCAGTATGCACATATTGATTGTGAATTTTAGTCTTTATGGTATTTGGGTCTGATTTATATATGCATACAGAAACTGTTTATATGCCGACGCGTTCTGAGGTCAACTCGGCGTACCCCAAGCAGATCGATAGTGCCAAGCATTTAAGAGAGCTGTGATCACTTCTAGGTCACGATGCTCGTAGCGTCGAAAAGCAAGAAGAAGAAGATAGAAGCTGCGAACTAAAGCAGGTTACAATTTACTTTGATATTAATATGAAGACATGCATCACTGCATTCTTACCCTAAAGAAAAAACGACAGACAGAGTATCCAATTTATCGTTTTATCACAGTTTTTGAGACAAAACTTATTTCTTATATGACACAATCGACGGGTTATTTCAAAAATTGTTCAAAAACTTCCTACCCCAAAGAAAAAACGATTGGCAGATCATCCAAATCTTCGTTTGGTCTCAGTTTTTGCGACAAAACTTATTTCTTATATGACGCAATCGGCGGGTTATTTCCAAAACTCTTCAAAAACTTCCGAATGGCCTTACGATACGAATTTGTATTCTTACTAATTGCGATTTCATTCTTCTCATTCATCTTGTACATGCATCAATTGATTCTTAATTGCTTTGACATTTTGTTTCATTTTAACTTCTGAAAAATACCAAAACTACTAGAATGTCCTTCTCCGAAGTTTATGAAAGTTCGGTGTTAAAATAACAAATTAAAATTTAAAAAAGCACACACACACAGACAAAACTTTATACAGCTCTCTGCAATATTTTCCATCCTGATACAGCTTGATGTAAAAGTAGCTCACCCAAAGTATGTAAAACTGAACCAATTCTTCTTTTATTCCACAATTTTATGTTCTGAATTTTAAGTTGCAATTAAAAGAGCAGCGTTTGCTTGCATCTGAATAATTAAAGTAAATACAAGAATGAAAAAACAACTGAAGCACCATTTCTTAGGGTAAAGTTTGAAAGCTATTTTAGAGGACAACCCTATAGTGGGCATGAAGTGGAGTCAAAGCCAACTATTAGGAAAATAAATAGATGTCCAGGTATAACTCGCCAAAAGTGTCACAGTTGTCTCTAGCTTTAATTACATAAAAGACTTTCTCTCCGTCTCACAGATTACCATTGCTATCCTGTTTTTCTATTCCTCTTCTGTTTATATCTAACATTCAGTCTCCATCAAATTATAAATTGCGAAAAGGTCCTTGTGCGCGAAATTAATACCATTCACTCTCAAACTTTTCGTTTTTAATTAGAATAAACGAAAGGGGAAAACGTGAAAATGGTTCTCGTTTAGTAGTGGCATAAGGACTGCATCAGGTAGGTACGACATTAGGCCAAGGCCACTTTTATAGAGCTGCTTTAATTCTAGTACATACGTATACTTAAATTTTTATTATACGATTAATGCAAAATCATATTCACTTCACTCTTGATCGCTTAAAGCAATTGCAGGCAACAGTTAAAAAAGAACAAGTAACCGAAAAACTGTCAATATCTTAACAAAGTTCATTAAGAGAAAAAAATAAAATTAAATTGATATTACTTGACAGATCCAACAAAAGAACTGCACTGCTTCTTGGTAATAACATACTGTCCCGAAACTAGGTTTTCACTTTTTCAACTAAATGGCATTATCACCCAGCAAGACGATTGGATGAGACAATGTGCAGCACCAGGCCACTGCTCGTTTCGCCTTAGTAAACCACAATGTGAATATTTTAGACCAGAAATAAAGCCATACATATGAATATACCGAGCAAAAAGATACAACAAGCTTGCATAGCAGGATAGCACAAGTGCAAAGCACCCTCTCAATCTATCTTTGGAAAATTTTGCGAACGGTTTATGTTTCTGAAGGAATGTAGAACGCTAGGCGTATGAAGGATGGGTAAACTTATGAGATACTTTAATTAAAGTGCCATCGCCAAGTGTTTGACAACATATGTTTCCTTTTGTGACATATCACCGAAAATGTTTCCGCATGACATCCATTCCCTATTTTCCCGAACCGGGAATGAACCCCCCCCCCCCCCCCCCCCCCCCCTCCTTATCACTCTCATTTCTCCATTATTTGATTCATCCATTCAGTATTCGGTTTGAGAGCCTTTATGAAATTGGAATGTGCTTGTCACTAGGTATTTGCTTCACCCATCTTCAGTGATTTTATAGCTCGCCAACCTCCTTGCGTCTATTCGAATGCAATGATGCTAATATCATTTGCTTCACCGTCCTTCAAAGTCACAAGAAGACAAGTGTCTATATATGCATTACTTGCATATCTATATGTCTATATGCAAATGTGTGTAACATTTGCATGTTCGAGGATAATGTTATAAGAAACATTTTAGAAATACTTGAAAGTTAGCTCATGAGGGAAGGTGCATTGTGAACAGACATGGAAGGATACCCTGCCAGATGTATGTAAAAGAAAAAAGAAAAAGTGGTGGGTCACTTATCAGTGAAGAATCTGAGTAGAGAACTTATGATAGCTTGAAAGGTTACATGCCTTCCCTGTGCAACAGTTTTATACCATGCAGTTTATATATGTAAAAAAAAAATTGTTGGCTTTATTTTATTTTGCATAGCAAAAGAATTTCTTATTTTATTTTCATGGATAAGACAATTTAACAAAAATGGGATAAGTGGTTGAATATAAGAACAAAGAAGTTTTATTTTAGGTACTCAACAAAGTTTGTGGGCTTGTAAAATGAAAGAAAAAGAAATAAAGTCCATTTTCTTGTACAAACAATTTTGTTTAAAAAAAAGAAAAGGATTGTTGGTTTTGAACATTTAAAACAGTTTGTAGGAGGAATATCACATCCTCGAACTACATGGCGTTTCATTGCAATCACTTTTGCTACTCTTTTTCCATCGAAAGTATAGCAGAAATGTCCAAACTACGCTTAAATCGGAGCTCATAATTTCACTTCGGTTTTGAATGTCACAGAAAATTGTTTTTTTCTACCTTTTTCTTACAAACTAGGAATAATTTTTTTTAAATCCTCATAAATCATAAAATTTGGAACAAAAATCTCAACGAGCTGAATTTCAGTTTTATTATAGCAAAACATACAAGAGTTATTAATATAAATATGATGACTTTAACTTTTCATGACGCCTGCAACTTTTCAAATATTGACAATACAAACAATTTTACAAGGGGCTTTTTGTGGTCCGTTAGACAAGCTACAAAATAACTATTTCGTCCATCTTTAAAAGTTAAGCTGAAATGAGCAAGGAAAAGGGTATCTTTAGTTTAAAACCCTTTAAACAATCAAATAATCAAATAGAAATTCGTAACAACGAGATTTTTTGTTCCAAATTGTATGCTTTGAAAGATACGCTCATGGATTCTATGAAAAAACTCTTTCTAGGTTGTAAGAAGATTAAGTGTTAAGAAATTAATTTTTTTATTGTGTTACCTAGCAATTTAGATTCGATGACAAACCCCAATAAGGGCAATTCTCATGATTAGCACAACCAAAGAATGACGAATAAGCCAAGAACGAGATTGACTGCGTTTATACGGAATTCTCCAAGACGTTTGACCAACCTTCTCATAATATTGTACTATATAAATTCAAAGCTTTTCTATTTCATCCGCTATTTATTGTTTGGATAAGTTCCTTCATATACAATACGTCTTATCTATGAAGTTAAATTTCGTAGCGTTTTGTCAAAACCAATCAATGCTTTGTCTGGCGTGCCACAAGGAAGTTTTCTTGATTTCTTGCTTTTCGTTGTGGCAATAAATGATGTTATTTACTGCGTATCCTACAGTGACATTTTAACCTTTGCTGATGATATAAATAAATAAAATAGAAAGGGTCACACAACAGGGCGGGGTGCCCCTCACAACCATGCCTTGTGAGGGAATGGAGTTGATGATATGAATATATTTAAAATCATCAAAAATGTTTCAGATTGATAGTTTTAAGGTATGGTGTTCTAAAAACAGGCTTGGTTTGAATGCTTTTAAGTACTAAAGTATGACTTTCCCCGCAAAAAAACGCCTAGTATGTATAGGAAAATATTCAATATCGCAACATTCCTTATCCCAAGTTTCTAGATTCCGTGACCACGATGTTCTTTTCAGTACCTACCCACCTCGAAATCAATGAACGAATCAACTTTAATATTAATAAATCTCTGCTTTATTAAACGATGGGCAAAGGAAATTAATGATCCCTATATTACACTCTCTTTATACAACTGTTAGGCTACGCGCACAGTAGTGCGATATTTGATGCGACACTTGCGAGTCTGTCGCAAGGTTCTCGCTAGCTTTTGTTTGGAAATTTGCCAGATTCCTTAGTTTTTCAAAAATTCCATGAGTCAATGTCCTAGCCTATGACCGCAAGTTTTACGTTCAGATATTTGATATATTAAATCTTGTTACTGAAACATTATTTGAAAGAACTATAATTGAAGGTAAATACGTCAAAACCTTCATGCGAGTAAAAAAAGAAAGGTGTATGTATATTAATACAAAAGAAATAACAGAAAAACAAACAAATCAACAGATTAGTAAATGAAATGGTCAGATAAATAAGAAAGTAGATAGACAAATGATTAAATAAATAATTAAATAAATAAGTAAGTAGATAAATAATTAAATAAATAAATAAATAAATAAATCTATATATATTTCATAAAAAAAACAAATAAATATAACAAAACAAAATTAAATAAATTATACAAAAAATAAATAAAATTATAAACAAAAACAAATAGATTAGATATACAGTTGAAGTCATTAAATAGATAGACAAGTAAATGAATAAATAGACATGTAGATATTTACAATCGTGTAACATATAACATATAAGAAAAACTTATGACATAAATAAATTAGAAAATGGTCTTCAATCCGTCAATTCGTTCTTAGAAGTGCTGTTGCATGTTCACCAGTTTAAACAAATTGCAACCCATATTTCACACTAAAACCTGTTTTCACAAGGTTAATTGAAATTTGAAATCCAAAATGTGCGAACTGGAAACAATGGAAACTGGTTATGAAACTTTGTTAGTCCAAGTTAAATTATTATAGGTTCGTAAGCTCTAAAACGTCTTAGCAATTTTATTCAATTTTCTACCACCCTCTTTCCATAAAAAAAAACATTGCCTAAGGACATTCTTTTAATTTACCCGAAGGGATTCACTGAATTGATTATCCTTATTCTTTTAGTTTTTGTCAAGAAGACAATAAAAAATTCTCCCAGAGGCCCCTTTCACAGTTAATTTTTTTTTCTTCTTTTTTCATCTGTCCTGAAAATTAAATTTCTTTGATTAAAATTTTTATTGAATAGCAGCCAGACTCCCTCCAACGCAGGCTTTATGTTAGAAATTATTCGTATTTGGAAACTCTTGAAGGAAAAACTAATAAAACTCTTCGCACACATATACCAAAAAAAAAAAAAAAAAATGGCTGCTGCCCAAGGCATTTTTATTTTTCGCCTTTCAATGATGGTGTCGTAAACCCCAATTTACAATCTCATAAATTATATCACTTCAGCATGGTGGGTGATGAAATGACCTTGAATATAAATGAACTGACATTAACTTGAAGCGACCACATATTATACCATTTCCAATTTTTTTACGGGAGAGAAGAGAACCGTTGGACAATGTTCCAAACTGATCCAATATGTCGAAGAACTCCTTGACCCTTACTCTCAAGAATCTTCAAGAGAAATAAAAAAGGAGGTAAGCTCCATGAGTCATGAGGGTGTATGTTAAATCGGATTTTAGTATTGTCTTTTTGCGTTGATGTGTACGATATTATGTTTGTAGGTAGGTTTACCTATAATCTATCCTATCAATACCTATCACTGTGATGTTTTTGATGTTCTGATGAGTGTTAATTGATTGACAATGACTGTTGCATACTTAGGAAGCAGAAAATATGTATTAGAAAGAGTAAAAAATACATTTATTTCACGGTAGTGAAAAAATAAAGAAAATACACCAGAAAATGGATCTAAGCCTGAGGTCCGTTATTTGACAAATTTCTTTAGGATCTAAATAAGTACTTGGCGATTTTTCAAAAAAAACAAAAAAACAAAACAAAGAACTGTTATTGAAAACAAAAAATAAAAATAAAATAAATCGAATGGCGCAGCAGAAAGAGGAGCCCCAGGGCCTAGCGCATTTCTCATAACAATGCCTTGTGTGAGGGAATGGAGGGGACATACAATTTTCCGCCGGTTCCGAACGGCTAATCGAGAACGCGCATTTCATGGCAATGGATTTACTAACGGAGGACTTGCCAGTTCCTCGCGAAAGGTGATATCCGGATAAAAACATTTTTGGCTCTGTTGAGATTCGAATCACGAACCTCTGAATTACTAGGCAGGCATGCGCTAACCATCACACCACGGGTACCAAACTACAAAACTTCATTCAATTAAATTCAATATACACATAAAAATTATTAGAGAGTTTAAGTTGGTCGTCTTATTCCAAGTACATATATACATAAGTCGTGGTACTGTGTAAATATTAGAAATATCAAATAAAAATTTGAATTGAAGCAACCGGAAACAAATGTATAACGAACTGATTCAAGCACACTAATCCTAAAAGTATGCATCTCAAAATATATTACCACAGCCTCAAGAAATATGTGAAATATAATCATTAGCTTGCATTGGATACAAACTTTTACTTGAGCTTTCCGGCAAATTCATCTCAGACAGCTCAGACTGCAGCTTCAAACGTCCAATTTGTGTTTGCTTATCCACCTGTCAACAAAGGTTACTAAAGAACCAGTCTTCGCTCTCATCAGCAAATAAAATGCTTTTGGCGCATCTACGATCTTAACAATAGCTGCAACAACAAAAATGGTCTAGTCGTGCTGTTCAAATAAAACATACAGTCATTCAGGCATCTCCCAGCGCTGTTAAAGTAGTCGAGTCCGAGCCGCACTTCTGATCAGTCACACATTTCGCTAAAAACGGGTAATAGTTGGTCTATCGCGTTGCTAAGTAGTTACATAGTTACCTTCATTCCGAAAAGGTAAAACTCGTTCTGACAACACACATTAGAGCCTTCTCTTATCGGCTGCATAGTATCTTTGGTGAATATTTGAAAATCTTTTTAGTCGGAAACTCAACTAATTGGAGTAAATTTGTTATTTAGCAATACACTGCACACCTAAACAGTGATTTCAAAGTTGTGTAAAAGAAGAAAATCGTTTGCAAAGAGATTTGAAATTTAATTTTGTGAACAAAGAATAAGTACAAATATCATGACAAAGGAGTTTGTACGTTAACATTGGAATACAAATTCAGGACTATCTACATCCAATATCGAAGGTATTTTATCAAATGAAATTAAGATATTTTTATAAATTCGCTTTGAGGCAGACAGCTTTTGTGGTAAGAAGATCGACGCAAGAAGATCCAAAATAGAAATGCTGTGTAGGTATACTCTTCGAATGGAGCTCAAGGCCATTCGTTCCCATCAAAAATGAATATGCTAATTCAGAGCATTTCATTATATTTTGTTAACACGTTGTTGTATTATTCTTTTGAGGTTAAAATTTTGCTATTCGGCTATTTTACAATTTATTTAGTTTCATTCTCGAGCTCCTCCGTTTAGGTGCCTCAATCACAACTGACTTTAGAAAAATAATCGCTGTGTTATGGATGGATTTATTTTCGTTTCAGATCTTGTAAGCTATGTTTTCTTTTTAGTATTTGAACTCAGCTGTTGTGCCAATTTTAAGCGATGATTTGGTATAAGACTCTCAGAAAAGGAAACTCCGTAGATTAAAGTCTTGTTTTAGACAAAAGTATGGACAGTTTTTGTAAAGCCATTTTGAGCACATAGTGCTTAATCTAAACAAATGTGAAAATAATGCAATAAAAAAAGTTTCGTGTATTATGTAAAGAATTTAAAATGTTTGGGGCGACCAAAAATTTGACTTTTTCAGCACATCTAACTAAAATAACTTGACTAAATTATGTGAAGAATCTGAGATCAAAACGCCCTTTAAATAAGTTCGGAGTGCCACCTTTTTAAGGATTCTAAGAATCCACTCAATCCGACAAAAATGTTATCACATTTCCAGCTTGTTTAATCAATCATACATTAAAAGCCAACACCACCATCCCTTACCAAATACCTGCCATAATGGGATCATGGGTAAAAAACCACTAGTACCGCAAGCTGTCTTTTATTACCCTTCAAGTATTCGCTTCCTTCAAGCCAAAAGGAACCCTAAGCGGCTTTACCCACTTAATGCTATCATCTCCTATTACATACATCCTTTCTTGTTTTATATATCCTCTCCGGTGTCTGTTCACTTATCGTCTTTTCCGTCTTTAACCACCCGATGTAATTCTTAAAATCCACGCGCACTGTTCAGCAATTTGATGGCTTCGCTAATATAGATATAACATTTGCTTACACATCGTTCATCCGGTTTTCTACAAATAGAATAAAACTCTTCATCTTTGTACTAAAATCAATCAGAGTGGATCCGGATTTTTATAGATATACGAGTATCTACGCGTATACAAACACATATAAATATTAAGAGACTTTTTGATATCCCTTCAGGCAGCCTTCAAAGAAGCAGTAAGGCAAAAGCAACCACCACAGAGAGTCGTTAATAGTTTAATGGCTTTAAAATTTGAACCAAACTGAAGAACTGAAAAAGAAGGTTTTTCCCCGTCTTTGGTGTGTTTTTAGGCTCTCGTCCTCTTTGCTAACCCTTCATGCCAATTCGAATTTATTCCGATTTCGAATCGACTGAACACAAAGACTCCACAGGAGTGGGCTTTGTGTACCTTCACTTTGAGGCGGTTCGCCTGCGGCAAAGAAACGATTTCGTTTCAATATGGATCAACTGCGCCCTGCTGCCGAACGAACAGAACAGACTCTTGTAAAGGATAAGCCTTTCTGTCGGTACAGAAGTTGGGACAACAACAGGTTATTCATTCATCCGTTGGGTGAACACATGTTCCCCCACGCAGTGAGATACATAGTCAAGTGAAACACAAAACAATTTCCATTTGTGCAAAATGTTTATTTTCATCCTTAATTGAGCACAGAACAGTGAAAGGACGATGGAATTTTGATTGTTTTGCTGGGCTTTTGTAAAGCTTTTTTTGCACTTCAAAGGAGTCAAACTAAAAGTATATGTTCTACCTTCTATTAGTTGTTCTTGTTCCTTTGGCGCTGATTGCATGGAATATTTGCCCGAATTCAATGATTCAATTGAATTTTCAATACATCTTCAAAAGAATTCTGTAGCTTTTCATCAAACAGTTAAACTTTTTTCATAACCGTAGGTCGACATTCAAGTTGAAATAAAATATTTGTTTTTTTGTTGAAAGGGAGAAGCAGCCATTGTCCTGGTCTGTCAGTTCTAGTCAATGTCACATGTTTATAAAAAATAAAAAAAGAAAGACGAAATCCCGACAAAAATTGAAAGAGCAGAAGTGTTAGTAAGAACTGCGATACTTATTGTTACAGTAGGTTTGGTAGGTGGCAGTCAATAAGAACGCCTCCTGTCCGCAACTTCAGCTTTAGATAAATTTATAGAGTCATATTTCAAAATCAGCATATTTTCTAAGACAGTGACCCAGTACCACAGCAACGGGACAGAATGAAAGCAGTGTTAAACTGAAATGAAACTGAATGTGGATAGCCACATTTGAAGGCAATGAAACTAATTTCAAAACAACATGACGCAACATACGGTTATGCCTACATCAAGTTTTAGCTGAAAGAAAGAGTATCGTTGTATCTATCATTGGTGTAATCATCCATTACTCGACAGCCATTCATTTCATCGCCCATGTGGTGAGGTTCTTAGAGTTCAAATTTCCTAGCATCGCACCCGCTCTGTCCAAAATTTCTAAACCAAGTAGTTCGTACTCCCATTTGCCAGCCAGCATCCGAGGTAGAATGATATTTTGACTGGTATTGCTTTCAACTATGATCTAACCAACCCTTGCTCACTCGTTGTTTGTATTGACAATGGACACATTGCAGTATAGAGATAGCAGAATCACGCGGAAGCTAACTTAGATATCTTCTTTGGTGTGTATAGGTACATAGTTAAGAAAGACTATATAAAGCCATTTCGACTAAATAATGCGAGTATTGTAGTTTGTGTGTTTTGTTCTCTGTTATCAATAAAAATCTGTTGAAATGCAATCAAATAGATTTTCGTTTCCTTGCTTTGTAGTTTAAAATCAGTGCGTCCTCAAACAGTTTTGCATGGGGTTAATTCTGTTTGATAAAAAAAAACGAATTATCACACAAAACGGAAGCCCGACTAGTGCTTTATTAAAATGACAGCTTAATGAAATCGAATACCGTATGACAAAGTCGGGGATATGGCAGTCATTTTCGTTTTTTGCTACTATTGGAAAAATATACTTCAAACAAAAACAACTTTATTTTAAAACAATTCTTAAATGCAAAATAGGAACAGAATAATAATTCACAATATTTTTTGTTTTCGGCAAAAAATGAAGAGTGAAACGGCACCTGATAGGGTGTGATATGGCACACTACTTCTTTTCAGTATTTTTTTTTTTAGATTTGATACCAGAAGTGACATGTAATGTACTTAATCCATTAATCCGGTTTAGTTGTTTGATCATAATCCTTTACACGGAAGTCTTCAGATCCATTCGGTTCACCATGCAATGACATGACGATGAATGGCGATTCATAAACATAGTGAACCAGTAGTTTCCAACTTCGTTTTTCATGATTGAATTGCTGCATTTGTACCGAACTTTTCTTTTTATCCAAAAACCATATGACAAACTTCTTTCCTGAATGTAGCCAACCCAAGTATCTGAAACTTTTTAGTATGAAGAACAATTTTTTCTTCTCTTTGCTCTCCTTGACAAGATACGGATCCTAAACTGGGTATTTTAGGGTCTGGTTTGCTTTTTTGACATTTATTTATCACGCACAGCTCCAACAGCTGATGTGAGTTGGGCTTGAATTTATTTACTGAAGCTTTTGCAATATATTGTTAGCATTTCATAAAGAAAATAATAAGAGCAATTGTCAGTTAAAATATAAATGGATGCAAAAGAAGAAGCGGGAGACATGACACGAGTGTCATATATCACGAATATACACATTTGCTCAATTTTTGCCATAAGCTTACACAAAAGCACAACACCTGGCGTTAAGTACTTTAGCCACCAGATGCACATGCACATCACTTATATACAAAAAAAAAACTTTTCGCTTCAAATGTAGGTAAATTTCAAGTCTCAATTGTTTTGTCGGATCCGAATGCATCAACCCAGAGCTTCACCAGACTGAATTATTTTTGCTCTTTTTGTTTTAAAAAGAAGTCATTAAAAGATATTCAAAGGGTGCCATATTACCCGTGGTGCCATATAACCCGACTATGCAATAAGTTGTATTTGCGTGATGTGATAGAAAAAATTATTACTCTGCACAACTTCTTACAGTTTGCATATGGATTACAGTCTTTTCAAATTAAACCAAGTGGTTTTCGAATCCAACTTCTTTACAAATTATTTTTCTGCACAGCTTCTAACATTTTACATATGTATTACAGTCTTAAAAATAAGTGTTTATCGAATCCAACTTGCGGTTCTCGCCAGACACGGTAGCAGGCAGACATACATACATCCACAACTATGTTACAGTTTCAGCATCTTCTGTCAAAGTTACTTATTTATGAATAATTTTACACAATCTCTGATTAAATAGTGCGATTTGAAGAAATCGTTGCTTCTTATACATACATGGTGCGGTGGTGGGCTTTACTCAGGCCGCCATTGTTAAAAATTGGTTACTAACACTTCTTTGAAGGTCATCTATATGAGTTATCATAAGAAGCTTCTGCGATAGAAAATATTGTAGATTGTTACTTTAAAGCACGTACACTTAAGCTTTCCTATGGATACCATTGCAAGATCACTCCGATTGGTTGTGACAGAAATTATTCTCGAAAACCAAATCAAATAGAAAATTGAAATTTGGCTTTAAATTATTCTGTGCAGTTTAATTTTTGTTTTATTGATATAAATTTAAACATTCAGGCTTTTGGTGATTTAACTTAAAGTTAGTATTTCGATACCAATTAAAATCAACCTTCATCTATTTAGCTATGTGCATATAATTCAAACGGTACAAATTTAAATTTTTAATTATTAGTTGAGTAATATTAACTGGGTAGATATCGTGAAAACCAATTTTTGAACCATTGTATATGTATTTAATATTTACACAAATAAAAATAATTTGCACAGAATTAAAAAAGTCCTCTCATGTGCAGTGCATACAAATATAGAAAATATTTGTTTATGATGCCAGTCTTGTTTTGATTCAATTAAATCACAAACGATTAAACTCACATGATACACCTTAACTACCTCTGATATTAATTTCGATTTTAAATAAACGTTATGTGGTTTTTTGCTGACACAATATTTATATCGTTGCATAGTTGAGATACATCTTGGCACTAGTGTTTCAACTGTGCATTCAAATTTGTATCGTGTAGGTATTTACTTCTTTACAATCTCTTGGTTCTTGGAACTGTTGGATCCTTGAAAAGCTTAACGTGAGGGAATGGCTTAACGTTCCTACAAAGAAAAACAAAATGACAAAACCCTTAAAATCATCCCCATAGCCATAGCTATATATCCCTTCTTGAACGCAGAGTTGTGCTTTTGTGTGTGGATGGTTTACATGTGAATATGGGAGATTCTAAATAAAGATTACCAAATTGTTTTTTCTCCTCTTTTTCTGTCAGCTTCCTGTAAAACCTTTCAAGTTTCATTACGATACCTATTTTGAAAATTTTTACCTACTCTTTGCCGGGCTAAAGCTCATTCTGAAAATTCAAACACCGAAAAATTGTAAATAAAGAGGTAAAAAACAAGAATAATGATCTCACCTCACATGTCCAGCCATTCGTCTATCCGCTCATCCGTACCTATGCCCATCACATGTTTGTGTGAATTAAATTTTGTGAAAGGCAGATGAACTTTGTTGATAACTTTTATGAGGGTACCAGAGATACATAAACGAAAACGTTTAAAAGCCGGTTGACTTGCTTACACGTAAATATGTCTACCAGATGGCAGACAGGATTATGTAACACTTATGTACTTGTACACACCTAATGTGGGAGGATTGTGGGTGTGCTTTAAATAAAAAACTTCGTCTTAATTTTGGCAAACAAAAAACAAAACTACAGCAAAAAGATTCATTCTATTGTTTTTGTCTCGTTCCACTTTGCAAATTGACTCATTACTTGAGTGCTCGCGAAACAGAATCTTTGTTTTTATTCTGGAGTAAGAAGAGAAGCAGGTAGAGGTAAATATTTCTTCCAAATTAATGAATTGACTGCAAAGTCAGATCGATACTCGTACCTAATATGAATTAAATCTACTGACTTGAAATAGTTCAATGCCACGACCTTTATTAAGCTAATGTAGTAGTTTGCTATAGACACCACAAGATAACTAGCGGGAAGGTAGTTTGTGAATTGTGATTTAACAAAAGTGTCAGTCATCTCAGTCATGAATCACTAGATATCGTGAAACTTGTTTTTGTTAAGGCGAAGACCGTTTGTATCTCTAATTTGTTTGTCTATTAAGTCAGTCAATTTGTAGAAAATACCTTGCTAACTGGCCATTAAAAATGTGTTGGGTTTTATACCCATACTACAGTCAATGGAAAACTTCCGTTGGTTCACTGCTTGTTAATCGTCGCCGAATCGAATGTACCTAGGTAAAATTTCTTTTAGGTTTGACTGCGAAAGGTGATTATTTTCTGTAATCATCTGCAAAAATCTTTATCAAGTGATGTATATTATCTGTCTTCACTCATCATATTTAAGAATTTTAAGTCTACCTTTAATTTATAGGTATGGGGAAATACGTTAGCACCAGCTATTTCCACCATATCTAAAATCTAAGTCGTGAACAGGTGGTTGCTACAATATATGAAAAAACCTATACAAAGCAGTTTTTGAAGCATCAGCTTTGTAAGCAAATCTCAGCTGTGCGAAGGTTATCTAGCTTTGAATGTTTGAAGTTACACTTTGCTTTTGTTTGTTTATTCGGCTCGTAAAGCTTATAGCTTTTCACAAGTCTCTCAGACTGTTTTATTTCATATGCTTTGCTGACTGCTAGCAAATACCAACCGGAAAATGTGTACTTTCAGCAGTTTTTTTTTTTTGATTTTTTGAAAACGTATGGCAAACAAAACACATTCCTGATGATTTTTTGCCAGCATTTTTCCATTGCAAACAATTATTTTAATAAACCTAAATTGTTTGCGGGAACTCTTTCCAGTTCAACCCACATGGTTGAAACTGAAATTGCCCAGCGCATTTATGCGGGAGAACGAACACTATACACACAACCACCGTTTCTATCTGTGAGTAATTAACGTAACGATTTCGGCCGGGAATTGGTTTGTGGGGCATTTTAATTCGATTTATTTTTGGGTACAGTTCTGAATGGAAGAGGATCAAGGACTTTTTTGGGTTTATGTAAATTGGATATGAATGAAAAATAAAATCGGACTACCTACGTTGTATATGCGCATATAAAGGTAGGCCTTTACCGTTATGGTTGCTTATGGATTATTGCCGTTTTTTATTTCTTCTACAAAAAATCATTAGTTTGGTAGAATGTTTAATTCTTATTTTGTACCTAACTTAAATGGGAAGGTTTGCCTCATCCTGCTATTTACATTGTCAGCTAACGTTTTAAAAAATATGTTTGCGCGAATGACACAATTAAAGAACTTATTTCTTTAAAGTTCTACCGTGAAACGAACTTACGGAAAGTTGGTAGTTTTTGAGTTCAAGAAAAAAATGGTAATGTTTTTTCATTAAAATTTTTAGGTAAACCAAAAATTCCTTCTACCGGATTAAATACATAAAAGTGTACAGAATTTGAGTCAAAATGATACTTAGCCGCTAGGTTCTATTTAGAGCACAAATTGTGAATCAGACCCAACAATGAGTGATTGTATGACTATGGATTCCTTTCTCAGGAAATATGCGTTTGATATTTGTGTCTCCTAGAATCAAAAACAACGTATTACACTTTTCGATAAAATCGAGTTATCTGTGCAAATAACAAAAATAAGTACATAGACTTATTTCGGAGATTATTTGCTCTGAATATCAGGGCTTGAATCAAAAGTAACGTATTACCAAGGCTATTTGGAATCAAAACAACTTTATTTCACTTAAAAATCTAAGCAGAACCACTAAAACAGTTTGATTTCAAGTTTCTCTAAATACCTTTATTTTGGAATATCTCAAAACTAGAAAAACTGAAATACTTTTAGCGTTTTTCATTGAAATCCGAAAGAACTACTCTCAAATGTAGAACTACTCTTTTCAATGAAACATTTTTCAACAGTTTTGTCGTAGTATTAATGACAATTGTCAGGAATAGCATTGGGTGCATTCACTTATGTAGTCACTATGGAGTCAAAATTCAATTAGTTTTGTGAATGCAAAATTGAACTACAAACACAGTAAATCCTTTTTTGTTTGTAATCTTTCGTATTTTTTTCGAACAGCCTATTGTGAAACGTCGTAATGATTCTAAATTAACTTTATATCTGAAATTTTTACTTTACGTGGGGTGAAAAATTTTCAACTCATTTCGCAGTTGTTTCTTATGACTTGATTACGTAGCTACTAAAGCAGTGAATGCGCCCACTTGCATCTTTTCAATCTTTTTTTTTAACTCCATGTAGGTGATGGATGGAAAGGGATGACGACAAAGTAGATGACAACAAATAATGCAGCGAACTAACAAATTCTAAATTATTTACATATTTCTGCACTCATATTCAATTACTTTCCGTTTTTCTTTTCAATTTTAATAATCACCAAACAAATTTCCCAACATTTTTTTTTCATTTGACGTTTGATAAAACATATGTTTTTGCATTTTCAGAGTAGATCTCCCAACCGATTGGGAGTAGATCTTTGGCGTTTAGAGTAACTCCAGAACTACTCTTTTTTTCAATGAAACATTAAAAATGGAAAAAGAGTAGATCTTTTCACAAAAGGAGTAACTCTTTTCGTCAATGAAAAACGATATTTGTCTACGACTCAGCCCTCAGCTTTTCATATTCGTTTCCAAATTAACGTCCCTGCTCTTCGGTTGTGGAACTTGAATGACTACGTATGATAAGCTCATTGAATTATGACCTTGACAGGATTGTAACATGGGGTGATAAAAACCCCAATTCAATGCTTCGAGAGCTCAATGCTCTCTTTTGTCACTAAAGTTTAACATTCCCCCATTGCCATATCCATTAATGGTACCTGCATTCAGGAGACCGAGAAGCTGGCAGTAGTTGGTATGTGCATAAGCCATGATCTTCGATGGAATGAAATTCTTGGAAATTCAGGAAATTCTTCACAAAAAAAGATCGTTGAGATTGATAGGTTCAATTGTAGAATTGCTTGATTCTCTTGAACATAGTTGAAACGTTACCTGTATCTCTCTTTTTTATCGCTTTATACAAAAACTGCTCTAGTGGAGTAACCAGTTGCATTCCTCCCCTTAAACAATTTAGCCTCAACACCAGCCTCATCATATCATTTTACTTTGAGCCCAACTTCGAACGTACAGTAAAGTATAGAGATTTATATCTTAGTCGCACCACCCGAATGTGGAATGCCTTGCCAGACTCTGCCGATTCATAAAAATTCAAAAGCAATATGCATCGCTGTCTCTTATTAAATCATCTCCTATTTTCAAACGCTCGCACTTTGTCTTATAACATAATAAGGGTGTTCACACCCTTTGATGTGCGCGCTAATTATAAAAAAAATTTGTGGTGTCACCTGAACGAACATCAAATATTCAACCAACTGAAGTCAACGCATCGAAAAGTGGTCGAGGAGGGATTTTCAATATTGCTCTATGTTGCGGGGTTACCAGCCACAACGATAGGCCTAAAGTCACATTTGAGCACGGTGTAACGACATAGCTTGCTCCTTTGCTTTAAAATACCCCCTATGATTCCGATTCAAAAATAATACGTTGTCATCACATTTGAATTCGAAGTGTTTAATTGAATCACCTTAAAGGTACCTATTTGTAATTCAATTACACTTTACAAAATTTATTGAATTAGGAAGACGAGAGTAAATAAAGATTTGATAAGTTTTTTTTATGTCTAATTTGGACATTCTTGTCAAATGTATCTTGTTTGCTTTCCTGAATGGATTAAACACTGGTGTTACACAGAACGTTGTTGATATACTCACTCAACAATTGGAATGTCACTTCAATCCAGAACCACACATCATGACAACACAACCGCTTGTTAATAAAGCTTTCGCTTTGTTGCACATGCATGCATAGGTCCGACACTAATGCTGATGAAGCAAAAGCCAAAAACTGTAGAATGCTGCAAAATATTGTTTGTGCTATAGTCAAGTCGCATTTATTTATTTATAGTTTATCTAGCTGCAACAATATTCTTGCAATATTACACACTCAATCGGGTTTAACCATAAAATTTAAAACCACTGCTATGCTGTGCTGTGATGGTCGCTAGCTGGGGCAAAATGACTCATCCGTAGCGGAAGATCGAGTGCAGTAATAGTTAATATGATACACTGAACGTCAAAACTGAACGTACCAGTATAAATAAATATAGTCATCATTTTATGGCAATATTATTGCGAATCGTGCTATACTCAAGTAAGTAATTATATGTCCAAGTTTCATTGACGGAAAATTGTGCACTCGACTACGGCAAATTCAGGAAGTGATGATTTTTTGGTAATTGCTCATGTTGAAGTTAGCCAAAATAGACTAATCAGCAGTCTATAAAATTTAGGCGATTCAGAGATAGTTGACGAATTACTGAACTTTGTACCACTACTATTGGCCCTCAAATGACTCAGAAAACTATCACATCAGCAAAGTCTGAGCTTCTGCATCGTGCATGGAAAATTGTTAACCTTTAAGCACACTGAAGGACTAAAGTATTTAAGAATCGGCGATAATTTCAACAAAATATCAAAAGAAATTGTATAGCTTCAAGGCAAAGGGAGAGTAACAAAAAACTTATTTAGTCTTTGGATTAGGGGCTCATTAACAATTCATGATTAAGCATTACAAGCAAATTAAAAAAAAACCGGGGCCTAGAGTATTTCTCATAAGTCATAACCTTATGAAAGAATGGAGGGGATTTACGATCTTCGGCTGATTCCGAGAAAATCCATTCATGGCAATGAATTAACTATCAAACAACTTTGCAATTCCTCGGGCAAGGCGATAAACGTGGAAAACATTTTTGGTTTCTGTTGGGATTCGAACCACCAACATCCCGGCAGACATACTAACCATCACGCCACGGATACCAAGCAAACGTTGTTGCAAAACTCTACCTTGTGTTGTCAGCTTAAGCTAGGTGTAGATCTTTTGCAAGATCAAGATCAATCAATGCAAAAACAAAACCATACTTTAACCTCAATGACTAAACTTATGAATGTGACTTTTTAATCCTACACCTCATGAATAAAATGAAAGATAACCTTGTTTTTGATACGACTGTACTCACTTTTGTTTTACGTTTGTGATTGTGTATCAAATTCGTATATATACTCATTTGTGCTTCTCTCACTTTGTCAGTAAACCAAGGGAACGAGTCTGCCTGGTCATGGATTCAAAGTGCAGAGCTTTGCAATTTTCCATTGAATTAATTTTTCCGTTTGAAATTGATTTTAGTTTTTGGATTTTGTTTTAGTTTACTTTACAAGTTACGTTCGAAATAAAAAAAAAAGTAAAAATAAAGTGCACAATGAAACTGCGGTACCTAGGAATTACCAATTTCCAGTCAAGAAGTAAAGTTACTTCATACTCCATGTGGTTGTTGAACCAGTTTTGTTTGCATCAAAAGACAAACATCAAAACTTTTGTTACAGGAAAATAAGTTCGATTGCTTTTGGCTAGTAGAGATGCTTAGCCAAACTTAAAATTTAAAATTTAGAAAAACTCAGCTCTCGGGCTATTTCGAAAAAAGTGATATTTGGTATTGGTAGGTAGGTAGGTAGGTAGGTACGAACCGCATTAATCAGAATGACATTGTTGATTGCAACTGAAGAAACATGCACGTAAAACACAAATGAAGTTTACCTTGATTTACGATTAATGTAAAATGTTCTGTTGTCTACCGCCCGCCCATAATAATTCACTCTACTAATTGAGAGGCCAATAAAATTGCAGTTAAATGGCCTCGACTAGGTTCATAGTCGCATAAGTTAGCGGAATTGTTTGCTTATGATCTTAGAGGCATTTTTATTCGGGGATTAAGAGTGCCCCTTTGTGGCCTTTGTAAAGGTGATTATGGTGGCAATTAACAGTAATTATCTGTATTGGAAAGTTACAATGTTGGCTATAAATTGAAGAGAATAATCGCAATGGGGTGAGTGGGGTTGAGGTCATTATAAGTCGGTCTTGAACACATTTTCTGTGATTGTGATATGTGTAACTAAAGATGATTAGGTAGGTACTTAGCAAAAAAGTTTTTTTTTCCTTTTAATTGTTTGAAATACGTCGGTATGCGTTATACGCTATAAATATTGATGATTGCAAGGCCGGCTTATTACATACCGTAGTTGTCTTTGTATCTTATGGAAATCATTAGAAATATAAAAAGGTAATCAGTGAAGTGGCAACTAAATCCCCTCAAGCCCCCTCAATAAAAATTTACCTATGTAGAGAGTGGTGTAGAATAACTTCAACCGATGATTTACATGATATCCCCAATGATTTCGATAACACTTCATAAATTAGGTATACTTCCGCAAATTATGTCCTCACTCAATTTGAAGCCGCATTAGGGTCCCTTTTTTATGAAAATAATAATGAAGTCGAAAAACCGAAAAGAAAACACAAAAAAGAAACGACAATAATGTTCTAATTTTTATTCTGGTCGTATTGTACAGCAACAATGTGGGGAAGCTTTGCGAGTACTTTCAATTTAAACCGGAAAGGAACCAGAAGCACAAGCAAAGAGCAAAGAAAACAAATTTAGTAGCAACACCCTCACGAAGTCAATTTCACTCTTGATGAAATCCACTTGCAATTTTTCAGTCGCCACAATGGTATTCGCTTCTTTCGCGGGTGCTGGAGTCCTGGAGTTGGAGTAAGTGGTGGAAGTTGAGAGGCGACTAGTAGGTACCTATACACTGTAACGCACTTTGACTGAGAAAATGCTGATGATCATTGAATGAATTCCTTTTGCTTGCTCTATTTTAGTTTCATTCCTTGGAATACGTGTAAAAAAAAGTAACTTCTAAGATTATCCGCATAACTTATTCAGAATATATGAATGTATATGCTTTAGACCTGCTCATATTGTGTGCCCCACACACACCAACGAAGAGCAAGTAGATTGGACGCAATTATATGAGCATGAACACGTTGTGTCAGCGGAAATCACCTTAGGATACGCATATAGCATCCTCGATGATGAACGAAGGCAGGTTAATAATATCTACCTGTACAAAAAACGAAAGACGTTTGAAAATTCAGATGTATTTCTGTACAGCAGCTGGGGAGTAACTAAAGCTATTCAGAGTTGAATAACTTTTGGGATAACATCAATCATAAAAAAATGAACCCTAAGCTTGCATATTTTAAACAATTTCTATTAAGTATAACTAGGAACTATTCTTTTTGTTGTCGTTGTTGTTATTGTTGTTTACAATTTATAATTCAAAGCTCTGTTTTGAGTGGCAACTTTGGCAATAATTTTCTTTTTCCTCTGCCACCCAATTTTTATGATTTACCATTGAGACTGTATTTTTGTTCGTCGAACTTGTCTAAGGATATTCTCATTCAGAGTTTTCACATTCGTTGAATTTTATTATTTTTGTCGAATTTTAGGGGAGTTTGAAAAGTGTGATTATCGTTTCTTTTTATCTGAAGCCTCAAATTTGTTTTCTTTGTCTTCATCCAATCGAAACGAGTTTCTGCCGTATTGTATCGTTTATTCAATTTTTGAATTTAAACTGAATTTCGATATGACCATAATTTAATTTAATGGCATTTTGTTCCAGTATAGAAATTTTCTTCCCTCAAAACTTTACAAAACTTTTTTAATATTTGAAAGAGCTATTACGGACATCCAGCTAACAATATGGCATGACCCATTGTTAGATATTTTTATGTGAAATATTTTATGCGATTGAGTACTTCAGCAATGGCGTGTAAGAAGCTGGGTACCACTCCAAACAAATAGTGTTACCAAAAACAGATAACCGACGCTCTTTTTGTTTCGTCAAACAAACGCTTTTTTTGGTCTATACCAGCTAACTACACTCATTTACATTAATTTTACTGGAAAATCAACTTAAGAACCTTGTCACAGGTTTTTTTCCACATTAAAAAGTTGAAGGCTTCCACACATCAGATGCGTAACTACCTTTGTCTCAAAGTAAACAAAATAAGATTATGGTAGTCAGCTTACCAACGGCTCTTATGTAAATGACCCTTGGGGAGCATTGACTTTTTTTTCTTTTTCTTATTCGCATCGTTCTGTTTTGCATTCAATAAACGAAAAAAAACTTTCTGGAAATATCTCAAGGATAAAACTTCCCTGTACCTTTAATGTAACCTTCGTTAAGAAATACCTAACAGAAGTTTGAAATTGAGCTTGACATGAGGAGTGAATGGAATATTATTCATCTGAAAGTAGGGGAATACTAAGATATGGTGCAAACTTGAAAGAGCTATAATTTCGATCCTACTCAATAGTCTGCTCGTATTCGATTTGCTTAAATAATTTTAATCAGTTTTCAATAAAATAAAATGAAACGATTCAGAAGCCAGTATTTGTTTTGTTTTATTGTTTTATTACTGAACTTGAACTGATGGAAAACAAATTCAACATGAGTTGTTTATTTCAACTTTAAACTGCAAATGATACTTTGAACTGAAATTGGCAGCTATATATTTGTAAACTTCCCAGATAATTCTTTTATTGAGAACGAAACCACTCATTACTTTTTTTAAGCAATTTAATGATTTGTTTATTGAGCACTCACTGTTCCCCGTTATGATTATTGAGTTGTAAACTATAGAAACTAGGCTAACGAGGTAGTAAGCCTGGGTTATATTGATCATTGTGTTGAATATACATTTAAACATGTGTTGTACACATGGTTGACATGCAAGTATACGCAAATAAAATGAAATCCCTTTAAGATTACCAGTTTCGCAGTTATTTCTCTTAACACGCTTTTTATACATGGTGGCAGGCGAGCATTCTATCATTTTTATTTGGTCGATTGTTGTGGACAGTCTACCTAAGACTGCTTGCGACCTAAGCTATTGATGGAATGAGTTTCGCAGATGATCTAGCAATTGTCATACAAGGTCATCAAAAGAATCAATATCAGGAAGGCTTAATTTAGTTCTGAAAACAGTTCAAAACCGGTGAACAAACGAAAGTCTCTTGATTAACCCACAAAAGACAGTTTTTGTTCCTTTCAAAAAAAGAGAGATAAAAAATAGATCGTCTAATACGCTCCAAATGAATTCGGTTTTAAAGAATCCAAATTCTTTGGAATCGTCTCAGACAATAAAGTGTCATATAACCCACAACTGTAATTCATCTCCAATAGAGCGACCAGGTCCGTATGAGCTTGTCTCAACGTATGTGGGAAAAACTAGGACTTATAACAACATACAATTTTCATAGGCTGGTAGCAGTCACTCCAACAATACCTGCAGCTGTGGTACTATGGCCAAAAGCAAAAGTTGGAGAAACTTCAAAGACTAGCAAAAATCATACATTGCTTTAATCATGCGGACCTACCTCCATTTGCTTTAAACTTCATTTAAGACTACCAAAACACAACCTTTTCATACAATTGGAAGAATGCCTGGCAACCCACCGCCACCGTCTCTTCTTTCATCAATCGAAACGAAACTCTTAGGGCCACCTCCTGATCATTGAAAGTTTGAATATGCTTTGTTATTAATATTCCCGTATTCAAAATCACCTTCTCCATAGTCATCTTCTCTGGGACAGACTGATTGAAACTAAGAACTTTCCTTCAAGTAAATTTATTTAGTCTGGTATAGTGACGGCTCAAAAACGAAAAACGACACATCAGGTTTCGCATTTTCAGCGACTCACTAAGAATGAATATGTCAGTTAGTCTTGTTAATTGTTCTACTTTATTCGAAAGCGAAGATACCTCTGAACATCATAACGGACAAAAAACGAGCACTTGACTACGAGATCATATCCCGGAAAAGCCTAAACTAATATTTTGAAACTCGTATCCTCGTTTTTTTTATGTAGGCGATAATTTACGACAATCGCAAATAATAAGCAAAAGTTTACCAAAAGACATTATTTAAAGAGCACTGCTTAAATCAGAAAAGTCATACCCATGAGTTGAACATATTTCAACTTCATAGCCAAATACAAGTCAACCCCAAAGCATGCAATAAATAACTGCAATTGTTGAACTCTCAATATCCTCGTGCACTTATCGAACTGCAGTAAATTTTATAAATCAGTAAAGTATAAGTACGTAATAGCACATTTAAGCCAACTTTATACACATTTGTGCCGGGAGGCTCAGTCCCAAAATACAAAAGGGATAAAAAACGTAAGCATTGAATGAACAGCAGCCAGTAGTAACCTGCCAATTAACAAATACATACAATGAAGGTCACGTTGAAAATTACCTCTTAACATAATAGTTAAAAACATGCCAGTATATGTACCATATCACTGTAAAGCGTTCAATGTAAATATTCTTTATCGGCAGAACGAAAAATTGGCAAGATTTTGAGGTAATTTAAAAAAAAAATTAAAAAAAAAATTAAAGTGTCCATTGATTACTGTTCGATTGGCACGGTATTCACTTGAAACTTTGCAGAAACTGCGAATTGTATAATTTATTTATCTTCAGTGTCCCTTGGGGAGTAGGGCTTGAAGAGGTGAACAATTATGCAAATTAATTATATCATTTCGAATAATCGAATGAGAATAAAACTGTACTTTGCATTAATTCAGAGAGAAGAAACTTTTGTGTGCAATGCTATGCTTTTTTTTGCAAAAAAAAGTTTCGATTCTATTTAAATTTTGTAATTAAATTTGTCATCGTCTCAACTTTTAATCTCAAATCTTCCTTACCTGTGAGCTACTAAATGCGGGGTGGGCTTATGAAGTGAGAGTCAACTTTAAAGTTTTTTAATTTCACCTTAATCCTTAGTTTTTTTCTCATTATGTCATCTCATTTGAGCAATTTGAATTTGATTAAAAATGTTTTTGAAATTAAGAAATAAATTGCATGTGTGAGTGAACAGTGAATTGATTTCAGTTCATTCTGATGAAATCACCACAGATAATGAAAGCAGCAAGCGATGTAATGCTAAGTGAGTAAAAACTAAGCTGAGCCTTGGTTTTAAATATTAAATGAACACTTTTCTAGCTTGCTTATATTTTGTATTATCAATCAGATCATTTTATTTGTTTTGTAATTGTATGCCCTTGAGTTATTTTTAAAAACTGCGTAAAACGTTCAAACTTTAAAATCAGTCATGGAAAGCAATTTTCTTGAAAACAAAATAATAAATAAATAAAATCAACAATCAACATTATCACAGTCATCGCAAACTGTAAGGTATGCACTTATGCAGCTCTGTACATTGTCAGCCGGGATTTTCCTCTCACTCTCATCACATAACTTGGACCAAATAAAGCAATGAACATCGATCGTCGATTCAATTTCCAAGGTCACTTGCATTGTAAAAACAAACGTAAAATTCAAAAGAGAGCTCTCAGATCAAACCGTATAAGTTGAGAAACCAGTTATATGAGAAGTTATCTTACACTTACGTACACGCTTCTCTTCCTTCTTTTCATACCATCTTTTGAAAAAACCACAAGTTATTTCTGCTGCAAGGCGTGCTAAGTTTGAGTTGCAAATATCAATTTACGTTTTACAATAAAAAGCTTTCCATTCGCGTGTGTGTTTAAACAGTGACCACTAGGCGTGTAGATACTTTTTGGCTTATGATGTGACGGCAGCACCTATCTTCAAGTAATCATGATACGGTTTGGTAATAGGAAGCTTTTCGCCCAGCTAAAGATATTCTTTTAACTTGATTTCGTCAAGAACGACTTGAAGGCTTCAGTAATTTTTGAAAACTAACGAATTAGATTTTACGCTAGTTTTAAAAAAAAATAGTAAACGAAAGAGGAAAGATCTCGAACTTATTTATGTGAACAGTAAAATCGATGATAAAATTATCCGTAAATTGTGCAACTATCACAGAATCCCCCATCCAGATTCCTTAACTATTTAGACTTTAGACGATTGCAGTATAGTTGAAACGTCTATCGACGACTATATACAGTCAACAGATTGTTTTTCATGTAATTTCGCTTTTAGCTGTTGATTGAATGTTATTTGACTATAGTCTTACAGATTTTGGTAAAAATTTAAGGATTTTAAACACTTGTTTTACCACCTAAAATTTAGATGAAAGACGTCCCGACTACTTCACGGCTGAAGATTCTGAAAAAAAAATTACAGCTTACCATATTCATTAATTTATTACAGGGTGTTCTTTTTAGAAGTATGAACTTCGAATTGATATAAAACATAAGAAGTTTAATGTCCATCAATTTGGCTTTATTGGAAAGATAATTTGATGCCATTTATGTTTAAATAAGATTACGAACATGTGGCCGCGGCGGCTGGCTCGAATAAAACCAAGTCTAGAGGCGAAATTTTCAACCACTCTTTCGAGCACTTAAGGCAGCGTGACGGCAATAACGCCACGAATGTTACCTTTCAAGCGCCCTAACGTTTCTGGTTTGTTGTGGTACTTTACATATCTCCAAATAAAATAATCCAATGGTGTCAAATCAAACGATCTTGGTGGCTAATTGACAGCTCCATTCGCGCTCATCGAACGTCTCCTTCAATAAATCGATTGTGACGTGTGTTGTGTGGCATGTGGCGCCATCTTATTGACACCACATCTCGTCCACATTCATGTTATCCCATTCGGGAACAAAATAGTCGGTTATCATGGCTCTATACCAGTCTCCATTAACGGTAACTGGCTCGGCAGCATCGTTTCGGAAGAAGTATGGCCCAATGACTCCACTAGCCCAAAGAGCACACCAAACAGTCAGTTTTTGTGGATGTAAATGCGTCTCAAGGATTCTCTTCACTCCAGATGCGGCAATTTCGTTTGTTGACGTAGCCATTCAAACAAAAATGAGCATCATCACTGAACAAAGTTTTGCGATAAAAATCAGCATCGAGATCACTCTCATTTTCGGCCCATACACAAAAATCACGACGCATTGCACTGTATTAATTGCTCTGGTGGACGATTATGTCGACCATAAAATGGACGAAGCTTGCGGTAAACTTCGCGAACTGAACCATAACTTTCGAAACAAATTTACACGATTTGCAAGAGTTATGTTCTTTTGTCAACCTGTTCTTGATGCAATGGCAAACTAAACTGAACGTAAATGACATTAGAGTTGGCCGATTTGACCACAAGATGTCAGTTTTATCCTTTAAACAAACCTCTAAAAAACACCCGATATAAAACCGCTTTCTTCACAATGATTTCAGACTTGTTTACTTTCGGAGTCTGATAAATCATCAAGTTTGAATCGACTGACAGATTTTTTACTTCGAATGAAGATATTCCAATCCGCAAGTTCAATAAAAAATCTACCCCTATGATAAGGTCGACTTCGATTGATTTAAATGGCATGCAGGAATATAGTACATTTTACTCAAAAAATTTACACTGAATAAAGCTCTTTTTTAAAAATATTTTCTGAATTCCCTCCTTCTCCAGCTTCATAGTGTATTTTGACACCAGAGCTTACATGTCGCAATTAAGTGTAACGGTCGCATTTTTTTCTTGATTGAGAAAAAAGATTTGAGCATTACAACTACTTATAAACTTCCTTTCATAATTCAATGCTCACACCAAAACTAAGTTGCTGAGAATTTTGAAAATTTCATAAATCATAACAAGTTCTAAGGATATACTCGCTTGCTTTCAATAGAATTTTCTCTCTTTTTTAGACGTTAATTGCCTTCGGTCTACGCGTTTGGACTTTTTAATGGCTATGTTAGGTACATTTTTGCTGCTTCAGCATTATGCGGTCGGCCAATAGTTGTCTATCGATCTTTTCTTATTTTAAATTTGACATAATTCTCATTAAAGCAATTTAATAATTTGTCATCTTTTTAAGTGAGTTATCGAGGACAGTCTGGACAATATTTCTTGTCACGTATATGTATTTTTCCAATACAGATTCTTTTACCCAAAATGATGTACAAACAAAAAAGCAGGGTTCATTAGGCTTCTATTTATTTTGTAGGTAGGTATAGAAGTTACAAATTGTGGGTGGAAGTTTTTGCCATGTGTTTCAAGTTGAAAAATTATTGCTTAACGGGGCTCACATTTGTTAGTTGTTATTTACCTTACACCGCTTATTAAGCGAAATAAGGTCAAGTGCGGCATTATCCCTTTATTAAACTTCTTTGGCTTAATCTTCATCAGTACACACTTATTATGCTATGATCAAGAAGCTCCGCTGAAGCTAGTAAATCTGGCTGTACTTCTATTACAGCTTTGTTAAGTATTAATATTTATGTAAGTCAAAAAGAAAATGTTATATTAATAGTTACAAGCAAGTGCTGGGGAAAGTTAAAGTAGAACTTATCCCCCAGTCGCTTTCATCCCCTATTTCTAATTTTACTTCTAGTTTAT
The DNA here is from genome assembly GCA_949752695.1 of Melanostoma scalare. Taxonomy (NCBI): domain Eukaryota; kingdom Metazoa; phylum Arthropoda; class Insecta; order Diptera; family Syrphidae; genus Melanostoma; species Melanostoma scalare. The sequence goes on along the minus strand of OX456986.1, from coordinate 185,348,726 downwards.
GCTATCTTTATCACCCCTGTTCAGTTTTGGTCAAAGGAAAATGCATTTTCATTTACTTGTTAAGTCCTGTTGACGGCTACTTACATGTAGCCCCTAGTAGATAGGTATTGATGAAGGTTCAGCTTATCTCCTGCCCCCTGGCTCTATACGACTTTTATATGTCTTATATTGATTGCTTGCCACCTTCGTATATGTCGTATTCGCATGAAATTGTTTGCACATGTCCCCTGACTAACGAGAACATTAAAGATTTTCTGTTGTTCCTACACAACATACTGGCACATAAAAAGCAAACACAGAAAAAACACATCATCATAGTTGTCTTCCTCCTGATTGCAATAAATCAGATGTGAAAACCATAAATGTGTATTTGTTTCTTCCTTGTTTAAGAATGGCACAATAGGGACAATTGTTGTAAATCATGAATGAGATGGAGTGGAGGCAGAATGAAGAAAAGAAATAATAATACAAAGTACATTGCCGACCGACGGAGGAAATTTTGTTCGCAATAACATTTTCTACGTCTATCCTTGTGTTTTTGCAGTGGGAACTAAGATACTTTCTGAAGAATGTCTACACACCGATATTTTTTACCAGCTTACACATGAGTAGATCGTATTAATTTTGCAAGTTCTAAGTGGTAGTTTCAGATAATTGTCGGATGATGATGTTCTTTTATAATGTAATCTATGGTTTTCATTTTTTTAAATTGTCTTGTTGTTACGGGCTAACAGTTATCTGGTACTAGGACCTTTATTGAGCAATATTAAATTAAAGTTATTGCTACAATACAAAATGTCATTGAATGAGTAGGTCCTTCTGTATAATACATATTTATATTTATGGATAAAAATCATTTATTTATGACTTGGTGACACAATCAATATGCACGGGGTTTTTGCTGCTATCCATTAAAAATCTATTATTATTTAAGGTGATAAAATATGAAAAAACAAATCCAATTATTTATTTTAAAATGAAAGTCAATCGATACAGCATCAGATTGTAGGTACATGGGACCATGGTGGATACATGATGCGCGTAAATCCATTTCATCTATTTTACAAATCCATACGATAAAATAATAGGAATATGCAAATACATATCGCACTTGGTTGACATGCGCATATCAGAAATATGCAAATGATGAACATAACAATTCGAAATGAAATAGTGTTGTTGGTACAGAGTACAGCACAAAAACCCCATCTACGCCGCTATGATAAACAAGGAGTATACTTTATCATCATTACAGCAGCATCAACGTACCTAAATCCCGAAATGTTATATTCAAGTAATACAATGAAACGCGGCGGTGTTTTGTTGACAAGTGGCAAGTGCTGCGGAATTGATAGCTGAACTTAAACTTCAAGATGTTTGACGGTGGTAAAGTTAGATTAAGGAGTGAAAGAAGGTTAAGCTTTCCGAATATCCCTGATGTTTTTAGTCTTGATATTTATGATACAATGCGGGTCATTGCAAAATTTGTTTGAGATCGGTTTGGTCGCAGAATTTGCTGGTTGTTTAACCACCACGCAAATATATGAGACATGACTAATTAAATCGAATAAAAGATAAATAAATAAAGACTGTTGAACCCGTATCAAATAATGTTCAAGGATAAAATTAAAATATTATGATTAAGAAGTTCCGTTTGCAACACATTGGCGTCGCGTCGGTTGCCACTTCTTTTTCTTTAACTTTAACTGCATTAGTATGGTTTCTCCAATGTATTAGCGTAGAATTTATGTCTTCAACAATGTTTCCATCTTTGTAGTGCCTCTTGCATTGGTATAATGGTGGTGATTGTTTCACTCTTCTTTGTGGCGCCTCTGTTTAAGCAAACCTTATCAAACCTTATCCTTACCTCCTCGACTTAACGTTGTAGGAATTTTTTTATGACCCTGTTGGAAGGATGCGGAGCAATAAGGCAAATGCGAAGCTGTTTTATTTTGATTTTTGCAATGTTTTCCTCCGTTTCACAAAACTCAAACACGTTCACTGGGGCGTATACGTTACATTTCAAAGTGCAAAATATACAATATCTTATGGAAGTTACATTATTAACTACACTTTAACGCATCGATCTTTTTCTGCTTTAGAAGTTAGTGTAAGAACAATCATACGGCCGTCATCATTTAGAAAAACGCATTTCCTCACATAATTACGTACTTAAAACAGTCAAGCTAACGACAAAACTATGAAGGCTTATTGATTGGAAATACCGTATTTTTTGTTTCTTTTCGGCGTAACGAACAGTAACGAACAATAACACACGAACAATAATCGAAGGATCCGTCCGTAGTATATATATAACGACGACGGAAGGGACTTACAATTTTCTGCCGAATCCGAACGGCTAATCGAGTGGCAATGAATTTACTCTCGGTGGACTTGCCAATTCCTCGCGAAAGGCGATAATGATGTAAAAACATTTTTGGCTCCTGTTGGGATTCGAACCACGAGCTTCCCTCGTCATCACGCCACTCACGCCACTGGTACCACAGCGACAAAAAAAAAGAGGGTTGAGTCGTCAGCAAGTCGTCAACAGTTAAGAGAATAAGAAATTTCAGACAAGAGATCGTTTCTGAAAGAAAGGAAGATATTCGGAGACAAAGCAGTGCCCCGTGGCACACCAGCACTTATAAAGCTTTTTTTAAGTTTTTAAGAGTAAAACAAAAATTTCGAAATGATTTATTTATGAGTATTATAGATTAATAAACAAATTGACATGTTTATTAAATTTTTTAATTTAAACTTAAATAACTTGCCTTGAAATGGATTTATAAGAAAACCCATAAAGGATTTTTCTTAAACAATATACGAATACATCAAAAGGTTGTGAATACCCTTATAATGTTATCGAACACTGTTCGAGCATTTAGGAAAATAGGAGAAGATAAGTAGAAGAAGACACCGATAAAATCATTGATTTTAAAGCCTTGTAGATCATAATGCTGGGAAAACAGAGTAGGGTAAGGCATTTTGCGTTCTACACTTAAGTGTACGTCCTTAGTTCTGCTCAAGTAAAAACTGATGAGCATTCGTAGCAAGGCGGGATAAAAAATTTCAGGGTGCAATTGGTTTTTTCGTTCTGTTTGTTAAAGAAGTAATAACAAAAGTGAGGCAGGTAACGTTTCAACGAGTCAATCGATTCCTACAATTGCACTATCATTAATCAGTATTAAGGCTCTGTTGCGAACACCATCAAGTAGGTGTTTGTTCAGGGCGTTCTATGCTCTATAAGAATTCCATATACCCTAATTAATTCATCCAGCTTTCTAAGAGTAACAAAATTACAAACAAAAATTTAATTTTCTCACAAATTCGCGATGAAAAACCACTAAATATTAAAATTTTGAGCTCTCCTTTTACATAGGTACAAATTTCCGGAAGTTAAAACTTCTTGGGGAAGTTTTCATTTTTTTTATTTCTGAACCAATCAGCAAACCAATGAGCCTGACTGCAAAGCCAAATCTAATGGTTTCTTTCAAAAATTTTCGGTGAAAGAGAACATCCCTTATCATATCAGAAATTCTTAAGCCTGAGTATAATAACATAATATTTTGAATAGAAAATTTTAATTTTCAATAGAGTGCTTATCAAAACATCTAAAAAGAAACTTTTCCCCCACCTTTGAACAGATCAACTTTATAATGCTTTATCATTTATTTTCTTTTTTGGTTTCAGAAACTTTTGATACACCAACCACTTAAATTGGATTAGCTGAAGCATTAAAGGGTTATCCTTCTTCCATTAGAAAGAAGAATATTATTTGTAACACACTGCCCACAAAATTGTTCGGGGGTGCGAAAAGTTTTCTCATACACTACAACAACAGCAAACAACAACAAGTAAATAAATCTAATCATGGATGTTGAATCCGAGGGTGTTCCGCCAATTGAGCCAGCCGTTCCTAAAATGGATTTAGCAGCACGTCGCCGCCTTTTCATGTCACAACCATCGACTTTGGCCACTAGGAAACAACAAGCTGTATGTGTGCGTCGGGCTCACAAAATGTACGGGACAGTCAAAAATCCAAACATTGTGCTTGATGGCCTGAATATGACAGTACCTAAAGGATCAATGTAAGTTGTTTATTTCAAATGGGTTGTCCTACCCTTTTAAATTGTTTTCTTTTATTTTTCCCTTTTGAAGTTGAAAGTTTTGTCCTCTGTATCTCATCTCTTATATCATGTCATGTACGGAAGGACATCCATAGAATTTCACAGGAAATATTAAAAACAAGGGTAGATACTGTAACAGTTACATAAATAAATTAATATTATTCTGTTGTGCTGACATTTTTAATGCAAATGCATTAAAAGCTATATAATCATCCACTGAACGTTGCAAATTCTTTATAAAGTCATTTTTGCACATGGTTAAACTTTATTTTCACCAAACGATGCGTTCGCATTTTGAATTGGAGCTTATCCTCTAGCCTTAAGCAAAGTGCCAAGAGCATGCAAAAAGTTGATTGCTTTTATGAAGCAAAGTAGTAACAGATTATTCTTCATCGTCATCATCGTCCTTCTTTCGGTATGCTGTTTGCATTATCCCTTGATTTCAAGTAGTCAATGTTTCTACAATATGCGCTCATCCATTACAATACATTTTTCCTCTTTTGTATTTATCGGAGTGATGGATAAGTTAGCATTGATTCTACATCACTTCCTTTAGCAATTTTCACTTTGAAATGCAAGAACCATTGACTCAAACTATATCGCCAAATTCGTTTTTATATCAAAGCTTTTTCAAAGTTGTCTACGTAACAATTCTTTTATGATATATTTTAGTGATGAAATCTATGAATATGTAGAAAAAAAGCGATTTTAATGCTCTATCGCATTTAGAATTGTAAACCTAAACAATTTAAACAAAGTATATTAGGATTTTGTAGGTTGCAGTTAGAAAGTCAATAATTAAATATTACGAAGATACATACATAAAAGATATTTATTAATAAATTTTTTTTTTTAAATACTTTTGAAGTAAATTATTTTTTTAAAAACAATGGTCAAATATAAGCAGATCAGTGTAGGGAGCTTTTAGGCTTTTAGTTTCTTCCTCAGATTTCAATTTTTGTCTAAGATCTAATTTTAAGATAAGGAAGTCTATTTTCAAAACTTTTTACGCAGTGGTTATTTGATACATTGAATATATCCCACAAACAACATCAGTGCAGAGGTCAATAACTCTTCTTTGGGTGAATTGAGAAACAATACCCTCTCTAGAAAAACCAAGGTAACCCTTCACAGCACCTTAATCATCCCAGTTCTGTTTTGCGACGCTGAAGCGTGGACCTTATCAAAAGCGGATGAGGAAACCTTTGGTTGTTTCAAAACAAAAGTACTCCGAGTAATCTTCGTTTCATATGCCAAGACAATGTGTGGAGAAGAAAATACAACAACGGGCTGTATAGGCTGTACTGCGACATTGGCATAGCTAGAAGAGTATACGCATCGCGTCGCGAGGCTACGATGGCTGGGCCATGTAGAGCGAATGAACATCAACGCTCTGACCCGACGGGTTTTTGAAAGCACATTGCAGGGAAATTGCAGAAAGGGGAAGACCTCCTCGTTGTAGTGTAAAAGTATTTTCCTACATAGCCCAAATTTTCAAAACGAATTTCTCGAAATAGTCGTTCTCAGTTGTCTCTTGTCTTCCACCTCTTAAAATTATATCAAGGTTGTTATTCACGTCCACTGAGTTCCAATAGACATTGACATTTTATGAAAGGAAAATACCAAAACTAAGAGCTCTAAGTGCAACTCTTCCAAATGGACAGCTCCACCTGACAGCCACTGCGAACTAAACTCCTGGTCAATACTAGCAGCGGGAGGTCAAAGAATCTGTGTTCTCAAAAGATAATACTAGTTCTATTATAGGAGCCGCATTACCTAGTCTAAAAGTGTATGAGTTTTCTCTCCACCAGCCACTTAAGGACACATACAAATAATAAAACTTACAAATTATTTTAAATTCACCTATATTTTAAAGACTTTACTCTGTCAACAATGGTATGGTTTCGTAAAAACAATATAAACATGAATCTGCAACTTAAATTGTGATATAAGCAAGTAGTTTTCCCCTTTTTTCGTAGCGGACAGACGAAAGTTTATAATGTTTTCCTTCATTTTAACACTTATTTCCTGCTCGAAAGGATATCCTTGCTTTGTCCACCCATGCTTATAAACAGAAACAGAGAATCTCTGAAGTAGAATCCATAGGAAAGCAGGAAACCAGGTCATTAAATAAATCGACGGATGAGATTAGGTTTATGGCCCAGATTCGGATGGAATGGAAATGTTTTGTTTAAGCTATATGGTGCTTAAGGATTAAGACGATTTGTTTTAGCTTACAAAATTTGAGTAACGTTCATCAAGTTTGAAATTCATAGCACGCACACACAAGATTATTTATTTGAATTAAAGACCCTTTTTTTGTTTCGGATACAGAGCAAAATGCACAGTAAAGCAAATGCAATAATTTTATTTTTTCCATAAATTAAGAGATTAAAAATTAATTTCTAGTGACTGGTGAATGGTTATAATAATGTGTAGGTACATAAATGTGATGTAAGGAAGATGTATGAACTAAGGTTCTCCAAAAAGCGGCTCACCCTCCATCAACGGAAATGTGTTCATTCCATTTTGAAAACTTCATTTTGTAAGTTTTCAATTCATCTTACACTGTACTACCCATGAGGGTATACGAAGCGAGCACCACAATTCAATTAAACTGCCAAATGCTTGCGGTTTCGTTAAGCAGTGAAAGTTTTCCAAAAACTTTTCAGGTAATTACAAAGCCTTTTACAAACAACGGAATGAGCGAACACTGAGATAATTGATATTGAGTTACACGAATAGCATGCAATGGTTTTTCCAGATGTGATGATGTGTTCATTTCATTATACGCAAGCACAACTACTGTTGGCGGTTTTATGAATGATCCTTTTGTTCCTCGGTGCTTTTGAAAAACAGATTTGTTTAATTATCTAGAAACAGAGGGCATACATATGTGTAATTGAAAAACACAAATATACCTTTGATTTTGCTGATTAAATTTGAAACGGTTTTAAAGTACAATTGCATTGTCATATGGAAATGAGTTTTAGCCGGAAACGTGTAATTTGGATAACTGCACTCATAGAGTGATAGATGTAAATTTCTTTTATTTTTTGTATGTCATGGAGCTGTATAAAGGCCATTTTGATGTTTTATCAGACGAAGCGAGCGAAAAATAAAAATAGACATTATAAATTGGACGACACCGATTCATATTGTTTATAAACTTTTTCAAATTTCAATGCAGGGAAAACCAAAGTTGGCTTGAGCGCATCGATTGAGAGTTGAACGGCTAAAATATAGATTCCTATACTTGAATGCACAACTGAAGTTGGATTTAAGGTGAAACTGATGAGCATTCCCAACGAGACAGACTTAGTTTTGAAAGTGGAGAATGCAAGTAGCTATCTCAATAAAGCAAAAACGATAAAGGAGTGTGAGTCAGGTAAAATACTCCGTTTATCAAGAGATTTGATAGATCCTATCAGTTTTAAAGCTCTGTCATGGACTCATGGACACTTGGACTCTTTAAGGTAGGAGCGTGGGTGTTCGAGAAGCCGCTGACCTAACATGAGAATTATGCTTAGTAATTAAACTTTTCGAAAACTCCAGAGAAAATTGGTGTTTGCAAACACACCAATATTGAAATTTTTTTTAGCTTCGTTGAGGCAGGTAATATTCGTGGATAAATGCAATTGTGTCACTTTGGAGTTTAATCATTTATAGAGTGGGTATGAGGCTTGTATTGAACGTTCTTAAGGGCATACCAGTTCAGAATATCGACGACAGTACAGAAGGAAAGTTAATGAAAAAATTTTATTTTAATAACAATTTTACTATCATAATATGTCTAGCAGAAACTGAATGATAAGCTTCAGGGCTGTGAGTGCAATGGAAATATTTTCTAAACTCAATATTTAAACATTCATGTATAATACATTCAAAATTCCAATGTATTCCATTAATTTTTTTCATATCAAAAATAACAGTTATGATCGAAATAATAAAGAGCAGCGTCCTAATCATGTAACTTTTTAGACGACTATAGCCCATAATATAGAATAAAGATAAACTTGAAAAATCATTCAAAATTTATGAGGCGATAGTAAAACAACAATCCATCTATAGTTGATAGTGATGTTGCACAAAATAATCTTTTGTTTGGGTATACGTTTAACGAATGGCAATTGGATGATGATCGTCTTAAAAGTACTGCGACTTTGGCCATGACGATTTGCTATTAGTACCTCTATGCCACTGTGCTCGTAGTTTAACATTTAGTAAATTAACTTGTTTCGTGGGAGCTTCGAGATTTGCCTTTCGCGAGGAATTGGAAAGTCCTCCAATAGTACATTCATTGCCATTAAAAGCACTTTCTCGATTAACCATTCGGAATCGGCAAAAATTGTAGGTCCTCTCCATTCCTCATAGGCAGGGAAAGAACACAAGTCCAAAAATAAATATGCGATTAATGTCGTCTATGTATCCACTTAAAATGTTCCAAATTGAAGAAACGCGATTGGAGAAGTCTTCCGTATTATGTCCAAAATCTAGAGCGACCTAGAAACAGCAAAAATGACAGTCGCAAAAGAGGTTTTTGAGATGTTCAAATCCGTTTTTTCTGCCAATAAGAGACTTAAGAGTGTGAAACGAATAAATTGCGTAAATAGTGGTGACACAAACCATGCGCAAATATTGAAGTTTGTGATGTTGATTGCTTTGATGGGGCTCCACTCTGTTGATGTGGAGATATCTTTCAGCTCTTTTAAGGTCTTGTTAAGCGACAATTGCAGGAGCTTGTTGCCTAAATTGAAAATAAAAAAACTTATGGCAGCAGTAAGCTACTATAATTATCTCTTATATTTCATGGTTCGTTTTAGTCAATGTCTTTTTATGCCTCTTTGAGTGTTTGAGTGTTTTTTAAAATTTTAAATTCCACAAAATCTATTCCCTGCTCATAAGTTAAGGGTATGAAAAATGTACTAGATCCTGGGGCTCCCCTTTCTGTTGCGCCACCCTGTTTTAATTAAGCTATCCCTTACACATGTCTTAACTTCTTCTAAAACTCTAACTTGATTTGTACCCAGGAGCTATTTTTAAGAGACTGTGAATGAATTTATATTACAAATTCTTTCTTCCTTGCTACAAATATAAATTTTATATTGTTTTCTCAAAGCCAACAACTTCTTCAGGTAAGGAAAAACAGTTACATTATTTCATGGGCATTGTTTATTTGTTGTTTGCGTAGTGTATTGGCCACACAAGTTACCCGTGATATAAACACGGATTGAAACTTACAAACTAATGTTTGATTTTAGGAATCCACTCACTTCAATTTTCCATATAACGACAAAAGTTTGAATTTGAAAATGATCACATCTGTGTTTGCAACGGTGTCAGGACTTCTAAACACACATGACACCTTAAAATTTTGCTAGGACAGAGTCTGAAAACAATACTGGTCAATACACAATACCATGCTCATTCCATATTTGCTTCCTTTGATACAAATCAATGCACAAATAAATATTGTGACCCATAGTTTATGTACTACTGTAACAATTGTGTCGGTGTGGACATATGTGCATTTGTGCATCACTCGCCAAAGGATTCGCAAACCGTGTCTGGTACGGAGGTTACTTTAGTTGGTTATTTAATTCAATTTAAAACAAACTAGTGAGAAGTTTCTACCACATACTATGTGAAATTAAACTACCTAAATTTGATTTCGGAACTGAAAAAAAATAAAAATATAAAAAAAATATATAAGGTAAGAAATAAACCGCATCTAAAAAGCACCGATACAAATGCAATCTTAATATAGAAGTAATATTTTGTTTCGAAATGAACATGTTCCTTTGCAAAACCGCAATAAAAGCTTTATGTGAGCATAGCCGTGGGCTGGAATTTGATCCGTCGCGTCGACAATGAAATGACTCGTTTGTTACAAACAGAGGCTTTTTGCATTATTGACTTGAAATATTGATTCAAAAGAGATGAGTTGACTATGCAAAAATACTTACTGGGATAATGATAAACAATATTTTTCGGAGCAATTGTTATTGCGGAACATGCATCTCATGCATACTTTTAGATCTGATTACAAAAGAATACTTAAGCAGAAAACCAAATATAGTACAAAGCCTTCACAGTTCTAATTCAATGAACATTTATGTAGTTAGGGTAAGAATTATATACTACGTGTTCGTGAGATTTTATTTACCAAAAAAAAACTATAGAGGTCTTAACAAGTGAGTTGAAACATAATTCATCGACTGTTTTGCATAAGTATTAAGTAATTAGCTGTATTTATTGATGTGTGGTTAATTTTAAAATAACTAATACCAGATGATTACTTTACTAATTATGACTACAATAAGGCGCTGAACGATCAAAGTGCATGGAAAACGTACTCACACTGAGTTTTCCAGGCAAACAGTTTTCTTTTGTTTATGATAGTTTATTATCTGCAACAATTTCCATTCTATTCAATGTCCAGTTTGCTTGCGTGCAAGCCATAACCATAAATTGTGTTATTTCTCACTCATGGGCAACACTAAATAGTGTGCTAATGTTCACTTTTAATGAATCTTGGAAAGCCGATATACCACAAGCAGAGTTGTGGTGGTTAAGTGAAACCGATACTATACGTATCGATGTATGCGTTGCCACATGTCTGTTTAGTAGAAATGTAGACTTCAAAAAGAATTCAATGGGCTCTGCAATATTTTGTTACACAAAAGAAGTTTGTATCTAAACATAAATTACAGATAGCAATTTCCATAAAATACAAACGATTCAGTATCACATTCGCTAACTTTAGCTGCATCGCATCTACATACAACTTCAGCAGGTCGCAGCTACCTTGGTATCCGACCCGGTTTTTCTGTTTTTGTATTTCCGCTCTTCTTTCGCTTTCTTCGAGCATAATCGCCAAGTGGGTCAATGTCAATCGTTAACCAACTTGCTATATCTCGTCTCTTAAGATAAGCTTGTTAGTGGTTCGGAATGTTAATATAGTGATGCATACATAAGACAAACTGGCTGTCTCGCGTGACCATGAAAAGTAATTATGTGTTATGAGTATGAGACACCAATTACTGTTGGAGTAAATCCCCAACAACAAAATGTGTTTGAAAGATGTAAGAAGATTTTCTTACATTAAACAGATGATTAACTTTTGCCAAAAATTTACTACAGTACACAAAGTGTATATTTGGGACTTGGTATTCATCGATCTAGTTAGTACCTCCAGGTCATATAGGCTTTGGCTTTTAGGGGTTGGAACTTAGACTGAATTTATAGGAGAAGCAATAAAGATATTATGGTGAATTTTCTTGTCGGTTTTAACCTTACGCAACGCGATGCGTTCCGAAGTGTTGTGAGGAAGACATTCTTTTTTTTTGTTTTTTTATTTAATGATACTTTAGTTACGCACACATCTTGAAGACAATTGACGTCCTCGCCCCGACACGCACGCAAACATAGCGTGAATTTTTATAATGCGTGAAAATTTATAATGGAGAAAAAGAAAAGTCCAAACGCTATAAAAATAGAAGATACATATGTGGAAGGAAAAAGGATAAGACGGTTGAACATCATCCGGGGACATTTTTCTTTTTGATGAAACTAATTTAAATGAATTTTAGTCGAACTAGCGTGCACTGAAATGAAGTGAACAATCGCTTAAGATTTTGCGCGCTAGCGCAGACTATCCCGAACCACTGTGAACTAGCGTAGGCCGTACCACGAAATAAACTTAAAACTATCTAACATGATTAGATGAAGCGTAGGGATTATGGGTTTTTTTTTGTAAAAACGGTTCGATGCGAAATTATCGTACTTCATATCTTATGAGCGGGTAGGGGTCAACTCGCGGTTTTTTTCTCGCAAACGTTTACTTCGCAAAGTACAATACGCAATTTCTTATTTCGCATATTAACAATTCGCATATTGTTTTTTCGCAATTCTTGTTTGGCAAATTAATGTTTGGCTTGGCGTTCATCTCGCTGTAAGATTATTTCGCATTTATTGCTTCGCTGTTACTTAAATCGCTTCACCTTATCTCGCATTGATTCATTTCGCTTTTTGATATTTCGCTTTATGTTATTTGGCAAAATATTATTATTATTATATTTTTTGAATTTGTTTGGTTTTCACTTTATCTCATTCATGTTCACAAATTTCGCGCGAAATAATATTTTGCCAAATAACAATAAAAATTTCATCGTCTAAATATAGAATTTTATCTGGTATTATGAAGTCAACATGTGTTGGCTCAGTCATTAACTCTGTCAGCTTCTTTCTCTCACGCTTTATTACTTGTTGTAGAGCTAATTTTGAAGGGAGATTAACACTAACTTCATGGCTACACGATGCAATTGAGTCTCGGATTATTTTGCAACTCTTGTCCACACCTCTCTTAGCGCACTTTTTAATAGTTGATAGTAAATCTGCTACGGGCTTTCGGACAGCACATGGTTCATGATTATGTTCACCAATTAAAGAGTGTATAAATGTAATTCTACTTTTTTTGTTGTGAGTAACTGCACCTTACATTTATATTCTTTATGTTTTCGAAGTTCACAAGTCCAGTAGTAATATCCACTTTTATCAATTCTACCAAAATCAAAAGAAAAACCATCTACTTTTATCCATTTTTGATTTCAAATATAGACAAATTTACCAAAAGACTTGAGCATTCGCATTGAACTACTCCAAAGGGCTATCACAAGATCACTACATGAAAAATCAATAAAACTTAAAAAAGAATGCGTGCAAAGAATTGAATAAACAAGTGGTATAGTAGCGTGTGGCGAATTAACTGTTTGCGAGATAAGGGAATCTGAAAACTGAAAGTATCATCAGCAAGTTGCATTATAAGCCAGTTGATTGAAATGCGAAAGAAGAAAATGCATAATGACTTGTGCGAGTTAATGTTTCAACGAGATGAGTGCAAGGCGAGATGACAATTTGGGAGCTGACTGTTGCGAAATGAATAAAAAAATTTTAAGACATTCGCGAGATCATCGTTAGCCAAATGAAATCCGCGAGTTGTTCGGCACCCCTTATGAGCAAAGATCAAAATTCAGTTGGGATCACAAAAAATTTCTTTGCTGACCATTGGTCAAGAGAGTAGTAATGCAACATATGAATTTTTTATAGTCGAGTAAGAGGAGCAGTACTACGCCTTCGCACCACTACACAAAGAGGACTTTAGCTTTCAAACAAAGCAGATCTGGAACAGGCATTCAGAACTCCTAGAATGTAGGGAAAATTTTGTCCTGTGTTTTATACATACGTGTCCCATTTCTCGTCTTTGAGTAGGAATGTGCCATAGCGTTATTAATTTCATAGCATTAAATTCATTAATATTTGTATTCTGGTCCAAGTTAAGCTGTTTTTTTAATAACAAGCCACTGTGTTTCTTTTCGTTCAGAGGAAACTACGCATAGACAGGCTTAAAGTAGAAATTGCTTTTGTCTGAATATCTCACACTACTCTATACTTTTTTAAACAGACTTACTTCAAAACTTCTCTTCCGGTTTCGTTATAAATTGCAAAACTACATTTGTATAAAGTTTTTCCTACGCTTTACTGGAACAACAAACTTCAACCATTGTTAAAACAAGCAATGTAAATGTAATCGCATACGACTTTATCCCTTGTATCGAAATGATCGAACAAGATAAATAAGCAATTATTAAATAAGCTGAATGAGTCACATACAATATGACGGTTTACTCGGTTACTTTAGTGGTTTTGTTGTTGCCAACCCTTGTCATATATGGGATGAATGGTTATGAAACATATTTTTAATTGAATAATCGGACAAGCTGTGTTAAATTTGCAAACCCATATAAACTGCGCTCTAATTTTATTACAGTCACTCAGAATTTCTCCTTTTATTTTTCCCTGTTTTTCGAATACATCTAACGGATGAATGCTCTGCTGGAGGGTAGAAAGTGGTCAGTGGAAATTTTAACAATACAAAGCGAACAAAGAAAGCTCAAAATGATTTCATTTATCCCTTTGGTGCCATTTCACACTGACAAGCAGTAGGGGATGAGTTTTTTTTTTTTATTTAAACGACAGGATGATAATAAAAACTGTGTAGTGTTTTTTTTTTGTTTTTTAATTTGAATGGGGATTTGTGCTCCCAAATTAACTTTGTTTTACCGAAAATGTTTTAACGAGGGCGTAAAAGAATTACCATTATTTGTCTCTTCATTGTATTTTTTTCTCTCTCTCTTTTAAGTTTGCGTTTGACTTCATTTCTCAGTGCCATTATTTTGGGCTAAGAGTGAATAAAAAGAAGCAATGAAACTAAGAACTTTTAGTCTTACTTACGATTGTATGCAGTTAATTAACAAGATAGTGAAACTGAATACTCAAAGTCCTGGTTTGAGTCTTCTGTTAAAAATTTAAAAGAGCTGACAGGTAGATCCGTTTGCTGAATATTGACATCGAAGGAAAGCCTTCCTTCTTAGGCTTTTACCGCAGTCGGCAGAGATAAAATCAAAGGAAAAAACTGCAACTGAATACCTTCCGCACCACTTTTGTTCTTGGATACGGTTGGTGGATTCTTTGGAGTGAAATGAGAAATGACGCCGTTTTAACAGCAATTTTGGAAAACGCATTTAAGATTAATTTTACGATGGTCAACCCTGTGCCTTCGAGAAAATTACTAAAATGATTTTCAATAAAGAAAACATTGTGATTTCTAATAATCCACAGATTATTTTTACAGAGATAACAACTGGTACCCTGCTAGTTTCGCTAGGTATTGGAAGAAATAAATAATGTAAAACAGCTATTATAACTTCCAATTTAAATCCACCCGATAAACTCACACACAAAAAAGCAGATTTTGATAAATTATTTGTTTGGAAGGGCACAACCGTTCACTTACAAAATGGGCACGACTGGGTCGCACCTACTTGCGATTGTGTGCTAATTACAATATCAAAATCTTAAGACTGAGTACAAGGTTTTAGTGCTCGCTTTCCATACAATGTTTGGTGGTACAGGGTGGCAAGCCATACATTAATTATGAAGATTGAATAAAATCACTTAAGACATTGAAAAAAATTTTGTTTTAATTTTTTTTTTTTTCAATGAGTTTTTATCAAATCTACAAGTTTTGGGATCAAATCTACAAGTTTTGGGATCTAGCCGAACATATAACAAAAACTAAAAAAAATAATTTAAATAATTTCAAAAAATCAAAATTTTTTGAAAAAATTTATGTTAATTTCAAAAATTAAAATTTTTCAAATGTTGATATGCAATCTTTCTTAAACGACTAAGGACTTCTAAAATACAAAATTTCGTCAACATCGTGTGAGCCATTAACGGGAAAGTGGGTTTAAGAATACATCATAAGAACGACAGTCTAAAGCTTATTTTTCAGACAAAATCTTATTGAGATCGTTGGAGCCGTTTTCGAGAAAAACAAGCATTATCATATTCGTTGCATGGCAGGTACCGTTATTTCAAGACCTAGAGACTCAATTCCAAAAACCCCTCTGTAGGCTGCCCCAGTGACTGTAACTGCAAATTTTGAAGAAAATCGGAATAGCCGTTCAGGCTATAGACCCATATACAAAGAGACAGATCTCTATAATCGAAATGGCATGCTCAATTGATATTTTTTTGCACAATTGCAAACTTGCCTCATAGTACCTATAATCGCAGGTAAAATCATCAAAATTTAATTTAAATTGGAAGTGTGTACAGGGGAAAAATAAGCTTGAAAGAAACTTTTCAATGACAACGATTACGTATGTAGGAGCAGGTATTACCTATCATAAAATTGATGAACGAAAGAAAAAGCCATAGAGCTCTCTTTCGGAAAGCTTTAAGTATTTTCTCCTAGAATCGACCCTTTTTGTGATATTTAACAGAACTATGGTTATTCAAAACGACAGGCTTAGCTCTCCATTAAATCAGAAGGGATTTACTAACCAATTCCAAGAATAAAATTGATGCAATACTATGTTGCCAAAAAAAGGACCCGGTCGACTCTTCTTTTGATTTATTTTTTCATCTTGTCTTTGGGAATAGATAAAACTCCTTAGGCATATGCTTGTGCACCTGTGTATAGGAGAACGACAGGGTGAACTGTCAAACGCAAAGTATCACTGAAGCTCAAGTTGCTCATCTTTAAGGAATTTAATATCCGGGAAAAAATGGAAAAATATAAGCATGTGCAAAGAATCTTTCATCCGCTTCCGATGAATTTGAACATCTTGACAAACAATACACAATGTTATTCTTCCGTCCCTACTACAGCATAACTAAAATTGAATATCCTAGGAACTATAGGCCTAACCGAATATTTTGTAGGCAGGGCCTACTATACTCGTATACTATTGACATATTGCTCTGGGGCAAAGGCCAAACATTCATACAGACTTTAGTCATTTTTCTACTCTTAAAACATTAATATTGGTCACATCTGAGTGGAATCAACTCTAATATTGGGTTTTCGGATATCAATCGCTTAATCTTGTGAAAAAACGAAATAATTTGTTGACGTCAACGGCATCCGGTTAAACTTTTCACTTGAGTAGTTCAAAATAAACAACCAATTAACAACAGATTAATTTTTTTTCCAAGTTCAAACCTAAAAAAAATAAATAGAAAATAAGTCATCACGAACTATTGAACCATATTCGATTTCATGGAACGAACCCAATTTCTATTATTTCCATGTTAATAACACTCGCCGAAAATAATTTGATAGTCTTTTAGCAAACCAACAATCAAAAACCCATAATGTGTACAGAGAATTATTTACAATTGACATCTTTGAAATAACTATTGACATTCGCACTCATACACAAAATTGTTTTTGGTCCTTTCTGAATGTTAACGAAAGATGTACATACTAACATACATACATATAAAAAAATAGTGGAATACTGTGATTAAAAGCAATTTGCGGAAGTAGAGCGGCACTGTTTGAAAAATGATTGCTAAAATTTATGTTTTTGTTTGCTGTTTTTGGGACTAGGTATAGTGACTTACGGCAGTAGTTTGTAGATTTTTCCTTCAGTCCGATAAGGAACTTTTTTTCTTATGAACTGTAGCTGCGTTAATCGAATTGAAAAATAAAATTTGGAGTTTGTTACATCAAAATACTTTTACAAAAATATAGAAAAACAACGAAACTATGTACTGCCTTCGGAGATGTCAAAGAAAAAATTTCACAACTGCTGACATGATTCCGGCCAAAAAAGTAGCTGAAACAAAAAAAAAGAGGTTATTAAAGATGAATGCAATGGCCTACGATCTTTCAAAAATATCAGAAAATTAGCAAAATGGCGTAGTTCTGAAAAAATGTCGTTTTTGGGACCGTTTTTATGACAATTTTCAACCAATCAAAAATATCGTAAGTCGTTGTATAGTAAATATTTTCAAGAAGAACCAGTTTGGATTTGAAGTCGATCGGTCAATTTCTCTGACGACGTCAGCAATTTTGAAAAATTTCGTTTCGAGGAAAACGCGTTTAAAATTAAACTATCGCGGCCTATACCTGTGAACGGACCACTGCCATTCAAAACTATTCAAGATACGACCTTGCCGCTTTCACAGAATATTTTAGAAAGTACAAACTATCGAAAAAACTTAAATTATTTTGAAAGTGACACTGGAACAGCCCCTCATTGCCCTTCAACAATTTTAAAGCCTTTGTTCTTTCACGCTGGAAATGTCATAATGATGTGAAATGACATACATTTTATATCACTTGAGAGGGCTTTCGTGGTGTAATAGGTACGGTATTTGTTTGAGACTAGAAGGAGTGTTTGAAACCTAGAAGGAGTTGGTTGTGGTGTATATTCAGACAAAATGAAATTAAATATCTCGCATCGTCTTCCAAATCATTGCAGTTTGTAGCGTGTTCCAAGCAGAGGTGATGGCAATTAACGAAGTTCTGTCTTGGCTCAGAGAAAACATAATATCCAAAATGGATATATGGATCTTCTCAGTCAGTCAAGCGGACATCGAATCCCTGGTGTGAAATTCTTTCAACTCTATTCTAGCCCCTAACTGCCGATCATCTCTATGAGAGATGTCAGAGCAGTTTAACATTCACCTGTGCTGGGGCCGGGGAATAGAAACATTCCAGAAAACTGCAAAGCTGCAAAGCAGACGAACTCGGCAGAAACGGAACACTTCTACCCTTCTCACCGATAACGAAGAGTATCGGCATACCAATCGCTACATACAAACTTGTGCTCAAGCCAGACGTGTAACGCATTGAAACAGATGGCCCATGCTAGATCTTAAGCGGTCGAACAGCTTGATCTCTCTCAAAAGAAAAGACATTAGTGCGACGATAGGTGCTGTCATCACAGGACACTGTCTTATTGAAAGACATGCCGCAAGGCTAGGAGTCGTCTCAAACGATTTTTGCAGAAGTTGTATGGATGAGGAGGAGGAGGAAACTATTTCCAACCTTCTCTGTTCATGCTCAATTTTAGCTCTCAAACGTTGGATACACCTAGGTTCGTGTTTCTTTAATGACCTTAGTGATCTTACTCATATCGATATCGACGCCCTGTGTCTCCTCCGCTTCATTGTAAGCTCGAAATGGTTCCATTAGGATAAGGATATATTAGATCCATTGTAGTATCATAATGAACCCAAAGAGGATAAGTGTGTTAACCGAGCTAAAAGCCATTTTAACCTAACCAAAGGGTTTAACCTTCGAGCCGTGATGCTTTTTTTTAATATCAAAATTTAGAATTGCATTGTAATATGGTACGAGTACCTTGTTTTAAAATTTGATTATCCATTTTGACCCAAGGAAAGTACAAGAAATAGACCATTGCCTAGGATTCTCACCAATTTGAGTCTACAAACCCAAAAACCCGAACATTGAGGTCTACTTGGCGTGTATTGTCCTTTCGACCTTCTTTTTATTTTTGTTTTAAATTCAATTAATTTTGAGATTATACATTCAAAAATCATTCCAAAGGTGAAAAATCACTTTAAAAGTTAATTTTTAAATTAATACTCTAAAAGATTTGTCGATTCGTTAAAAAAAAAAGGAAATACCATTATAAACTTCCTTCTACTCAGGATTCAGGAACAAAGAAATTATGTTTTTGTTACCTTGAACAATTTAAAAGTTTTTTTTTTTGCTCTGATCGGATTAAAAAGAAATTGAAAACACACCCGAAATCAAGTTTATATTTTCACCAGAAATAAACGAAAACATAAACCATCCTCCTCAACAAAGTGTCACGCATGAAAGAGCATTGCGTTGTGAAAATGAAGAAAAAAAAAAAAAAACAGCAATTGAATTGTTTTATAATTTGAATTAAATTTAAAAAAGTACTTTCTTATGCGGATGCAAATTAAAATACATAACATTATCTATACCCTCTGGAGTTCAACGAATTGTTCAAACTTGTATACTATGCAGAGAATGGTTTCATTAATAAATAAAAGGCTGATGCAAATTCGAATTATTTATCATAATATTTTGAAAAAGAAACAAAAAAGTGCATCCTGATGGATGTTCTTGGCACGCACACGGTCCATTTTAGCTGTGCATTTCTCTGCATAATTATTTCTGGGTGTTTGAATGCTTTGGCTTTGTGTCGCAAATCTGGTTCATTCCCATGGGGACTTTTTTTTCTCAGTATTCGATTTAAACTTTAATCAAACAACTAACATGGGGTGCGAACGTTGGCGTTGTGCTTACGTCTTTTGACAATAACCAATATATTTGGACTCGTATTTTTCTGTTGAAGTAAATTAATTGTTCTGTAGATGATGGGTTAAGGAGTTGGTCCAGTTTAAATAAAACTATAAATACACAGAAAGAAATTAAATGCTTAAAATCAATGACCCGATTTTAAACTTAGTTTGTGAAGTTTTCATGAGTTTCTATGAATATTCATGCTGAAAGAAGAACACATTTTACTATGCTAACACATGCCGACTTGCTCACCTCGTAAGTTTTTGTATTTTTAGCATATTTTCACTAAACTTCAAATCAATTTTTCAACTAAATACACAAAGCAATCATCAAAAACCATGTAATTTAATTTATTTAATTTAAAAGAGGTTTAAACTTGAACCTAAACACAGTGCAAATCCGTATTATTTTCCCTAAAAACTGATTACAAATAAAATATGCAGCAAACGAAAAATAAAAGCTAAATTAATATTCATCATCTTAGAAGCTCTGACTGAAAATACACCGTATAAAACAAAATGTTTTGTAGTTTTTATGTTTCGCGATGAGAGTACACCAAAGAAAACGGAACAAAACAAATGTTTTTGTTTTGAAGTGTTCAAGGGGCATACACCGAATGCAACAAAAATACTTGGGGCCAGCTTTACGATACTTGCGTGCCTTCTGATGCCGTATTGCACACCAAACATAAAAACCAAAGCAAAACAAAAAACATGTTTCGTTGCTGATAGCTGACCTGTTTTTTCTTGCGTTTTGTTTGATCCAATGTGTTCAGCCATATCTAGTGCTTTTTCTAGCGCCACAAAAATCCTTAAGTTGTTGCGAGCATTTGTTTTTTGCTTCGGTAACGTT
This sequence comes from Melanostoma scalare, assembly GCA_949752695.1. Lineage (NCBI taxonomy): Eukaryota > Metazoa > Arthropoda > Insecta > Diptera > Syrphidae > Melanostoma > Melanostoma scalare. The sequence goes on along the minus strand of OX456986.1, from coordinate 185,328,089 downwards.
CTTCATCTTTCAGTTCACTTCAAACATCCAAAAAAAAAGTCATAGCATTTTTTTTTTTAACAGAAAACGTGAAACTGCTAATTGCATTGAACAGGTAAGTACTTTACATGCTTAAGCGTTTTCGCTGCTGAGTCGATTTTTTTAATTAGTAATTTTTCAATCAACCATTAATTGCAACATTAATTTAAACGTTAATTGATTTTTATTTAAGGGTTAAACTGCATGCAACCTTTACATTTGCATTACGTGTGTGCACAAAAAATTAAATCGATTCGAATGAAAATGAAATAAAATGGCACAGTTTGTGGTCAACTCTTCATCATCATGGAGTGCATCTGGACAGTTGCAGAGAGTTGTTGCTCCTTGCCTCGTTTGATATGTCAACAATTACAGGTTCCTACAGTTCGATATATTTTACTCGCATCAGAGGACTCAATTAATATATTTAAATGTCAGGTATTCAGCTGTTGCTGTTTCGGTATTTCCCTTCAGAAGCTTAAAAAGAGACGAGCAAGGATTTTATTTCCCTTTGTAGCATTATGTATTGAATGTTCTCTTTACTGACGACGCGACGTTTACTTGATATCTGAGTAAGATTGAAATTATATCAACCCCTAAGACATTAGCAAATTACCAAGTTGGGTATGGTTCTGCAAATCACATAGTTACCCTCATCTGGACAACGCCAAAAATTTAGAGAAAAAAATTTCCCAAATAAATAAAATGAAAAAAAAGAAAGAGATCTAGAGAAATAGAGATGCTTATAGTTCTGGAAAGTGCGATCCAAACAATGCAAGATACAACGATTGTGTTCACAATAAAAAGGAACGGAGATTATTCCGCCTAGAAACAGTTTAAAGAAAGAAAAATAAACGCTACGAATCTTTCAATAGGGTAGGATCGCCTAAATGCGAAAACTCCCAGTAGTCAAACACTTTATAATAAACACCGTTGAAACTGTGTTATATCTAATTTTTTGAATTTCTTTTAATGTGAAATTCTATGTGTATTATACCTCTTAACCCTCAGAAACTACCAACTAGCTGAATATAGACGTTGAAGAAAAAATATTTTTTGTGTTGAGCTCCCAAGGAGTGCGCTGATTGTGGGTCTCGCTATAGAAAAAACTGATGCGAATGTCTTGAGAAACTGTACTTTAAACAGGTTATAAAATTAAATGTATGTTTTAAGGTTTTTTCTTTATATAATGCTTGTTATAGTTCAAAAAAACTTCTTCAAAAGTTAATTATTTCTTGGTATTTTATGGGAAGCTAAATCTTTGCGAGTTACCTGTTCAAACACTAGTGTTCGAATAAAGGCAACTTCATCAAAATAGTTTCTTTGGCTCAGGCTTTGAATATCTAAGAAACAAAACAATTTTTATGTTTTTCTATCAACAAACATAACAAAATCTTTGAGGCCAGTAAGATCAAGAAAACTGTATATACCTTTGGTGTCCTTTGTTCGAAAAGCGGTCTCACAACTTCTTGCCTCACATTTGAAAAGTTTTTTAAACACAATAACTAAAAAAAAAAACAGTAAACATACGGTGAAGCCTCATTAACTTATGCCCAAAAAGCTGTGAGTGAGAATAATTGAAGCTTTCCATTCAAACACTTCACGATTGGGTTAGTAGAAAAATTACAGACGGTCTTAAAATAATGGGTCCACAGATAGTGCTTACAGAATGTGGCGAGCGCAAAATCGTAGATTGGCTTACGAGTATTATAATATTGCTAAGTCAGTGCTACATCAATATAGTGAAGCTAGTTGACTCACTATGAAAACCTACAAAGCCATACCTAAAAAAAACTAAAACAGACAATCTCGAAAACGATCTTGTGAATTATAACCTCAACACTGACTCCAAAGAAGAGGGCTTAAAAGATATAGGTTTGACACTTGCAACCTTGTACAATAATATTTGATGAAGCTCAAATTAAGGGCTTAGTGTGCAACACTTTCGCTTGAGTTTCAAAGCTTATCTTGAGGACTCAATTATATTTTTACTATAATTTATTTGCTCACTTATAGCTACAGCGACTTATTTGATTTTGCTTAAATTTTTCAATAAAATTGAGCAACAGAAACACAATGTTTCGATTGTTTAAACAGAAAAAAATCCAAATATTTCAGTTTTATGCAGTACCTAATTTATTGTTAGCCTTAACACAAAACATAGTGAAAAATGTATGTTCGGTTTCAGGTAACAAGTGTTCGATTACTGGGATATTGTATTGTCTTTCATTTTATATTTTTTTTTAACAAACCAGTTGAAGCTAGAAACGAAACCTCAAATTTATTAAATAAAATTTGAGTCTAAAGTCTTAATCAATGAACATCAAATATTAAAGTTAATGAGTTTTCTTACAGTGAGCGATTACCTTAATGTAAATCACTTAAGTGTTCGACTACTGGGGACATGATATAAAATCCAATTTTATGGCACATTCTTAAAATAGACCCCATAATTGGTCTATTACAAAACCAATAATTAAAATTCTGCTTAGTTGCTGATTGCAACGTGGGTTTTTGAAAATATTATGTAGTTACACTTACAGTTAGATTTCTTTGCATTCCTAGAACTACCACTACTTACGAATTACATACATTAATGTAGCATGTGAAAATCATTAACTGTTACTGCTACCATACCTACTATAAATCTCACATCCGCTTCCGTTTACTCTAGTGAAATTAAAATTCAAGTAACCTTCAAAGCGATTCTAAAATGCCAAAAAAAGAACAGGAAGTCTTTTAATAGATTCTTGTATTCAAATTAATTAACCAACCGTATTTTCAGCTGAAGCTTTCTCTTTGTCATTAGTCACAAATAAATATGTATCTACACACACCTTCAATCCAATTTGCTTCAGTGAATATTTTACAGAACAATTAAAATTTCCTATCAACAAAAGTATCAGATGTCGACAATCATATCATTAGATTTTAATTACAAAAGCTTTCATAAACCGAATACTCGGTTCCGGTTCACCACCACAGCTCATAATATTTTTGACTTTGACGCGCTCCGTGTGAAATAAATCTAAAAATTATGCCATTTTTTTTTTATTTGTTTGCTAAATGAGATAAGGCCATTGTGCTTGAATTGACAAACGACCGACATATTTCATTTGAACTAATAGGATATATTCACTCAAAATAGCAGGAAGATAAAATTTGCATTTGTGTGTTACAATTTATCTTATTTTACTCTAAAACCACGCAAACATTCACACCCACCAATTAAAATTCATTCTCTAATAACTCGAAATAATTATGTTTGCATATAAAAACGCATGCAAGCCACTTAATTTAATTGCATTTAATTTCATAATGACTTATTATTATAATGTTGAGTGCGTTATACACTTTTTGTCGCGCTCTTGGCGTTTCAACAAAACTGCAAACATACATCAAGTGTCACTCAGAAACATATTCTGCGCTGTACTTCAGCTTCAGAACAGAAGTGCGTTCAAAATAATACCAAGAGACTCACTCACATACAAAAAAAGGATGACGGTGAAATTAAAACAAAAAATAAAAAAAAAGAAAGAGCACATCACTTCCGACTTTGCAGAATCCTAAAAGTTTAAATTTGCCACTCTTTTACATCCAACCTCCACCTCTGACGTGTGCTGTACGTGTTTGAACTACTTTACGAGTTTTACGTACAACCTGCAGTGCCTAGACCTACATACCAACCTTTTCATATCAATTGTTGACTTAACAATTTTGCGTTCTTACTTCGAAAATTAAGTTGTTTGCAGGCTTTTCTTGACTCTCTCTGTCATATTTTGATGTTTTGCTTTTATTGTTCATTCTGGAGATGATGCTGCATGTCTGAAGCATCTGAGCACATGATTGTACCACTTGTACTCCAAAGAGCAGCCAGCTCCTTATCTGCCATAGAATGTTGACTATTAGATGTGCTGAAAGATATTCTTGTTTGTACATATTTCGTTTTGTTTTGTTCCGAAACTGCAATTATAACTAAAAATCGTTTCGGTTTACCCACAAACCGTTTCATCAATGTCTGAATGTGTGATGAGGACAGTCAAAATGTTACTTTGATGCAATTTAACATTTCGGTTTGTAGGTATACACATTAAAGTTAAGCAAGGCTTAACATAAGGATACAAATAATATATGTATAATGCATATGCCTTTTCAAAAAAAAATGGTGGATGGAATTAATGTAAACATTTTTAGAAAACTTCAACGTCCGCACTTCAAATGTAATTTTTCTTATACAACACTAGCTGACCCGCCCTACCGGCGTAGATCAGGCCTTATGCGGTGATGGTGATCGAAATGAGTAAATTAAGTGAAGTAAACTAAAGAATTTTTGGAATTGGTTCAGTACTTTCCAAGATCCAGGTTATGTGCCCGTTTCCATTTCCGTTCTCGTGATAATATGGAAAAGAAATTTAGCCTATGTCATTTCTAAGGTTCTAGACCATTTTTGTTCCAAATTTTACTAAAAACACTAAGTTCTCGTTTACGTTCCCGCTTCTCTTCCAGTGGGAATATGAGTAAATAACATTCTTACGGCGAAAGAGTTTGGAAATCGGTCAAGCATTTTCGAAGTTCCCGTGTATGTCCCCGTTCCCGTGCCCGCAGAAATATGGTGGTGAATTATACTCATAAGCATTTATCTTAAATCACTTTAAAAAACGACATCAAAAGCCGTTGCGTAGTTTTAAAGATCTAAGCATACAGACAGAGAGCGGAAAGCGACTTCTCTCTGTTTTTCCCCTACATTACGATTCACCCGTGGTAACCGTGGTGCGATGGTTAGCATGTCCACCTGCTAACCCAGAGGTTCAAGGTTCGAAAAAAAAATGTTTTTTCCGGGTATCGCCTTTCGCGAAGAATTGGCAAGTCCTCCGTTAGTAAATTCATGCCATGAAAAGCGCTTTCTCAATTAGCCGTTCGGATCCGGCATAAAATTGTAGGTCCCTTCCATTCCCTCACAAGGCATGGTTGTGAGAAATGCGCTAGGCCCAGGGGCTCCTCGCTCTGTAATGCCACCCTATTTTTTTTTTTTTTTTTTTATTATGATTCACAAAAATTCGAAAGTAGCGTGCATCGGTTTCTCCTTTTAAATCCTCTATTCTATTTTCTTAAATGATCGCACTTTGTTCTTCTTGGCCTCAGATGGTCAGAATGAGATGAAATGTCTGAAATCCAGTGCTGCATATCTTACTGAAGTAGCATCTCAACAAAATTCTATGCATAGAGTGGTTTTCTGTAAACCATCAAGACAAATTTGAGCCAAATTATTCAAAAGGTCTGCTAATCTTCTACTCTTAATTAGCTGTGTAGGCAAGGATCATCTATTTCCTCGCAATTTTCACACAAGATGCAATGCCCCATTGATGAGAAACCAACAATTTTTACACTTCCTCTATGTATGTACCTTGTACCTGTACCTACCGCCATAAATCAAAAACATTTGCTCTTTCTTTTCTAAAGACCTTTCTAAGGACCCTACTTAACCCAACATTATAGCCCAACACTTGTCCATACATATATGCATACATAAGCACATACACACATATATGAATGTGGGTGCCTAAGCCTTAAAAAAATCACTTGTAATACCGCGGTGGCTAAAGTTCTGAATCATGTGTGATCCTTCATCTGGATGTTTTGTGCTTGGGAAATTTTAAATCAACATGCATATGGTATACTAACAAAAAAAAAACAAAAAGAACAACGTCAAAATGGCTTGCATGTTTGCAAAAAGTAAACAAAAGTTACTCATAATTATTAAACCAGCTTCAACAACTACACCTACAATTCTTCTATTTTAGCAGTTGAAGTGCACACTTACATCTGCCACCTACCATAAAGGTGGTAACTGGTAAGCAACATTAAGAGACTAACTTTTGAGAGCAGTTAACTGCCTTTCGCCCGCACCTTGTTTGTATGTTTTTGTTTTGACAACAATTCGTTGGTGTTTTTTTTTGTTCTCTCTCTCTCTCTTTTGCTTTGTTTAAGTTTTGCAAATAAAGCGAAACAAAACAAAAATGTCTTCTTTTTAAGTTACCTACCAGTCAACCGGAACAAAGTCGCAGAGATTTTAAGATATTTTCGCAAGCAAATTTTATTAGTCAAGGTATGAAAATAATTACACTGTAGCAAGTGGGAAGTAACTAGGAATGTAAATTCTTAGTGACTTTGGTTGTATAGGACGCAAAAGCATTCGATGGAATCAAATATGAATTTCACCACCATTCTATATTCTTGCTTACGTAATTTAAATAATAAAGAAACTACCAAAAAATGTAGGCTATGAAAGCCGATGGCTTCAATGTTTATTTTTATTTATATATTAAATTTTTTCAGTAAAGAATTTACAAGCAAAGGAAGGTAGAAAATTATTGAGGCTTTTTCAAAGCAGTCCTTAGGGATCCATTTCCCTATCTAAAAAATTAACCTCAATTTATGTTTTATTTAACTGTTGCGTTCTTGAAGTTGGCTTCTATCTCACAACGTTGGATGCAGTATTAAGACAATGTTAATAAAAAATTAATGCGAATACAATGATTCAATAAAGAAATTGAAAACTCAGAAAAATAGATTTGGGATCAATACTCTTTTTTGGCATTGCTTTTTCTTTGTCAATCAAAATCTGAAAATTTTTGCATACAGCTGTTCAAAATGTATCCTTTTTTTATTTGAGCTAAGTAAACTCAATTGAATTGAACAACAAAATTACAATAACTCTTAATGACAGAGTTACTTCCATAGAATTTGCTAATTCTGCTTTCTAAATCAGGAAAAATTCATCTTGGATCACATATTACGACTCGAACTTCGATCTATCGCATAACAGTCAAATGCTCTAACCATCAGAGCACAAATACCACAAAGTTGTTCAACCTATAGCTGCTTAATGCTGGCACGCTTTCGAATTTCAATGTTTAATCTCAAGAAATTTGAAAACCTTTTCAAACAATTTTAATTGCGACAAGAACACAACCACACAGTAAACTGTTCCATTGCTGTTTCAACCTTCAATTCCGCATAGCTATTAGCTACCTGTGGAGAAAATGGAAAAACTAAAAAGAATAAACTGTTAAATGTCTACGTCAATGAGAAATCCACCTTTTGAAGAGTGCCGCAGTTTTTGCTTTTGCAATGGACGTAGACCGGAAACTGTGCCAAGGGTAGTAAAAAGCCAAGTTATTAGGTTATACATCATGCTATGGTCAGAAGCAGGTTTTTCGTTGCGATTTTTAGCTTGTTACAAGAAAAAGGGGTGCCCGTAATTATTGTGCTCTTCGGAACAATGGCAGTTTTCTATTTATGTGAAGCTGTGGCATACCTTAACCAAAACAAAAAAAAAAAATTATTGTTCTTTACGTGTTTGTGTGAACATACATTTTAGTGTTAATTATATTCTACAGAGAGAAGTGATGAACAAAAATTCGAAGTGCAACGGAGGGTTATGGAACAGATGCCGCAAGTGTTTTCATGGTGGTTAATGTAGCGGATTCCTTTGTTGGTTTTGAAAAAGGATATCCGGACGGACTTAACTCGGTACTACCAGTTAAAATGAATTTCAACACAACACTGGTGCAACCAGCTGAGGCAACAAAGCGCAATGCAATGCACCTGTGTAAGATTTAAGTAAATTTTGGTTATTTATTTTGGTCTTTTTCCGGCCCATGAGTTTGTCTGGGAGGTTGACAACATAGCTTGTGTAAATATTTTAGTCAAATAGAAATAGCATTGAAATGGTGTGATTCCATGCATTACTTTTAATTGTGTATACCTTTTTAGTGTTCATTGGTTTGAATTGATTTTTCGCTTGTAGGCTTGTACTATAGGAGAGATCTAGTGCATTTCCGGGATCTACAATTTTATGCCGATTACGAACGGCGTTGAAAAATCCACCAACAGAATGAAATATATTACCAAAAATGTTTGATATCACCTAATATCTTCAAGCAGGGCTAGGTATAAGATCTAACAAGAGTGTTAGCATAAAAAGAGCTTTGAAGCAATGATTGCATTCTGTTTTCGCTACAGGATAGTTATGGTACAAAACAAGTGGTCCAAGTCAAATAGCAGGACTCGAACAAATAAAATAGAGACAAATAGGTTGGCCGTACAGAGCGAGGAGCCCCAGGGCTTAGCGCATTTCTCACAACCATGTGAGGGAATGGAGGAGACCTACAATTTTCGACCGGTTACAAACTGATAATAGAGAAAGTGTTCTTCATGGCAACTAACGCAGGACATACCAATTCTTCGCAAAAAACATTTTTGCCTCAGTTGGGATTCTAACCACGAACCTCTGGGTTAGCAGCAGACATACTAACCATCAAGCCACGGGTACCACCACTCGAAGCAAACTCAACTGATGAAAAACGATATTTTCTTCTCTTTGCTCTTCTTGATACGACACGGATCCCAAACTGGGTATTTTAGGATCTGGTTTTTTGAGAATTTTTCTGTATGTAGTGAAGGGAACCACAAAGCAAATGCAGTTCACATAGTAATTTTTTTGATTGATAGGTTTGCTAACACGTTGCTTTATTAGAATTGTGATTGAAATTTTGTACTGAATTGGGTTTAAAAATTTTAAACGCATTTCAACCGAATAAAAAATAAAAAAGATTACAAGAAAGAGTCTTTAAAATTTTTTTCCCGAATACCTTCAAAATAAAAGATAATATGGGCAACACTGTTATAGACTTGGAAAAATTTTTAAAGACTCTTTTTTGTAATCTTTTTTACTTATTATTCGGTTGAAATGCGTGTGCAAATCAATAACCTGCTAAGAACTTGTATATTTGCACTTGCAATTCCATTTCTTAGAGTCTATGTTAGCTGATATTTCTAAGAGCACAAAAAACTAATTGCTCATCTATTAATAATAAATAACTCAAATCCATAGCAAATGCATTCATACGAATGTACCTGAACTTTGCATGTTGGTCCAAGGCTTTATGTGCAACGTGTTTTTCTCGCTATTTTAATATAATTTTTAATTTTTTTTCGCTTATTACGATGTCTATTAACACTACGCCAACAACTAATGCACTCAGCACTTAGAGCTCACTCAGGGGATTCTGGTGTTTTGTTATTAACTATTTCACTTCACAGTAACTATTTGCTTGCGTTGGCTGCTAGGTAATTTTTTTTGTCTTATGCGCTAACACTTGACATTGAACCGCAAATGAATCGAATACAGATCCGAGTTCGAAGTTCGGCAACTGATTGCTAATTGTAATTGCATAGGAATTAAAGCCTAATTTAGGCAATAAAGTGCCCTTTCCGCTCTTTATTTCTAGCACTTAATCACACTTTACTTGATTATAATTGATCACCAAAGCATTGTACAGCACACACTTTTAAAAACACACACACGCTCAAAAGGTCTGCCAACCTTTGGAGTATGTTATATCTTGAACTTAAATAAAATATTTAAGAAAAAGTAAAATAAAAACAGCACCACAACGCTCACCTTTGTCATCTCGCTTCACGCTCCAAATAATTCCAATCCCCATGACTTCTGCAAATGAACAGTCGTTTGACCATTATCATAACAAGAACTCATAGAATTCTCAACTTCTAGATATATTGAAATGCTCCCTAGTTGCTGACGTTGAAAAGGATAACGCATTAAATTCAAAGAGTGCCCATAGTATTGTGCCAATACAAGTTTTACCACAGGAAATTGTCTGCTCCATTGAAACTTGTGCGGTGAAAGCGGTTCGTGTGAACACCACACAGCTAAAGAGTTTATTTCGTAATAGAATGCGTCTATGCCGTGGTTTAAACTTATTTCCTTGAAAGTTTCTAATAGAACGAATGAAAAATGAAAAAAAAAGTGTATATATGTATTGAAGTAGGGAAAAACTCAAAAGTGCTAGAAAAGTTGAGTCGTGTTTTTCTCCTTTTAACAATTTGTGTTCTCTTGTTTCGGTTGAATCAAGTAAAAATCCATAGTTAAAAGTCCTTGAGGCATACGCGGGATATTAAGTCATCAGTTTTTATCTCTAGACGCTGGCACTGCCTGGGCTAAAGTCCCTCGTCGGTCTTTCTGCCATGATGCTGTGTTAGCGACTCCCACTGTTATGGTGTTTGTAATTGTTTTGTCTCGCTGCCTTATGATGTTCGTTCTTTGAACACTATAGGGTGGTGATTAGCTACTTTGCCAGAAGCCTAACAAGCTCTTGATAAGTCTAGCATTGTAAAAACAATTCTCGCAACCGAAACTTAGGAATTACTTTCGTAATTAGATTTTGAAAACGGTTTTCTTTGAAGTTTGACCGGAAAAATATTTTATTTGAAAAGTTTAGTTCGTTGGAATTTTATTTTGAATAGGACAAGTAATTATTATTGCCTTCCAAACGATGTTAATTAAATAATAAATTGGAACCAATTATGGTGTTTCTTTATTACTTCTTCAAAGTTGAGTTGTCTTTTAGTTAAGGAAATAACATTTTTTATCAAAGATTTTTGGATTTTGTCCCAATTGTAGTCTTAAACCGATCAGGACATATTATCCAGTGGATTTCAGGAGAAGAACGCAATCAACAGCTAAGTACTTTTAGATACTTTTATTTCCTTTACTTTTTGATGTCTTTTGACTCATGTTTTATAACTTAAAAGTATTGTAACGGAAATGATTTCATTTAGAGATTGCTAATCTAGAAGCATGTCTGCCTTCTACGCGGAAGTTCGGGGTTCGATCCCCAGATACATTCAATTATTTTTTTAACGGTTCCCACCTTTCGAGAGGATATGTAAGCTCTCAGAGAGTAAATGCACTGCCATGATTTGTGTTTACTCACTTATAAGATATGAAAGAGATTGATGGGCACAACAAGCTCAAGGACGGTAATGGAGAATGGACTAGCGTATTTCTCTCAACTATTTATACTTTGTGGGAAATTGAGTATCGAAATTATTTAAGTAATTTGCGGGAAGTTCATGGTTGGCTTAAAGTTTTGGCCACAATTTGGATTATTTTCCATGCTATTGACGCTGGTTCCACATTGTTAGTTATATTCCTGCACTATTGTGAAATTTAGGAAAATTTATTGGTAACCACCAAAAATCTTTGAAAAAGTAAACCTCGCCTCGTATCACCTTTCGCAAGGAATTGGCAAGTCCTCTGAAAGTAATTTCAATGTTTTGAAAAGCGTCTTCTTTAATGCCGTTCGGAATCGGTAAGAAAATGTAGGTGACTTCCATTCTCACAAGGCATGGTTTTGAGAAATACGCTGGGCACAGAACTTCCCGCTCTATTGCGCCACCCTATTCATTTTATTTGGCTTTACATAGAGAGAGAATAGTCTAACCGCGTCAAATCACCATTCTTTTTTGTAATAATTTTTCACCATTTTGCTTATGCATGAAGAGATTTAGCAAATAACCTGATGGCATAATGATTTGAGTTATATCGAATTGTATATTGTACTAAACTTAACCCAGCCGACTTAAAACAAAATCATATGAAATCTTGTAGGTCTATAGAAATTGACTCAGCTTGAAGCGCGTGTAAACCAGGCTGATTTTATAAGACTTAATATTTTTTAGAAAAAAACATCAAAAATAAGCGACAAGCTTATTTTACATTTCCTTAAAACAGTAAATATTATGCATGAAAATTAATCACAATAATCCTCAAAATCACACAAGCAAAACCAAAAACGAGTTTTCCAGTTTGATTTATGTGAATGCAACGCAACGTGACAAGGAATCTTAAAATCCAAAGTACGAACAATCATAATTACTTGTCTTCCATGACGATCCTTACATTGTTTCGTATTAATGAAATCCAGTCACGTATTAAGCTCCGAAGCTTTATGAACAATATACGTACACACACACAAACACAAAATACTGTGATATTAAAAAGTTGAGCGAGGTCAGTTACTATAAGAATCTACCCCCTAAAATCAACAAGATACAAAAACCGGACTGTTCATGGAACATGACCAATATTCGGTATGAGAAGAGGAAAATTGACTCGTCGCTATGCTCTTGTGGAGAAACATTGAATTCAGTTATATTGCTGAAATAGCAAAAACCGATGCTTTTGTATTATGTATTGTATAGTCATTTAAGTAGTAGAAATGATGGAAATTACATTTGAATAAAAACCAAGCAAAGGTGAACAGAGAAATATTTATGCACTTTTGTTTGATTAAAATTAAGTATGATATCGGCCGCTCTGTATAAATGAAATGAAAAATTAAAAAGTATAAATAAAGTTTTAATGCGAATAAAGCTTCAAGGTGACCCACGCTGTCAGTAAAATAGTTATTCTGCTTAGTGCAACCCTGAATGACGCAGAATTGACTTAGCTTCGTTCGAAAAAAAAGAGTTGAGTTAGTTTATGAGTTTATCTTTGTGTAAAACCAAAATGTTTAGTAATTGAAGAGTATAGGCTAAGGCTTACTTTATATTTCTAATGCTTACTTCCGAAGACCATCAACAAATGCTTTATAAGCTTATTCTCCAGCAAAGTCTCGGTACTTCAATTTTTAAACTATTGAAGTGGTAAACTCCTTAAATTTTACCTTGAACCGGGGAAAAATATACCAAATATCTCGCTAAAGGTCATAATTTTTCTATTAACTATTGACGTAAGCAGACGAAACAAATAAAACATACCTAAATATATTTGAAAAGTACTGGTTACAAAAAAAAAAATTATTGATTACAACAAATATCTTTCCCCGTACTTATTGCGTGTCTGGCATGTCTGTCTGTTGACCGGGAGGTTCAGGGTTCGAATACCAAGCAAAACAAAAAATGTGCTTCATGGATAACGCCTTTGATTGAGGAATTGGCGCATGATAAATTCATTGCCACGAAAATCGCTTTCTTGATACGCCGTTCGAAATTGGCAGAAAATTGTAGGTTCCCTCCATTCCCTCACAAAGGCAATGGAAATGCGCTAGGTGCAGAGGCTCCACCCTATTTATTTTTAATTATATTTCTTCAAATTCACGTTTCGGAAGCAATGCTTCTATCTTGAGTGTTCAGTAAGGTTAATATAAGATTCATAGTACAAACATCGACACATATTGATTCACAATTTCGTAATTGGAAAACTTAAATTGGTTGCTCCTCCATACACACCACTCCAATAAAAAAAATTACCTACAGCTTTGTTCTTTTCACACACTGAATCCGTTGTAACTTTTTGTTGTTTGTTCGGGCATTTTGTCTTGTGTTATTTTTTTAAATTTTTGAAGCGAAAAAAATAGAAAAAAAATCTTTTAAATTGCAATTTAATCCCTCCCTTTTGTTATGGCTTAACCCCAACCCCAAGTAAACTAAACTTCATTATCTGCATTGTAGACAATAGAGAAAGGAATCTCCAACAAGCGGTTGACTCTAGGGCATTATTGCAAGTGCATCTTATCATGCAACTGTTTACTGACTTGTAATCACAAAATTATAACATTCTTGCTCTAAAGTTCTGTTTTTTCTTCAACGTGCTCACACATGGTGCTTCAGATATAGATACGCAGTTTTAGATAAAAAATTCAAAACAACCCCGAAACCATTGAATATATAATGCTCTTGTTTTTTTTTTTTTTGCTTAGGTTAAAAACAATAAAGCGTTAGTTTCTGTTGTTTCTATATTAGATATGCACTGTATTTTGATGGTTTACTAAGGAGTTTTTTATTACAGCCTCATTACACTGAATTTCGTTCATAACAGCTTTTCGCTGTGATCATAAGTAAATGAATTTAAGGAAAAAACAAGCTAAGGAAAGGTATTGCGTTTCTATGAGTTCGTAGGAATCCATTAACAATTGAAAGCATCGGTACTTAGCGACAAAATGTGAAAGCTATTTTTACTTGTAAATGACATGTCCACGAAAAGTCGTAATTTATCTACTTGGGAATTAAGCCTTGACCTCACATATAATAACCCATAGATCCGTGGGATGATGGTTAGCATGTCCGCCTGTTTACCCAGATGTTATTGGTTCGAATCCCAACAAAGGCAAACAATTGTTTCCACTGGTATTGGTATTGCATTTCGCGAGGAATTGGCAAGGCCTCCTTTGGTAAATTTATTGCCATGAAAAGCGCTTTCTCGATTAGCCGTTTGGAACCGGCAGAATAACAATTGTAGAGGACCTATACCATTCCCTCACAAGGCATGGTTGTGAGAAATGCGCTAGGCCCTGGATCTCCCCGCTGTGTTGCGCCACCCTATTTATTTATTTTTATTTTAGATCTTACAGTTGCAACACAAATTTAATTTCGAACAACTGCAAAGATAACAAAATTTAAAGAAAACGTTGAACTTACAATTTTTCCATTTATTTCTAGATATGGACTTCTCGGTGCATCAGGATGTGGCAAAACTACCCTGCTCGCGTGCATTGTCGGCAGGAGAAGACTGAATTCAGGAGAAATATGGGTATTGGGTGGAAGGCCGGGGTCCCGTGGATCGGGAGTACCAGGTCCAAGAATCGGATACATGCCTCAGGTTTGTTAGATTTTCAAAGCTCAAGTATAAGCTTTCGTCAAAATTTGTTAGTTTTTATCAAAGTAACGGTTTAATATGCGGTATTTTCGTTTGCAGGAAGTTGCCTTGTACGGAGAGTTCAACATGCGAGAAACTATGCGTTACTTTGGACTTATTGCTGGAATGGCCAGTGGCGATATTGAAGACCGAACAGAGTTTCTCTTAAAACTTTTGAATCTACCAAATGCTTCGAGATTCGTTAAGAATTTAAGTGGTGGGCAACAAAGACGTGTGAGCTTAGCAGCTGCACTCCTCCAAGAACCAGAACTACTGATCCTGGATGAGCCAACAGTCGGTGTGGATCCGGTTTTGCGGCAAAGGTTTTAATTTTTATAATACTGCTAGACTAATGTCAATTTTATAGCCTTTTCCTTAATTTTTTCCTTCAACAGTATCTGGGATCATTTAGTGGATATAACACAAAACGGTAACACTACCGTCATTATTACAACACATTACATCGACGAGTGTGCCCAAGCCCAAGTGGTATGTACACCTGCATAAATATTTATACTTTTCGCACTTTTCTTTCAACTCGAGTATCTATATCTAAGAAATCACACGTGACCATAGTCGAGGAGACGGAAACAATGTTTTTCTTACGGGTTCGTGCGGTGTTTCACCTTTTCTTTATGCGAATGGCATTGTCCTTTTGCTGTGTCCTTGAGGGAGAACAAAATGTACGATTTACGAGTGCTGTGCTCCGGAAAAGCAACCAGATTTATTTACGCTTCCATCACGAGTAAAGAAAAGACAGTAAAAAGTAAATATCCATAGGAGTTAGTTACTTACAACAAATAAACCTGCAAAATCATCAGGTTGAGTTATGGTCGAATCAATGACCGTTCGTTTGAGAAAGTTATTACCAATAAAATTCACGTTGACAATAGACGGGATTGCAGAATATGTAAAAAAAAATAAGTTTGAAACTTTAGTAAGCTACGTGGGTTACAAACATAAAATAATCGAACGACCTTTTCCATCAATACCTCATTTTGTGTCAACCAATTCCACGTATTCAATAATTCTAGAGATCAACGGTGGAATCAGCAAAGGTGGAAGACGATAGTGGATAGGCTAAATTACGACTTTTGTTCAATGAAGTGGCAGTGATCTGAGCCTATACTTGTGGTTTTTTTTATTATTTAAAGTATTAATATACGAAAACATAAAAGATTAAGGCCCTCTGAAATACCTCAAGACTAGTCGTATGAGATGGCAAAGGGTTTAAGGATCCTTGAGATGTTTAGAAGATATCTTTTTACTAACGTATACGTTTACAGTTTTTTTTTTTTGGGACAGAAGATGTGACTTTGCAAGAGCTGCACACATAAAGATTCACGAATTTAGCATAAGAGCAGTGGTGTCTTAAATTCTTTAAGCTTATAGAGTTAATTCAAAATATTATTTTGGCCAGTACATTTTTCTTTTATCAGAAAAGCTTATTTCAAGATGACTGCCCTTTGGTACACCTGAGTGGATCTTGAGAGAATCTGAAAGAATGGTACGATCTGATCCAATCGACGAAGGTCAATGGGAATCCATATGTTTTCAGTTTAAGCAATATAATATCATGAGACAGTTTATCGAAAGCTTTAGAAAAGTCTGTATATATTCATACAGTCTTAATTTTGTCTGCTTTTAAGTTGGAACACTTGTGAAGAGAATATACAAGGTTCGATACTGCTGATCTTTTCTGTACAAAACCATGTTGTTGTTTGCAAACAAGTTGTTCGAATTATTTGGGGATACACGAAAGCTTAGAGATGGGTCTGTAGCTTAGGATATCCGATTTGATACCTTAAACAGGTGTTATGATAGATCTTTTCCACAATAATGGAAATATACCAGAATTTAACGACAGTGAAAAAAGTAAGAGGTAAAGCAATTTGGGTTCTAGATACGTTTTGTTTACATTATTGGAGGAATGTCATCAGAGCCAGCAGAGTAATTATCGATCAAAGAAGAAAGATAGTGAAAGACTCTTTCAAGTTCAATTGTCATACCATTAGAACTAATTTGGGGTCAAGAAAAATTCGAAGTAGCTACTGTCTATTTCAAAAATAGAATCAGAGAAGTAATTACAAAAATGGTGAATTCATTGTTTTAAATCAAATCAATGTTTCGAACTAAAGAAAAAGAAATGAATCTAAACTCCAGTCAACTATCAGTTTATCATAAAAAAAACTTACCATTCGTTTTATGGAGCTTGACAAAAAAGATTCTCAGAGATTCTCTTAAAGCTGACTGAGAAAATTATGAGCATTTTCAGTAAATTTATCACAGAATGCCTTTTCTGATGCCAATTTTCATCACTCATGTATTTTGAACACTTTATCAATTCCCTAAGATAATCAAAATAATATTCTGTCCTTCTACACAAAATCAGATTAAGACCAATTCCCTAATTTTATATCCAAAAAATTAATTATATTCTTGGAAGAGCCAGACTTTAACTACCCCATAATATTTTCCTTATAAATAACCGCTTTTAAGCTTCCACTTACACGTTGATATAAGAAGAAATTTACCTTATCTCTGTAATCACTAGCTACAGCATTCTAATCTACATACTACATTACTGGAAATAATGATGTACATTACTCAAATCTGCTTTGGTGGAAAAACGCACCGTTTTAATTGGAGGCATGTTTGAAGGAAAACCTTTTAGAGCCTTAACTGGGATTTACGTTGATTTCGGTCAAGGATGCTTTACCCTTTCACAATTTTTGTCTTTGGCATCATCTTAATAAATAATGTAGTTTAGTCTCCAACGAATTTATATCTACTTTAATAACTGGCCCGTTTTTATGACCGTCAAATGTAAAAAGATAAGAAAACCTTTTTTCCTTTTCTATTTTCAAGACATCCCAAGATGCACAGAATTACCTGCAAAGTAGTAGTAACTTCAAGATAAATTTTATCCAGCTCCATTAAACAACAATTTTCCCCACAACGCCTTCCATTTATACCCCCACTTAATTTAAAATTTTCTTTTAGAAATGAATATCAAAGAGAACTTTCGTCCGCTTGGTTGCTGCTGTCTTGGGAGAGTACTCATGATACGATACACGATATAATGGTGTGCAAATAAATTTCATCCTTGCACTATAACTCTGTGTTTTCCTTAATTCTTTCTTCTTTTTTTTTCTTACTTTCAAGACGTTCGCTTCAATAGCCAGTAGACTCCTTTTGGGGTACCGCTCAACTCTCAGGCTGAAGTTACTTTAGCTTTTGAGTTGCTGCTGCCATCGTACGAAGAGATACTCGTATAAATTCACAAGCAAGCAATTTTTATCCTCGTTGTGGGTGTTCGCGAGACCCGACAGTAAAAAGAAAAAATTTTTTTTGCTGAGAGAAGATAACCGCCATGGGGGATTGTATCATACTACATATACTACACTCATACACTTAATGCGGCTCTGTGCCGCCGACGGACATAATTTCTTTCTTGTGGCGAGAGCACAAGGAGTGCTTATACTTTTTTCATGTTTTAATATTCGTGACTTTGTTATACCTATGCCCTCATTTTGTCTGCTGCTAGGAAATAAGGGACGTTTTCTGCTCTAATAAATTGAATCAGAGAGCGTAAACTCGAATCTTTTTGTTGGCGGGGTCATTTTTCCGTATTCTTTAAATACCTAATGCTTAGTGTACAAGCCTTGGTTTAGTTTTCCATTCACATTGAGTTAAAGTGTGTACGAAATTGGTCTTTATAAGGTTTGAGTATAAGTATATTATTGAGGTGCTATTAGACTGAAGATGAATGAACAAGGATATTGGTAATTTTGGATAGTTCTTTTAATTGTAACTGGAGTTGTTTAAGGGCTAGGAATGCCCATCAGTTTTACCTTGAGCCCAACTTCGGATATGTACAGTCAAGTATAGGAATTAATTATTTAGTCGCATCAACCCGAATGTGGAATGCTTTGCCAGGCTCTGTTTTTCCCCAGCATTACGCCTCACAAAAGTTTGAAAACAGTGTGCATCGAGCATCGGTGTCTCCTATTAAACCCTCTTCTTCTTTCCTGCGTTTCGCACTGTGTTTTAAAACATTATAAGGGTATTCATAACCCCTTGATGTGCGCTTTAATTATATAAAAAAGGGGCTTGAGAACCTTAAAGCAAATCATTTCAGATATGTGTTTCCAAAACATAATCATCGACTTGAAGTACGCAATCCACACATTTATGAATAGAACCCAACTTCGTTCATATTCCCACTATAGGCTCGTTTGCAGCTGTCGATTACTTGGATCCAATTGGACGCCATGGAATTGACTGATTAGAATCATTTGCTATGGACGCCTGAACGGCTGCGTTTTCTATTGACACGGCAACATCACACAACGAAAGTGTACACTCAAATTTTTACACTTAATTTGTTATTGCTTGTCTACAAGGGTGAGAATTACGACCTAAAGTTGAAGTCGACGAAGTTGCGACTCCGCAGTTCTGTAGAAAGTTTTTCAGATTTGCAAACATTGCTCGTTCGTGCAATTTACCATAATAAGAGTATTGAATTCACTGAATAAATTGACAATGATTAGTGAAAGGGTGCGTTCCCAAATTAAATTCAAAGTTGTTAATTCCATATTGGAAAACCCTTAAATAATACAAGACAGAAACATTGTTGGAATGAATTTGTTATTGTAATAACTTCGTAGATAAGTTCAAGGCATACATTTTTAATAAAGAATTTTCGGCCTATGTCCACTGCAGCGAGTCATAGTCCATTCGAGCAGTCGAAGATTTTAGAACTTTTACAAGCGAATGACAAAAAGTAGTCGGGAGTCCCATGAATGAGAGGCCAGTCAAGAGGACCACTACTCGAAATAAAACTGTCATCAAACTAGTTTTGCAATGAACTCTTGGCTAAGCACACTGTATATCAAGTTGTGCTGTGTTCTTCGAACCAAACAACGTCGATATTAAGTTTTCAAAATGGCTCAGCATCAGCAGAGCTTGCCTTTCGTCTTAAGAGTAGCTCCTTTCTCACTTCAAGAAGTGAGGACCGGTGATGCCACCAGTGTCTAAACGCCTAATTGGTTGCTGATGGCTTTGAACCAAGAAGAGTAAAATTAGTGTGAAAAGTACGATAACTACAAGAATTTCTGGCAAACTAAGCCAAATTTCCACAATTTGGAAGTATTGTTGCCAAAACTTATTGAACTGAAATGTCAACACAGTTCGGCGTTCTCAACATCCTGTATGTATGATATGTCAAACACTTGTTTAGTACCGAAGGGGCCTGTACGAGTCGGACTACCGTCACCAACATGATAAAGCTTTGTTTTTAGATTTTTAAAATATTGTTCCTGTAAGATGCACTGAAACTATGAGGTTTTGAAAAACTACTACCTTGAAAGAGCACCAAGTAAATTATTTTTAACGAAACTTTTGAGTATTAGGTGTGGAACCAATTCGTGTTGCCATCAATTTTTACTTGCGTTATAGGTACAATAAGGCAAGTTTTGCAATCGATCCTGCAATTCCACCTGTCTGTCCCTATATTGATCTACGGCCTGAACCGCTTGACCGATTTTCTCCAAAATCTGCAGTTAGTATCTGCGGGGCAGCTTACAGAGTGTTTTTTTTGGAATTGAGTGTCTAGGTCTTGAAATAACGGCACCTGCCATACAACCGATATGATAATACATACCTATATTATTTTCGAAAACGACTCTAACGATTTCGATAAAATTTTCTGCCAGGATTCGCAGGCTCATGCGACCCAGTCACTCCATTTTTGCGTATAGTAATTGTGCAAGAAACTGCATTGTTATTTCAGTAGGTCCTTGTTCAAAGTGTTATAGTTGCGGGTTGTATAGATCTTCTATACTTGGTTAACAGTTTTCTACGACTGCTAAACTCCGTATAATTTAGTAGTCATAGTCATTCTTTTAACTGTTTAATGACTCAAATCATAACATCTTCAGTGAATGTATTTAAACAATGGCCATCATTATTCCACACAAGCTTAAGAACGCAACAACTCAGCTGAAACAATCGTAAAAATACTGAGAAGCAGCGCGAGTATTGACAATATCAGGTTTTATAGTTTCTCATAAGCTCAACACCTAGAACCCACCACTATACCGTTAAGGTCGCTTTGAGATGCACTCAAGTCAAACCTTGGTTTTACAACTTATTAATGAGTTTTCAGTTTTTTCCTTCCAAAGTTTATGTTCCTGTGTTAATTTATAATCTTCTTCATTCAGAATTCAGACGCAAAAATCCTCAGAACTGGCGCATCATTAAATTTTTGCGAACAATAAATTTTCGCTTAAAAAATATGCCCTGCCAAGTTAATTGTCACCCTGAATCAACCTCTTTTTTAAGCCAAAACATTTATTATCCTTCAAACATAAGCAACATAAAAAAAAATCGCAAGCCCGTTGTGGAACATAATTCATTTTTACATAAAAACAATAAATTACGGTCATCAAACCTCTGTCAAAAAAAATACAATTTCAATGATGTGGATGTTTATTCTGATGCTTTTGAGAGGAAACCAG
Organism: Melanostoma scalare; assembly: GCA_949752695.1. Taxonomy (NCBI): domain Eukaryota; kingdom Metazoa; phylum Arthropoda; class Insecta; order Diptera; family Syrphidae; genus Melanostoma; species Melanostoma scalare. The sequence goes on along the minus strand of OX456986.1, from coordinate 185,307,047 downwards.
CAAAATGTAACATTTACATAAACAAGAAAAAAGTCTCTGACATTTAACTCTTATGCCTGCCTGTACACAAGAAAAATGAAAAAGGAGATCATAATTCAACATAAGACTTCTGGTGCGTATACACCAAAGAGAAGCATTCCCAACAGGCAAAGTGTAGCAACGGTTATGGAAATAAATTCTTAAACATCTTAAGGAATTTACTGTAAAGAAACCAGAGGGACCTTTTTATCTTTTTTTTTTAAAAAGAGGACATTATCTGCTTTAAGGTTTCAAGAATATTTAAGTTATGCGAGAATCAAAGAACTTTGCTTCGTTAATTAGTATGAAAACTGTGTTTTCGTTCTGTGATGTACGTAGCTTGGAATTTTAAACCTCCTCTTGGAAGATTTTTCTTTTCTCTTTTGTTCTTGGGACAGCAAAAAAAAAAACAGGCCGGACAAGTCACCCCTTAAAAGACATTTATTCTCAATTTTTAATACTCCCTACTTAAGACTCTTTAATATGGTTGAAGTATTACCTCTTTACTGTCCTCGAAGTTATTTTATTAATCATTCTTAAAATAAAAACTGAAAAATGTTTCATTACATAGGTATAGACTAACAGATAAATACCAACTCAACGAATTACGTCCAAGTCGAAAAAGCAAAAATAAAAAAAATTTGACAAACAATAATGAGTAGACATTATGATCTTATGAGCTAAAAACAGAAGAAAACCACTTCAAACCTAACATCCAATTTGTTTTTTGACGAGCGTTGCCCACCCTATAGCCGGATTTATGTTGCCTTACTCTAGTGCTGCACACACCCAGCAGATGACCAATATACCTATTTGTAGTAAGGAATTGTTCTCCTTTTCCCCGACAAAAAAGTCCTCTCATAAATACTACCAAGTAGGTACACAAATTCACTCCCCTAAATAGGGCCATCAAAAATTTTCTCATTTCGTTTGGCTATCAGCCCAATCACTCATTCTTATCTCTTTTGGGCGATGTCTGACACTTGTTCTTCTGTTCGCACTTAATTAAGTCAATTATAAGTCAAAAAGTTGTTGAATCAATTAACTAAATTGCCACGTGTTCGTGGTTCGTTGAGTTGCCGACATAAGTGAGACTTCCTTCCGAGTTGACTCCTTGATGAGAAACTTTTTTCTTCTCTTTCCAACTTCCTTCATTCGATTTCTGTTTACGCAAGTAACTTTTCTACATCTCTACATTCCATTATTTTATTTTTTTTTATTTTTTTCTGTCTTCTTTTTTAGATTGGTTTACTTCGTGGTGGAAAAATGCTGGCCGAAGAATCACCGGTTTACCTCAGACAACAGTACAACGCTGATTCTTTGGAAGCGGTGTTTCTTAAGTTGTCCGTACTGCAGAACGCGGGCAAACGAAGGAGGTCGTCGATAGCACAGGAGATTATCGAACAAGTCGATGTGCCAGCGATAGCTAATCCAGCACTAGATTTGTCAGATGAGGCAAATCCAGAGATTTCAGGGGAGTTTGGCGATAACATTTCAATGTCGTCGCACGGCAGGGATCCGATTTCAGCATCAGCAGCTCTGGCTCCGCCGTTACCGCCCGAGGATGAAACACCCTCCTCGTGGACACACAATCTTCATGTGATGAGTATGAATCATTTACATGCCTTGATTTGGAAAAACTTCTTGTGGATGATGAGGAATGTTGGGTTGGTTGATAATGAATATGGTGGAAGCAATTGTTTTGTAATCTCCGAATAACTTTCTTTTAGAGTGATGCTTTTTATTGTTGGCTTACCGGTTGTGCAAATTGTTTTGTATTGTTATGCTATCGGCCATGATCCAACAGGACTGAAGATTGCTATTTCGAACCATGAAATGGATGAAGATATGGTCAAATACCAATATTGTCCCGTATTACCAGGTTGTAATCAAACAATGCTGAGCTGTAGGTATTTGGATATGCTGCGGGAAAACAAAAGTATGGTCGTGGTAAGTTTTTGTTTCAGCTTATTCGAAATAGACTTTGGATTTTGTGACTTGGGTCAGATGAAAAGGAGGAGTCAAAGATCACAATAGTAATATGCAATAGCTCTCAACGTAGTTAGTCAAGAAGTGGATGATTATTCCATCTCCAGTTTTAACTTTATATGTACATAGTTTTTTAGTATTTAGTATTTATTTCGTTTCGTAATGCTAACTTCAAAAGCTATACGGCCATGGTTAATTTAACCCTTGATCAGTAAAGCGAAAAATCTAAACTATGGGACATATAAACCCCATTCGGATCAAAAGGGTTAAGCTCATCTAAATAAAAGCCCTTTGAAATATTAATTCACCTTATACATTAAGATATTGGAGATTAGATAGCATGTTAGCTTATCTAAATATACACTTTAAGATATCAGAGATTAGATGAAAGCATCTTACGTGGTAGTCTCGAGATTCGAACCCTAAATACATCAAATTGCTTCTCCATGAGTATCGCCTTACGCATGGAATTCGCACTGAGTACTGAGACTAATTATACTGTCATGAAAAGCGCTTTCTCACTTAGCTCTCTTTGAACTCAGCATAAAATTGGAGGCCCTTGAAATGTGTTAGTCTCCGAGTCTCCCGAGCTTTATTGCCCCACACTATTTACAACCAGTACCATGAGTACGACACCAACGGCAGCTATGGAGACTTTCCTGTCGCTAGCTCCCCTAGACATTTTCGTAAAGGAGATAGCGGACAAAAGCACACTGCGACTCAAACAATGCATATCAGGCATCCACATAACCATTATCAGTTATACTGATAAAGACTTTTAAACAGACTTCACGCCCCGCATACTGATTTCAATCCAGTCAGTGGCCCTAACTGTCCAACAAGAGAATGCTTGAAGGGAAACAGGGTTATAAAAGCAAATCACGTCTCTGTCTTCACAGGCAGTTCGATCTGACTTATGTAGAGGATGCCAAGAGAAAGACAGAGAAAGGATTATTACACTCCCTCTGTGAGTGCAATAGCTTCAGCTCCCACTCAACAGCATCCTTAAGTTCATTTAGTGTTCAAATTAGTTCAGTGGGGGCTCCCAATACCAATAACCCCACATCCAACCTAACGTAACCTAACCTAAGTTCACAGAAATCCCAATTGGACAATGGATTTTCCAGCTTGAGCTCTAATTGTTCTAGAGCTTTCTTTCAGTCGTCTGAATGGCTGATTTTGACCTCCAGTGGTCTTCTTTTATCGTTTTTGAATGTTGCCTGAAACGCTTTCATGAAAATTCTCTGCTGACTAAATATGTGGTACCCGTGGTGTGATGGTTAGCATGTCTGCCTGTTAACCCAGAGCTTCGCGGTTCGAATCTCAACAGAGGCAAAATGTTTTTTCACTTGTACACTAGTATCGCGCTTTCTCAATTACCCGCTCGGAACAGGCAGAAAATTGTAGGGTCCCCCCTCCATTCCCTAGAAATCCTCTAGGCCTCGCTCTGTTGCGAGCCCCATTTTATTTATTTTAATTGGCGAAGCAAATTCCTCTCCACACTCAAAATATTATGCTTTGTGGAAAATTTCAAAAATAATTTCCATCATGCAATAAGTCAAATAGTAAGAAAAATTACTGCTTATCATGAAGACCCTACCAAGTAACAGAAAACTTAGGCTTATAGAATTAACAGTTCTATTCAAGTCTCCCAAAGGCCTATCTCTTTGCTTATTAATGAAAACATAGCCCATGAATATTTATTTCCGCAAGCTTATTTTATCCTTTTAACAGTGCACACTATCACAATAACTTGATCTTCCATCTTTCGACTATAATGTTTTCCATAGCCCAAAGGCAGCGCTTGGTTTCGTTCTCCAACTAAGTTATCCCAGTATAGTGAGGCATTCAAGAACGTACCTGTGTACCTATATTTGTATCTGTAACTAATGTTCAAAGCCAGCCTCTAAAAATTATTTCCGGAAATTTATTTGTCATGTCCTGCGAACCGACAAGGACCGTTCCTTACCTTTAACAATCATCACCCGCACCTTAAACGCATCAGGAAGGGTATATAGGTAGTATACTTATACACTCTACATCAAATTGCCCTTAGGCCAACACAAGTCAAAGACTTTTAATTTACGGAATGCTAATAAAAATCCTGCCGACATCAAGCTAATAGCTATTAAGGATACTGCCACCGCAACAAAAACCTATTTCGCAAATGTTTCACAAGTACTTTTACTCCTCCAACGAAATAAACATCCGAAAGGAGTTCCACTCTCTCGGGAGAAACACTTTAAATAATATTAATGTCCTGACAAATAAATTACCTTTTATTTTGCTCCTTCCTTTGCTCTCGGTCTTTTACTCTCCCTTCTTACATCTCTCATCTCCCATCTCACTTCGCCTTCCTTCGGTGGTTTCTCTTTCTGGTTCACTCAATTTTATGGCAAAGTTGTAGGCAGAAAGAAATTAGTGCACAAATCAAATGAATTAAAAGGGAAGCAGCAGTAGCAACGTCGCATTTAAAATTACTAATGATGCAAAGTTCCTCCCTTTGCGGTTAGGTTTCTATATTATCAGTTGCAGCCCTTTTATTTGCTCAACTGAAAAGCATCTGGTTTCTCTTTTTTGATTAATTGCAAGTAAGTTATATTCCGGGAAAAGTATTTAATAAAAAGTTTGCTAAAAAGTCTTTCGGAGCAACATAATGGCCAGCAAATTTATTCGAAAGATCGTTTTATCGACATGGCAGAAGAGTGTCCGAAGAAAAGTTTTTCGCCTGCCAACGGAAAGCCTTGCAAAGTCTTATTTATATACACACATAGTATATATGTATGTATATGAAACTTCCTTTTTCTTTGCTTTTTAAAAACACAAAAAGAAACTCATCCATGGGAAAAATTATGTTGCTGAAGTGCGTGACTCAGACTAATCCAACCTTGATGCGAAGGACAAAGTTGAGGAGAAGACGATAAACTTGACAATCAAAAAAAAAGGAATGCATCATTATAAAAAGACACTCAAGTTTGGCAAGGTAATGTACCCACTACCCACGTATGGAAAAAAATATACCCTTCAAATCATTCTGATGGTTGGATCTATTGAAGAAAAAGGAAAAAATGCACCTAACTTTTAAGTTGCTTCGAGAGTTCGCTTCATATAAAAGTTTTGACGTGTGTAAAATTCTATGTTTTCTTAACAATAGACAGGGCTTTTCGTTCGAACAAATTTAAGTTTAACAAAAAAAAAATAATCTTTGAGGAGCAAGTTTGCTCTTATTAAGTCCATATGGAAATTTATTCAAACTTCAAATGAAATCGCATGATTAAATCAAACTAATGTGAAAACTTAAGCAGCTATTAGCTATATTTTCACAAGATGCCTTCACGTTAAAAGTGAAAGATATGAATTGCTAAATGACTCATTTTTTACCTTCTTCTGGGTATTGTCTTTAACTGCTGGAGAGAAGTTGCCATTCTTCTTTTTGTGATTGAAAGTTTTTTTAGACCTAGTTTTAGATAAGAGTTGATGCTTGATAGGACAAATGTGCCTTATTTTTCTGAGGACATTTTTGCGTGGGATTACAGTTTAATTTGGAATAGCAGGAGCAAAGTGCTACGAGAAAATTACATCAACATGAACAACGTTACCATACCAATTCATCCAAAATCAAACACCAAGGATTAGGCGTTTGCCTAAACTCACTCAAAAGTTTAAGTACCACTTTCGAGCCTTAGGATATCAAAGCCACAATGTTGAGTGTTTTGAACTACCAAAATTGATAAACTCTGTGGTCTCCGCTTTGTTGTGTTAAGCGACAAATGATAGGTTTCAGTATAAGCAACACATAATGTAGCATTAGACGAGTATTATTTAAGATAGAGCACAGCTGCAAGGACAAAGGATTATTATTAAAGATGTTGTATAATAGTAGTAGTAGAGCAGTGCTAAAAAGCAAATGTAAAGATGAAAGATGACCTCTGGGTCACACAGTTTTATTTTTTATTTTACTAACAGAAAAAATATTCTTTTAGAAATACTTCAAATCAGATGAAGATGCGTTCACTGAAGTGAGGTTGGGCAAAGCGTGGGGAGCTTTAGTATTTCCAAGTAACTATTCTGAATCGCTGGTAGAACGAACAGAAAGTGGTCGGTTTTCTGATGATGCTACACTGGAGACAGCTGAGGTCAGTGTCCGTCTAGACATGTCAAGTAAGTTCCATAACCAAATATCAATTCTTTTTTTTTTTAATCAATCTTTCTTTATAATTACGCAGATCAGCAAATCAGCACATTACTCTATCGGGACCTGCAGTTTACGTTCTTTGACTTTGTAGCGGGTATACTTAGTGACTGTGATGTTAATTCAAAGCTCGGACGTGTCCCAGTCGATTGGCAGCAGCCCATCTACGGCGACCGTAATCCAAATTTCACTGACTTTGCTGCACCCGGTGTCATCCTTACAATTATATTCTTCCTGTCGGTTGCCATCACATCCGGTGCCATGTTAATCGAGCGCAATGAAGGAATGCTGGAACGGTGCCTCGTTGCTGGCATAACTGGTGCGGAAATTCTCCTCTCCCAAGTACTCACCCAATTCACAGTGATGTTCAGTCAGACAATTTTTGTGCTACTCTTCAGCTTCTACTTCTTCGAGGTGACGCTGCGTGGGGATATCTGGCTGGTACTATTCCTTTGTGTCCTGAACGGACTGTGCGGAATGTCATTTGGATTTGTGATAGCATGCGCTGTTGACACGGAACGTACTGCCACGTATGTGGCGATGGGTAGCTTCCTACCAATTGTTATGCTGTGCGGTATTATTTGGCCAATTGAGGGCATGTATCCGTTGCTGAAAATTGTCGCATTCTTTTTGCCATTGACTAAGCCAACTGAATCCCTACGCTCAATACTGCAACGCGGTTGGGGCATTAATAATCCTGTTGTTTATAATGGTTTCATCATGATATCAACTTGGGTTTTGGTATTTTTGATATTAACTATTTTACTACTTAAATTCAAAAAGGGTTAAGCGACCAATGATAAAATGAGATCATATTGCTCGCAATAAGGACATAGGATTAAATTTAGTTAGGTTAGGGTCGTCTGGATTATTTATAACAAATGTTTTGTAGTTCTAAGATTAATTTAAAGTTTTCTTTTGTACTTGACGATTTTTTATTTAAATAAACATGAAGGTATGCAAGTAGATTCATTGAATGAGTTGAATAGAATATTAGTCAGTTAAGCTCCTCAAAAACAAAATGTCGAATAATAATAAAATGTTGTTAAACAAAATATGTATCTCCTCAATATTGGATTTTGTTTTCACTAAAAAATTAAAAATAAAGCACAGATATGGTCCAAAGCAAGGTGTAAATGAAGTCTTTTATAAGCAGTCCCATTTCAATTATTATTTAAAAATTTGTCATATTATGTTCTATCCGTATTCTAAAATCAAGCAAATTCCCTGAAAGGCTCAAAATTTAATAAACATTGGATAGAGCGCACTTGAATCCTCTAAAGATTTCCAGACGATCTTCGCTAACTTGTCCAAATATTGCTCACACCACTGCGTTCGTACGGCCCACCAAAGTAATTGCCATTATACTTCGTAAAATACTAAGCTCAGGTATATAATATAAGAATAAGGACATTGAAGTGAATTTGGGACGTTCTAAAAGCTTAGAGTTTCAAAACCTTCCGTTTGGTATGCAACAATGACACGTATGAATGTACTTCAATTCTATACAACTCTGTTCAGCAACTCTGCTTCAGGGAACAACGCTTGATTTCTCAATCGCAAAGCAAGTGAAAACGAAATGATGTGTTTTTTGGGTCCTCGGAAAGCAAGAATCTCGGATTAGAGACCAAAAATATACAAACAAATTACTGCGGACGTTTGAAGGGACTCATTGTTGCAACTTCACTGGTAAAAATATAAAAAATCTTACATCAGCTCGACTAGATCCTCGCTGAGTGGATTCCCATAACCAAAAAAAAAAAATAAAATAAAGGATGTTTTTCAGAGGTACAGAGCAAGAAAACGAAATTATTAAATTGACTTTATTTGAAAGATAATTCCTTGTCATTTCAACTATAATACAATTTCTGGCAATGGTCACTGCAACTGGCTCGGATGTAATTGATTTTTAATGTTCGACTGTAGATCAGTTTCTTCAGCATTTGGGGTCATTTATCGACAATAACTTGGTGAATGATGTTGTATAAAACGTATCTGACTTTATTGGTAGAAACTAACAACTTAACGTAAATTAAATAGTCTAGTGGTGTTAAATCGCACGATTTTGTTGAAAAAAAAAAACAAAATTTTGTTAAAACCGAAAGGACGTCATGCCCGGCAATCGAGCGATTTCAATTTTATAAAACTATGAAATGAGTAACCAAACCAAAGACGATTTATATACGGAAGATGACAAAATGGCTTTCAATGAAAACAGTGCTACCAACCTAGAGTTTTATAACTCTGAAAAGGCTTAAGTAGATGAGAAAAGGACTGATTAAAGAAATTTTCGTAATTTTGGAAGCTTTATGCAGCACTTATCATATTGATCCGTATAAGTTTGAAGCCTGTAGAGAAAAAAGTGCTATTTTGGACCTTCAATCATACCTGAAATACTCGTAGCAATATCGTAAGTAGTAATATCGGTTAGGTTAGGTTAAAGCGGGTGTCAGCTCGGCTTACACACTTATGCCCGTTGAGCCCATTGTGGTACAACGGTGGATCTAATGTATCCTCATCCTAATGGAACCATTTTGAGCTTATAATGAAGCGGGAGAGACGATGTGCGTAAGATCACTAGGGTTATTAAAGAAACAGGAAACTAGGTGTATCCTAAGTTTGTGTGCTAAATCGGGGCATGCACAGAGAAGGTTGCGAACAGTCCTACTTATCCATTCAGCTTCTGCAAAAATCGTTTGAGGCGACTACTAGCCTTGCGGTATGTCTTCCAATAAGACAGTGTCCTGTGATGACACTTAACGTCGCACTAATATATTTTCTGTTGAGAGAGATCAAGCCGTTTTCGACCGCTAGCTGCGTTTCGTTGCGTTAGACGTTAAACTGCTTGACCATCAACAGTTGAGGATGTTTTGTAATGCTTTTATTGTTAAGTCCCAGAATAACATGACCAACAGCGTGAACTAATAAAATTAAACCATTCTAATATCGACTTAAACCAGAATGCTTAGAGTTACTTTCATAAGCCCTAAATAAATTTTAATAACAGTTTCTTTTGAAGATCGAAAAGATCCAGTGTTATCAACTCTAAATCTGCGTTTCGCCCAGGTACGACAATGATCAGTTCGATGTTGTCGTACCCTTGCAAGAAGGGTTTAACACCAACACCTTTTCTACGCGGTGTCATAAAAATCATGTCCATTTCAGAAGCTTCTAAATTTTTGCAAATTGTGGTAAAAATGTCATTCATTTTCATACATTCGCATTTGTTAAGTAAATAAACAGATACAAAATACACGTCGAGAAGAAAAATTATCGAATTTTAAAGATGAGGTGATCCACGAGTTTTTATCTAAACATATAGGTTAGGTTAGGTTAGGTAGAATGGGCTGACGGTTGATCTTATTTCCGCCACACTTAGATCAATGTAGATCCATTGTGTTACCCTGGAGTATTATAAGGTCCTAAAAACCAATGAGTTTATGTTTGGTCAGTTTTTAACCATTTTGTGGCCTTAATGAAGTTCAACAGGCTGTTTCTTGGAGTGTTTGATAATTCTTCTTAAATCTAAATATAAATCAAAATGTAAGAGAGTTTGACTTATCCTTTAATTAATATTGCTTTTTTTAAATTATTCTATCGGGTGACAATTTTGGAGCCAATTACAACCGTGGCCAAAAGTATGAGGCACCTCTAAAAACTGACCAAAATTCAAAAAGAAGGTAAGACGAAAAGAGACGAAGTGTGCAGAAAAATAAGAAATCCAAATTTTTTCTTGTTGTTGTCATTATTTTCTTTAACTATTGCTATTTTTAAACACTGGTCTAACCATTTGCATCTAACAGTTCAAACAAACTTCTCTTAATTAATTTTTTTTAAAGACATCTGATCATCTCTTTGGATGTTGCAGGATGTTCTTAAAATTCTCAAAAGCTGCAGAACTTAACTTCGGAGAATAGGAACTAAATATTCAAGTGCCTAATACTTTTGGCCAAGGCTGTATTTACTACACATTCTGGTGTTCAACAATATTTAAAGTTGAATTAATTCCAATATGAATTCGTTTAACCTAATGAAAAACCAAAACATGATCTGTTTTACAATTTTGTTATACTTGCCTAGAGTCATAGTTGTACCTAAATCATTTTTGACCAATTCTATGACAAGAAAATCCAATACTATGCAACATTTTATTCATAACAATCAACAGTTTCCTCTTAAGCGATTTCAGATTAAATAGTTTACTACCGTAAATTTGTTTGGCATTTACTTTTATTATTTCACTCTTCAAATTTGCTATCTCAAGATATTTCAAATAAATTTACAGAAAGTAACTGCCTCATTGCATAAAGTTTAAACGTTTGTTGTCTTAAACAGAAACTTTGTTTCACCCTAAGGCAGCCAATTTGATTGACCCAGAGATTTGTATTTCTGTCTGTACCTAGACTACATAAATATTTTGTTATGGTTATTAAAATGCAGATGTAAAACGATTTTCCATAACGAAAACGGACTTCTCCATTTATGTATGAAACGAGATGAAGAAGGGAATTTATTAAGCCATCAATAGAAAATTCAAGACATAATTATTATTGCCATAGGTCTGCGTTTTTTGGGAACGAAATTGAGTAAAAAGTATTTGTCTTATTCACTCCTTTTTTCTCTTCTTGAAAGCCTTTTCGAATGTGAAGATCTGTGCCAATCGCATGAAGCCTTTATGCAAATGCATGAAGCAACCAAAAACTAAATTGTGCTGCCAAACTGCCAATCAAAATTTGCCAACCCTGCATTTACTGAGAAACAGTCACTCATGGAAAAAGCCGGTAGTCGATATGGATATTTATTAAATTGATGTTAACAGAGCCGGTACGTAAAAAAAAGAAGCAGGCAAGGATAGAAAAGTTCATGAGAAACCCAGGAACAGGGTAGGACACAGGACAGAACTGCAATTTTCATTTGTGATGAAAAACGAATCTATTTTACGTTTTAACATTGTATATTCATTGAACGTAGGTTAATGAAAACTGGGTGGCTCAGCAGATCAGAGAGCCCCTGAACCTATACCACATTTCTCACAACTGTACTATTATCAAGAATGGAGGCCTACACTTTTCTGCCGATTCCGAATGTGTAATCGAGAAGGCGCTTTTCATGGCGATGAAATAACTATAAGCTTATAACTTATAACCATAACTTGCCAATTCCTTGCGGTAGGTGATACCCGTGGAAACAAATTTTTGTTTTCTTTTGGGATTCAAACTTCGAACCGCAGACATGCTAACCATTAAGCCACGGTCACCATATAGGTGTAAACTCTTACACTGTCTGAATATAAACTTCTATCGGTAAGAAGTCATTGAAAGGAGAGCTAAACTAAAATTGCTTATTGGGTACATACATAAACTGCGAAGAGGAAATGTCAACCGCCATTGTCGTTATGGCTTCACCCGTAGCTTAAAACACATGATTGCCAAATCATTAAAACTCACAAGAAACATTTTGTTTTCGTTGGGCCCTTGCTATCATTGTCATAGCAATACACTCCGCCTATGTAAATTCTATCTGGAATTTCCCTTTGCCAGTGTTATGCTGGCTCTCCTTAATGCTGATAAAAGCAATTTGTTCTTTTGAATTCGATGGTGTTATTTCGTCAGTTGACTACAAAAAGAACCATCACTACAACGCAACCCACCAATGGATGCAACAAAAACTAGAACCTTATCCCGCTACACATTACAAACTTATCCAAATGAAAATTCAAGATCCAACTGTTTTTTGATTGATTGGACGATGAGGAGTTAAAGTATTGGCCAAACTGCTAAATGTCACATGGTTGCAAGGCATCGGATGTCGATAAACCATCGAAAATGCGAAGAAAATTTGATTTGCATGCAATGGGTTGGATTTTACCAAATCAAGCATTCCATAGCTCCTAACAACCCTCGAGCCATTGCGATTTCAAAGTGAAAGAAAATATTTCAATTGAAATGGTTTTCACGAATAACTGGATATTAATAGAATTCCACTCCTAAAAGAAGTCAAAAAGAAAAATACGAGTCATGCCAGGCATTCTCAGGGTCTCCAGGGCAGCATGTATTTATGTATGTTCATATGTATATATCATTTTCTTGCCAAAGAGCACACATGAAGCACATTTCTATGGAAATTATGCATAAAACATTTGCTTGAATTCTTTAAATTCAGACGAGTTGTGAAGTATGTATTCTCGTGATGTCGAATTATTTTCCTTTCTTTTCTTTTCTTTTTTGCAAATGTTGATTTTTTAAATACAAAATCAAGAACTAAGTTACGTCTAATATAAAAACAAACCGCACACTTGGGAAACACCAGCATTTCGACTTCTGTGGATACTCGCATTGTCATTAACACAATTATGACTTCAAGGATCATTAAAACTTCGGAACGTTATAATTAAAATTCAAAATTGAGTAATCTAAACAGAGCATCAAAACAAATAACAATGATTCTACTTAACATTTCAGTTCGTGAAAATTATAAACATCTTTGCCACTTTAGATAATCTCATCAGAAAGCGGAACAGACAAATTTTATTGGTAAAAGGTGTATCCTTGCATTGGCACCACCGCGCCGCGCCGCACTACCCCACGCCGTTATATTTCCAAGAAAATTGAATTGCTTTTTAATTCATCTCAGGAATTGTGAGAAGGGAGGTATATACGTTTTTATGGCTTTAATTGACCATTAGCACGTTCTTGGAAATGTAGACACTCTCGTCAATTCTTATTTTGAGTTGTTATTACAAGAGCAGTTTCTATTTACCCGAATGGCTTTATTCTCAATGAAGGTACGTAGATATATAAATTATTTAGAGACATTTACTTTATGAGTGCTGTAGGTTCTTGCTTTGAGCTGAAATGAAAACAAGGACAATTATTTTTATTGCAAACGTGATGTTTTAAATCTTGTGATTCCTGTCAACTCATGTTATATATTTCCTCGAAGGTGGCTGTTTTGTTCGTTCAAAAACAAGCAACTTCCGATTTTATTTTATTTTCTTGTAGCTTAAATTACTTCAAGAAAATTTTGTTTATGTAAGGCCTATTGGAATGTGTGGCACGTTCAAGAAGGTTTCAAAATTTTTAAATACTCGTTAACATTTGTTTGTTGATTTATGGAGAGTTTCTGCTACGAAAAGAATCCTAGGTAAAATACACATGCATATGTATTTACATTTGATATTCTGATGGAAAACCCATTGCTATGATGAGTTAAAATGGCAACATATATAGTGCAATACTTTCAAAGCGAAAAGGTCGTATCTTGAATAGTTTTTGAATGGCAGTGTTCTAAAGAGCGACCGCTTACAGGTATACATATAAAGTGAAAATTTAAACCCGTTTTTCTCAGACCGACTTTTTTTAAGATTCCTGACTCAAAAAAAAATTGACCGATAGACTTAAATTTGAAACTGAATATATTTACTATACAATGACATACGATCTTTTATGATTGTTTGAAAATTGTCAATTTGGCATTAAAAAAACGACAATTTTAGGCCATTTCGTCAATTTTCGATATTCTTTAACAATTGTAGGAAATGTATAGGAAACACTTTTAACTTTTTATTACTTTTTGAACTTGCTTGCTTCAGCTACTCATTTGGCCGGAATCAAGTCAGCAGTTGGAGATCCTCAGGAGGCAGCACATAACTCAATTTTTTTTTTTTTTTTTTTTTTTTTTTTTTTTTTTTTTTTTTTTTTCAATATTAGACATTCTATCGAGTACTTTCTTTTAAAAAATTCCCGAAAATCGCATATGTAATTACTAAAAAGCAAACTTCAGATGAGTTAGAGCAAGGTTTTAAATATTTAAAATGGGGATTGTCTGAATTTAAATTTAAAGTGTCTTTAAAAAAGTGTGAGGTTAAAATAAATTATAAATTGGTTCAAGTATCATTTTAAGATTGTGTGGAACTAAGGCTCATTTTAAGGCGATTTTAAATGACTATACATTTGCTCTATAGACAGTACTTCCTTTTAACTCGTGAGCTTCCTCAATTTCAAAACAGTTGCACCACAGTTTATTTTGTGACACCTTAAAAAAATGGAAGTAAAAAAGAAACAGAGACTAGTCTTGAATTGAATTGAAGGCGAATGTGGGACGGGAACGTCCCACATTCACTGCCAAAGATAAGCTTGAAAACATTGTTTGTTATGGCTAAGGTTACCTACTTGTGATCATCAAAACTAACTCTACACAAACTCTCAGTAAACTTTGATCACAATAATTCATGTCTTTAATCAGGCAAAGACAGTTTGTTAGGTTAGGTAAGGTAGAATGTCATCGGTGCAAAGACCCATTTTCTTTTTGTGGTAGCCTATAAGGTTGTGTCCTGTTTTGATACTGATAAGCGATCGTAATGAAGGCCTATTCAAGGATAGTAACTTTTCAGATCCGTTCTTATCGTACTTTGGCCATAGTTTGTTACCAGTGATCTGCTTAATTTCACAGGGTGGGACCCTGATTGATTTATCAATGAGAGAAGGGTCAAGTGCTGATCCTTTTCTAGTTAGTTCGTCCGCTTTTTCGTTTCCCGTTTAAGTATTAAACGTCATCGGGTCTATAACGCGAATTTCGATCTAACATTTGGTTCTGACTTCTACTATCGATATCTTGAAAACAAAGCGAAATATCGAAAAATTGTATTTCACATTTTCGACTTATATTGGATCGATTTACAAAATGACATATTCAAATCGTGGCACCATGGAAATTGTACTCTTGCCAAAAATAGAAGTGCACACTTTCACCGTTTTCTTCTCAAATATTTTCTACTACTTTCAAACCAATCTAAACTCTCTAGCTTTTCTGTCATATCATACGTACGAGTTTTCAGAATATTCTACAATATATGTGTATTTTTCTATCTATAACTACTATTACTGCTATCAAACACAGGTAATTAGTTTCAATATTTCCATAAACTTTTCAAGAAAATTTAAATCTAAATCTAATCAATATTGACATACTCTTACTTGTTATTTTTCTATGCAAAAAAAAGAAGGAAAACAGTTTTGAAAACGTTCCTTCTCAATAACCAATCAAACTAAATAAAATAACCATAACTCCAAACAAGCCCTTAACGGAAAACAAATAAAAAAGCGATAAATGGCAGGCATATTTGAGCAAAAAGGGCTGATTCCTTAAACGCTTGGCAATAAAAGAACATAAAAACCAGCCGCTGTCAGTGTCAGGTCAACGAGTTCCATCCACACACATTATTCTGCTTTTGGGTATAATAGACTGGCATCGCCTCTCGCACCAGTCATCATCGTCTTCATATAACCGTCATCATACTTTCCCGACTCAGCCATTCAAAAATATTAACACAAAATAAAATCCTTATACTTTCTCCTTAAATTGAAAGTAAAGCCAAACAAAGCAACAGCATGATATGGAAAAAAGAAATCCAATAAAAATGTGTTTTTTATTTCCCCATTAGACAAGGATTGGGGAGAATGTCTTCGAAAGGTGGTAACGAGACAATTTGTATCCGGGAAAACATAAAAGCAAGAAATTTGAAAACAGCATGCTGCTTTATTATACATACTCTTATCTATTACAGTACGGACTCGGTTTGCGCAACCCTCGATTCGTGCAACTCCTCGATTTTCGCAACACTAAAATCGTAACACGTCTTGACTCTATAAGTGCAACTTTTAAATAAAGCTACCTCGATAAGTGCAACTTCATGTGTTTATTTATCCGTTTTTTATATTCACGTTCTTCTTTTGATTCTTTATTCATGCTGTTATTTTACAGCTACATAGTTTGTCTGAACATATTTCTTGCAAGAACATGCATAAAAGAACATAAAATGCATTTGTGTTTGTTTGAGTGGGTTGCGATCGTTAGTGTTTAGGGGCTATTAAATTTGTTTGTCAAATTTGTAGGATGAAAAGTTTGACGGAAAATACCCATAGTGTTCACACTCATCAAACAAATCGTCAAACTAACAAACTCCATTCTGATTTGAATTTTAACCATGAAGGACATAGTAGGAGCAGCGCTTATAAGGGATAAAATGCAAGAAAAACAAAAGAAAGCGTGTTGGGACTAAAGAGGTGCACTACCTGAAACCATCGTAAATTCCACTTTTAATGTACCCAGCAAAGAAAAAATAGTCTTTCCGTGCGATGTGCACTACTTGAAATTATTTGGGAAATGAAATTTCTTGCAAGTTTGCCGAGTAGCGTTCACATTCGTCAAACTTGTTGTCCAACTTGCAAAAATATCAAAAAATTTTGAAATACATCCAACAAATTTGACAAGCCACTTGATGGAGAGTTCACACTAACAAATTTGCTTGACAAACTTGGTGCTTGACAATCAAATTGGATCATCTGAACGCCTCTTTTACTAAAAATTCATACAGAAAATATGACCCAGTAAGTGCAACAACCTCGGTTACTGCAACTGCCCGAATTTCTATTAGTTGCGTTAATCGAGTCCGTACTGTATGTTGATATCATCAACTGTTTTGACTAAACGGTTCAGTATATGTGAAGTGAAGTGTGAAATATTTATTTTTTGTACCAAAACAAAAAAAATTGTCCTGCAAAAAAAGAAGAACACTTTTATGAAAGGGTGCTAAATGCTTTTGGTTTTATTGTTTTGGAAAAATGCCTAGATTTTTTATTTTGTATATTGATTTACATAACATGAATAGAAACGGCATTATTTGCTCAAGGACATAAATATATGTAAGTGCGGTGCTTCTTACAATTCAACTATTCGAGTCTTTATTTTTGACTATTTACAATCATAACTTTTCAATACCGAGTTCGAAAGAGGGTATAACAATTTTGTGTTGACGTACCTACATATGTACTTATGGAGTCATTTCATTAAACTTTAATTTTGCTTTCAGCTAACTTTAATTCTTCTAACTAGGTTCGACCATTTGACAACTGCAAAAAGGAATAAATGTGCATATGTAACTTGTGTTAAAATGGGACAACTGCGTAAACGACTGTATTTTTAATAATTTTTTTTACGAAAATTGAAAGCATTCATTTAAATTAAGGAAAGTACATGTTTTGACTGTCGTTATAAGCTATCACTACTATTTTTTCGGAAAAAAAAGAAATGAAGGTTATGCAATTCATCACAGTTGACCCTTCGAGTTATCACGGTGTCACGCCCAGGTCCAAGAAATGATCTGTAATCAACGGATACAATTTTTAAGATTGAAATATCTAGGTATGTATCTTACTGGCAGAACACAGTGTGTGACTGGGTATCAAAACTTCCAAAACCATAAAAGTTCTTTCATGAGTACCTACCTCAAGGTAGCCACCTAGGTCTTACCCAGTTTAACATCTTTGTAGGTAAATGGAATTTTTCGTATTGAAAGAGTCCAATAAGCTTTCACCAGATTTGTGGGAAAGCAACTTAAGTGGAGAATCGATACTCTTTCCTATATTTCAAATTGTGCTTGGATTGACCTATAGGCTCTTTAGAAAAAAGAGGTTCCATGTTTGTTCATGATGTTTTTTCCTACCGAATAAAGTGTCCAGCTATTGTTGCCACCTTTGAAATGTATGTACTTTCTGGTACATGAATTTCAGAGAAGAATGCGTCAGCGTCACTTTTTTCATGCAATATTCGTTTCCACACCACAGTCTTAATTTTCAACGATTTCAACAATTAAAAGCTGTGATTAAATATTTACATATCTCTTTTTTGAAAACAATTAAGCGGAAAACAGTTTAGAGTAGTACCTTTTTTTCTTATTTGTACCATCACTTCTATCCTTGACTGGTTGTATATGCTTGCTATTTAAACACTGAGGGCCAGTTTTTTAGAAAAAGATCATACCAGAACTCGTTTCAGGACCAAACTAGAGTTAACGCAGCAAATTCGGTGAACAAGTTTACAGAATAAGTTGCCTAAAAGTTTAATTTCCAGGAACTCCTTCCATAGCACGTACATATACACACATACAATATACACATCATACAAACAAAACAGTGTAGACACACAATCCTTTTTTGTTAAAAAACCGCCAGTAGTAAATATTTCTAATTCACTACTCTAACAATAACTCTATTTGAACTCATGTTAAATGTAAATCCATAGTTTTTTTTTTTTGATTTTTCACAATCATCGAATTTATTATCAATTTTTCATTCAAAATTATAGGGCGAAAAATAGAAATCAAATGTTGCTGTTGTGTATATTCTATTTGGACAACCAATTAGAGAACACATTTCTTGGGTATGTTAACACATGATAACTAGCTGATTTGAAAAGGGTTAAAACGATTCTCGTTACGACCGATGTGGTCGTAATAAAATAAAATTTAATGTTTGGATACGAACAAGTATTCATATGATATTATTTTCCCTGCAGACGCAAACGGTTATGCTAAGAGTTAAGAAAATTCGACACACATGGTTGTATTGTCTATCGTTATAAGTTATTAAAGTTGGTTTCAAATAACACTTAAATATGTATTTTGGGGGCTGTGGAACTGGATAACACAACTACAATACTATTCACATGCGAATTTGCTAATTTCATCGTTTTGAGTGAGAAATGTTTTTATTTTCTTTTCACTTTTAAGTACCAACTTGACCCTGTTTGGGGTTTTCAAGTCATTATTTGAAAATATTTGCTTATTATGTTGAACGATTGTGTTTAATTCTTTTGGAACTCTGGGTTATCTTTATGCTTTGAGAAGTTTGGCTGTTTTCAGAAAGTTTTATCAATAAAGAGATAATAAAAGCAGAAGCTAATAATTTTTTAAGATCATCTTAAGAGTAATACAAAGGCTCACTTTAATTATATTTTTCTTCTATGCTTGTACTTGCTTAAGTAGATTTGAACTGATGTCTCTAAAAAAAAGGATACTAAGGGTCTTTTCGTGTTCACATTTTGGCGGCACTTAAAGTATTAAGTTAAGGAATTGCTAAGAGTACCCATTAGGGGTCTGTAAGTTAGCTAAGTTGATACTTGATTTAATTTTATTCATTTTCGTTTGCACTTAAGTAGTTACAAGTTTTTGAAATTAAATTGAATTGCAGGTGGGGCGGCGTAAAGAAATAGCACTGGGCTGTAGCTGAAACCTAACAAACAAATACCTTTACGGATACGTAGAGAAGTCAGGTAATTGAAGAGCTACCAAATTATGACCACCAAAATAAAAATACTGCAGACAGAATTCTATTAAAAAATGTGTTTAAATATGAGGAAGTTGTTAGTTTTGGAATATTATTATTTTTCTCTTCTGTTTTTGTTGAAATGTTGTTTTCAAAGCTAAGTACTTTTTTCTGTCGGAAGTTTAAAAAAAATCACAGACCTAGGTACCATTTTATTGTACAAACAGATAGCAAATTTCTTTGGTTATATAAAAGACTCTGCGATGATAAGGAGCCTAGTTTACCAGCGCTCAACATGTCTGCGCCGATTATCTGCAACCTGATACCGGAAAATGCAGGACATCCACAGAGAAAATACTCTGGGGTGTCGCCATCTTCTATAGAATACTCACAGAGTATGGTATCACTAAGGCCTAACACTTTAAAATGGTTTGTAAAAGAGAAGTGCCCCGCTACAACGCCAATACAGTCATTTTTGCTTTTTACTGAGATAAAATAAATAAATAAATAAATAGGGTGGCACAACAGAGCGAGGAGACCCAGGGCTTAGTGCATTTCTCACCACCATGCGGGAATGGAGGGGACCTACAATTTTCTGCCGGTTCCGAACGGCTAATTGAGAAAGCGCTTTCATGGCAATGAATTTACTAACGGAAGAAAAACATTTTTGCCTCTGCTGGGATTCGAACCTCAAACCTCTGGGTTAGCAGGTGGACATGCTAACCATCACGCCACGGGTACCACACAACTGAGATAGCAAAAATTAAATTGATGGTTCAGTTGATTGTTCGGCTTTCAGAGAGATCAGTTCAGAGAACGTAATTTAAGGAGAGGTTTTTTAACTTTTCGGATAAGATTTCGTCGAGAGTTTGTAGTTATCTTGTTAACGTTGGGGTGCGTACGTTTGGTCTATCTGCATCCACGCTATATATACGACTATGCTCTTGACAGGTCCAATCATTGTAGACCAAGCGCCTGATAACGTCCTGAAAAAGATGTGATGAGATCTTTGCTTCGCAAGCTGTGAAGGCCTGCAACCCAAACGAGACTCAAAGAATTTAGTTTTCCGACCGCATTCAGAGAGTTCTTGCTTTCCTAGATGACTTCCAAAGTAGTTAGAAAGTTGACTAGAGACTTAAGCACAGCTTGGCTACAAACACAAATACTTGTCCTAATCAAACTATTCTTCGTTACGTACCTAGTCTTTACCCATTTGGCTAAGGGCTACGATTCCGCTTGGAAGACAGATTCGTATGTGCCAAATGAAGCGTGTAGTAGTATGTCATCGTTCTCCACAGGCACCAGTGCAGCACCAGATACATCTTCGGACCTGGAACCATGTGTGAAGATCCGATAACAATCCTCTCCTCGTTCAGTTTATAGAGTGAATTAGTCATGATCCGACGGAAAGTTCACAGTGTGTTTTTGACTTAGTTTAAGTTTGGGAGAATCGCATCGGACGGCATATCCATTAGACGTGAGTTAAAAGATATGATGGTTGCAAGTTCCTCAAAGCTCCAGTGCGAATTGTGACAGAGAATATGTGGTCTCTTTAAACTGGAAATGGTCTTAAGAGTATGGAGTGCTGGGGACGGCCTCAGTACAGCTGAGCCATATTTTTCTTTGAAATTTTGCAAACGAGGAAATAACATATTTACATGAGAGCTTGGTCTGCGAAACAGCTGACATATAGGAGATGATTGGTGTTATCATAGCCGTCCAGATCCAAGGGACCCTCATAGGTGATCGGACAACATGTTTTGCCAAAGGCTTCCCTGCATTTCAAGAAGACTGACAGTGACTCAGCCGTTTTCTAGACAATTAAGCCGTTTCAAAATAGTTGATTAGAAAATACAATAGTTTCAAGCCCACCATCAGAAGAATTTATGCTGACTAAAAAACTTGAGCTTCCAAGTTTCAGGGAAATCGTTCCAAATGCATAGGCTGTATAGATGTAGATAGACAGACCAGACATTTAACATGTAACTCAATCTAATAAATTTTTATTGTTGTCAGTTCTGAGTGTTTCTGGTTAAGTCTTCAAATAATTGAAACTTCTGAGCGAAGGCCAGAATTTATACAAAGATTCCATTAGAAGTTAGGTCGAAAATAATTAAACAATTTGAAGAACAATTGCGGCTTAGAAAATATTACAATGATGTAGGCTTTTGAACTCAAAACTTAATACAATAAAAGCAAAAGAACTGATACCTATATCCAAAAACACCTGAAATTTCCGAACTTGAAACTTTTTAACCACCAACGTTATACAATTTGCATTGTTTTTATTCACTTCTTGATGTTTGCGTTCAGTTGAAGCATTTCAGTAATAGGTGTAGTACGCGTAAATATAATAGGCAAACTCCTAGTCCTCACTTTGTTTTCACCAAAAGTTGTTCTTTTGTATTCACAGCCCCTGCGCTTCACAATATTAAACAAAAGCCTGACATAATCACAAAAATTGTATAAGACTTGCTAGCCAAGCTGACAAATCTGCTTACAGCGTTCTTAAAATGTTTCTTCGCTTACATTGTTCTCCTTGTGCATTAAGAAACTCTTTGAAGAATCGTGCACTTGTCACATAAAAACATCTCCATCATCTTGTACTCGGTCTTTTGTTTCTGCAACAAAGAATAGAATTTGATGGCTTATAGAAATTCCCATTGCGAACGGGTTCCATTAATTTTCTACCTGCAACCATATCATAAGGATTTGTATAAGTACCAGCAACTACTTCCTTATTCTCATGGCATACGAAAACAAGGAGTTACTCTGATGCTTTTCCATAGTGAATAAAAGTATAAAAGACTGAAGAGGTAGATGAAGACGCGGTTGACGATGAGAAGTATAATCAGGAAGATTGACTTTATCTGCGTCTATCTACTCCCATATGTCCCATATATTCCTCCTCATGAAAGTAAAATTCTGTCGGTTCTTGGTTAAATCTTGAACTTTTTTTTCGTAAATGTACTTTGCTGCGAGTTGCATGTTTTCAGAAATTGAAACAGGAAAACACACAGTGGTGCTCGTGTGTATATGGTGTGCGCAGTACGCGCCTCAAGGACGTGTACAGCGTTTTAAGTTAATTTCCTGAATGGAGCTGGAGTTGGTTCTCGCACTTTATTTAGAATGACAATAAGGTGATAAAAGTCAGTAACCTTAAAAACAACAGCTAGACAATACTGTTCGTGCAAAAATAACCAAAAATTATGTACTTTGATCAGAGCAAAGGGTAGAATCATGATAGAATTGATTTGCTTAAATCCCCAGAACCTTTCGTAGAGATGAAGAAAACAAACATGAATATGAATTCAAGACTTGGGTGAATTTAAAATTCATTCATGTTTATAAAATCAGCTTTGGTTAGATATTGAGAAATCTATTTTTAAAATGAATAAATAATTTAAATGTATACACAAACATATTCCAGGGACGTACTTGCTTCTTGGCAGTTGGTAAGGATTGTTTTTTCTACTATTACTATGTGCTTTTTTCACAAATACTTACTTTCTTTTGTCTGATGTGTGCTAGATTTGCAAGGCACTAGGAACTTTGAATTACAAAAGTGGCCGCAACTGATGGTTTCAGATTGTGAATACCTTCAAAAAATATTCCGAACCCTGTGCTAATTTAGTTGGACTATTAACGCCTGATGTCAGCCGCTGTTTCTTTTTTTTTTTTTTTTCATCAAACATGTCTTAATATTGGCATTGCACTATGAAATGGCAAAGTAAACTAAGCACTAAAGCCATCAAATCGGTTGTCAAACAAAAAAGAGCTCAGGAAACTTGAATCGGCGATCGATTTGATGTAAAAAACTACAAAATTTATGAATTTTATAGTTGAGACAATCAAGTGTTATTATCTAATAAATAAAGAATATGTAGATAAGATAAATAATTAATCATTAAAAACACTTTTTATATCTTCCTCAATGACCATTTCGGCGGCAATTATCGGATGGGGTCTTCAGTGAAATTTTCATAAAGTGAATGTCAATATTGAAACATAAGCTTTAAGAATTTTTTACCCTTAGAAATCTACAGTACATTTCAACGAAATTATGTTTTTGAAACTAGCACAAGATATAACTCCAAAGCTTTCAAAAACTTCACTGCAAACTTCCATTGGATAATTTAAATTTGCATTTTCTTTTGTCGATGTATAAGTCAAAGTGCCAATATTTAAAAAGGGAGCTCGAGTCATCGAACCAAGGGTTTTCTATAATAAAACAGTAGACTTTGGTCTATTGAAATTTGCTTAAAGTGTTTCTCTGCACGACTTATCCATACCTACAATTGGAAATTACTTGGTTCCTTATAATATCAATCTTCTAGTGCTGTTTTTATGCTCTTGGCCTTCACG
This sequence comes from Melanostoma scalare, assembly GCA_949752695.1. Classification (NCBI taxonomy): domain Eukaryota; kingdom Metazoa; phylum Arthropoda; class Insecta; order Diptera; family Syrphidae; genus Melanostoma; species Melanostoma scalare. The sequence continues at coordinate 185,283,380 of OX456986.1, read as the reverse complement.
ATAACGTGGAAAAAGAGAAATTTAAAAAGTTTTGTAAATATCTCGGAAAAGAATGACTGGGCTGGACATTAAATTCAACCGTAAATAGCCCAGAGGACTTAATTTGACATCAAAATTGGACACCGTTAAAATCATCTTGAAAAAAAAAAACGTTTTTTTAATTAATTGTTTTCTTTTTGTTTGTTTCGTGAATTTTGTTCAACTGACATTTTCTTGGGGCGGTTTTAATTGAATTCAATTCAACTCATTGTTGTAATGAAGGGACAATGTGTCGACTATAGTTTCCAATTCTAGTGAAGAGATAAGAAAAGTAAACAATAGCGCAAGCCTATGGTTCAGAAAATGGGGTCATTAAATACATACAGACGTAAGGTGGCGCAACAGACCGGGGAGCCCCTTGGCCTGGCGCATTTCTCACAACAATGCCTTTTGAAAGAACTGAGGAGACCTACAATTTTCTGCCCGTTCCAAATGGCTAATCAATCGAGAAAACGCTTTTCGCGGCAATAAATTTATAATCGATTCTTCGCGAAAGGTGATACCCGTGGAAAAACATTTTTGGTTTATGTTGGGGCTTAAACTACGAACCTCCCGCGTAACAGGCAGACATGCTTATCATAACGCCAAAAATTTATAGACACCACACTTACTAGTGACAGATTTGAAATGGATTTGGGTAAAATAAATGAAGTAACATACCTAAAAAACAAAAAAAAAATTAGCTATCCAGTAGCGAAAAATTGAATCAATTTTGCGTGAATGAATATTAAGTTTAGAAAAAAACTTGATCTAGAACTAAAAGTAGTTTAACACTATCATGAACAATAATGTCATAAAATGACTGATTTTCACAGTGTACTGCCATATAAATATGGCTATCACACTTATATGACAATATGTTTTGCCAAATTTATTTCCCAAACTTGTCATATTTATATGCTAGTGTAATACTACCTCAAGATTAATTTGAAAATAAATAACAAAAAATGTAAAGCTAGTGAGTAAAGTTGTATGAGTTAGTCTCAATCTTAAATTGATTAAATAGTCCTTTTAAGCTAGTGAGAGACTGAGGCTTATTTTAAAGTGGGTTTAAATTTGCGCAATATTCAACTGAGCTTTTAGACAAAAGTTGTTAGCTTATTCCTTTGATGTTAAGCAATTTATGTTTTTTAGTTTGTTTTAATTAAAATACACTCACTTCAAACACTCAGAGATAACTAGGTTTACACGAAAAAAATGTAATCGGAAAGAGCAGTCAAAAGAAAAATCGACGAAGGTTACCTTTCTAGGGTTAAGGGAAACTTGCTATCGGCCTGGAGAAGTTTCATACATAATATTTAATAAAAAAGAATATAAATAGTTCAATTCATAGAAACTACGTTCTATATTCTACTTGGCTGTGAATAAAGATTTGCAAAAATTGAACATCCGTAGAGTATAAGGAACAGGAAGAATTCCTACTAGTTCACTTTGTACTATCATTTATCGAAAGCTTGAATAAAATAGGCTCTCCTATAGACCCTTGAGGAACCCCCAAATGCACAACCAGACTCTATTTTCATAAAGCACTGCTTGTATGGCTTGTAAGATATGACGAAAAGTAGGTTAAGTCCTTCATACTATTAAAAAAAATACACAACGGTTGTCTCTTATAAGAGGTACAGATACAAAAAATTTAAATACAATATTTAAATTGATAGCAGAAATAATTACTCGATTTATTGTCAGCGCTTAAGCAAACTTATCTAAAGTCTCCTCAGTCTGCTTTTCAATTTCTTAAAAAAGCTTCTGTAAATTTATGTAAGACATAAGTGTTTCACTTAGCTTTGCTTGAAGGCATTTAGTAAGGAAACCTTAAGCCAGCCCATTCGGTGCTAAAAAAAAAGCTCAAATAAAACTTCTAATCATGCAATTAGTGAGAAATTGTGAGAGTCATCTAATTCCAAAGCAGTATTCCTAGAAGGCTTATAAAACCAATTGTATTAATTTCGAAATATCAAGTTATTTAATTACATCCATTATCCTATTCTTAGTATAACATTAAAAAAAACCAACTCGTTGTATCAGTCTCCAAAACTTACGGTTTCTTTATTTATTTACGGAAACAAACACTGCTCCGTAGAGTGTAGACGCCAGGACTACAATAAAATTCTTTAGCTATCGTTTTTGCCAATTAAATACAGTGCATTTTCAAGTTACCCCAACCAAAGGCAGAAAAAACCTCTTGAGTGTGTGTTCGTACGTGTACCACATTTGCGAGCCGAAAATTTGCATTTCCAATTTGAATTCTTTCAACAAAACAGTATCTCTTCTCGTTTTTATTGTATAGCCACTCTCTAATGAACATCGGAAACATCTTCTTGACGTCGCCTAGAATTCGGAAAATTCAACTAAAACGGCCGCTGACAACGACAATGACAGTGAAGCAGCTCTGCTCTGCTTCCACCCACAAAACCCACAAACGCAATGTGTGTGCTTGTGTGTACATTTTGGCAAGGAAGCCCCCGACGGGATGGCAACAACAAAACTAAATAGAGAATGGCATAGCATCCCTAACAACATTAACAGAAACCGCCATACCGCAAAAACACAGCAAATAACCCACTAACCAAGCCTTGGTGGCACACAAAAGAAAATTCTTTCGGAATTTCAGGAAAAAAAACACAAACCAGCCACTGAATAGGAAGAAAATTTCAACGGGAAAAGAGGACTTTGTACTTTTGAAACAATAAATAAAGAAGTTGTTTTTTTTTTACTCTGTTTTTTTGTGTGAGCTTTTTGCAATTGGCACATTTGTGTGTTGGAAACGGAACAAAGTGGTGGCGTTCGGGTGACTCTTTTAAACATATATGAAGATTTCACTGCTGCTGCAGGAGAAGACGCACTTCGCCTTGTGGCACAAAGTATTCATAAAACTGTAGTAAATGGAAATTACCGAACACTTCAAATGGATATTCCTTCGCTGTGATTTTTGAAACAATTCTTTTGAGTACGTGCTTGTGAAAAGGATAACAAGATTTGACTTCTTCTTTTGAGTACATAAAAGAATCAGAAAACAATTGAATTTTTTTTTAATGCACAGTTAGCGTTTTATATAAAAGAAATCACATAATCTGCTTTAGGTCAGTCCGTATCTCCGTATTGTCCGTAATCACTTTCTTTATTCGATTGCAAGGAAAGAACTTGGATTCTCCCTTAAAGTCTTGCAGTAGAACTTACTCAAATTTAAATTTGAAATTATATTGAATAAATGAGGCGAAAAATTATTCAAAACAATAGAAGAAATAAACAAATACCTGTCTTGTAAATAAATAAAATCAAGGACTTCAGAATGTTTTCTCATATTTTTCTAATGAAAGCTGGGATTGCTTGCCCCCAAATACTTGGGGAAATGATATCAGATTCAAGTGGAATGATTTTAAATTTTAATTGGCTGTAATAAAAATGGGCAGCAACTGCTTTAATTAAGTTACTGTAGGACACGAGGTTTGTTTTCTTAAAGTATTACGTATTGAAAATTTTATTTTTTTGTGAACAGATATTAGTGCGGGGTACTTTTACCCCAAATAGGGAATAAACTAATCAAGCTTCGAGATGAAGTGAAACTATTAAGTTAAACTAGGGGAATACAATAATAAGTGGAAACAAGAAAGACAAACTCTCAACGATCAAAATATTTAGGGGAAAAATACAACCACTTTCTAAAGGTAGTCCTTTCTTTTGTAGTCATTTGTGTTATTTTTGGTTTCACAATCATCTTCAATAAGATCTTTGCTTTCAGCTGTTTAGAGAAATTTTTTGCAACAGTTTGCTGCTTATTGGACTGTAACATGCGAACCTAATGTTTTACATTGAACGAACTGGAGTACACTTGCAAAATTACTAAATGCACAAAAAAACCTTAATGCACCTTTCCCACTTCTATTTCCATCCTCCCAAAAGCACGTACGTATTATAGACTTTGAGTTTTTGAGTTTCGCACAATCTTTTCAAGTATGATTTTAAAAAAGTTTCATGATACTCTGTATTCTTGTCGAAAGCCTTCTTCGACATCAATGGTCTCGGTGAGATCTTGAGTTTTTTCTCCCCGTGTGTTATAAGAATTTGTTGACGAGGGAGTTTTCAGACGTTTATACGTAGGCAAGAAAAGAGATGCGGCGTTAAGGAGGCTAATTCCTCTGTAATTTTTGCGACTGTAAGGTTTTCCATTAATTGGACCTGCTTTCTCCAGACTAAATGCAGATCAGCTATTGTGTTCTTCTTCCAAGCCAATATCATTCAAAATTTCGTGCAAAAGCGTATTTATTTGATTTAAGCTTACTTACGAGTATGACTGGGTCTGCCACTATGTTTGTTTGGTGGTCTCTACGGGGCTTGATTCGAGGTTTTCTACCCTGCCATGATTTTTTATTGACTTTTGGTACGAACTCTGAAGCTCATACCTACCATAACATCTCTCTATTTCCTCAAACAAGAGCTCTCATTCTGCTTTTCCGTTTGAAAACTCGGTGTTCTTCCCTTTCTGTCTCCTTCTTCATCGAAATCAACCATTTCTTTTGTTATTTTTATTTTCATCATTGTACACATCCTTTTTTGGAAAATGGCAACCGTGGCTAATAGATCTCAAATAACACAAATGCGCTGGACTGAATAGCAGTCATAATCACTTTTATATTCACACCCAAGCTACTAAAAATCACGGCTGTATTCGGTAGAGGAATCGATCCACGATGCTGCGTTTCACTATAGTTGCATTTCGCATCGAAAACCGAACAGCTTCATCTTTTAAAATGATCATATATTTGCTATCAACAAAAATTGTGAAATGATTAGATTGTTTAGGGCAATGAAACAAATACTTTCTTGAAAGGACTTAAGTTGCTCAATCAAACAGAGCTCTGAGAATGCTTTGTGATCTAAGTATGTCGAAAACATTTGCATCTCTTAAGCACCGGGATGTTACATGTTACTGTTAAATGTGGAGAATATTTTTTGAACTTCACTATACGAATACGAATTGCCAGGGATTGAATTCAATTCAACAAATTCCTAACTTGCTGTTAGAACTATATCAACATATATAACAAAATAATTAGCTTGTTTCAAGAATATGGATGTTAATACTTCGTGTCCGAATGTACTCTATTCGGAATAGTATGAAATTATGCCTTTCCAATAAATAAAAATATTTAACTAGATATGCACTCGAATCCTGCAGTGACTCTAATTGAGAAATGCATTCTAATTAAACCTACAAATAATATAACCTCAGGTACATTTAATTTAATTTAAAATGTACAGAACAAAAAGCTGTTTATTTCAGACACAACACGATTTTTTGTTCTGTTCAGATAAATCTGTCTTTATAACAAAAAATTATATATTTTAATTTAAATTTGAAATGCAACTAACACTGACAATTGGTGAGGCGGTTCGGTGCGATGAGTTTTTAAATGGTAAGCCTATGTAAATATTTACGCAAGGCCATGTTAAAATAAATCACTTTCGCTATTCGCACATTACTCAGTTACCGTTATCAATCTCCAACAGTCATTTTGTATAATTCAAAATATTATCGCATACGTACCTACTCTCCAACGAAAATTGTCACCCAAAATGTAATTCAACGTCAACAAAACAAATCACAACCAGGCACAAACGGCCGACGTCCAATAATTTGCTCACTAAATTTATTATTTTAATTTATGGCCCAGTTGAACAGAGTTAACGAAGATAAAAAAAAATAAAGCGGGAATAATAATAAAACTGAAAACAGCAACGCAAATGATTTTCCAATTTGCGAGCTCAAAAACATATTCGATATTAATTATATTGATAATCATAATGTAAATCAATTGCTCCTGTTCATATTCGCAGTTCGCAATACTAATTGTATTAGTAATTTCCACAAATCAACACCCACCAGTAGCTAGTCCGAGGCAGCTGGGCAAATATATAGCTAAGCACAAACTATTTTCGTGGCCAAAAATGAGAACACATAGTCGGAGCATCCGCAAATGGCAAACCGAAAAATGATTCCTGAAATTGGTGGTGGAAGGTTGTATCACAGTTTGTAGCATAATCTCTTCAATTAATGGATGTCCATTTCTGTGTTGGCCTGGCGCTGCATGGCTCCCTCCTCAGCTTGTGTTATGCTTTTTATTATATTTTTTTTTTCTCCTTTGTATGTAAATGCATCGGGAAACGAGCATTTAAATATGTGTGGTATGTGCTATCAACAGGACTTTCTAGGGCACCACTAAAGTTTGCCTCGTGGTGTTCGTGGCGTAAATCTACATTGGTTGTGAGTGGTTTGTGTCCGGACTGGAGCAAATAAACACCAACAACTCGGTCATCGGGCTATGCATCGAAATTGCTAATGATATTTGCATTGCAAATTTATTCAACCAGATTTACTCGGAGAATTTGATTTTTTTACTTCTTATTGGCTTGAAAAATATTCTTTCCATTTGTAGCGAGGCAATCGATATAGAAGTAAGGATACAAGGTGCATGTGTAGTTAATATTACAAACTTGATATATGCAATGTAATCAGAAATATGATAATTTTTAACTTTTTAGTTTAGGTGAACTGGCATATTCCCTTTAGGGTATGTACTATTGCTTACAAAATGTTGGCTTCACATTGCACAATAGACATTAATATGCGATGGGATTATTCATGTGATCAACCATGTCATCAAAATACATCGACAGTTGGTTTCAGAAATTTGATAAGTCAAGGTAAGTTGTTATCATTACTGGTCTTTTTTAGCACTGCGAACTCAATAACCTCATTTGAGCAAGTAAAGGAGCAGGGTGCTTCTGAATTTTCAACTGAAATACGACTTTCTCCCGAAAAGAAATGAACTCAATATTTTACCACAAAGATTGTCAGAAGTAAATGGCTAAAGTAAAAACAGGGTGTCTGAAAGTCAAACAAGTTAAAGTGGTGCATAGAAGCAGGCAAACAATACATTTTTCTAAATATTTGCACATGTGTCTAAAAAAACTTTTTTATAATTTTGCTGCATACTAGAGTAAAATTATACTACAGTGATACATTCAGATAGTATCAAAGTTAAAGATATAAAGAAAGCTTGTAAAGTATTTTAAAATAATAATATTTAAGAAAAAAATGCTTTACAAAACCTCAGGGCTGATACGTTTGGTCAAAACAAGAAAAAGGGGTCTATCTTGCTCTGGTCAGGCGGGAGGGGCAATTTTATAAAAAAGAATTGACTTAATTTGAAAAAAATATGGAACGTGAACTGAACCACTTATTGCCACATATTACAATGTTTTTCAAAGCTTATACTTTGTTCTTTAAATAACATTCTAGTTCAAGTTGATTTAGTGAATGGTTTTTGAGTAGTCAAGTTTCAGTCAAGATAAAATTTTGAAAAAAAAAATTAAATTTCTTTCTTCAAATTAAATTTTTACAAAATGTTGCTTTACTAAAGGTCAATTTTTTTAAATAACCAATGCTTGTATTAGTTATTAGACAAAACAAAATCCATCCGTGAAAATCTTTCTAAGTTCTTAAGAAATTAAAAAAATGCAAGGTACTTTTTCCCAGAAAATACAATTTTGGAGGTTCTAAATCGTTGTAAAGTTCTAAAATCGTTGTAAATTAGGGATTACCAATTGTAAGTAGTCTTAACTAATAAGAATCAATTCATAATATGTATAATAAATATTATTTTAGATAATAAAATTGAAGTTTTCCAGAAAGATAAAACAACCGGATTTTATAAATAAAAAGATTAATACAATTTTTAACAGTTAAAACACTTTTTATATCTCCTCAGATGTTCATTTTAGAAGCAATGCTTCCATCGTCTGTGAGATTTATAAATTAAATTAAATTAAATTATTTGTCAAAAAACTAACAAAAACCAAAAATGTTTCTAAACAAAATTACAGTTAAGTTGAGTTGAATCTATGAAAATTTTTTTTGAATATTGAATCTTTGATTGGTCCATCATCACTATTCATTAGATTACTTTTGTTTTTAAATATGTAAAAAGATTCAAAAGCATCTAATTCATAATTGCTATTTACATTTCTTATTAATTTTAGATTGATTTTGCAAACTAAAACTGTGATTATTTTCTAGCATATGTTCTGCAACACTTGACTTTTCTTTTTCATTATATTTAAGATGTGCAAAATGTTCTTTAAATCTTTTTAGAATAGGTCTTCTTGTCTGTCCTATTCTTTTGCACAATCATTACATGGACTACCTGTTCAATGTTATCTTTAGATCCTCCAATCAGATTTTTTAATTTTATTTATTGAAAATTCCTCTCACAACGATAGATATTCTTTTTTTTTAATAAAATTATTCAACATTTGGAAAAGAACGGGAAAAAAGAGACTTCTTGCAATCAAATTTTTCCACTCAGCTCTATTCAATTATATGCAGCTAGATTTTTCGATATAACTTAAGAATTTGAATAAGGATTCATTATCCATTGAGTTTGGTTAAATGACTCGTAAATCTCTTTTTTCCAAACAACTTAAAAATCGAAAAAGTGTTATAATTTTTTCTTTGGTTTTTGATTGAAGCATATAACAAGTAGTACCCGTGGCGTGATGGTTAGCATGTCTGGTGTTAACCCAAAGGTTCGTGGTTCAAATCCCAACTGAGGCAAAACTGTTTTTCCACGGGTATCGCCTTTCACGAGGAATTGGTCCTTTGATAGTATATTCATTGCCATGAAAAGCGCTTTCTGGATGATCTGGGGTTCCTAGCTCTGTTGCGCAATATTTATTTGTTAGTTTATATAACAAGTACATAATCAAAAAAAAGCACTCTTCTCCTAGTCTCCACGTTCAAAGCAAAACACCCAACAACAAAATTTTTTAACAATGAAAATTTTTCTGCTTTGAACACTCTTAAACCCAAACCTGTCATCCTAATGAAATATTTTTTTTGATTTCAAGAGCTCAAAACATTTCTATTCATTGAAATAATAGACTTTGCATTGTAGACCTACTCGGAAAATGAATTTTGCAAGCATTTTTGTCTAAATTCTCCACTGTGCACCGTTTACTCGAATCGCCTGTAAATCGGTAGTAAGCGCAATAAAAAAAAATTAAAACCTTGGGTGGGTTGCATCTTACTCTGATCGAAATGTTCAAGGGAGCGGTTTTGACGGTTTCAAGTCACCTGGCACCAATGATTTACGGTCACAGCTATAGGTACACGAAGAAATTAGAATTTAAAGCTATATTAAACGCGGACTAGCTTAGGGTTAACAAACTAAAGGAAATTTCTGTTAACTGACGTCTACTAAGTTATTCCACCGAGGAAACTTTCATTGTGGTTGAGGATGCAGTTTCGTAAGCTTTGCGTTCATTGACTATATTTTACTTGTAAACGTTATTTTTAGCCTTGAACTCGATGTCAATCGTAACGCTCGGATAATAAATTTTGATTTCGAAAAAGAAGAAATTTGATCACCGCACCAAACAAAACAAATCAGTATAAGTCAACTTGCGTGTCAAAATGCATCCAAAATAAATTTCCCAAATAGTAATTTTTGGTAACATCACTTTAATATTCCGGAAATAATTTATTTTTATTAGAGATAAATTTTAACCCATGGACTAACCCTTATTCTATGGTTTAGTAAGTCTGTAGAATGAGAGTGAAATAAGCGCCTTTTGTTAATATAGGGCTAATAGAGAATTGGCCTATTTATCTATACATTTTTTGCTAACTCGTTGGCAAACTGTTGGATTTAAATGGAAAGAAAAATAAATCTCTTGACTGTGCCAATATGAATATTCACTGAATCACATCACATCACATCCAAAAGAGAAAATAAACTCTTTAAAATTATTATCAATGGAATATCCATCGCTACACATAATCTGTAATCTGCGGGAAGCAAAGTTTGATAAAACAGTTTGTGGTTTGGTTCATGCAAACTCGTGGTGGTTTAATTTTGCTAACCAGATTACAGTCGCGACAGTGGCTTTCACTGTTAGTGCTAAAGAGACTATTTAAACTGCTTTAAAAATATTTTTTAAAGTCCTTTAAGCTACTCCATTAAATGAGATTAAAAATAATACCTTTAATATCATTAAATGGAGTTAAGGCTAGTCTAACAAATAACACAAATAACATCAAGTAGAATTTTCGAATGACAAATCCTTTTGAGGTGAGCCTCTGTGGTATTGGGTTTCCATTTCAGTGAGCCCTGCAATTTGTCTCCATGTGAGTACGTAAGTCAGTGATGTATTTTGTAAATACAGTAGTCCTTTAAAATATTCCTCTTACAAGAAAGTATCTAGATATACCTGCCATTCAATTTACTCAAAAATTGAAAACTATTGCATTACTTTCATGAACCATGGCTTGTGGAAAATATTTGCTTCACATAAGAATTTTATTGAAAGATTAATGTCCGCAAATAGTTAAATTTCTTAAGAACTTCCGACTTGCTCTTGTGTAAAATTGTAAAAGGTAGAAATAAAACACCGTCAGCACTTCAAAAAGTCCTCCTCAAAAGTGTTTCACTAGTCAACCGGGTAACAAGAACGAATCCTTCGAGCCAAACATGCTCGTTGGTCGTACAACGGAATCAAAGAAGTTTGCACAAGTAAAAGTCACTTCACGTGACATTCGAGAAGGTGGTTAGAAGAGAGTATAACTATCACCAAAGTTCCACAAGACATCCTACCCATTGATCGTTTTTTATGTCCAACCATTTAAGCAATCTAAAGGAAATCACGAAAAAAGCAACCAACATAAACTTTCAGGATTAGGGTGTCACACGTCGTTGATTTATGTTGACATGGGTTTTCGACATTTCGTGTTTTTTTTTTCTTCTACTTTTTTTTTTTATTCATTTAACATTCCAATATTCTTCTGATATGTGTAACTGTAAAGAAACGGCCGAAATTACATGGCGGAGATAAGAATCCGATATTGGCAACGACAAGACGACATGTGACCCGGAGCGAAGCAAAGTGAAGGATTACGGCTTCCGCATGAATGGTTAAGTGTAATATACAAAGTGAAGTCAATGGAAGCCGATTGGGTCTCTTTTAATCAGATTGAGGGCATTTGTCAAAGGCTGAGTAGCAGACATCAATTGAACGCTTAAATTTGTTTGGCACTTCAAGTGTCAGATGCAAAGTCAAATTTCACATGAATTATCTATTAATACAATGGAAATGGATGAATTCAAGCATTGAGATATATGGCTTGCTTCTGTTGTTTAGATAATTCCGATAGTTTATGACCTATAAATACACATACAGGAGAAACAAAAAAGCTTACTCCATTGTGAATGGATTGTATATCTATGTATGTATATTGTACACCTACTGCTCGCCAGTTTGGTTTTTGATGTATCGACGTATTGTGCGCATAGCATATCCTTTAGTTGGTGAATTGTGTGAACTATAGGCATATTTTTTACTTAACTTAGTATTTTAGAAATTGAATTGCGTTTCGTTAAAACGAAATAAATCGGTTGCCATTATTGTTTACTGAAAGAGAACACTTCCTTAGGACTGACAGCAACAGGTTAAGAGGTCATCTCGCTGAAGGCACACAAAAATATCTTTTTCGAAATGAAGTTTACTTAAAACCAAAAAAAAAACTTTGGGCTGTTGAAACTAAATTGGAAACAACCATCAAAACAGCCCAGTAACGCCCTCTGGACTAAGCTGAAGGGTGTTTGAAAATTTAATCAAAATCAGTCCGACTGCTTTGGTATCAATAAGGAAAATACAATTAGTTGCTTACGCAGACGATATTGACGTTGTTCATAAACGAACATAAAAGATAGTCCTGTGTGCAGCGGTGTGTTATCTTAAATAAAGCAATAGAAAAAGATACAGTCCATTCACGAAAAGAAAGATTATTTTCCCACACACAACACACAGCTGAACACAGGTCAATACAGAAAAGGTCAGATAAAGATATTTTTATCTTTCCTTGTAAATTGTAAATAAGACCTTCCAGAAAAATGTATAAATAGAATAGGTTTAAAAGCAATAAAACTCAGTATCTAAAAATTACTCAACAGTACAGTACAGTTTATTTTGTGCAGACGTAATGGGAAGAAAGAAGCGCTTTTGCGAGCATTGAAACAGAAGCGGCCCAAAATGGAAGAATATATTGTCATCAAACAAGGACAGAGAACATCGAACATCATAATAGACAGATATAACTTCAAGGTAGTACAGGACCTCGTCTACCACAGGATCCGCTATAGACACGGAAAGCAACATCAGTGCGCAGATCAAACGGAGAATGACACTTGGCAACCTCTGCTTCTTTGAGTTAAGAAGGCAATTGAGAAACAGAACACTCTCTATGGAAAAACTAAAGTAACCCTTCATAAGACCTAGATCATCTCAGTTGTGCTTTACGGTGTGGAAGCGTAAACCTTATCGAAAGCGGATAAGGAAACCCTTGGTCGTTTCGAAAGAAAAGTACTACGAATGATCTTTGGTCGTACCGTACCTACGGCGACATTGTAATAGCTAGAAGAGTACGCATCGCGAGACCACGATGGCTAGGACATGTGGAACGGATAATGCTCCGGTTCGATGGGTCTCGAAAGCACATTGCAGGGAAATCTTGGAAGGAGAAGACTTGTCTTAGGTGGCGCAGAAGAAGACCTTAGCCGACTCAGAGTACAAAACTGGAGAGAGCTTGCCCGAAATCAGATGTTCGTTAAGGCTAAGGTTCACCCCGAACTTTAATGTCCACCTAAGTGAGTGTGTAACGAATAAACAAACAGATATTGATTATTATAATTATACTACTGTTTTAAATACGAAAGGATATTTGTTCACTTTATATGCAAACACAAATGAATACAAATGAAACTTAAGAATACATAGGCTATAATTTATTACCATATTACCACGGAAACGGGAACACAAAAACTACTGGACCGATTTGAAAAATGTTTTCACTGCTAAAATGCTATATGCTGAGATATATTCAGTAACAAAGACTTTACGAATGTTTCATCCCCATATTTATAAGGGAAAGGAAACAAGAACGGAAATTCAAAAATTACTGGACTAGTTATTGCAAAAACTTTCCCACTAGTGGAACGCTACATAGAATATTTAGACTAATAATATGCAAAAACTCATCACAATAAATTTTAAGGCACGAGACACACAAACCTTATCTCTTATCACTTTCAGTCATTAACGTTTTCCTTGTGTTGTCACACTAACCACAGTATCAAATATCGGCAAGGATATGTGTACACATTTCTATAGTATGTGTATGTTGTAGGTATATGTAGCTGCGTTAAATGATTTAGATATGACAGTACACATAACGGCAAACCACGCAATTTGCTAACCACTTTATAAGCCAAAGAAATTATCTCTCTCAGCAGCTATAGTTCGTTTTCATACAGCACTTCCACATTAAATGTTTTTCTAGCTTACTACATCTTTTCCTCAGTTTTCACAACATTCAAAAAGTCAACGAATTAATTAAGAAATAGCTTATTTTAGAATTATAAGAAAAAGAGTAGGGAACAAGGGCATGGGGGTAAGGACAAGAGAAAAATACCAAAGCCAATAAGAACATAGACAAAAGAGTAGCAGAACTTAATGACATTCACAGTGACTCTAGTAATACTAACAGCCAATATTTGCACATGTCCTTTCGAGAATTCAATTAGAATGCATAGCGAACAGTTGAACGTCCTTTTAGCAATTTTATTCTTGTTTTTTTCTTTTTTTGCTTAGTCTTTCAATTTTCACAATTTCTATTCAATTTCCTCTTGCATTCTTGCTTAACATACACTATAATATGGGAATAAAATGAACGCGCTTAGGGATGCAGAATGAAACAAAAGGAGCGAAAAAAATAAACTGAAATCTTTTTCCGCAATTTCATCTCGAAACTATAAGTATAGCGGGCAAAAAATAAAAGATTTAGAATCTTGACTTTCTCTAAAACCGAATAGATTTGTTCCCCAAGCATATCAACAGACAAAACATGAAATTTGCTCAAGGAGCTAGGAGCCATCCAGATGAGTTAGGATGTTCGGATACGAAACGCAGCGAAATGTGCATACTTCTATATTCAAATGAACGATTAATATCCAAGATATTAAAGTTGTCGCTGGCTGTGAGGATGTGTGGTTGTAAGTGGGGCGTCACCAACGAGCACAAGTTCGAAAAGGTAAAGAGGAAAACGGATTTCTCATCTTTGAGAAGAAGATTCTATGAAAAACGCGTGTCGATGTGAATGTTATTTCTTAAGCATGTACTTATACATATAATGCAGAATGCTCAATCGCATAAAGCAAAACGATGTGAAAATTCGGAGCAGACGAAAGCTTTGCCGAACAATAACTTAAAAATGAAAAATAAAAATGTTTTTTTGCTAAATCAAAGCGTGACTCAACATGCGATCATAACTAAAAGACATTGTGTTCAACAGACACTGTGTTTAAACTGACAAATTAACAAAATTGAAGCTGATAAATCGAAGTCCATGATTGGGCCGGACAAACTAGCAGATTCAAGACTCAAAGCATTTGGCAACTTTTTTTTCAGGACATGGTCACCAACTACTCTGAAATTATGAGAAAGAAAATCAATTTTGTACATGAACATCATTCAAGTAGAGAACAAAAAAGCTTATTTTCAGAATCCCAAAACGTCATTTTTTCTCATTTATTTATACAAATAAAAAAAATCTGTGGTTCAACCTTTTGTAATCAGCTGTAACTGTAAGCATGCGAAACGCGTTGTAATTGGATTCCTGTACAAGAAAATTCACTATACAACAGGTACGTTGAGTCAAAGAAAAAGTATATTTTTTCAAAACTGCACGATTTTTGTATTTTGAAATAAAACAGAATAAAATAAGAAATGTGTGGGTATATACAGGGTGTTTTGTATAAGATGCGATAGCTCAGGACGAGTAAGTTGGATCAAGACAAGAAAAAAATCCTCTGAGAGGGGAAGAGTTCAATCTCTCTCAATTTAAGTTTATTAAAAATAAACCAAGCAATTTTATATAAAGCTATACACTTATATTGTTCTCTAATTAAAATTTTAGTTCAAGTCAATTTAGTAAAATGTTTTTGAGTAATCAAGTCTCAAAAAATACAAATTTAATATACATAAATGTTTAAGTGAAATTCTGCACAGACAATAAGAGGTAATAGATCAAATCTCCATTTTTATGAGGATACATATTTATGTACATTGGTTTTATTTTATATGTGTTAGGGTTAGCTCAATACGACTGACCTTATGGAGCAGGATTCAATCTCTCTGCATCGGCGTGGTTAATAGCTCTCCGTGATTCGTCACGAATGTTTTTATAGTGAGAGTACATTGCAATTATGAAATAATAGTTGAGACCTGCAAAAACCAAAATGTTGTTTTGAAGAAGAAATTAAAGTTTCTCCTCACCCGCCCAAGCTGCTACGAAAAGTGCAAAGGCGACCATTATAAATGCTTGTAAACCGCACTCTGTTCCAAAACATAATGAGAAAATGGCAGCGCCTAGCAGCGCTAGAACACCGATAATCTTACAAACCAGTTCAATTGTTTGAAGAATAAGCCATGGCAAAATCTTGTTATGGGATTTCTGATGTTAAAGTGTTTTATTTTTTTTCATTAGAAACACTGTGACTCTTATTTATTTAAAAAATACAAACCTCTCTAGTTCCCACATTCAGTAGAGCGCTCACAAAAATTACCACCAGACAACTAACCATTGACCCAATAAACGGAGTAGCAACAATTGTATGTTTTTTACCATGACTTATGAGAATTCCTACGAGAGCGAAGATATCAAACACACCTACAATAATACCCAACCATCCGAGGATCTCAGCACCAACGGGGAGGGTAAAACAGCAGCAATTTTATTAACCTTCTGGACCATGATGCAATAATTTCTTCAACGTATGCGACTGTAATCATAAAAAGTGAATTGTTGGTTTTGGTTTGGTAAATAGTTTTTACGATTTTTCATATTTTTTTTTTAAATTAAATTAATTTTTTATAAAACTGCCCCTCCCACCAGATCGGAGGAAGAAAGTCCAACTCCCATACGAAATCTATCGTTGAGTTTAATTCAATGACTCGCAAACCTTCTCTTTAAAAAGTGTGCAAAAAGTAGGGTTATTTGACAACTTTCAAAATTTTTTAAATGTAAATTACTTTAACTCAGTTTGTTTCGAGTTTCACTTGGGACTGTACTGAAAAAATAAAAGTAAAAAATTAAATGACAAAGACCGTGTTGCTCTAGACTTGACTTTATTACAACTGAATGCTGATTACTGAATACATACTCAGCACTGCCAGACTCGAGCAAATGATTTATCATTCAATTGGTTTGAAATTATGATGCCTGAGGGCGAATTATCATACGCGTTCTACGTCGCACTCGTTTTATATAAGTTGAAAAAAATATAATTAAATAAATGATTTTTGATGTTTTTTCCTTTATATTGGTACCGCAAAGATGAAAAAAGATTATTGAAAAGCATTGAAATGGTTTCTAAAGAACGTGTGAGTTAATATTCAAAAAACAAGTATTAGATTAAACCCCGAGGTGAAGACCTTCAGGAGTTTAAATACCACAATATTTTTCAAATTACCGAAAATATGTCATCTAAATTTAAAGTCAGATTAAAGTGGTATTGTAATTAGCCTATCAATTCTGCGGAGAGATCTGATGAGAAATTAATAGTTTCTTGTAGTTGGGTCAAAATAGAGTAGTAAAATAGTCGAACGCTTCTTTTTTCAATATTTGCGTTTAGACATATAAAGTTAGTTTATCTGAAAATCTAAATATTTATGAACTCCCTCATTTTCATTGCTAGGAATACATAACAGATACATAATAGATTAGATTTAGGTATTGTTTCAGAAGTTGAACATGCCCCAGACGGCAAGTTTAGGAGGCGGCAAAGACAAGTTCAAAATTCGATCCCGCTCGCCCACAAGAATCACAGAAACGCTGCAGCACTCGTGTTTGCGACAGCGAGTCATAGCTCCCCAAAACAAACATCACACAAAAAGAACATCAAAACCATTTCACACTATTCATTACCGGACCCAGCATATCTCGTGCAGGTAACTGGAGCTGCAAGCGAAAACAAAATAACCTAATTTTCGGTTTCAAAACAGCGACTTGACTGTGGTTGCGAGCGAAGGGAAGCACAGTCAAATCATCACACCGATTGTGCTATTGTCATATCAATAAATCTGTCACATTTTATCGCCTTTCATGGTTAGTTTTTTTATAACTATCCGTGTCCGTCCGTGATTAAGTCCTGTTCTAGTTACACCTAAGAAATCATTATCATTTCTCCGAAAATCGTAGTATAACTACTTTGCGTTGAGTTGAAAATTTTATTATTCCATGCAATGATCTTGTTTTCCGGTCGATTCACTTTAAAAATATTTTTTAGACTGAAATGTTTCATCTGTGAAATTGAATATTTTCGTTCACAGTTTGTAACTATGAGCGCGCTAAGAAAAAAAACTATCGTGAGCTGAATGTAGGAAAATTGCTAAATATAAGAAGATGCAAGGAAAACAATGTGCAGATAATATGAAAGATTGGCTTCCCAGAGGGGGTGACCCCTCAGTATCTACTGCATCTTCCGAAGTTGATATTAAAAAAGGGGATGTTTCTCGCATGTTCTCGGGCAACATCAAAGGGATCAAGATTTTTCACAGTCTGATTTCACAATGCAAACTTCAACATCTTTATCTATGTGCGAAGAACAACCAGAACCAGAAAAAACAAACCCAGAATAAGAAGGATCTAAGTCCCCGCACTCGGACTCGGATGAACATCAGCAAAAAATCGGATTTTACTGACCAACAACGATTTTTCTTTAGCAATCAGGCTGTATTATTAGCAGAAAATCACCCCGAAAGCGTTGAACTTAGATCTACTGAACGCAATGGCAGACATTTAACATCTTCTATGTGGTACAGGACGTTTGCTAATTGCGAATGGGTAAAAAGATTTTGGCTTTTAAATTCTAAAACAAATGCAATTTTATGTTCGTGTTGCAAGATCTACCAGAAACCGTCTTCTACTGCTAGATCCGCATTATGTTCTCAGGGTTTATTAATTGGAAAAAAGTTTCAGAGCGACTAACCGAACACGAGGTAACTCAAATGCACAAATAAAGTATGATCAAGTGGAAAACGCGGGTACAGCAAATGAAATCATGCCAGGGTATTGATCAAGACATTGAGAGATTAATTCACCCAGAGAAAGAAAAATGGAGACAGATCCTGCGTATTGTTATGGATGCTGTATTGTGTATTCGCAAATTGCCTTTTTTCGCGGGTCCCAAGAGAAACTCCTTGCAATTTCATCACATAATGTCCTCAGCCTAGTCGAGGTAACTTCTTGAACTAAATTTCCCTGCTCGCCAAACATAATTCAACTCTTAAATTTCAATTAGAATACTTAAAAACGAGACAAGTATCATTTTTATCAAAGACAATACAGAATGAAATAATTGACGTAATTCCAAAAACAGTTGGAAATAGCATTTTAAATGACACCAAAGAAGGCAAATACTACATGATAATGTTCGACTGCACTACAGATGTATCCCATACAGAACAAATGAGCCAGGTTATTCGATATGTATGAGAAGAGATTTAAGACAAATTAGCTGTTGATGAAAAAAAAATTTTTTGTTTCTTGAAAAATTTGAATTCGAGACTTGAAGTTCAAATGATAGCTAAAGAAAAAAGTATTAGCTTTCAAAAACACTAAAGTATGTTTTAGTAAATGCCTAGGTAAAATTTTTTTTTAAACTTTTAGTCAGCTTTACATAAAATTGCTCCTTCTGCCCAAACGGAGGGAGATAGACTCTCTCCCACACGACTTTTTTCTTGTCTTGACACAACCGAGCTATTAGTCTTGAGCATTTGTCGCATATTATACAAAACACTATATATATGTACATACATATACGCTATATACATATATGTATATGTATTTGTATATGTATATGAAGCACCGAAAGTTAATATCATACCTCCACGGAACGAAAAGAGTTCCAATGGGGTATTTTCTAAAGTGTCTGCTGTATGCTGTATCCCAAATATTGCATTTTTTGAAAAGGAAATTTTGCCGAATGACCCACCGCTATTGGCCGCTTTGAAGCTTCGATTGTACCCTGAGTTGTCAAGCAAATATTTCAGCCTAATATAAAGAAAATTTGTTTTCAACCCACTGAAATGATTGGTTTAGATTTTAAATTTCGCGCCTTATCGGCCATATTATTTATCATAATTGTTGAATTAGGGAAGAAGAAGGAAAATTAAATAAATTCATTTCGTACTGAAATGTCATTTAAAATGCACGTTTTTCAATTTTTGTTAATCAGAGGAAGTTAACTTGATTTTGAATCAAAATTGTATAATCTAAGCTCCAAGAGCTAATTTACAAAAAAACTGGTTAAATTTTCATTTTAACCATTTTGTGAGGATCCTATTGAAGGACCAACGCAACGTTATGCCAAAAATACGGACACAATCCAAGCACTCAAGCTAGTGCGAAGCCAGCTGTGGCAGTCACTTGAAAGTGTCCTTGCCCGATAATTAATGGGACAAGTGTGCTTTACTAATAAGCCCATCATAAACTTAAAAAAAAGTCCAATTTTGATCATTTTATTGTCATATCCAAAAGAAATTTGTGTTTGGGTCAATCCTTATATCATAACATAACATAACAAAAATTTTTCGCATGTGGGTGGTTTAAACTTCTGTTGCAGCAGTACGACGCTCTTACCATAACGCCCGAAGTATCAATTCTAACACAGCTTGTTGGATATAAGTACATGAATTCAAACTTTATTCAAAACTTTCAAAGCTTAATATAATAAATAGTTTGTTTCAATCTATAATTTTTGTGCAAATCGTCTTTACATACATAGGTGGTTGAATTCAATTCAATTCCAATTGGAAAGGACGAAGCACAGCAGCCCTGATGGTCTCAAAGCATTAAAAAAAACAATCATCTAAATCAACAAACAAGCTGTGACTTATTAGTCAAATATTCGCGTTTAAAATTTTTAACTTAATTTTTATCAACCTTAAGATAGAATATCCTTATCAAAAAGAAGTAAAGAATTTCTATTCCACTCAAAATACTTGCTCCCAGAAACAGGCCCAAAATACCACCTATAGTTACGACAACATCCAATTGAGTGCGCACTGTTTGCCTGCGGTATTTTTGTGATGACACCGTTTGTGTGATTTCAATTCGACTAAAATCCGTTTCAGCATAACTTTTAAAAAAATAAACAAATTTCCTATGAATATAAATCTATTACATCAAAAATATTTCATTGAATTACTTCTGACTCGATTCAACCACTTGGATTTCATGTTCTTTACACGAAGGCAAACAATCACAAACAAAATCATTCGAAAGCCAAGGTTGCATTACCTTGTTTTGTGGACGTATGAAATCTGCTTTATCTAGACATATGCTTCCATTATAGTCACAAACTACACTTCTGTCATCATCTACATTTAAAACAATGCAGTTAGAATAAGTACTTATAAAAAATAATTAAAGTCTTGACCCTTTATCATATAGCCAATGCTGTTGCAACCACAAATCTGAAGTTGAATTTGTTTAATGCAGTCAATTACACAGGTTGTAAAACTGTAATGCTTATATGAAGAATTTTTTGAATTTTCATTTGAGAACTTGCATCTTCTATAATTTGGAGATATTTCGTGTACATCTGGGTCGTTGCTGACACTCTCTACTCTTAATTGCAGTTGTTGATTTGCTCCGTTCCTTAATAGTTTGGTTATAAGCGCTTGACGGAAATATAGGGGTACGTCTTCTGGGTTAAGTAAGTGTAACTGGAAGATATGAATTCAAATATTGAAAATATTGTTATTAAGACCGGCCAGTGTAGGGTCTACACTGGCCGGTTTTTATACAATTAAAAGTAGAAGAAAGGGTGCGGATGTTATGGATTACACTGTTTTTGCGTGGTGAGAAGAAGGGCAAATAAATAATGGGCTAAAAATTATAGAAATAAAATCATTGAAAAGAATGGTTAACATGTCTGCCTGCTACGTGGCAGTTCAAGACTCGAATCAGAGGTATACTTTAAAATGTTTTTCCACAGACATCTGAAATTTACCATCCCTCCGAGCATGATTGCCATGAAAAGCAATATCTAACTTAGCCTTTTCCGGCATATACAAACAATTGTAGGTTCTTCAAACGCGTTAGGCCCCGAAGTTCCCCAAGCTTTGTTGCACCTACATAATTTTTTATTTAATTCAACGAAATGTATGTATGCCTGCATATTCGATGGCATATCTCACTGAAAAGTTGAATCTATCTTTACACTGTTTTGGTGAAAGTTTGATTATTGCGCTTGATATTTCTAAGGCAGGAGTTTGGCATCAGGCTCTCTTACCGTAAACGCGTGCTTTTAGTAAGTTCTTCGTTGGATTGGTGACTACTTTTCGATCATTTCACGTTTCATGTCAGATTCCCACTTTATAAATGCTGGTGTGCCCCAGGGCTCCGTTTTGTCTCCGACTCTCTTACTTATTTCTATAAACGATTTCTTGTCTGATACTTTTGATCGTCTAAACTGTTTTGCTGACATTTCAAACTTCAGTTTTTCATTATGGTTTCCAATTCTCGTCCCTACTATTCGGATTCGAACTGGAACGGTTGCGTATGAAAAGCTCATTGAATTCAGATCTTAACAGCATTGTTACATGGAGTAGTAAAACTGCTTCGAAAACACAATGGTGTCTTTTGTCTTTAGGGCCATTGCCCATTGCCGTAGTCAATGAAACCATGAAACTGAAAAGCTGTCAGTACTTGGTATGTGTGTGAACGTGAAGGATGACCCTCGTTGGAATGACCAAATATTTGAAGTCTCCAAAAATGCTGCAAAATGCTTAGGTTTCTTAAGACAAATGCAGGAAATTTTGAACGCCCCCTGATCTGTGTACATTTTATAAAGCCTACAGAGTTTAATTCCCATATTTTGTCAGGTATTCCTCAAACATCTTTGAGACTACTTGAAAGTGTGCAAAACAGAGCGCTACTAAGAAATCTCATCAATTTCACCTTGAGCAAATTTTCGACGTTAGAGATTAAAATTTCAGTCGCACTACGCGAATGGGGAATGCTTTATCAGACTCTGCTTTCTCTTCTCTTTCCCCGCGTTACGATTCGTAAAAGTTCAAAAGCAAAGTTCATTATTGTCTCCTATTAAATCCTACAAGGCCCTTAGGAGTCGCCCAAAAACGAGTGACGCGGTTTCCAGAGAACTTTTAGATGTAGCACAGAAAAATCCAAATAGGTTTGGTCTCTACAAAACTATTGGGCAGAAAAGGGCAAAATAAAAAGCCTTAAAGTGGTCCTCCAAGTTTGTGAACTGGGTGCGATGCTTGAAAAAAATGTAAAAACTGTTTGCGAAAATAGAATCATAACAAAAAAATATACATTACATACATATACATATGCTGTAGTTCAGTCTTTGTTTTTTAAGTATTAGTTTATGAAGTGTTCAACTTACTTCAATTGTATGTGTAACGTCAAATTGCAGTTGCCCAAATCCAACATCCCGTCCAATAACAGTGTCCAGCTTTTTAGTCTTTTTCCTACAAACACAAGTAAATAAAAATACTAATACAGTTTTTAACAGTTGAAACACTTTTTATATTTCATCAGATGTACATTGCAGAAGCAATGCTTTCATCGTCAGTGAGATTTATAAATAATTTAATTTATAAATATAAAAAGTGTTTTAAATGTTAAAAATTGTATTAATCTTTTTATTTATTAGATTAAAAAACACGTGGATTATCTCAACTACCAAACTCATCAAACACAAGTAATCACACATCGGGAATAAAGATCCTTCACAATATTGAAACTTGTACCTTTTCGTTGTCTGTTCGGAATTGAAGATGAAACAAAGTCCTTCAGGCGTATGTAATGGTAAAAAATAATCGCAACAATTGAAAACCTTCCCATTCCAAACACAATTAATTATTAAATCTGAACAGTTTGTGCGTATCTGTAAAAATTCATATCTGTATGTTATATTCTTTCAAAATTTGTATCCACATACTAGATTTGCAAGTTTCTTGTAACCCGTCATAGGGCACTGAACGCAATCGTCACAATCAAAGTGCACCGAACAGTAGTCTCTCAATGATCCGAACGAATACATATTATTATATATGACACGAACCAGAAAATCCTCGATATCATAAATATTATCGTGGTTTTTATATTTTGCTTTCCATCTTTAAAGCAGAAAAGTTACACCAAAATTGCGATGTTGGAGTGTAAAAGTGTATCTTACTGTTCCATGAACTCAATCAACATCGGGTAATTCAGTTTAGCAGAAAAGGTCTCACAAATGCCTACTCCAGTAAAATGAGTTTTGTCCTCTGGACCTGCAGGTTCTATGACCAAACTGATAGCCTTGCTTTCAAAATCGTTCTGATATTCTCGGATGAGATAGTATGATCCACCAGCTGATATAACCACACAAATAAGCCAGAAAATTCGCTCGGTCAGGTGAATCCTAATAGAAAGATTTATGGATAAAATATACCTAAAATTTATTAAAGTACAGATCTACATAAATACTGACTTTTGGTTGGATATATACGCAAGACCGACCAAACTAGAATTTTCACAGTAATCCCTGAGAATTGTCGATCCTTTTCTTGAAATATGCATGTCCAGCTGATTAAATTTTTATATTCTTTTCACTTAACTTGCAGTTTCGTCCAATGCACAAAACCTTACTGCCGCATTAAAACGCAGAAAGCTATTACATTTACTCAGAGCATTTATTTTCGTTTTCACTAAAATGTTGTCGGATAAATATTTAATTAGTGAAATGTACAATCGTTACGTGTTGCAAAAATAATGATTGCGGTCTGGTCTCATGAATACGGGCTTATAACTTACATATAGGTGGCGGGCGCACTGCAGCTGAAATAAACAGCAGGAAGTGGGAAACACAAACCGTTGGTTTCCGTTGGATATTTCAATACTACTCGTATGGAAGAATCATAAGTGCAAACTGCAGTCCTTATGAATATTTAACTTGTAATTTCGAGTTTAAGTATTGTATGCCTTTAGTCTAGCGAGTCTTTTTCTAGTTTTGTTCTTAAATTTTGTGTTGGTCAATTTCTTTTTCTTAATTGAAATTGAGTCTGCCTGTAAGGGAAACGAATTTTGGCATTTAAAATGTGCTAGTGTCGCTTTCCTTGAAAGTAATGTAGCTTTTAGTAAAACCATACGAGACATATAAATAATTAGTCCCTTGAGTGAGAAATTTTGAAAGCAAAATTCCTCCTTACTGTTCATGGAACCATCAGGGTTTCCTTAAACCCTTCAGTAAAATAGTAAACAACACAAGCATGTATGGCCTTCAAGGGGTAAAGCAGTCTTTTTGGGACAACTTTTGAATCCCACCTGGCAACAAACAATTACTTTTCCATTTTCTTAAGAAATAATAAAGCGACCATTTATCACAAAGTATTTCCCAGACGTCATGTGTACAGTGTACACAAAATTCAACCTAAGATCCTACATCAATTTCAAAAGCTTGCTGCACTTAAGCCCAGCCATCTAGGGAGGAGTGTGGGACAGAACCCACTTTTATCGTACACAAAGAACAAACCACGATTAAATATTATGGTTCATCTTTGAACATTGCTTATGTATGTCATGCAGTTCGAAAAATATAGCAAATCTTAACATAGCACAATAATGGGGCACCGCATCAACCGACGAAACTTTAACAAAATAACTCAAATAGTTTCCTACAACCAATTACTATGTATATCCACCGATAGTTTAGCAAAAAAGAAAAATTAAAAACCCTGGCAACAGTTATTTTTGGCCAGTGTCATTTATCAAAAGATTATTTTGTCGCAGAAAGTTTTGAGAAATTTTTTCGCCCGATGATGGACGATGACTTCAGCGTCGAGCGATGGAATTCCGGTATACTGTGAAAACTTTGAACCTTCCTAGAAAATGTTCTCTGGCGACAAGGAAACTTCTCTCTAACATTTAGTACTCTCGAGCAAACCACCGCAATGGAACCCATTATCCCGTTGGGAGAATGTTTTACTGTATGCCTGATTTTGCGGGTAAAGAGAAACATAGCTTGAGGGATTTCCGGAGAAACTTTCCATAGAGACCCTTTTAACCAAATTCCAATGTGCAAGGAAATTCCTTTAAACTCAACGAAGAGGTTTACAGGGGTAAACCTGAATTCTGCCACCAACATTCGGTTCTGCATTTGTACAGTGTATTTTTGAGTGTTTCCAGAGGTCCTGTCAAAGTCTTAACTATAGTTGGAAATGGCATTGTGTAAAATAAATAACTTTAATTCTCATCGGATGCATTATTTTTGTCGTCTAGCTAATTTGTTTTATTCCATTTACCTTGAGGTGTTCTATGGAAGTCATATGAAATGTTTAACTTTCGGAACTTCCCATGAGGAAACTATATCGTTTCAGAAATTTTGTTAAATTATTTAAATTCCCGTAGTAGATAATGTAGTTTACCTTTTTTTATTCTTTAAATGGCTAAAAGATGGATACAGACATCCATAAAGTTCAGTTGTTGAATTGAAGACTGATAGCGGAATTGTTCACTCACAGTTTTTTTTCTGTTTGAGGTGGATAACCTGTAGAACAATCAGCTATACATTCCGTCCTGATTCAACTAGTTAATAACGGAGTTCACACTGTACAATTAGTTGGACAGATTTTGGTTTGAACGACCAATTTTGGATCATGTGACCTTTCAAACGTCCGCTTGTCCAACTTTTTTGATGGTTTTCAAATATTTGCAGTTGGACGGAGATGAGGAATATATTACATAATGTTGGACGACAAGTCTGATAAGTCTGAACGCAAACTAAGTCCGACTATCCGACATCTATCAAACGAAGTCTGTCCAACTATTTGTACAGTGTGAACTCCGCTAATGTCGAATGAAAAGGTTTTCAGTCAAGTAAATCTGCTGAAATGCCTTTCTTTTAAATTCTTTACATTTTGGTATAACTCCAAAAATTGACACATTGATCGATCGACACCATTGTTTTGAGATGGTATCGTTTCTCTTGAAGTTTACTGCATAAGGCACTAATAATGATAACACAACTAGTAGTGTGTAGGCTTACTTAACCAACCTGTTAAACATGTAAAAATATGAAGAGCAATAGTAATTTTAACATTACGATTCTGCTCTAAAATCACAACTCATAAGTCACAAGTTTGTGACAACGGTTGCCAATTTGGTATTTGTTGATCGAATCTGGTACTTATTTTTTCACTTCGTCAGTTCGTTCGTTTATGCCCAGGGATTACTCATAATGAGTTCTTTGGAAAAACCTCAACTCACCCTAAATATCAAGCTGGGTGTTTCTTTGAGTTCTGCCATCAACTCGCAGTGAAGTAGAAGTATTTTTTTGTTGGGGAGAGTACAGGTAAAAATTAGTGATATCAAAAGTGTGTTTTTCAAATGATCGGGAAGCAATTCAGGTGATAAACTAACAGAATTTTTGCATTTCATAATGAGTAAAAGGTGGTTCCTGTGGCGTGATGGTTAGCATGTCTGCTGTTAACCCAGAGATTCGTGGTTCAAATCCCACCGATGCAAAAATGTTTTTCCATGACAATCGCTTTTCGCGAGGAATTGGCAAGTCCTTCGTTAGTATATTCACTGCCACGAAAAGCGCTTTCTCGATGCGCCGCTCGGAATCGGCAGGAAATTGTAGGTCCCCACCATTCCCTCACTTAACACATATGGTTGGGCCACTCCTCGCTCTGTTGCGCCACCCTATTTATTTATTTATTTAAAAGGGGTTTAAGATATGAACAATCAATAAAAATAAAAATCTGATTCTGGGGATGTTTCCACTTTTGCTGGTACATATGTGTAGGTACCACCCGTTTTGAAAAAGCTAAGAACCGAAAACCTAGAAACCTATGTTTTTTGGCAACTAGACATGACGCTCGTTTTGTGTCAATACTGTCGTACGCGGGTTTTTCCACGATCTACCGTGCACTGTAAGAATTTGTTGACATGGGCGCTTTCAGACGATCACATAGACAAAACAACAGATGCGATGTTAACTAGGCTTATTCCTCTATATTTGATGCAATCATAAGGTTTTCCTTTTATTGAACATACTTTCTTCTGACTAAATCATGCAGCTTTTGAACTCTCCTTACAAACTAATCTCTATCTCTATAGCTGCCTTGAAAATGTTGATGCCGAGGTCATCTGACATACGAGTTTGGCAACCCTAACTTCTTCTGAGTCTAGAGTATGACATTCTTGGCCATCGTCTAAGTTGAGTCTGCACTATGTTTGCTTGGTGGTCTTTACGGGCATGGTTCTTGGTTTTCCACACGGGCGAGAATTTTTTACCTTGTTATTCAAATTCTGAAGCTCATACCTAGCTTGACATTTCTCTATTTCCTCAAACTAGAACTTCCCATGCTGCTTTTCCGTTTGAGAACTTGTGATGTCGGCAAAATCGAGCTGATAGTCCTTAGTGACACACCCATTTCACTCTCTTCTTCCAGGTCACACCGGCATTTCGCGAATCTAAAAACGATCGAATCGAATCACAAATCTAGTTCTTCTCTGTATACCTGTGTATACCAATCCCGTATTTAAGAGAAATGTGCTATTAAAGTGAAGTTTGGGGCATGATTTGCAGTAAAATTCAAACCCTTATACGAAGGTCCCTTCTAGAACTTCTCTCACTAAACACATCGGCCGGGTCTTGGGTCAGCACTGCTGAGTTTTCAAAGCCAGCTTTGCCTAGAAAACACGCGTTTCAAGGTCCGAACTGGAATTTCTCTCACAAAACCCATCGGGAGGTTCTTGAGGGTTTTTATTAATTTTGTCTTGTTATGCTCGACAAAAAAAAAAGGAAGGTAATTACTCCATCCGACTAAACATTATTAACAAATCGAACTGTTTCTATTATATAGAGAGACTTTTGATAGTAAAATAAAGAGGAAAGGATGTTTTGCACTCATTAAACATTTTCTCCCATTCAGTTTCTATTTATCTTTCAAATAGTTTGTTTTTTTTTATTCACTTTGAGGCTCTTCTTTGCCAAAAACTTGACCGTATTAAAATTAAACTTCGCAAATACCTTTCAAGAAATTCGACATAAAGCCAAACATAATATCTGCTTCTAAACAGACTTGTTCAACAAATTTTGACAAAAGAAATTCATCAAATAAAATGCACAAGCCGCTCAGGCAATATCCATGCCAAATGAAGAAAAACTTTGAGTAGGGAAATGGTAAAACTTATCTTCTAAATAACTGTCCCACTTTCCAACTTCCCAGCGATATCTTCTGAGAGATAAGCTAAAAAATGTACCCAAAAAAAACCTTCAATACACGGGAGGAGGTACAACTGGCGAATAAAAAAAAAAGAAAATTCAAAAAATGAGAAAAACTATTTCTTTTATGTCCTCTAGGGCAAAAGGAAAGGGAGTAAAACTACACAACAAAATCATACAAGCGACTTCTTTTTTATTGTTTTTGACGAGATGGATCTGGCGATAGAACGAACTTGCCAGAAAATTTATTTGATATGCCTTGTTGCTTTATACAGTTCTAAAACAGTGCACTTTTTCAAAAAAAAATTCATTTTTTAAGTTTGAATTTGGTATAACGAGAAACTTTTTTAAATGAAAAAACCTCCAAGCATTCACTTTTCAAGGTTAGAATCTTTAGAACTTTTTTACGGACCAGGCGAGAGGCGAGAGTAATTTATGTGCCAATAAGAGAAAATTATTGTACATGTTTGCGAGCCTTAACTTAAAATTTCGCTTGTCTTTCATTGTGATGGATTGTACGGTTTATAAAACACGAATATAAAAATAAATTAAAGAAGAGTTTTTTAAAGTCACATGCCTCCTCGAATGCAACTGTGTTGCGCGACACTTGTTAAGGAGAAGGACACAGATAGGAATGAAAGTTTTTATGGCGCAGTAGATGGAAAAATAGATGATTTTTTTTTCTTACCGATGACCCAACGGAGAAAGGTGAGCACTGGTCAGCTAAGATATAATGAAATTTGTAGTAATTAAGATAATTGCATCGCCTTGACAATAAATAAACATGAGACACGAAAAGTAATTCAAATAAAAAAAAATATCCTCCCACAGCTCTCCTGAGATGTATATTAATTGAATTTTCAGTTTCAATTTCAATCAAAGATACTATGTGTGAGTACATGAAAAGCTTTGATTTTTCCTTAACTTTATCTTATTAAGGAGTTTTCAGAAGTATAAATAAGTAGTTAATAAAAGCCTTCCTTGTTTTTATTTGTTTATTTTCTTTTTTATAAACAAAACACTTGCAACGCTGTTCAATTATTATTTTGGCTTATAAACACACATGTTGATATTCGCACTATATTCAGAATCTTTTGGGCATTCACCACGAATTGGCCTTTCAGCGGTACATTGATTTCCGATTTTGTTGAATCCTGATGGACAAGATTGGCCTGCAGCAATGGCTACCAAGGCCATTACCAAAACCAACATCAAATAGAAGTTCATGCTGTAATCCAAAAATTAATTAATCATAAAAATAAATAGTAACTCAAAACAATTTCACTCTACACACTTTCTAGTTTTGTATTGATACAGTAAGATCTAGGTACTAAGTCTAGTGATGAACTGAATTCGAAGCAAATATTTATATGCTTCCACATTAAACAGATAAGAATAAATTTGCATTGGATGATTTAAGTGTTTGTATTAGCATGATCTCAGCCCAATTGTTATCAGAACGAAGGTTATCGATAATGAGTGCTAAGAATTGAAAATATTAGAAATGTTTCACTGCATTGATGTTTATTGAAATTCTAGAAATAAAATTGCAGATTGAATTCAATTCATTTCATATGCATGTATGTGTGTAGGGGAAAAGTGGCCGAGAGGGGCAACCGACTCTTTAGCTTTAACTTACATATATGTGCAACAAGTTTGGGGTGGGTACAGGTTCTTACCAAAGTCTCGAAAGATACCCTAGAAAATTCATTTCAGATCTTACTGGCAATTCTTCGACCCTCTTATTATTACTTAATCACTAAATACTCAGTTTGTTTATATACGGGTATATAATAAAGAAAACAGGATGCACTTGCAAAATATTAAGCCATCCCCACAGGCCTTTTAGGAGATCTATAAAATTACTGGAAGAAAATATTTTGACTCAAGAGACACTAATGTTTGATGGCATAGAATTAGAAGATATCGACAAAAAACTCGAAGCTTCTAAGGAGATCTACACCAAATTTTTACATAAATTTAACACACAAAGTTCTTCTTAACGTAGAGGAATTTGAAAATATGAATAGCAATCTCTGCCTCATGACATTCTCGACTTCTAATACAATTTCCGATAGTTTAGATCTTTCACTTCACCAACCAAAATCTGCCTTCATAGAATGAATAGATTAGATTGATTAGAATAGAAAAAATTTTTATTTAAATTTCATATAATATTAATAAACAAATTTGAGCAAAAATCTTAATAATGTAATAATACAATATTATGACATAACACATGTTGTTGTCTGTCAGATAAAAATAAATCTCAAAAAAATTACATCAATAATTAATTATTTTTCTTTTACAAAATATTCAATTTAGTATTACAGCAACGTATTAGCATATAATTCACAATTTATATAAAATAGCAATGATAAAGAGACAAAATTTTAGTTTATCAATTACGATTATTACAATTATGCTACTATGACCTTTTATTCAGATTTCTCTTTATTCAGTTAAATTTAATATCACAAATCTTACATCAGTACCTGACTTTAATATATAATGTACATACTTATTATTTAAAAATATTCATTTATTTACATATTCCTGTATTTAAAACAATTTACTAAATAATTGTAAAGGGATAAGAAGTTGTTTCCATTTAGTTCGGCGTATAGTTCTTCTATCGACAATGATTCTTTATTAAAACAAGAAATTCTGATAAATATTATGAATATTAACAAGAAAAAATCTCGTGGCATAGATAAGATTTCAAATTTTGTGTTGCGCAACATTCACTTGATATCGCGCTATAGTGCATTTTTAATCATTCCAAACATAATGGGTACTTCCCCTCTATTTGGAAAAAGTCTGTTATTATGCCAATTGCGAAAAAAAATGCAAAGGATAGCAATGACTTTCGAAATAAAATATCAATGCTTTCAATGTTGGGAAGCTTTTCGAACGGATTTGGGCGGAAAACATAGATATTCTTCGTTATGAAAGAAACGTTAGGTATACATCCCAATCAATTTGGTTTCAGAAAATAACAACTTTACAGAACATTCACCTGTTGTCTTTGACAGTAAAACAACTCAACTTCTTAGATTCAAAAAATGTTCTGTCATTCTAGATATACAGACCTGCAAGCGACATTTGATTCTATTTGACATAAGGGTCTTATATATAAAATGATTAAATTAAATTTCCGAGTATTTTTAACACTAAACCTACCGACATTATATACGTATTTCTACCGATGGCGGTCAAATGTCCGCTTTTAAAGTAAACATTATAGTCTTTTCCAGTTAAAATTGTAATTAATACAGAATTTAGCACAAACAATAAAAACATAATAATTATCATATAATAATTTAAAAACATTTATTTATATATTTATATTTTAGTCTCAAAAGGGTCATTTGACCGCTCTGGTAGGTTTAGTGTGGTTGTAAAAAGTCTCCTAAGCTCTAGACGCGCTTCAGTCCGTATTGCATCTGAATATTTAAAAGATTTTTCGGTAAAAGTGTCACTGCTCGCCTAAATTGTTCCATATTTACTTGAGCAACTTCCCTATTTGTAGTAACCGTGGTGTGATGGGTAGCATGTTTGCCTGTCACGCAAGAGGTTCGTGGTTCGAATCGCAACCAAAAATCTTTGCCACTGGTGTTGCCTTTCGCGATAGGAATTTTCAAGTCCTACGATGGTAAATTCATTGCCATGAAAACCACTTTCTCTTCAACTTTTTCTTTCTTTTAAGCAAACTTCCAAGAAAAGAAAAATTTTGACATACCAGATGCAAATCAGGCCTAATGTTGGTTTACTATATCACCAACAGGAAGGTCTACTACGACTCACCTTACCCAATTTGTATCATTGTTGTTGCTGTTGGCCTTCGAAAAAGGCAATGAGGTTGGTGCTATTCCTACCGAGTTTAATCAAGCAGTCGACAAAATTATAGTCATCAAATTATTTAGGTACCTTAACTCAAGGCCTTTGGCTTCCCATCACCAGTTATTGGATGGATCAAATCATACTGAGAACCGAGCAAAGAGTCGTCTTAAAAAAAGCTGTAGCCAAAAAATATTTGCCTATTCGGGAGTTCCCCAGGGTAGCCATCTCGTTTAACTCCTATTTGTGCTTGCCATCAATAATGAAGGCGGTATAGCTTCTTTCTCAGATCTATCCATTTATGAAGAAGACATTCCTTCCGTCCCTCCTTCAATTTGGTGAAGTATATAAAACCTTTCTTAAGCTAAATGTTAAAAAATGCCTAAATACGAATTTCTTGCGTAAACGCTTATACCTTTTACTCTTCGAATTTATTACTTCCGTAACATGCCTATCTATGGTTTCGTTTGTTACCGACCTTGAAATAATTTGTGACAAAAAGCTGCATTTCCGCTTTCACATTAAACATACTATTGCGAATCAAACTCTTCCCTAGGATTTACCAAACGCTGGTCTAAATAGTTTTTCACCACATTTGCCAGGATATACTTTCGATTTCGCCATAAGTTCCTCATCCCTCAGAAAAATTACATACACTTAATCTCTCTAATTCTTGAACTTACTATTTTCCCCTCCTTTTTTCTTCATTCTAAATTAGCATTAAATATGGTACATTTGTAATTCTTACTAACATTATAAACATTATAAATGTGAAAGTAAGTTCGCCATCACGCCTAACCTATCGAACCGATTTGAATGAAATTTGGTACAAATATAGTCTAAAGTCTGGAATAGGCAAATGGTTATATTTCCTCCCCATAATCTTATGTATTCATCAGACAAAAGATTGTAAGAGTTTCAGTAAAATTTAATTAAATTTGTGTGGCACGACCATTGAGCACGGCGAGCGTTTGGTAAACTGTCTCGAAACGAAATAGTTGTTGACGCCGATTTACAAAATTTCGATAAAATCCGTGTTATCTTCAAGATTGGGCGAGTTAAGACCGCTGGACAATCTTTTGTGAAAAAGCTTGTCTACAGAGATAATCCCAAGACGATTGACGCCATCGCTGGCATAACGCTGCAGTAAGTGTTCGAAAATTGGGACTCAAGGCTCTAAATTTTACTGAGCTAGCCATGGCGCGGCGGCCACTAACCCGAAATCATTCTTAAAACATTTTGGACTACGAATACCGAATGTAAAGGACTAAAAACGTCTTCGCAAATGAATGTCTTGCAACAGACATTTTGTGGCAAAATATTCACTACGAGGGCATCTACATATGAAGCTTCCTTTTTGGCATCCGTAGTGCGAAATTGTTACGACGGAGCTTGTGATAGGGTCCAATGGCGAACCCTTATCCTTATAATAAAGTTAAATTCTTGGCTATAACATTAAATTATATATGCGTTTTATTTCTCCCTGAAAACCACACGTCTAAAAAACACCCTTTATGTGCAAAACTTTATATCAACCATCTTCTGTGGGTCTAAAACAATTCATTCGAATCTAATTCATGCATAGGCAATACTCGACTCTTTATTCCTTTCACTGAATCTATTTTCTATATACAAATCTTTCAATATGACAATAACACTCAGCATTCTGCCACACGACGACGTTTAGATTGAAATTTCAATTTCATTAGTTCAAATTTAAATAAATTTTGCTGAGTGATACTTCCCGCTTTCTCTTAAAACTGAACTCACAATCATTAACACCACCAACTCCTATAATTCAAAATTGAAGACATTGAAAAGTCATTAACGCTACAACAATTCCCTGAAGCAACTAAATTAAACGCTTATAATGTTATTATGTTATTTTTTGGCAGGCCGTCTTTGGTGTTAGTTTGGTTGCTTCACGTTGTATATCAATGGGTGGTAGTTGTTTAACTAAGATAACAAAGGCTTAATTAATAGCTATAAATTAAGGTGCCGATCCTGTTGTCTACAATTTGCATATCAAATAATCCCCGAATTTGCTCTAGGGCTACACTATATCCGCCATCTGCTGTCCATTTTACCTTGCAGCATTATATAGAATGACATTAATGTCTACATGCGCCATTTATTTTGTTCCACGTACTTCGCATTTGCTTTAAAAATCTTATATGGTTTATTCGACATTCAAAGAATCTTTCGACTAACAGAGATTTATTAAAATTGCATTTGGACAGTCCTAAAAACCTTTCAGATTAACTCTGACAGCTTTTACATCCTTAGTTCCTTTCATCTAAGTAGCCAAAGCTTAGTCAACAAGAAATAAAGTGTCCAGGAATAAGATTTCTAAATGAGATTTATGGGGGTGGATGTATGTAACTCTCTAAGGAAATGAATCGGAGATTGAGAGGCAGAAAAGAAATCGAAAATGGAAATGAGTATGTGTTAAAGACGCAATGATGATGTGGATGTTTCCATCCATTGTCATGCATCACGTACAGAAAGTGATTTTAAAAATTATTTGTAATGCTCCCATCAGCCTCCTTTGTGTATTGATTTGAATGAGATATCAAAGTGTGTGTGCATTTGACTATTATGTTTCTGTAAAGGTTAATAGAAAATAGACATACATTAAGGGACATAATATGTAAATTAGGATTTGAATATTAAGAGGTTAATATTTATAAAAACAAAACAAAAATATAGATTTACAACACTATCTACACAAAACTATGGTGCATCTTAGTCTTTCTTTCCAAGATCATGGAAAAGTTGATAAACCGTCAACTCATGAAATACCTTGAAGAACAAAAGCTTCTTAATGACCGACAGTAGGTACAGCTTCCGTGACAAAAGGTCCTCCGGTGATTTGATGGCTTATCTCACCGAGAAGTGGAACCAATCTGTACACTGTTTTGAAGATAGCAAGATTATTGCTTTTGGTATCGATGAGTTTCTTCTTCGTTGGATTAGAAACTTCCTTTCTGAATGTCAATACAAGTTGAATTTTATGGTTTGAAGTCTGATACCCACTTTAAATGCTGGTATGCCCCAGGGTTCTGTTTTGTCTCCGACTCTATTCCTAATTTTCATAAACAATCTCTTGTCTGAAACTTTTAATCCGCTTAACTGTTTTGCTGACGACTCGACCCTCAGCTTTTGATATTCGTTTCCTGTGGAACTGTAACGCCTACGTATAATAAGCTCATTGAATTCTGGCCTTAACAGCAATTTAAAAAATAAAAAAGAAAAATACAACAAAATTAGTACATAAGGGCAAAAAAACACACTCTATAAATAGTGCAAATTAATCTATCTACTGATCATCTTGATACTTCATCCCAATTTGATTACCAGCAAATGAACTGAAGCAGCTAATCCGTACTTGCTGAGTTCAATGGTTTGTCAAATTATCATCAAAACATGAGAGAAAAAACTTCAGTGCAATGAAACATCAATAACATAATTATTATAATTGAGCAACCGTTTATAATGCGCTATCTCTAGCCTACCTGTATTTAAACACCTTTCAACAGATTGAACGTTTTGGCATAACCATTGAATTTTTATTTCTAAATCGAGGAGCCATTACCTCGAATTGACGATTTTAACCAGCCTTTGAGCCAAATGTCTATTTCAAGTAATACAGCCATCGAAGTAATGAGACGACTAGAGGTACATGGCGTCTACTAAACGTCATCGTTTAATTGAAAGCCAAACCGTGACATGTATCTTAATTTAACACTTGTTGAACTTTTCAAAATTTAATTGGCTCGTGTTGTTAGTTATCCACGGCCTTATAAAATTGCATTACACCGTTTCTTGTGTAGTTAAGTTCACTTGTATAAGAGTGTTTTGATTGGCGCAACGCGACGAACCATTTTAATGGTAACTATAGTAGTTAAATTGTGGGTGAGAAGACTTTTTTTGATACTTTGATCACACGCATTTAGTTCGAAAGTATGGAAATACATATATGTACCTATAGTTTCGGTTTGTTAGAAACTTAAATGCTCCATGCAAGTGGTATACGAGTATATGTGAATCGATTTGGTCTGCGTGTTTTACACAAGAAAGACGGTAATGACACCGGGTGTACTAAATAATGTTTTCTGGTTTCCTGTTAATGGATTTACACTGTTAGATTATACAAACACTGTAATTAAGACTGATGAGAGACCATTTCTTTCATTTAATTACTATTTTATGTTTATTCTTTTAAAAGGACAACGAAAGCTTGACCATGAAGCCAATACCTACTTATTATCGAAAATCGAATATCGATAAACAGTTTACAAGTTACTAAAAAAGGAAAGGATTTCAGTTCTTTGGAATGTTCAAATAAGAAAAGAACAAGTTCAAGTGTCCTTCATTCGGATGCTTTACGAAATTTAAAATCAGCTCAGTTCAAATCAATACCAACGCTGAGAAAAAGTAAGCTAGGTATTCGTAGTTCAGCTCAGCTTGGTTATTACAAAAATCATTTATTTCAAGAGCTCTAGGTTAGGATATAAAAGGATATATTTTTGATTTGCATTAGGTATAAGCCCTGTTCACACTGTACAATTAGTTGGACAGACTTCGTTTGATGGAAGTTGGATGGTCTGATGTAGTTTGCGTTCACACTTATCAAGCTTGTCGTCCAACTTTATATCACATACCCTTCCACTCCATCCAACTTCTAGATTTTCAAAAATTTTTGAAAACCATCCAACAAGTTTGACAAGCGGTCGTCTGAAGGGTTCACACTATTAAGCATTGGTCGTTCAAGCTTAAGTCTGTCCGACTAATTGTACAGTGTGAACAGGGCTATACTGAATCTAAAAAAACAACAAAAAAATAGTTTTATAAGTCCGTATAAACTAATGGGTATGGAAATCAAATACGAATTTGCGAGAACCATTTATCCGATGAAAATGAAACTCAATTTAAGAAAAAGCCCTCAAGTCCGGTCGATGCCCAATTCATAATTCATAACCACAAAGCTTCCAACCAGCATCATACAAAAGTGATAAACAGATCCATCGTAGCATATTCTTATACCACTTGAGGAATTTGATTGCAATTTTAAAATTAACTTTATTGTTGTGCTTGCCAATGTCATGCTCTCTAAGAAATACCCATGGCAAGTTGAAGGTCGAAAGAATTGGTACATATACTTCGAAACTGATGGAGATCAATTCCTTAAAGTGTTTAAAATGAAATATTAAAAACTTTTATTGCATCATGTCTTATGGGGCTTCACCGTTCAACATTATGAAAAGAACTTGCTGTCTCGGTAAGCAGCTTTTTTCGTTTCATTTTCTCCATCAATAAGACCATTATGACTCGTTATTACACACCAACAAACCAAGCTCATATCCAACAAAAAAAAAAAAAAAGAAGAAAAGTATCCTCCAACTCATAACACTTTCAAAAGTGCAGTCATTTTCCTGAGTGTTTTCCCAATTTGGACTGTCTCCACAACATTCACCCACCAACCAACCAAAGCATTTTTCGCATAGGTACCAAATATGTATCCACCTTGTTGCAATTCAGGCCCGCAACGTTGCATTGCGCTTCTTGGATATATGTTACATGACAATCCAAATTTGGTAAACCAATAATTATGGCTGTCAACTGACCACCAAAAACATATACGGCCGCGCATGGTTTGTTAGACCTTCGGGTCATTTTAAATCGAAACCCATAGACGTATTATTGAGTGGAAACTAATCTTTACAAAATGTATACGTACAAATACTAAGAAATTCATACCCACACAAAAAAGTTGATCATTTACAAAATAATGATTGTGGCGCCAAGTACATCACAAATGGATGTGCGAAAAAGTCAATGATGACCTCAATCTCGAGTTTAGTGGAAAATTTTTCTTTAAGTCAGTAAAAAGAAAACAAATTGAAGTGACGTTTGCTTTTCATGTACATATGTACATAATTCAATTTAGTTTCATTTTCACTGGTTCACTTTGTTTAGTCGCTATATTTCTGCTCGGTTTTTGAGTATTTGAGGCGAAAATGAAATCAATACATTAACACAAGTCGGGTTATTGTACTAGTGCACGTTATCTTTACCACGCCTGTGAACGCGTCGGTCATCCTTAAGAATAGAGTAACTTCTTATTTTAATGAATTTTTGAAAATATGAATTAAATTTAAAAGAAAAGTCTATTATATATAATATACATATATATTTTATAAAGGAAACGGAAGCGGAAACATAAACGAGAACTTAGAAACTACTTGACCGATTTTAAAAACTTCTTGACCGTTAGAATTCTGAATTATTCCCAAGTATTACATATTCTCACGGGGACGGGACGGAAACGGGACATGAACAGGTACCTAGAAAACACTAGACCGACTTTAAAAATTCTTTCACCAATAGATTGTTACTTTATTCCTGAGTAACATAGAATATATCTCATCTCCATAATACCCGGAAACGGGAACGTAAAGGGAACTCAAGAACTGCTAAACATTTTCTGCATTCTTTGAACATTAGGATGCTACAATATTTCTCAGTAGCATAGATTTCAACTCATCCCCACATTGCTAACAGTAGGGATTGCAATCTCGGTATCTCAGGTCTTTTTCCGGTCCCGAAAATCGCGTGATTTATTTGTTGACTATTTCGACTTGTTATTTTCATCTACCTGACTCTTTTACGAAGAAAAAATTCAGAGTTGGATTCCACTTGATTGTGAATTAATAATAATAAAATAAAAAACTATTCTTTTTTGCTGTCAAAGCATTTTTTGTGTACATTCAAGTCAGTGTCAAAGTCATCAAAACAAAGCAAAATAGTTTGTTCTTCCTCTCTCATTGTATCTTCATCGTTTTGCATCCGATTTGTAAGACTATTTTTAAAATATCTACTTATCTTTTGGCATTAGTAATGCTTGAAAATTGTTTTCCCCTTGTTGTTGATTGCATTTTGAAAAATTTTAAACCAGTTCCTATATTTCATTCTGTGTTCTTCGGGGATTGCATTCTTTTCATTCCTTTTGATTTATTTGACTATTCTTAAAAGAATAAAACTAGGAAACTAGTTTATGGGTATCCTTTTTCGTTTTCTAAAACACTTTGTGCATTGTTTTGTAATTTTGAGTGCTAATATCGCTGTGGTCAAAGACTATCTAAATTTGAAATTAATTTCAAAACTAGATACCACTCAGTTTTTGTGCATTTCTTTAATAATATTTTACGATTTTTAATTAAAGAAAAAATGTCTGAAGATCAGATGTTCAAAGCTCATAGAAATGACGATGATAAAAATGAGTTTGTAGTTTTTTTAGCTAGTAAAACAACTACAAAAACCCAATGCTAGCTTTGCACAAATGTGTTAAAAACATAAGAGGGCATGAACAAAGAGACTGCACACCTTTCTGTCATCAAGCCAAGAAATACGTTAATTTGGATAACAATCAGCCATTAAACAAATAATTCTTTGGCATCAAATCGCTGTCTACAATATTTTGTCGATCCCGGGACTAGTCCTGGGATCCCGGGATTGATATGTCTGAATCCCGATTGAAAAACCCATTGCAATCCATTACAGTGCAGCAAGACCACAGTCTAAAAGTTCTCAATTTCGAGTACCACAAATTATTGCGAGGCGTACATTTAACCTTATCCATGAAAGTCAATAAATCCCAACAGAAACCAAAAATGTTTTTCAACTGGTATCACCTTTCGCGAGGAATTTGAAAGTCTTTCGATAGTAAATTCATTAACATGAAAAGCGCTTCCTCGATTAGCGGTTCGGAACCGGCAGAAAATTGTAGATTCCTATATTTCCTCCCAAAGGTAATAGTTGTGAGAAATGGGCTAAGCCCCGGTGCTCTTCGCTCTGTTGCGCCACCCTATTTATTTCTTAAACACCGGTCACATAACATTTTTTGTCCCCTTTTGAATTATGTACTCAAAAATAAGCTGTTATACGAACCTCTTTTAACTCTGCAATAGCTCGTGTAAGCTAGTGTTGGGTGCTTACAGACACGTCCTTTTAAAAATGTCACCAGTCACCACCACATCCCCAATTTTTATATCTATTTTTTTATACTAATTAGGGACTCATTATTAAGGCCCTACCGATTCCAAGAAATAAAACGGCGTGTTATTTTGTTGCAGGAAATAAAAGAACCCGTCAAGTGGCATATACGCAACCAAATGGTTAGAACCCCACCACTCTTCAGATCTGCACACATTTTCTTTATTGAAAATCAATCACCAAAAAATTATAATTTCTCACTTAACTTATCGGGTCTCCTTTACAGCCTTATGTTAGATATAATGAGCATCGTGTTTCTATGGTTGATAAGTTCATGTCGTAAGGTGTCACGACTGATTGAAACAAATATCGACATAAAATCCATATCCATATACGATAACAATCAATTGGTAAAAGTTTCATGTTTCATCGCCATCGTATTCCGTTACACATTAGCTAATTATTATTTTCAAGTCGTGTCTTAAATCTGTTGTCGGAATTTTTATCAAAGCAAAAAGTTCTGGTATTGGCAGATACTGTGACATAAATTGAACATCATATCGATACAAATGATTAACTTCCAATTGGAATGGGGAGCTTAGTTCATTGGACTCATTTTTACTTCTATGCAGAAATACCTGTGCATATACAAAGCCAAACAATTCATTGATAGAGAAAACTTCTCATCATCATGTCCTCATGACTGGGTACAAAATTCAAGTTTTAAATACCTACTCCCATTCCGTATTATTTCTTTCTTTTTTTAGAAGGTTCCATTCCATTGTAAGAAGGTAAGGTAAACAACCCTATTATATAATAAAATGAGAAAGTAGGGAATTTCATCTTACTCTTGACGTTCTATCAAAGCATTCCATTTGATCAGGAAGTGAGCCAGACGGCCAAAAACTGAAAGAAAAAATTTCAAGGAAACCACCACAATAATTCTTTTGTCAAAATGAAACCACGAAACGATAAGAACTTGAAGTGCCCTTCGTTCCATAAGTGTGATTTATTTTCCTTCTAGTTAGTTTTTTTTCTCACTTCTTAAGTTCCTATTCAATCTCGATGTTGGCCTATCTTTAATTCAATAAAAACACTCGTTCCTTTTCCTGTGATTTATTGTTGTTATGTCTGAATAACCTAAAGAGGGCTAAAGTGTCAGTTAAAAAAAATGTTCTAAAGTACCTTGGCAACTCTCAACAAGAAATACCTACTTGGGATTGAAATTGTTCTTGCATAGTGAATACTCGTAAAAAAATGTTGACCAAGTTGATTTATTTCAGTTTAAACGTTCAATTCTGACAGCTTAAATAAACCCAAATAATATCTTTATTGATACGCGCCGTTAGTCAAGTAAAAGGCATAACATACTTTTGTAGGCGCCACTAATTTTTATTCGACTCACATTTTTGCACATAACACCGCAACCGGGCAATCCATATACGGCTTCCACTGACTCAAACGATTAGAGCAACACAGATATATAATGGATAAAAGAGAAAAAAATATCTCTTCTGACCAATAACAAATTGTCAACTAACGACACATAAAAAAAAAATATTTAGATGTAAAAACAGCAATAGCACTGACAAAGTTAAGTTGAAGTATCAGATATAAGCTGCAGTGGAAGTCGTTAGCTTTTTGTTTCTTGTCAAAAAGTAAACCGCACCGCGTGTATTACTTTGGCAAGGTAAATTACGCCAGTACAAAAGTGAGCTAGTTTTGAATTGTAATGTATCTTAAATGAAAACTCATTTCTTAGGCAGTGTCTATGTATATAGACCCACGGTATGGGTCGAGTTAGGTTGTGTAACACGGGACACTATATCTTATTAGAGTCATCTCTGATGAAAAATTTTTCAAATTGGTCAATCTAAATAAGCTCTTTAGGTTGGAAACTTCCTGGTGCTGCCAGATCTTGGGCGAATTTTAGGAAGTCACTAGTTTTGTCATTGAAATGCAAAAATAAGGAAAAGCAAATTTCTTCCACTTCTTCTACTTCCTTTTTCGTAGTTACGAACCTCAGAATAAGTCGGCAAACTTCCCGGTCTTGGCTTCTTCATATCTGACGCCAACCAAGTGCAAATATCGATGCATTTGTCTGTAAAAGAGAAGTGTTTTGGTCCGCCTATTTTTATACTCCTTCGCGATCGCGTCAGAACGTTGGATGATATTGCCTTTTTGAAGTGATTCTCTCCATCTCTCTTTCAAAAATAACAATAACCAACTAAGTTAGTCGTGCAATATACTTTTTTTAAGATGGTATTTTTGAGTAATGGCATCCACTGATCTTATTACTTGTTATACGATCAAGCTTTGTTATACTCCTGCTGTCATATGGAGCATCTTCATCTCAGGTGGCGTCTAGTTACTCACATACTTTTCGTACATGGTCCAACATTAAGAATCGTATGTGAGTGTTGGACGCACAACCACGGTGTAGAGTCAT
Source organism: Melanostoma scalare (assembly GCA_949752695.1). Lineage (NCBI taxonomy): Eukaryota > Metazoa > Arthropoda > Insecta > Diptera > Syrphidae > Melanostoma > Melanostoma scalare. The sequence continues at coordinate 185,240,696 of OX456986.1, read as the reverse complement.
TCCATCAGCTTAGGGGCATTTTTCTATCTGTTTCGTCACTTTTTCCACCCTTAAAAAAAAGTTAGACCCTCACAATTGTGCCAATGATAGAAGTATAAGCCTCCTAAACGCGCGCCGCCGCGCCGTCGCGTATAACATTTTGTCTGGAATAATTCGAGATTAGAGCTATATAATAAAGAGGAATAATTTTTCAACAGTCTGTGCCAATACTCGATTACGCAGACTATATTTACGTAATGGAAAGAAGCCAGCGTGATGACCATAGGTGATTTTACGAGCATTAAAACAGAAGCGGCAAGTTTGATGGTTAATAATGAGGGTAAGACGAAGTATATGTTGTAATCAAACGAGGACACCGAACACCGACGAATTGGGCAAAAGGTTGTAATAGACAGACGTAACTTAGTACAGGACTACCCAGGATCTGCTATAGACACGGAAAACAACACCAGTGTGGAGATCAAACGGAGAATGACTCTTGCCAACCGTTGCTTAGATAGAAACAAAACCCCCTCTAAACCATGGTAACACTTTAAAAGAACTTAATCACCCCAGTCCTGCTTTATGGCGCGGAAACAAGGACCTTATTAAAAGCGAATGACGAAACCCTTGGTCGTTTCAAAAGAAAAATATCTATTTTGGTATTCCGAATGGTCCCGTATGCCAATACAATGAGTGGAGAAGAAGATACAATAACGAGCTGTACATTGACATAGACTACGACGGCTGGGCCACATAGAGCGGATGGACAACAACGCTCCGACTCGACGGGTTTTCGGAAGCACATTGCAGGGAAACTGCTGAAAGTGAAGAACTTGTCTTAGGTGGCGCAATCAACTGGAAGAAGACCTCAACCGATTTAGAATGCGAAACTGGAGAGAGATTGAACTGTTATGCCCAGCCTAGTGGGTAATTATCCACCCTGCTCTTGCTCGATGATTGATGTTTTCAATAAACCACTGTTGATCATTGATCACAGACATTTAACTTTTTACACTTGAGAAGTATACCTACAGAAGATCAGAAAATGGGCAACACAAGTACTAAATCGCTTTTAGAATAGTAAGGGTACCCACTACCTTCTAAGACTTTTTCTCATACATTACATTAAGAGCTTATTGCAAGGATGTAAAATCCTTACTAATGATTTCTCCATCGTTGATGAACTTCGGTGTACTGAACTTTATCATCCACCAAGCTTCCTATTTGTTAAATGTGTCAGCCTTTCTAAATAATATCGTCCTTCGACTGACACAAATACCAGTGGCGGATTAAGGCTTATTGCCGCCCTAGGCCCTGTCTGATACGCCGCCCTTTTTGATTAACAAAATTCTATATATTTTGAATCACAATTGTTATTAAAATATAGTTTTTATTTTCTACACGACTCATAATGCGAATCATTAGAGAGTGCTCTATTTATATAAATAACAAATATAATTAGTAAATAATACAAAAAAATTGTTTATTAAACTCGAGCTAGCATAACAAATAAAAGTAACCATTTTTTTTCAAATTATAATAGTCCGGGATTCCTGGTCCAATTTTTTTTGTGACTGCTATCAAGCTAATTTTCCCTGAGTGGCTTTATTTTGTTGAGACGCCCAACAATTTTCTAACGAAAACTTTCGACTGTGGTAGCTAACAAAGGTAGCAAGGGTGAAATATGTCGATTTCATGATACTAAAAAATTTATTAGTAACAGTTTCTATCTTAGTTAAACTTCAAGATAATTATCTGAATTACGTAAAAAAATATTTGTCCTACAAATTGTATGGTTTGATCTTAAGAGTCCCCTTCCTCAAACATGTATCGATTACGAGGTCAAAAAAGTGATTACTAACAAGCTGATTTTTTCGTTTTTACTTATTTAATATTTATGTCAATGTCAATACAACCAGATTATTATTTTCATTACTAACTGTAGGACAAAAATATTACATTATAGGTTAGTGTGTTATCTGCCCAATTCAAACAATGTCCTACAAGAAAACAGGTATGTATCGCTAGTCCGACAAGAATTGTCATTTTTTTGTTTGTTTATTTGTAACATATGGTACAAGAAAAAATCTTGCTCTAATTTTAAATATTTAGCTTTATTTTTTAGTAAATTAAGCACAGAGATTTCGGTATTTCTAAAAAAAAAATTAATCCTCCTCAGATTCATCCGACAACCCTTCGGTACTATCGCTACTATCGCAACTAACGCTGTCATCGGCATCTACTTCACTTCCTTCATTCGTGATATCTGACTCTGTAATAACATAAAAAAATTAAGTAAATCATAATACATATAATAATGAATAGTCAATCATAAAATAACAATTGTATAAATAGGGTACCTTGAATGTCGGAAGATATTTGTTCCAAAGATGGACTTTGGGGACCATCATACCAATAATATTCATATTTGCCATCAATTATTGTCCATCCAAAATTTTCTGGCAATTTTTCCGTGGGGCACCGCATGTGTGCATTACACCATACATTGCAGATAAATACAGTTCCTTTAATTTGTTGCAACAATTCTTGTTTTGTTGGTGGCAAACTGGAAGGATCATATCCTACGATTTTTTGTTTTAAAATATCTTCGTTTTCATTTTTTGATTTATATCCTTTCTCAAATAACTCATACCGTCCTTTGTTAATATCATTTTTTGTTTTTAATGAATAAACTCTGCATACATACTCTTCGAAAATTTGATATACTTCATTCGATGTTGTTAATGCTGTAGTTTCAATTCGTAGGAGTTTAATAAAAGCCTCTTGAAAATTGTTATTTTTCTTCAAAATAGTGAAAGGTCTCTTTTTTCCTTTACAAAAGAAAGCAGGATTATAATCATTTCCTGTAAATATATGACATATATAGCGAGTGAACAAGATAATTGATCCCCAAGTTTTTCATAAATTTCATTTATGTTTAAGTACAGTTTTTTTTTACTCGTGCTTAAATTAATTATTATTTGAATTTGATCTTTTAAATACTTAAAGTTTGCCAACATTATTATTGGTATATCAGAATCTGTACAGTGTATCTGCACACTATAATTAGTATTAAGTTGACAAATGTGGTATACAATTTTGGTATCAGCTTCTTCATGATAACAAGAGAGGTTATAGTCAATGACTCTTATTATTTTATTTTCACTAGACAGCTCGTAAGTGTAACATTGCTCATAATTAAGTTTAACAGTCTTTCCGATGATCAATGCAATAAATTCGTCCCTTGTCCAATCTTCAATTAAAAATTCTACAAATTGTTTTTTAAAGTTGTTGCTCTTTAATAATTTTCAAAAATCTGCAGGACGATTCGAGTCTTTACGTATTACGTCATACTGTGTGTCCTCTTCACCTCTCAAATCATGTTCAAAATCTTTAATACTAGGTTTTTTGTACTTGTTAAGTGGAATCTATCAAAAAGTCAAATTTTTTTTGTCACGCTTGAAAAATAAATTGATTTTTTATTTCATGAATTTCAAATACATATATATTCAATTTGAGCACCGCTATAGCGTAGCGCGTTGTTTTTTACATCATGCATATGTACTACTACTTTTGGGAGTAGGACTGAAAAAACGTACCACGTAATTTGTAGGACAATCTGACTGTTAGATTATATAAATATTAAATAAGTAAAAACGAAAAAATCAGCTTGTTAGTAATCACTTTTTTGACCTCGTAATCGATACATGTTTGAGGAAGGGGACTCTTAAGATCAAACCATACAATTTGTAGGACAAATATTTTTTTACGTAATTCATATAATTATCTTGAAGTTTAACTAAGATAGAAACTGTTACTAATAAATTTTTTAGTATCATGAAATCGACATATTTCACCCTTGCTACCTTTGTTAGCTACCACAGTCGAAAGTTTTCGTTAGAAAATTGTTGGGCGTCTCAACAAAATAAAGCCACTCAGGGAAAATTAGCTTGATAGCAGTCACAAAAAAAATTGGACCAGGGATCCCGGACTATAATGTATTACCTAGTTTGTAAATCTCTTCTTCCTGACTTTTGTCCGAGTAAAAGCATCAACTATGTCACTATTATCAATTTATTGAACTAGTAGAGCTTCAGTAGACAATAATGCAAAAGCATTAAGTCTATCTTAGCCCATACTTGCGCGTAAAAAATATTTAACCCTTTTCAAGGTAGAAAAAGATCTTTCTCCTGAATAATTGGTAGCGGGAATACTCAAAAAAATACGCAGAACAATGTCTACCTTCAGATAAACAATCTCGAAGATTTTGAGAATGCATGCCATTGTATATTTCCTGTGCGTATATTTCTTTTACGCTCCATCTTCCGTATTTGCTAGGGATACGGATACTTTTTAACTAATTTATTCTCAAGATTTTTCAGTTCTATCGTATGTATGTCAGGTTAATTATCAAAAAAACTAAAATTTTCGTAAAGTTTTTGATAAGCACTTTTACGTCCGGCCAATTGTACGCTTAAAGTATCTAAAATTCGGTAATACACATTGGTGCGAAAGTTTTCGTGACCAGATGAAGGTATTGTTTCATTCACCCGTAACTCATCTGCCTGAATTTTTCTGGTTTTCTTGCGATCTGTATCATAACGATAATTAACTTGAACTCCAGACAGTGGTTTTGCTTTTTCTTCATATTCAGAGTATTGTTTGTCGCTCATATCTTGAAGAAATAATGCCAAAGAACCATAAATTTTTACCACAGATGATAAATTCGCATGAGATTCTTGAAACTTCTTACTTGCAGCACTGAAACCATCTAAAATAACATTATGAGCCATGACGAAAATTGCGGTTTCTAGATGCTGTAATTTTCGCTGCAATCATGTAGCTTCAAATCGCGTATTTCTTATGGAAACGCCTACCGGTCGTAGACAAAAAGCAAGAAACTAAGTAACGAACTTTGAGACTTCTACTTTTTAAACTGCACTCGTAAAACTGAAATAATTACTGCGACTCGCTTTCGAAAAAAACATTATTTTGTAAAACTTTAAATTGCGATATTTTTGAATCGCGTCGTTCGATATTGATCCGCTTGGCGGCATTCGGCGCAATTTCTAATGCACAATCGATATCTCAATCGGTTGATTCGTTCTTGAGATATCGTGCGACAAAACTATTGCTTACACACACACACACACACACACACGGCGGGACATCACGCTGAAACTACTCAGAATAGCTCCCTAAGACCTCAAAATTTGAAAATCCGATAAGAACTCGATTTTTGAAATTTTTAATATGTACATAGTAAGAGTAATCTCACCAAATATAACGGGTGATTTCTTAGCTGGTTTGGTTTTGGCAACACTGGTTTTGACAGCTGACGTGTGTTTAGTACCTTGTGTCACTGTCAAACAGCTTCAGTTTGGTTTGCAATTTAACCATGGATCGTCTTCCAAATGAACAACGCTTGCAAATTATTGAATTTTACTATCAAAATTCGTGCTCGGTTCGAAATGTTCATCGCGCGCTGCTTCCATTTTATGGTCGGCATTCTCGACCTTGGTGAACGCTACCGAGCGATGATAACAAACTTTTTTTTGCCCGAAATGGAAGTTCTTGACTTGCATGATATGTGGTTTCAACAAGACGGTGCCACATGCCACACAGCACGCGAAACAATGGCGCAATTGCGAGGCGAGTTTGGTGAACAGTTAATTTCACGTTTCGGGCCGGTCAATTGGCCGCCTAGATCGTGCGATTTGACACCATTAGACTATTTTTTGTGGGGGTATGTCAAGGCTAATGTCTATAGGGACAAGCCCGCTTCGATTGACGCACTGGAAGCCAACATCCATGCATTCATTCGTGAGATACCGGCCGATATGTGTGAATGAGTATGCCAAAATTGGACTCAGCGGATGGGCTACCTGAGACGCAGCCGCGGTCAACATTTGCATGAAATTATCTTTAAACATTAAATTGCAAGGTTCAAACTATCGATTCAAATAAATATTTCATTCATTTTTTCGAATTTTTTGTGTTTTTTTTTTAAAAAAAGTTCTAAACCTCTTAAAAAATGACCCGTTACAAAAGTGAAAAAATATTTAGTTATTCGCAAGGAAGCTTATCAATTTGATTGTTTCTTTTTTATAACCTTATTTGATAAAATTAGACTATAATTGATTCCATCAAAATATTAATAATGCACCCTCAAATTGAAAAGTCAATGAAAAAATAGATTATATTATAGTCCATAGAAAATTTTTAATGAATTTAAAAAAACAACAGAGCCAATTTAAAAATAAATTTTTGGTATATTTCTACGGCTCTTAAATTTTAACGTTCTGAAAATTTTGCCGCCCCCCAAATCGTGCCGCCCTAGGCCCGGGCCTCACGGGCCTATGCGGTAATCCATCACTGACAAATACCGATTAGCAACATTTTTTACATGTTATTGTATGGGTATGGTTCATCATTTCATTAAGACAATTTTTCGGACCCGGTCCCTTTCTATACCACAAAAAAAAACCCAACATTTTCGGGTTAATAGATAGCCCTTGCTATAAATAATTTGTATTTCATTGTGAAAGATATTTACTCCTGGGATTCAAAGTTTTTCCCTTCATATAGAGTTATTGTTGAGGAAAGTTTACTTTTGAATTAACTTTTATATGATGAAGGTGATATTCACCTTCGAACTTTATACAACATCTTAGGCAGTAGCCCCCAACAGACGACGGATGCAAAAACTTGTAATATTGTAGTTGTAATTCAAAACTTAATTGATCAAGAAAAATGCTTTCAAATGTTTACGACAACAGATAATTTTGATAAATTTTATTGACCACAACTGACTTGTATTCCACCTGATGCTAATATCTAATGAATTGGTAATTGTTTGCTCTTGCACCACCCAACACACCTCTCATTGGTACGCATATGTATATGTATCTATATCTGAATACATGTTTTATTTATTTAAATTATTTATCGTTGTGGATTGAAGAAACCAGTGGAGAGATAGCGACTGAAACGAAATGTTGATGTCACTCTTCAGCATTTCAAAGAGAAAATCGGACAGATGAATGACGACATTGATTTGTCCAATAAGAAAAGCTTGAGGCATGAGCCAGTCTATCAGATACGAAATAAGATGCGATGGAACGAATTGAAGTGAAGTTTCTATCGATGTCAGAACCATTATAAGACGAAGGTCGTCTTACATAATTTATTTCATTTATTTATTATTTAGATTATTAAACTGTTTGTTTTTCGAAGAAGGTAATTTATTGAAAATATACTTGGGTTAGAAAAATAACAAAATCAGTTCTCTAATTGATGGATTTCCAAGAGGCATTATTTTTGTAGTCATGTGTGATGTATTCCTTACGAAGGAATATGTATATACAGTGATTTTGGCTTTAAGTGACGTTTCAAGAGCAAGCAGAAGTATTTTTGTTTTAATGATTGTTAAATTTTGAATCAATATTGCGCTTTCCTCTTAGATTGAGTTTTCTCTCGATATTGAGATTCAAAAGCATTCAACATAATGAAATCAAGACTTAAATTATTCAGGCAATATTATAAGGTCTTTAACGTAGCACATAAAGTGGCAGTATTAAGTGTTTCTGTTGGCTTTCAATCGTCTTAAGAACTGAAACTCTTTAAAAGAAGGGAATATCTGATAGGCAGACTATAAGTGAAGAGAAATTTTGGTATATAAGTTTGGGTGGAGTGAGTATAATTTTCGCTTTACCGTCTACCTATTTATTCACGCCTCAAGTGTCAAGTGTCAATCGATAAATAACAGAATTATTTTTTTTTTTCTTTTGATGTTCTCTTCATGCCTAGTTATTAATTAAAAGCTATTAAATGCTGTTGAAAGGAGACCTTAAATTATGGGCAAGTGCATACCAAAGAACAGTATTAATTTATGGACTGCCATTATAAGAAAATGGATTAGGTATCATATAATAGAATTTCTCAGAATCATTTACTCAAATGCAAATACTGAAAGCTATAATTACAGGAAGAAAAATACATATTTTTCAATTTTTGTAAAAGTGAAAACGCAATGAGACGTCAGAGGCGCGTCAGCCTCACTTTTGACAGATATTAAAAGTTTAAACATACGAAATCTGTTATGTCTCACACAATCACGCTTTCTCTTAACACGCGTTGTTGTTTGACAAGCGTAAGGAAACGTAACGAAGCGATCATAATTCAAAAAAAAAGTTCAGCTAGGTTGAACTTTTGCTTGATTTATGACATAACAAAATAAAATAAACTATTACCCTTGTGAAAGAATGGAGGGCACCTACAATTTTCTGCCGATTCCCAACGGCTTTTCGAGAAAGCACTTTTCATGGCAATGAATTTACTATCGGAGGACTTGCTGATTCCTCGCAAAAGGCGATACCAGTGGAAAAAACTTTTTGGATTCTGTTAAGACTCAAACCACAAAACTCCTGGTTAATAGCCAGATATGCTAACCATCACTCATGACAATGTATAGATGTCGAAGTGTATGCTTAAGCTGAACTTAACGATGTAATTAATAAACAGTTATTTAAATTCGCTGTTTTGAACTTGAATTTTGTTAGATGGTAAGAAAATTTTCGATACATGGGTGAATATAAAATCGATCATAGATTTTGTGACCAACAAACTAAAAACCATTATAAAAAAAACCATTATATTGCCGTAATGATATCATTAATGAAACTGAATATGACGAGAGCATGCTGAACTGATGGAAATGCATTCAGTAATATTAAGATGAACCCATGTTCTGTCACTATCACATCCATAGTGCTTCTGTAACTCATACAGTCAATAACCTTATCAATGGAATTGAATAGGAATGAATATCTTGGGATATCCGTTTCCGTATTTTGGGATAGCAAATTAACAAATCGGTAATGACTACCCAACTTAAAATCGTTTTTAGTTGTCACTTTTTTTTAACGAAAGACTTAACAGTACCAATTGTAACCAATTGTACTATTGCTACACAGATAAAATAAGACTTCTTGAGATTATGTGCAAAAGAACGTTGTATTTTTACAAAAAAAAATTAAGTTAAAAATCACTTGTCATTCGCCTCCACAGAGCTCTTTGAGGATTATTCACGTAACTTGAGGTTTACGTAAAGTCGAAGTGCCTTGACGCTTCATTTTGGTTTCACTTAAATTAAAAAAAAATCCACTTGGAGTCAACTGAAAGTCATGCTAAGTCGAAAGTTCTATTTGCTTTTTTGTATAGTATTAGTCTTATTTCGCTTTCCATTGGTTTCACTCGGAGAAGCACTCATATTAAAAAGTAATGTTACACCCAAAATTACTTCCATTCAGTTTGATGTAATTGCATAATTAAAAATATTTTTGAGGAAAATTTTCGTTTTGACATTTGAGTGCTTCTTGAGTAGATTCTCACTTCAAAACGAGAACAGGGTGTCATTCCTCATAATCATGAGAAGCGATCTTTATGCACCAATGCAACAGTTTGAGAATGCTCCTGGATGCTCCTGGACGGTTCTTTTCGTAATAATTTTCTCTGATTGAATTTAATTTAGGACAAGTGTTCAAGTGCGCTCAACTCCAATGTAATTTTTGTAAAGGAACGACAATAGCCTTATTGAGCTAAATTATTTGGTAACACATCCCACTAAAAACGTGAAAGTCACAGTAAGTTATGTCACGAATTTTAGGATAGTTAAATCGCTATAAACTTTCAGAATTTCAAAATCAATACATACAATTCCACAAAGTTATTTAATGTTCTTAGAGGTTTTCTGATATTTATCTACAACATGGAATTGGCAAATACTCCGATAGTGAGTTCATTGCATTGAAAAGCGCTTTCTCGATTAACCGTTCGGGACCGGCAGAAAATTGTAGGTCCCTTCCATTCCCCCACAAGGCATGGTTGTGATGAGTAATGCGCTAGGTCGTAAGGCTCCTCGGTCTGTTACGAATCCCTATTTATTTCTCTATTTATGTATTCTCAGCTACTCTAAACAGCACCTGAATGTCTTTGCACGCACTCTCTTTTTTTGTAGTCGATGAGGTTCTCTTTGAGCTGTTAACTCTCATCTAGCCTTGTGCCTTGAAAAGAGGAACCCGCACAAAAATCTGATTCTTTTTTTTTGCAAAAATAGACCACGAAATCCACGAACAAAGTGTGAAATATTTGTACAGGAAATGATTCCAGAAGTAGGATTTCCTTGCATATAGGGTGCCACTCCTCGTAAGCCCTAAACAAAACGCGTGCTTCGTAACAAAGCCCGTACTTGTTATGTAATTTTTCGGCCGAGTAATAGATCCCTTGAAGCCCTATTCGAATCGAAACTCGCAAAACCCATGTCGATTTTTTTTTGTTCAAATATTTATTCAATCTTTCGTTCGGTGAAATCAGAATCAGAGAGGCAAGCCAGGGCAACAGATGCAGGATGTTTAATAGAGTATGTCTACTTTACTTTACTTTTCTTTCGTCTAGTCTGGACACGCGCCGCCTTTCAGCTTATAAGTGAAATAACAAACACATTATATTCCAATTACTGCGCCATAACAAAAGAGAGGGTTTATCCTGGTAGTACAATGGACTTGAAATTGTTCCTCCAGCTCCATACGAAAAGTCTGATTCTTGCTGTTTTTATTCAAACTGACATGTTTTAAGCTCTTTGATGTTATGATATCAAGAGGTTTTTTCAATTGAATCAGACAGTGCAAAAGAATAATCACTTCATGCTTGCTAATGTTCCTGTGGCAGTACCTATTCTTCTTGAGGTACATTTCGAGTGTGAAAAACAAGCACTACTGTCCCAAGAACACTTCTTCCTCATCCCTCTGAATACTGAACAATAGGAAAATTAGATCCTCTGAAATATAATTTTTTTTCTCGCCTCTGCCAAACTATCCACAATCCAGTGAAATTTGCATATTCTGCAAAATGTGATAAACACTAACAATACCTATTGATTTAAGCATTGCTTGCAAATCGATTTCCATAAAATCCATTAGAGCTTTGTTATTGACTTAAAACAGTATATCCTATCGCCTGAAGCCGAAATGGAGGATTTTATCTTTCAAAGTGTTATTAACAAAGTTAAATTAAAAATATGCATTCACTGATCAAAACCTCTGGGCCTCGAATGTGTATAAGCACCAACACAATGGTTTCCGTTCATAGTTAAAATAAGCTAAGCCTTTGATTCGACCATTGCAATTCCGTTGAACACACGTGGAATGTGCTAATGGATTTCAGTCTCTAAATGCATTCGAAAAGCTATGAATATACACCGGCACTTTGTGTCTGTTCACTTAAGCCCACATCCTCACTTACAGAATCGAAAATCGAATTCATCATGAAATACCTACCGTCTAGCGCTTGAGATACACGACGTTCGACGGGTTATTTTAAAGAGCTCAGTTTACCATCTATTTCCAATTTCACACCCTCAATCGCAGTAGTCTCTGTTATGGGTGCACTCGTTTTTCAAATCTTAATTACAAGGCATTATTCAAGCAAGCATTCCATATGCTCTACTGGCTAAGGGACATGATAAATAATAAACTTTGCCCCAGAGTAGTATACAAAGCACACAACAGTTTACAGACTACAAAAATTTTTGATAAATTTCGTAAAATTTGTCACTGTTGGTCTTTGGGAGCAGGTGAACTGGTAAAGCCAACCCTGCACCCGCACCCACACCCGCACACTATACTTTCCCTTTTTAATAATTATTTATTCTCAGATATTTTTGAGTGGACTTTTTAGCCTGACGCACGTGTACAGCTTAAATAAACACCTGCAAAAGGGAGCTTACCACTGCTTGACAGGACGCCCTCTGTAATCAAACTCTTGGTATCTAAACACCCGGATACCTACGAGGATGGATACCAAAGTTAGAAAGTAGCTAACGTATGCGAAAATGGTAAACAGTTTGCAATACGCGCTCTTCGAAGCCTTGCGCTCATCTTTCCTTTCCTGCTTAGACAAGCTATGAGTAATTGTGTGCTACGGAGCACGTGTATACATTTTTTTTCCTCCTGCATTATATTTAAGGTTTGCTCTTGCTCCATGGACCTTAAATTGCCACATCAGTCATTTTGTGTTGATGACAGGATTTGATGTCTAGATTCGCATGAAAAGTCGTGTCGTAATATGGTTTTGTTTTTGCTTCAAGCAATGCCTAACACATATATAATTTAGAAAGATTTGTAGGATTTAGAGGTTGTCAGCTAATGTCAATCTTTCGGCCTTAATATCCTCACCGTTGGGTAATGATAACTTAAAAAACTGCTTTGAATGAGATAAATCATACAGAGCTAGAAAAATTGTTTAAAAAAAAAAACAGGTCACAGCAAGGACACTTTTAAATCCAAAGAAAGAAAGAAAAAAATAAGGCTTGGCAAATTCTGGAGAAATTAAATAAATGTACACATGTACGCATGAAAAATTCTAAAATTATTCAAAAGCAATACTGCCCTTGCCCTGCTATAACGTTCCTTTTGAACTCCCGACAATAAAAATATAAAAGAACAAAACGGGAGCGGGTCGAAATGCTGTATTTTAAAATACTGTAAGGTCAAAATACTGTATTATACTGTATGATACTGCATGTTCATAATACTGTATGGTTAATATACTGTATTTCAAAATACTGTATTTCAAAATACTGTATGTACAAAATACTGTATGATCAAAATACTGTAGTTCAAAATTCTGTATCCCAAAATACTTCATCTCAAATTGCTGTATGAGCAAAACACTGTATCTCAAAAATGTGTCTGTAAAAATACTTTCTTCTTGCATAATTCCGTTCTTCAACTTCCATTCCCTTATTTGTTTTCACTATCGATATATTCATTTTGAAGCAAAATAACTTTTAACACTTAAATTTGCACAAACCTTTAAACATCTACTGAATGCATGAACACGTGTTTTCTTTTTGACAGATTAACTAGTCTTTTGCAATTGCTCATGCAGTTGTTGATTATGATTAAAACAATTCATTTTAACATGTGGGAGAGATACATACAACCAAGAAGGAGAAAATGAAATAGAGAAAAAAAGACGAAGATACCATTTGTTTTGTTTTTGTTTTCATTAATTCAAAGACTACTATACATAGACTACTGCATTTATCATAGGCACATGTTATTTTCCAAGGAAGTATATAAGATTATTAGGTTAAAGAAAAATTGTTATGATATTTTCTTAAGAAAAGTATTCTGTTTTCAAATTTCTGTATTTGAAAACTGTAAGTCAAAATACTGTATCTTAAAATACTGTATTTGAAATTGCTGTAATTAGGCTGAAAAATAAAAATTGTTTTGAGAATGTAAAAAAGTGCCGCACTTTTTTACATTTTCAAAACAATTTTTATTTTTCAGCCTAATTACAGCAATTTCAAATACAGTATTTTGAGATACAGTATTTTGACTTACAGTATTTTGAGATACAGAATTTTGAGATACAGTATTTTGACTTACAGTACTTTGATCATACAGTATTTTGTACACACAGTATTTTGAAATACAGTATTTTGAGGTACAGTATTTTAAATACAGTATTATGACCCATACAGTATTTTGACCCTAACCCGAACAAAACATCTTTCAATTGATTCTTCCATGTCAATGCCGGATACATGTGACCGTCTCTACTTCAAACATTTGTATCGATGTAAACAGTCAAAGAATATTAGGGATTTGAAAATCCAATCGAAGCAATACCGTTAACAGATTGCCAAAACACAGTTTCCTTAACAAAAACTTGCTCTGAATCGTGCTGACGTTAGGGACAATCTTATTATTATAATTTTATTATTAATCTACCAAGTTTAATTGAAATCTCAGTGTCAAAAATATTTTCTTAGATATCATCACTTCCGGTTCGATGGGGAAAAGCAAACCTTGGACTTCCTGTTTTCGTTCGTCCTTTTTGTAAGAAGTTCTTTTTAATGAATTTACTTTTGTTGACATGGCTCTCCACGAAGCTTCTGTGCTGTCGTTTACTGTTGATCACCCTTCAAGTGTTCGAAAATCCATTTAAACCTCCTCTTTTACACAAAATTTTAACATCTGACATTGCAGTTATGTTGTAGGCATCCATGCGAAATTACTTTAGTCTTCGTTCAACTGCGTTCCACTTTAGCTTTCGTCGTATTCATTCCCATGATTTTCACTCTCGTTCATGATGGGCAACGTAAAAAGACCAAGGGGGTGGACGGCGCGCCGCGGAGAAAGTATTATTTAGTCGTGTTTGTGGCCCAGCAGCGTCAATCAATAGTTTCTGAATTGTGATGTGTGATATCTGAGCTTTTGATGATTTCCTTAATAAAGTTTGTGAGCCTGAGTTTTGATGGGAATACTTGGGTTCTTAAAAGTATCTGATAAGGGCTAAAGTCCTTTTCAGTTTTCTCGTCATGACTTTACTTTTGAAACTGCCAAAAGATTTAAGACTCAAATGTGTAGATAATATCGTAATTTTTTGTTTTCATAAACTCAATGCACGAAAGTGAAACTCTGCAAACACTAGAAAGCCTTTAATATGAGAAAGGGTTATTTTAAAATTTATATCATCCGCCGAGAAATTAACCTTTTTGAAGTATGTAATTAACATCCACTATACGCAGTCATCAAAAAAGCTTACAATTCCAAAAAAGAAGGTAAACCTTGCCAGCCTTATTATGCCAATAGAACACAAACCCTTTACAGATATTCTCTCTTTTGTACAAGTAGATCAAGATTATTTTCACCTGGGAAAAACTTAATAGTCCCTACGTGTGGATGTACAATAGCGCGACATGATGTAAAAATTAAATTCTTTCATGAAAAGAACACTTAAATGATGAGTAGCTTTAGGCCGACATGAGAGAAATTATCCTGACTCAACGGCATGTTATAATGGTACGAGTACCCATGTATCTTCATGCTCTCCTAGACCGAAAACATAACATTCTCAACGCCAGATATGCCAGACGAGATAATAAAACAGCTCGGTGGTCCTTCAAAGCTTCATCATGCTACTTCAGAGGAATTTATTTCAAATCTAATTTAAGTTCGGGTGTAAGCATTCTCACAGTGAAGTTGAAAAATCGACTGACGTGACATACCAGCACACTATAACTAAAAAAAAAACATTTTTTTGTAAGGATTATAAGCACTGAATATTTGAACAGCACTACGACTTCAGACTTGAGGTTTCAATTTTAATTAATAATTTCCATTTTGAGGCTTGACAAAGCAATGTGACAGCAATCAAATCAAATACTTATGTGTTCTCAATGTACAACAAAACCGAATAGATGTTTACTGACTCAAAAGGAAAATGAAACAACGAGTGCCACAAACAATATTCTTCTTTGCAGAAAATCGATAGAAGCACAGGGGAGGGTTCGAAAGTGATGAATGAAAATCTATCACGCCAATTAAAAAAATTATCAATTTCTAATTTGATAGAAAAAATGATTCTTTCGGAATGACAAACAGTAGTTTTCACTTTTTTTGAGTGTTTGAAAATGTAAACACCTCATAAGTACAACAAGCTCAAATTGTCCTTCACAGCTCTATGTATATATAGGTAATGCTCACGTACATTTTTCTTGCCAATAATAATAGGACTTAACCTGTAACGCTACGTTCGCATTTTAAGTGCCTTCACTTACATTACACGTAAACGGTCTGTCGGTTGCAAACACAGTTAAATAATTACAGGATTACATCGCGCCTGTCATAAAATATGTGACACCATGGCTCTGATCTGAAAGGAGGTGAAAAGCAAACTTATTGTTTTAAGTGTTGTATAAGCTTTCAAAAAGGTGTTTTATTTAACGGTAGTCACGACAACGATGCGACGTGCCATTTAGTCGTTAAATTGATGGATTTTATAGAACGTTTTGTCGAATACCATTAAAAATCGAAATCAGATTACGGAACGGAAAAGATTTTTGATTTCAGCACCATGAAACATACTTGCATACATTATAAATAGGTATATAATGATTTCAGGGATTTCCCTAAGGCAGTAAAACGTGGATTTCATAAACAATTTAAAGTAACAACAATAATAATCTTTGAAAATAATCAAATGATCAATTATTCGTTGAGCGAGTAAGATAATCGTTGGAGCGTTTATAACAACGAAATTAATCGTTCACACTTTAGTAATTGATTCTTTCGTCGAAAAAAAATCAGGCACACGCACATTAAATCGATTAGCTCACCAAAGTTTTTTTTAACCATAAGCATGTGAATAAAGTGAGTTTAAGCTAAGCAAAAGGTCATCGCTTCCGGTCATGATATTCAAATTATATAGAAGAGCAAAATAGATAGTCTTGATCAAATATTTTTCCCGACATTGCGTGATTCAGACAGTTATTCTGAAGAAGCTACAAGCTAGATATTCGTCATCAATAAATCTAATAATGTTTATAAAAAAATTTATTCAAAACGCAAGCTTCCGGTGATCAAGGCAGCGAAAAATGTGACGGTTACGGTTATACACCTTTTGAAATAAATAACAACAATAACACATACCAATATAATTTCAATATAAAAACAACTTTATTGGGCAAGGTGTTCGAGTTGGCTGTCGCTTTATACCGCGAGATTGCACCAGAAGGTCAGCATCCGTGGGACGAGCTTAACGACTTTTGCGGGGGTAGAACACCAAAAGTAACTATGAATGAAAAAAAGAATGAATGAAATTCAACCAAGAGCACTTGCGACCAGAATTACAGTGGAGTGGAAATAATGTTTGTTATACCACACCAGCACACTTACTTTTCAGTCAAAACTGAGGCATACTGTTGGATATATAAAATATCTAAAGTACGATGTTGGAGACTTGCAATAACCTCCTACGTATCATTCGGTGAGTGTGCTGCAATTCAGCAACAGACCACGCATTTCTTGTGCTCATTGTGGAGTGTTCTGTTTAAAAGTAATACCGATAAGGTTGCACTTGGATAATATGCCAAAGAAAAGGCAAAGATTTGGAAATACCTGTTTACGTTGTCGGCTGACAAAAGAAGTAACAGTCATCTGAAAGTTCCTTGATTAAATCTTTTTTAAAGTGATACCTACACATCTGTTTTCAACTATTTCTCGGCTGATGATTATTGTTAAGATAAAAAAACTTTACTTTTCCCGACGCCAGCGTTTTGGATAGATTGCCACATTCTTGGTCGAATTGAACTGATGCATGAAGTCCAATCGAAAAGTCGGAAAGAAAAAATTCATTTTCCGAAACCTTGATTTGGAATCTCTTCCCCTAAAAGTATGTCAAAAAGAGGTAAACTAAGATCAAACATAGGCCTAATTTTGGCTCAAAAATTACTATTTTCAATAAACTGTCAAAATTTGAAAATATGTAATGTGAATTCGACTTTTGATTTGCTTATGCTTGTCAAATACACAAGCCAGGGGCCTTTTCACAGATCATACATCACATACAAGGTATGATTTAAAAAATGTATTTTACAAAATATTCTTCCACAAAAATGTTGTATGACTGTTTTCATTGATTTCGGCTGAAATATTTACAAAAAGCTATTTTTCCTTTTTTTTATCTGCTGTATCGAATTTGGTGATATTAAGAACGTCTGTAAAAAATGGCAATCGATTCCAATCACATTTATTTTAATGTTTCAATTCAAATTTGACAAACGGTCCCTTGCCTATGGACAAGTATCAACCTACTATAGGTTTATATCCCAAAAGGGGTTCCGAAAGCGAAAAGCTCAATTTTAAAAACCTGGCTACAAGCTCTTGAAGACCAAATAATGAGAAACACAAAGAGTAGCACGTAATAATGACCGTTCTGTGAACAAGGATTTCAACAAATGCAGCGTCATCATCATTGATGATATCTTAAGAACTAAGGTCTGTTCAACAGGAGGTTTCAGATTTGTTCAACACATTCTTTCATTTAAAGAGCACGAAAATAAAGCATAATGAAGTGACATTTCCGACAGGAGTTAATTTCTCAAGGCTTATTGATGGGCACAGTGGGACTCATTTCACGTGCAAGAAGGCGTACTCCGGTGAAAATGGGAATTTCCGGATAATAAAATAATAAATCAAATGTGATGAAATTATTTGTACCTCAAAGGAAAATCAATAAGGTGAATTTTTAAGAGACTAGTTGGTACTCAACTTAGACGCTTCAAAAATTGCGACAACGGCTCTACTGGTTGCATTACAGTTTATGCACGCTGAGATCCCTGGTTGCTTTCCAGAAATGACATGGGAAACGTATGTGCTGCACAAAAGGTAATATGTTCAAAGTTTTCAGGTCAAAATGCAGAAGTATTCAATTTTGGTCCTTTTCTTGAAACCAATGCTGGGCACATACCCATTTTGGTTGGTTTTCATGACATTAGTTTTAAAGGGTGTTCTTAAAAGGTATACATGCAAATTCAGAACAAATGAAATAAAATAGATATGTCATTGCATTGGCCATAAAAAAAAGATATTTTTATGCAATTAGTGCTCAAAAACGATGGACCCTGCGACTGCCTCGAGCGCAGCGTATTCGGGAAGTCCAATTTTTGACCACATTTTCGAGCATCTGATATATCTGCAATTGAAATTTAAACGCTGCTGCTCTGAAGTAAATCTATTCACTTTGCGAAATGACAAAATGTAAAGACCACATGTATGTCGCCAGTTATCAAATTGACAATCACTAGTGTGCTGACAGTTTAAAAAACAAACGAATACTAAGAAACTTAACATTAAAACCAAACCTCTAAAAAAAAACTCGGTACAAGCGTAATCGAGAAGTTTGGCGAGCTAAGCCATGATTTTCATAACAAATGTGCACAATTTGCAAGTATTTTTCTGAATTCAGTTTATTCATTTTGTGAAATGGCAAAACGGATAAACAAAACAAATATGCCGTCAGTTGTCATATTGACAATCGTTAGAAACAGTATTGGCAATTTAAAAATCAAACCTCTGAAACATGTCCTTTATTATTATTATCTTCCAGGAATAACTGGAACAAATCTCTTGGCGCATAGAATTTGATTGAATCGAGCATAAATAACAATCAGTATATGTACCTACAATAGCATGATATATCGCGTACGAAAATGATTGAAGATATCTTGCAATTAAGGAATGAGCTCCCCACAGATCTCGAGTACCAATCCTGTTTTAACCAAAGGCAAGGCTATAATTATGTTCTCCAGGCTCATTTCTGGAGAGAACAGCTTAAAAACTATAGACTAATGTCTTGAATTTTCGAAACTATGCTGCCTAAAGTGAAAAATGAAGAAACATTCAAACAGAAGTTTCTTATCTTTGTAAAAAGTTACATACATTATTATATTACATTATATATATACATAGGTGGCCCACCGCATTTCTCACAACAATGCCTTGTGAGGGAATGGAAGGGACCTACTATTTTCTACCGATTCCGAAGGGCTAATCAAGAAAGCGCTTTACATGACAATGAATTTAGTATCGGAGCACTTGCTCATTCCTCGCTAAAGGTGATACTCGTGGAAAAAAATTTTCGTTTCAGTTAGGATTCAAACCATGAACCATAACGCCATAGGCACAACCAAAAAGTTAACAAAATTTACAAAAAAAAAAAACTATAGCTCCATAAATGAGCTTCCTGATATAGACTCTCTACTATACTACGTACAATACTTCACACAAATTCCCTGTTCAAAGTCATTTCCCTCACCCTTAAATACCACTTGGAAGGCATCTGATTTGGAAACGATTTTATATGACTTGTAAACTTCAAAGCTTCTGAAATTTTCGAGGCTTTTAACAAATACAAGTTAATAGGAACTCACTTCAAAGAATTTTCAGTGCTCGTTTCAATCAAATTGCAAGGTGCTAATTTCAAATCTTACTATCCACTCGCATTCCAATCCTCATAATAAGTTTTTAATATTTTGTTAATTTATTCTAAATCCACACCTTTAAAGACGCCACGTGCGCAGCATTCTCGTTTTATAATTGTTGCACGAGATTTTACAATCCTTTCGTACCTATGATAGCTAAAGTTCGTAGGTATGCCATGTGGCTGTGCTATCACTTGACTGTCATCGCTATGGAACATGCTGTCGTAAATTATTATCCTTGTAGCCTCAACCCCCAACCACTAATGCACTTCACCCATACGTTAACTCTATAAATTTATGGGCTTTGCCATAAGAACGTGTCGCATTAACTTTCAAAATCGTCAAAACAAAACTGTAGAATCTATGAACCCTCTCTAATGAAAACTGCATGGGTGGGAGTTAGTTTTGCTTTTTTTTTTTACTCATAGTCAAAGATTCCTTTATAATGTCGGCTCTTAAAAATGCCCTTTTCCTTCATCTGCTGTGTGAGACAACTCTTGTAACAGACTTGACAGCAACAAAACCATGCATATATGAAAACTATAAAAGAAAAAATAACATATAGTACATACATTAGGAAGCTCGCTGTGATTCGTATAGCAATTCTAACACACATTTAGTGACGAGAAGTATGTAGAAGAAAAAGAAATGCAGGCAGCTCCAATATAAAGTCAAGCCAACTAATTAAACACTCAAACCACGTTCTTGGTAATTCGCTGCTCTCGGTTTCAGCAGTTTTGTTCGGTTGCCTTTGTTGGATGATACAAAATTGCTGCACCCGCTTACCATCATCTAGCAATTCATTCTCACCATCCCCTCATTCCACTTCAAGTTGTTTCAACAAAGTGGTCTGTAGTGGCCTCCTTGTGTCGGTGGTGATGTTGGTCTGTATAATATTTTTGTAACCTCTACTTTACAATAGTTGCCAGATTCAAATATAACTAAATTCTAAAATCCAACAGGTTTTATTCATCCAATAAGGTAAGACTAACTTTCCTCACACTTTTTTCTCTGAGAGTTTTTTATGATTAACTTTTTTTCTCAGATTTGTTTTTGAAGCAATGCAGAACTCTACTCGAAAGTGATTGTATGTGATGTTTCAATACAGTCGTCTTCAGTATTAGATAACACTGTATGGCAACACCTTACACGACGGATTGCGATGCGAAGCCACCCACCCTCCAAGTAGCATTTGCATGCAATTTGTGCACGTAAAATCGTTGTAACACATACAATGAGTCCCGCTGTGAACTGAATGTCTAAACAGTCGCAAATGGTATAGATGACTTTGGCAGGAGAAATATAGGATGATGAAGCAATTGAATGGATTGAGTTAAGCTGAGTCAAGGATGAAGTTGGCGAAGCGACTTTTAGAACAGAGATACTTCACATTTTGACTTATGGTGGTGTACGGTTACAAAACCGTCACTTTCCCATGAATAGATACATAAGAGATCTATGCACGAATCAGTAATTGAATCCCATTTTGTCGTCCTAATGTGGTCAACATTAGATTTCTATTTCGTGCAAATATATGTAACTAGCTGAGCCGCCCGGCTTTGCTCGGGTCTGTAGTTTTAAGGTTCCAGTTCTGGGAATTTGGGGAAGAAATATAATCTGTCTTACTGTGGGACTAAGTGGTATCCTAATGCTGAAAGAATTTTTGAAATCTATCCAGCAGTTTCTAAGTTTCCGTTCCCATGGAAATATTTGAATTAAATGTAGGTCTATCTCACTGAGGCTGAGGGATAATGTAACATTCCTAGAGTTAAAAGAATTTTTGAAATCAAATCAAGTAACTTTATGGTTCCCGTCCTCGTTCCCTTTTCTGTTCCCGTGGGATTATATAGGGATGAAATACACGCCAAGTTACTGAGGGATTATGTGGCATCCCAGTGCAGAACGAATTTTTGAAATTTGTCCAGTAGCTTCTAGGTTTCCGTTCACAACCTCGTTCCTGTGGGAATCTTCCGTTCCCATGGAAATATGTGAATGAAATGTAAGTCTATGTCACTGAGGGATAATGTAACATTCCAGAGTTGAAAGAATTTTTGAACTCGGTCAAGTAACTTTATGGTTCCCGTCCTCGTTCCCGTTTCTGTTCCTGTGGGATTATAGGGATGAAATATAGTTTAAGTTACTGATGAAGGGAGTAAATGTAGCACCCCTAGTGCTGAAAGATTTTTTGAAATCTGCGGAGTAGTTTCTAATTTTCCGTTCCCAGCCCCGTTCCTGTGGGAATATGGGGATCAAACCTTGACAGGAACCATCTCTGAACTAAACTATGTCTACCCTGAAAATTTCATAAAAATCCGTTGGGTGGTTTAGGAGTTTACCCCGGACATACATACATACATACATACATACATCCTACTTTATATATATAGATATATGTATGGAGTCAAAAACAGCTTCTATTTTGAAACTATTAGGTGGTTATCCAACATCATGGCATGTAATAACTCACACAATGAGACCTTGCTTGGCATCATCAAGAATGGTGGATAAAGAGCAAGAAAATTAAATGTTTCCAATCAGTTCTAATGTTAAAAAAAATTCACTCAAAGTTCAGATCGTGTTCTTTTGAAATTGATTTTCTTTTTCGTTTGACAGTCCAAAACTTTCACTTTTTCTTGTGTGTCCATAAATTCCTGTCATGCTTATGTCAAAACACATTTTTAACCACTACTCGTACATAATAATTAATAAAAATTTTACATTCCCACAATAAAACAGAGGACAAAAGATGCCTGAAATAAAAAAGAACCAATCCTTAGGAAGAGCTAAATATGCAGATTCCAATAACATTCCATTAACGACGCCTTCTCAGGTGTCGTATAAAAGAACTAGTATTAGTAGTATTAGAGTACTAAGCTACTCCTTATCTTTCTCTTCCCACCAGTGGTAAGGTGGTAAAAGTAAAAAAAAAGTAGTAAAACGTGTAGCTTCGTGAATCTTGAATTTACCTGCTAGATGTATATTTGATTTGTTAATCCCCAAGTTACTTTCGATAAGAACTTCCAAGTCACCATCCCACAAATAAGCATGGGACGATACGGATTCCTTACAAAATGATTCAATTCATTTTGACACAGACAGACGGCTCGAAAACTGAGGACGGAGTAGTATGTACTCAAAAGAATTAAATATTAGTCTATCCTTTAGACTCCCTAATCATTTTAGCGTGTTCCAAGCGGAGATCCTGGCGATCAAAGAAGTTCTATCGTGGCTCAGAAAAAACGAGATAACTTCAACAATGTCCGTATTTTCTCGGATAGCCAAGCAGCACTTAAATCACTTGGTAATGTTTCTACAAACTCTGTAACCGCCCGCGACTGTTAATCGTCTCTTATGGAGATGACGAAACAGTTTAACATTCACCTTGTTGGAACTCAAATGACTGCGTAGTACTTTTGGTGCCGGGGCGTAGAGACATTCCATAGAGACTCGCCAGGAAAGGAACCTTCATGCCAATGTCACCAAGCAAAACAACAATTGACATGCCTATTGCTACGTGTAAACTTATGCTAAAGCAAGAAGCTATATAAAGATAACGAATAATAGATGGACAACAAACACCACGACTTGCATGGCCACTAAAAAGATCTGACCACACTTAAAACGTACCAAAAGTTTGTTATCCTTAAGTAGATTGCACTTTAGCTCCGTAATTGGTGTTCCGGGCACTACCTCATAGGTAGAAATGCCGCAAGGCCCAATGTTCCATCGAACGATTTTTGTAGAGGCTGCATGGATGAGGAAGAAGAGGAAACCATTCCACATCTTCTTTGTACAAGTACTTTTGTGTACTTCCTGCCCTATCTCAAAGACCCAAGACATTCTTGGAAGAATACTTTTTCGACGATCCAAGTGATCTCAGAAACATAGACATTCATATTTTTCACCGCTTTATAGACAGCTAAAAATGGTTTAAACAAGAGGCAATTCCTCAAATTTCTTGTGGTATCACAATGAACCTATTTTGGTCTAAGTGGGTCGATCGTTTTCCCGACAGCCACCTTAACCTTACCTAACCTAACCACTAAACTCAAAATATATCCATTTTCATAACATAGTTCAAGCTGCGTCGAAAAAAAGGAAAAAAAATGTTTCAAAAATGTTTGACTCAATACGGGAACTCACTTAACACCCTTAAATTTTTCCAAAGTATCTCAAAAGCTTTCGGTTGAATTCTAAATATAACCTTGCCAAAGAATTTCGGCCCCTCATAAAGAATGTTATGCGTAGAAACATTTCTTTGTTTTAGAGCGCTCTTCCAAAGATTTTTCAATCGGCATGGAGAAAATCCAATGGATGTTCTAAACGCAGCAGTGAGTAGGTACTTATAAGAGTAGGTATATACCCATCACTCTGGGTAGTTTGTTTTCTCTCATGGAAATGGAAAAACGATTGCAGCACAGAATATTTGTTGAGCAGGACAAAGACTTGGACGATGGTTCTCCTTGAACAATGAAATTTAAAGCATTGAGTTGTTCGCACTAAATGCACAGAAAGCTCAGATTTGTGTAAGGACGAGAAAACTGAATGGAACCATCGGCATCGTGAACGTATTCAATAGTTGTTTGTGAAAAGGGCGTTGGTAAGCACCTAACGTATTTGTATATATGTACCTACCTACCTACCAAGTCACAAAACGTTATCTTTCAGAGCAAGCTAAAAGAACCCAATTCAATTTTTTTGCATTACATCAGAGAAAGAATAGAACCAACGGTTATCAGTTTTTATGGAAATGGTTGGGAGGTACCTACTTACCACCATCAAATGCAATTTTTTTTTTTATTGATGCTTGTGGAACTATAATCTTATTTTGCATTAAACCGGATTCGAATATGTTTTTTAAGTATCAGCAAAGGAACACCCTGTCTGGTGTCTGCTTTTAATTTCACATCCTCAAAGCTCTAATACGATTTAATACATTCATGCAAACACCAAGTATCGCGGCTTTCATTCATGAATCAATGTTAAAATAATTGATTTCGTATGCAAGCTAACTGCGCTGAATTCATTCATGAGTTAAGTAGCTACTCCAGTATTTACCTACCTTACTGCCAAGTGCCACTGCCACTGCCCGGCCCGGTAATAGCGATAGCGACAGGTGACCCTTGCCATCAAGACGAGAAACTGAGACAGGGAGAATGTAGGCGCATGGCAAATTTATCGGCATGACACGATTTATTAATGCATTAATTAAAAACGTTTTGTTGCCGCCAACAGGTTTTCACTTTGAGCTCACTCCGAGACAGTCATCGCCGCATTGTTATAAAATTAACACAAATGGTTGCACTACTGGAATAAAAAGTGATGCAAAAAAATCATCTCGAGAAAAAATAGAAAACCAACGTTTAAGCAATGGCCAATGGCCCTCTATAGTAAAAGAGTGGGTGCTATGGTGACACTTCCTTGCTTAGTTTAGTTTATGGCACTCGGGACTCCGTTCCAATGCTAAACTAATCGCGTGTCAAAGCGCTAACAAGTGGGCTGCTGCTGCACACCATGAATAAGTGTGTCCACCACACGACGACGGCGGACTGCATATAGAATTTGCATATCTCTGTGGTCATAATTAGGTTTTGTTTCGGTGCTCTGCCATGCACCATAAGCATTGGGTAAACCAACAATGTCACTACTAGTATGTCTAATAAGGAGCCATAAAGCTTCTAATTGTCACATACACGCCCGCTTCACTAAAAGGATCGATTACGGTTGTTTGAACAAAGTGAGGATGGATTTACGTTGACGCTGTCGACATCGAGCGACGACAACGCCGATGACTGTTCGTTCGCAAGGACATTTCATAAAACTGTATTTTGTGGTAAGCGGTGTGTGAAAATGAACAATAACATGCTTCTAAAAAGCACGAGAACATGAGAAATAGGACAAAGCAAAATACCTCGGCTTTAGTAAAAAGGAACTGGCTATCGTTATGTTTATCTAGGTGAACGTATAGCATTATTTCCACAAATGCTACTTGCTACTTGTTTCTGAAAGGATTTCAAGGTCGGTCTGAAAGTGAAATAGTGCTTGGGGCTCTAGAAACAAGCAAAATTGACATCGTTTTCTTTTCTTCTCTTGTTTATACTCTCAAATTCTTGTCAAAATCAAGTAGTTGAAGCAAATTATCAGGAAATAGTAAATAACACTAAGGACGCGAGTAAAAACTTCCTTTCCTCACAATGAGCGCCATTGGGCCTCAAAGTTCCAAATCCAGTCCTGACATAAAATTGTTTCTTATGCTTGTGTGGCACATTTTTGAAATTGTGTTTTGTGTTTGTTACAAAAATTTTTCCTAATTGTGGTGGGTCATGTCATGATATACAACCAAGTTAAGCTACCAACTGTGTTTCATAATTAAAACATTAATCTTCAGCATAATGAAAGAATTGCATGAATTCAGGTGTAGTTAAGTATTTGTACGCAATGTTTGGCTTCAAGGAAAGTGATTTAATTAAAAAAAAGTTTCAGGAGTACGTAAGTAACGGCAAGTATCCACATCAAAGACGGCCGAAGAATAGGTGAACTACGTTCGCAAAACTATAAAAAGTTTTTATAAAACAGCAAGAGAATAGTGTCACAAAGAGAAGGAGCCTAGTTGTTCTGCAAACTATGGTTGGAACCAGCGTTGCCGATGTGCACTTTTGGAACCTTTTTATTTTAATGGCACTGTGGCACTCTAGCATTGAAAGTCGCACTCTTGTTGCATTCAAATAGGGTAAACGCACTAGTAGCCGGACAGTGTTAGTAGCCGGACACATTGACCTTTTTTTGCGATTAATAGATACATCACTCAAAAAAATCCACAAACAACAACATACATGGGTCCTTCAATGTGTCCTATACATGCATGCAAAGTTTCAGGTACTCGAAATGCGTACTTTAGGAACTACGCATCATTTTATTGTTTAAGGTTTGAAGGTGCGGTCTCGTTGTCGATTTGTGTAAGAAAAAAATAGTGCGAACACTTTTTAGTAGAAAGCAATTGAACAAGTAATAATTAATTTATTGTCATGGAAAGACATTGGTTTCGTTGGAAATATGATTAACTAAAACAATTTGCAAAAAAAAACCTAATTTAATAAAATCTTTGCCATTATTTGTGGTGTCCGGGAACTAACACCAAAATTGAATATGTTTTTCAGTACCCAGACATGCTGTCCGGGTACTAACACAGTGCGATTATCATGCATATTCAGTACCCGGACAGGGGTTGTTTCTTAAAATAATTGTGTATGGATACTGAAACAAAAGCGTTCGGATACTAGATCAGTAATTTTAAGAGACTTAATCATTGAGAGATTTGATCATTTTAAGAGACAAGCCCTGTATGGATACAAAAAATGTGCGCTTGTCTTATATTTACAGTACGCAGACATGGCTTGTCTCTTAAAATGATTGTGTACGGGTACTGAAACAAAGGCATCCGGGTACTAGATTTTGCTGTACGGGTACTAACGCAAATGGAACTTTTCTGAATTTTTATTTTATTAATTTTAACAATGATCTCTTTGCAATTTACTTGAACGCAATATTATTGAGAAATATCTATATTCTTACAATCAATAAAAGTTTCCGTGGTAGCATTTATGGTTACAAAATGTTTTGAAGTCAAAGTTGAGAAAAAAGTTATGTGTCCGGGTACTAGTGCGTTTACCCTATATCACACATCGATTTTGAAGTAACACTAGTTCCACTTGCAGATTTGTTGAACGGATTTATTTCCCATAATCTAGACTATATCATATCTGAGAAGAGCAACCAACTGAACTCATCTGTCAAAATACTTTTTACTTTCAAATTTATTAACCAAACCAAACCAAAAATTTTAACGTATCTAAATTTCTAGACTATATTTTGAGATGCTTAGATTAGCTTCCTTTTCAATGTGAAGAAGAACTTTTAATTTCATATATCTATTCAATTTCGTTGGTGACACCCAGTGGCTTAAAATGGCACTTCTGGTTGTCAGTTCTGGAATGGAACAAAATTTAATACCGGCAACACTGGTTGGAACCTTTCTCAAGAATAGACAAAATAATTATTTTATCTTTTTAATAGCTTAAACATAATTTTCAAATGAGGTTTTCACTTATTTTTCCCAGGCAGATGACTAGCTGCCAGTTCCCTGTTCCCATTCTAGGTCGACTTATTTCCCAATCTAACTTGTGGCAAATCGATGCTTTCCCCAAATTGCATTTTTATTTATAGAAAATAAAGAATGACAAAACGAAGTTGGTACT
Source organism: Melanostoma scalare (assembly GCA_949752695.1). Lineage (NCBI taxonomy): Eukaryota > Metazoa > Arthropoda > Insecta > Diptera > Syrphidae > Melanostoma > Melanostoma scalare. Next base: position 185,212,625 of record OX456986.1, on the reverse strand, counting down.
CTTAATTACAACAAAGAGTGTATTGAGGCGTAAAATGCAGTCACGCTACGCACCATGCGCCCACTCCTTTATTTGATTGTCATTTAAGGCTATATATACTTTCTTTGAGAGATTTTACTGTGTTTGCTTTCGTATTTTTATGTTTAAAAATCTGTGGGTCGTCTAACTTGTTTTATCGTGTATACACTTACAATTTGTCAATAAAAGTACAACCAGTTCAATATTGCCTTTTACTTTTAACAAGAAAACGAGACATACCAATGCACCTACGACATTACCCACAGTGACGACGATAGAATCTCCTAAAATATTCTGAGGGAAGCAAGTGAAGTTTATCGCAGCCTACGACCCGGTGTCTAGGGTAGGGATTATGAATTATAAGTCAGATACCATGGCATCTGACAGTCTTGTGACTGATAAATTTTCGTTTATTTACAGAAACAAAATTCAGTGTGGGTTATTCGTGTTAAGACATTGAATTATTACATAGCTTTTCTTGTGTGGAATTATTTTGAGGGTCAATGTGCAGACATTCATGTTGAGAACTACTTTGACCGAAAACTAATGGAGAGCACGCAATTTTATAGTTATAACTTATGAGATATAGGAAGAATTAGTATAGTGGTGCGAGAAGCGCAGCGAGAAGCAATATACCCACTTAATTAAACTTTTATTTGTATTTGTTGAATACATACATGTATTGGGGTGAGCAGTCACAACTCTCACGAGGCTCTGTCAAGTCAAAAGAACCACACTGCTATGAAAAGTATCGCACTTAGCAGTTTGAATTCGACATAAAATTGTAGGTCCTTGAAATGCACTAGGCTCCGAGGTTTCCAGAACGTTGTTGCACCCACCTATTGCTTTCTTATTTATTTATTTATAATTTAAAAAATTTCAATCCACGGTTGTCTGTAGTTTAGGTACCTATACAAAAATGTCAGTGTCGAAAAAGTGGAGTAAGTCCCAACGAAATCGGAGCGCCCGCCGCGTCGGAGTAGATTTTATTTTTTCTTCAAAAGTGAAGCAAATTTGCTCCGATCGATCGGAGCAAGGTTTGAATGCTGGTCATGGTAATAGAGGCCGTTTATGACCTGTTTTCTATTTTTTTGAAATAAAATAAAACATATTAAAATTGTGAATCAAGAAAAAAAATTTTAAACAGTTATTTTATTTTCTCATAAAAACTAGCGATGTTTTTAAGATATAAAATTTCATGCGTTTATATGAGACTACCCCAATTATTTCTTCCCTGTTTAATTTTTCCCCTCATAACGTCGATCCCCATTTAATGAAATGATGAGTTCATTTTTGGTCCACCTAGTAAACCTATCTAAAAGACATTTTAACTTGTCTTTATCTGAAAGATAATTTCTTCAGCTTTCACCCCTTCCAATTACCGTCCAATTGGAATTACATCCCTTCTTTCCAAGGTCATGGAAACCTTAATAAACCGTCAACTCATGAAATATCTTGAAGAACAAAAACCTTTTAATGACCGACATTACGGCTTTCGTAGCAAAGGGCCCACTAGTGATTTGATGGCCTATCTCACCGAAAAGTGGAACCAATCCTTACGTTATTTTGGAGTAAGTAAGACTATTGCGCTAAATATTTCTAAAGTATTGGATAGATTTTCGAAATGACCTTTTGTATGGGACGGTTTTAATGCTGCTACGCACCATATAAATGCTGGTGTGCCCCAGGACTCTGTTTTGTCTCCGACACTCTTCCTTATCTTCATAAATGATCTTTTGCCTGAAGCTTCTAATCCACTAAATAGTTTTGCTGACGACTCTATTCACAGTTTCTCATATTCGTTTTGTGACGTGTTTTTAGTTTTCCAGCCGAGGTATCGCTCACGGCTAGCCAAGGTCAGGTGAAGAAAAACACCAAACTTCACAAAGGTCAAAGAAATTCTCTTTTATTAGAACTTAATATAATTCAATTATAATTAACAAACGAATCGATATATATATATTTATAGTTTGTCGTAACGCTTGCTGTACAACAACTTCTGGTCGGGTTTATTGTAGTGGAGCTAGTATCCTTCGGAACTTCTACGGTTCTAGTCGGGTTAGTCGTCTCGGTCTAAGAAACTCTTCTGGTCTCACGGTAGCTAGGGGAGAGAAGTCGTTAATATTTATGGAGTAAAATGGATTGGCTGCCTTTACCGACAGGATCCCTTCTGACCATTCGCCCTATAGGCAGTCACAGGTAAATCAGAGCGTACAGGCGTCGTAAGACCCTGGTCGGTGAAACTACGAGCGTCCGAAGACCTCGGTGGGGTGAAACTACAAGCGTCCGAAGACCTCGGTGGGGTGAAACTACAAGCGTCCGTAGACCTCGGTGGGGTGAAACTACAAGCGTCCGTAGACCTCGGTGCGGTGAAACTACAAGCGTCCGAAGACCTCGGTGGGGTGAAACTACAAGCGTCCGTAGACCTCGGTGCGGTGAAACTACAAGCGTCCGTAGACCTCGGTGGGGTGAAACTACGAGCGTCCGAAGACCTCGGTGGGGTGAAACTACAAGCGTCCGTAGACCTCGGTGCGGTGAAACTACAAGCGTCCGTAGACCTCGGTGGGGTGAAACTACAAGCGTCCGAAGACCTTGGTGGGGTGAAACTACAAGCGTCCTAAGACCTCGGTAACAGCAATGGCTGCGGGATCGGCAGGAATTAGTCTCTGCCCCTGGTGGCACGATACGTAAGAAATATATTTAATAGTTCAAACTTACTCATACGCTTTACCTTTTACCTTTGTTGCTAGCTAGGTTGCTTAGCTGGTTGCTGGTTTACTCTTCCTTCTTCCTTTTCCTGGAGATGATGTGCACCGTAGAACCGGTGCCGGCGGACTGTGATTTTCCATGCACTGAGCTGCCCTATTTATACTAAATCGCTCGTTGTGGTACCGTGCGCAAATCTCATATAATATTCCCTATTCCCTAGTAATTGCTATACCTACTCATGATATTCCCATATGCTTGTTCATATGCTACCACTTCATTCATATGCCAACTCACCATCGAGCTCTGCCAGTCGTCGTACTTTGCACTGCTTGTGCATGGGGAGTTGGTTGTTGGGTGGTATTTCCACCTACCCAATGTCTACCATCGATGCTGGCGCGGTTAGCTTTCTACCTCCGTGGTAAACTTGCGTACTTTTCGCCGCTAGGTACCATGCCTTGACTAAGAGCTTAATTGGTGGTTGTTGTCTCGGGTGAACTTTTTTTCTTTCAGTTTGGCGCTAGATGGCGGCGCCCTATTCTCTATAAGCATGTGACGAGGGATATTTCTGTGTTTGAAATTTGCCTCGTTACATACTCCCCCTTCTTCGGAGACGAGGACCTCCTCGTCTGATCCTCGGTCCCGGAACGAAAAGGCATGACCTGGATGTCACTTCATTATTTTCCCCAAAAAATTTTTTTTTTTAGTTTTGTGTTTCGTTATTTTGTACCTTTTTTTTATATTTTTTTTTTTTTTTTTTTATATATATATTTTTCCTTTAAAACAAAAAGAGCCTCTTTAGCATAAAAACAAAAAGTAAGTAGGAGAAAAAAAAAAAAAAATACGGCTGGTCCTACGGTTCGAACACAATCCTCTTGGATTGCCTCGTCAGCTGGTGTGTGAGAACGGCTTCTCCTCGTCTAACTACTCTACACAGGATTGTCCCACTCCGACGCTTGAAGATTAACCGCTGGCGGCGTCTCGATGGATGGTATTGTGCGTGCTGTCGAACATTGAAACCCAAGAACGGGTCCCCCTTCCTTTTCAGACTCGGTTCCGGTCCACGGTTCGGTTGTTTGCTTTCCTTTGCAACTGCCAGCGTGGATTCTGTATCCATCTCCTTTTTATTCAATGATCGTGGATCCGTGCGGTGCGGCTCGATCGCCACTGTCATGTTCGGCATCTTGAGTCCATCTGGTTTTGGTGCGGATATGCTGGTGTCTGTTCTCCCCTTTTGTCGCACTTGGCCCCTTGGCGGGTCTTGGTTTGGAGAGTTAGTTGTATCGGTAGCGGTTGCGGGTTTACGGGTAACGGTCGGGGTTCGGCTGGTGGTGCCCTTTTTATTGGCGGCGGCGGCGGTGTTTCGCTTAGTACTGGTCTTCACGGTGGTATGCTGGCTGGTACTGGTCTTCATGGTGGTATTCTGGCTGGTACTGGCGAGGGGTGTTCTGGACCTGACGGTAGTTCGGCTGGCTACGGTGTGCGGAACATGGGCTACTCGTCCTTTAAGGTCACTCCCTGTAGTCTGGCCCAAGCTTTGCGTGGGCTGCGTGTTACTGGTGGTACGCAGCTTTGATACCGAAATGGCGGTACATACTGAGCAAGTTACCCTCCTAGGCGTAGTCTGTTGCCTTTGCCAAGCCTGGGCGGGATCCACTTCTCCTTCCACTTCGGACTGTAGCATCTGCTTGCTGGGACTGACTAGCGACGACGGTTTTAGATCTGACATTCGAAATTCAGAATACTGAGCGGGGTTGAGTTCCCCTTGTTTGGAACGTCGTCCCTTCCAATCATTCACGGGGCTACACCGAATCAACAGCTCATTCGGGTTAAGCGGTAGCGGGTCTCTTGGCTGAGTTGTAACGGGCGGCGGTGGTGGAGTGTATGTAGTGGTAGACTTATTGTATCTGGGACGCTGGTATTTAGGTCTACGGGACTGGCTGTACATTACTGCAACTCTATGTGGATGGCAATTACAATCCCTCGTCAATCGCCCATCTCCTCCACAGTAAGAGCAAAACAGACGGAACTGTCTTCGGCAGTTACTCCTAGTGTGACCCCGCTGTTTGCAGTTCCAGCAGTGAGTTCTCCGGTGGTACTGGTTAGCGTGCGATAGCATCTGAATCTGGTCGGTACGGTTAAAATTTGGTCGCGGTGGCGGCAATACAGCTCGGCGGTCGGTTACTGGTCGGTCAGAAAAAGTGAATCGGTTAGGCGCAGGAACGGCACGGGGCGGTGCTTGGCGGGATGTATGGTCTTCCCTTCGTATGTACTCATACTCCTCTGCCAGCTTCATGAGTTCGTCTAGCGTATTGAAGTCGCGTCTCTTAATATACAAAAGGTATTCAGGCCTCAAGCTATCATATATTCGGTCGATACTATCTTCGATATGTATACGCGGATGGCGGTAGATCAGGTATTGGATTGCCTGTATGAAATCTTTCGCTTTTTCGCGAGGCCCTTGCTTTTTCCTCATTATTTCTTCCTCTAACTTGCAGAGGTATCTAGCCGGTAAATAATGGTCTAGGAAAGCAGTGTGGAATTGAGTCCATGTTTTTAGGCGATCTTTATTTATGCGGAACCACTCTAAAGCAGTGCCGCGTAAGATCTCTGGCAAAGCTTTGATTATGTCGTCGGGGCGTATATCATAACAAGCGGTTAATTCCTCGAGCCGGTCCATGAATTCGATCGCGTTCCCTGATGAGTCGAACCTCAATCCCCACTTGCGGACGTTATTCATTAGCTCGGCCTCGTAACTGAGGATGAGCCGACCGGTTGGTCGGAAAGCAGGCCTTGCGACCGATGGGGCGACAGGGGGTGGGGTAGCGACTTCGTCGGGGAGCATGGCGCTTAACGACGCCGGATCCCTTGCCAGGTCATCTTCGGCGGGCGGTGCGGCGGTAGGCGGCAAATAAGATGGCACCTGGAAGGAGATCTCGGTGTACAGTGGCGACTTTGGTTCGGTTTCGTTTTCCTGGGTCGGTATTTGTTTGTACTCCCGCTCAGTTACAGCTCTCTCCAAATCTGCGCACAAATCTTGCGTGGATTTCCGGAGTCTAGCCTGTTTGATGTAACTGCTGAACCGGGCTCGTAGCGTAGTTAAACTGCCTTCGGCGTCTAGCCCTAATTGACTCATACGTGTCACCAGCTCGGGCTTGCTGAGCAAGTATATTGCCCCTATACTGGCGAACACGTCGAAGCTTTCTTCGGAGTCTGGCATGTCTGGATTTTTTTTTTTATTTTGTTTCTAGCTTGTTTTTATAGTTCTAAGAGAATTTCTTTTACAACGGTGGACCTTAATAGTCCCTGCTCGGGCGCCAAATTGTGACGTGTTTTTAGTTTTCCAGCCGAGGTATCGCTCACGGCTAGCCAAGGTCAGGTGAAGAAAAACACCAAACTTCACAAAGGTCAAAGAAATTCTCTTTTATTAGAACTTAATATAATTCAATTATAATTAACAAACGAATCGATATATATATATTTATAGTTTGTCGTAACGCTTGCTGTACAACAACTTCTGGTCGGGTTTATTGTAGTGGAGCTAGTATCCTTCGGAACTTCTACGGTTCTAGTCGGGTTAGTCGTCTCGGTCTAAGAAACTCTTCTGGTCTCACGGTAGCTAGGGGAGAGAAGTCGTTAATATTTATGGAGTAAAATGGATTGGCTGCCTTTACCGACAGGATCCCTTCTGACCATTCGCCCTATAGGCAGTCACAGGTAAATCAGAGCGTACAGGCGTCGTAAGACCCTGGTCGGTGAAACTACGAGCGTCCGAAGACCTCGGTGGGGTGAAACTACAAGCGTCCGAAGACCTCGGTGGGGTGAAACTACAAGCGTCCGTAGACCTCGGTGGGGTGAAACTACAAGCGTCCGTAGACCTCGGTGCGGTGAAACTACAAGCGTCCGAAGACCTCGGTGGGGTGAAACTACAAGCGTCCGTAGACCTCGGTGCGGTGAAACTACAAGCGTCCGTAGACCTCGGTGGGGTGAAACTACGAGCGTCCGAAGACCTCGGTGGGGTGAAACTACAAGCGTCCGTAGACCTCGGTGCGGTGAAACTACAAGCGTCCGTAGACCTCGGTGGGGTGAAACTACAAGCGTCCGAAGACCTTGGTGGGGTGAAACTACAAGCGTCCTAAGACCTCGGTAACAGCAATGGCTGCGGGATCGGCAGGAATTAGTCTCTGCCCCTGGTGGCACGATACGTAAGAAATATATTTAATAGTTCAAACTTACTCATACGCTTTACCTTTTACCTTTGTTGCTAGCTAGGTTGCTTAGCTGGTTGCTGGTTTACTCTTCCTTCTTCCTTTTCCTGGAGATGATGTGCACCGTAGAACCGGTGCCGGCGGACTGTGATTTTCCATGCACTGAGCTGCCCTATTTATACTAAATCGCTCGTTGTGGTACCGTGCGCAAATCTCATATAATATTCCCTATTCCCTAGTAATTGCTATACCTACTCATGATATTCCCATATGCTTGTTCATATGCTACCACTTCATTCATATGCCAACTCACCATCGAGCTCTGCCAGTCGTCGTACTTTGCACTGCTTGTGCATGGGGAGTTGGTTGTTGGGTGGTATTTCCACCTACCCAATGTCTACCATCGATGCTGGCGCGGTTAGCTTTCTACCTCCGTGGTAAACTTGCGTACTTTTCGCCGCTAGGTACCATGCCTTGACTAAGAGCTTAATTGGTGGTTGTTGTCTCGGGTGAACTTTTTTTCTTTCAGTTTGGCGCTAGATGGCGGCGCCCTATTCTCTATAAGCATGTGACGAGGGATATTTCTGTGTTTGAAATTTGCCTCGTTACAGTTTTCAACCTCACGTCCCCGCTCTTTGGATGCTGCAAAATCCTTAGGATTCTTAAAACAATGCAGGCAATTCTTTCACAGACCGTGCTCTAGTGAAGTAGCCAGTTGCTTTTATCTTTTATCCTCAAAAGATGAGTAAGAATCGCCGAATTAAGGTGGCTTGGGGACGACACGTAGAGCAAATGGACTCATACGCTCTGGCTCGAAGAATCTTTCAAAACACAAAAGACAATGGAACTTTGTCAATTGCGAGACTACAGATAGCTCACAAAACACTGCTAACAAGTTCATTGCATTGCATTAAATGAATTACTTTTTTTTCGAAGCGGTAGTGTTATTTTTAAAACTAATACCCAAAATCAATAAATTTCAATTTAAAACCATAATTTAAACTACTTTTTGTAAAATAAATAAATAAATAAATAAATAAATAAATAGGGTGGCAAAGAGCCCCTGGGCCTAGCGCATTTCTCACAACCATGCCTTGTGGGGGAATGGAGGAGAAGACTTTTTGTAAAATACTTACTTAATAATTACAATGAAAAATAAAAAGGAAAACCATCGCATTGTAGCAATAAATAAAATCAATAGATTTACACTTTTCATTTTCACCTTCTCATCGTGTCATTATTATAAAACGTTCCACAAACAGGCTAAACAAATATTTATATTTGTTTCAAGTTTCAACCATCCCATTTTCCAAACTTCTTAAAAATCTTCCGGCTAAACAAACACAAGTAAACAATTAAAATGCCTTTAGCTACTTGACTTTTATTATAAGAGTGCCAGTGAGTAGATAGACATAGTCAACGCGTCAGAGTTCCAATTTCAGTGTTGACCATTGTCAAATAAAATTTGAAAAAAAAAAAAGAAACTAAAATAACCAACTTTTAAGATTGTCCATTTGCTCTTTCAAAATTAATTGATAATGCGCTGAGCCATACGCGGCTGTATAGGGCCCGGGGGAACTTCTTTATATAATAAATCTTCTGTACAATCAAAGAGCGTGTGTGCTTTCAGCACATTTCCTCACGACAACACACCACACGACGCGCCTAACCAACGAACCTTTGCTTTCAGCGCAGAACGTGATGGTGGTCAGACTTACACACTTTGCGTTTATATGGTTATTGTTATTGGACGGGTCTACTTTTGATTTATGCGGGTGTTTGCGACGAAGACGGGCGCAACAACGGTGAAATGACAACAAATTGCCAAGTAGCTGTTACAATACCTTTTGTTGCCGCTTTGCTACTCTTTGCTCTCTCCATCTCCGGTTTACATTAGCAGAGGGGCGAATTATCAATTTAAATTTTTGGACTTTTCTTCGGATCAATATCGGGCGATTGTTCTTCCTTTTCTTGTAGCCCAGCAGCACTTCACCTGTCAGTATAACTTTAAATCTCGATTGTTATAAGTAATAGCATGCCCCTGATGTTGGTTACACGTCAAGTTGTTAAATTGGTGCATTGTGCAATGAAAATAAATTTTTGGTGCACAAGTTGCCCGACTTTTTAAAAACAATGGTATCGCACTTGTCGTTTTGACCAAAAGTTTATTGGTTTTCTCATCCCTTTTATGGTTACCTTGCTTGATTGGTGGTTATGTGAGGGAAATTGTTTTATTTGGTTCGAAAAATTCAAAAGAACTGCTCATGTGCAAATGCATTTCTTTTTCTTTTTTATGTGACATTTTGAAAGTTTTGTCATCAGAGATTTTGATTTACTCGAATGTTTTGAGGCATACCCTACCCATAAGTATGAATGATATTTTTGGAAGCATATTATAATGAAGGTTGGCAGTGTAGTTTTGAGGAAGAAGGAGAGTTGGCCTACATTGAAGGAATATAGGTTTCGATGCAAAACTTTAATTTATTGATCTTATTGTCGTTTTTGTTTTAAAGAAAGTTTTGTTTTGGGCAAACTCAAATTGGAGATTTGAATAAAAGACAAAATAAATTCAAGGCAAGGAAAAATAATGAGAGTCGTTAGTTCGTACCTATGTTATCTGAACTTTTGGACTATTGAGTGGAAGGTTTGAGTTTGTATCTTAGTTACATTTGCAAGTTTTTTGTGAATAGATCATGTTGCCTTAAACTGCAGTGGCATAGGTTGATTATTTTACTGTAGCTAAGTATCTTTTCATAGAGTTTGCATTGATTTGATTTGGAAAGCGATAATAAAGAACCGAAGAGGTCCTTTTTTGTAGAACAAAGCTTGAATTTATTTTCCCTCAATTGTCTGTTAAATAAAAGTTTTGAACTGCTTGAAATGTGAGCTTTCTAAAGGAGATCATTTGTTGCTAGTGAGAGTAGGTACATAAGTTCTCGTTTTTAAAACACTACATTTCCAGGTATAAAGGATAACCTATACCCTTTGACACCGTCACCAAAGCCTAAACGAAAACAACCTTTTTGGATTTCATATCCAATTTTTTTCTTCTGTTGCATATGCGCACAGGTCTCAGTTCTAAGAGTTTGAAAATAAGAAACTGATACCTTTCTTTCATATCAGAGCTCATACGGTGATTTTCATCCTTGGGCATGGACCAGTTTCGTTGAGAACAATAACTGCTTCAGCATTTTTTGTTCGAATTCTATTGCCATTTGTATGTAGCGAAAAATCCAATCCAATTCTGTTCAGCTCATTAAAACTATCGTGGACGGTATGCCAAAGACAATTTCGTGATCCAAATTCAAAACCACTAAAGAAAAACGAATTCAACTAACATCCTGTCGTTTTAGTGTCTCTCCTCCAGCATACCCACCCGGTCGCAAAAACTTTGCTAATCAACATTTGGCCATTAAAGTTTGCGTGTGGGTGACACCTACACTCACCTGCCACAAGTCAGTTGCATTTATAACACCTCTTCGTAAACAAAAATTGTGGATTTTCGAAAGTCATCTCAACGTTTCATCTCCAGCCAGCTATTTACAGTAAATATTATTTATTTGAAACCAAACAAGATTTCACTGCAATAAAAACAAACTCCTCTTCAATTTCATGATAAACCATTCGGCTATAAATTATTGTGCGGCACTTACCCTCTCTTTTGGGTAGACCGGTAGAGGGTAGACATGTCATAAAACAAAAGAGAGGCAATGGTAATTGGGAAAACCTTTTGTTTTAGCGTGTCTAAGCGATATTTTGCATGTAAAAAACACTCAAGAGCCTTTAATCCCTTTGTGCCGAGAAAGCAATGGTAAGAGCGTTCAGTAGCTACTAATTGCTTTCATGTTTCACTTTGTGAATGAAGTGCTGAATTTATTCACCAGCCACTATTATACTTTTCTTTCAAATATTATTGAAGCTCTGATGCTTGTTTACTTTTCGAGTATACAAACTTTGTCGGTGGGTATGACGTTGGGTTATGTTTTTGATGTATGGTTTTAATGTTCCAACGTTCTATAGACTGAACTGTACATACAAATACATAATATACAGGTAGATAACGACAAGGATTATTTCTCTTTGATTTTCTGAGAGATTTTGCAAAGAAATTATTAAAGGAAATATCAATTTTTCCAAAAAGATTTAGAAGTTTAAGCTTAATTAACGATTGAGTGATTGGCAAAGTCATTTGCTTCGTGGTAAAGCCATTTTAATGTTACAAGGGGAAGCATATTCAAATTTTTTTTTTTTTTTTTTTTCTAGAGACATGCTGTTTAACTTTAAACTTTATCAAAACTAACAGCGCAAGGTTGGAGTAACTTAAAAGTAGGTTGATATACCTATTTGTGGAATGCAGAAGTATTGGTCAGTTCCGCTTATAAATACTTTACACACTGTTTCACTGCAAAAGACATTTTTGATGTTCTCTTCATTACTTTAGAAAAAAAGTACTAAAGGACTTTTCGGCACTTATTTTCATCTCAGGATCTTGAGAGGAAATATTAGCTCCAGATACGTTCTCCTACAACAGCATATCCAAGCGTTAAAAAAACAAAGGCCTTCTTTCTTAGCGTGGTGAAACACAGCCACAATTCTCAAGGCCGTAGTTTGAAAATAATAAGTAATATGTTTGAGATTATTCCTTAAGTTTTAACTGCGATCTGCAAAACACCTGTATTAACTTTCCTGGCCGTTGTGATTGCAAAACTCTGCAAAAATATCACTGCACCAGGCATTCAATAATAAAAATAAATCCAGATCACCTACGCGTCTTGAAACAACCTTCAGATATCGTCATATTATCCAATAAGTATATCCACACAGTAACTCAAGCTCGATCACTTGTTTGCATTTGAAATAAGTGTTTGCTTGCGTTATACTTAGACTAGAAGCATTGCCTTTCTTTGAAGGAAAAATAGGAAAAAAAAAAATATTTTTACTCAAAAACAAACGAGTACTTTGGTATATTACGTCAGATTTTCATCGTCACGCGCACCACCGCGAGGCACCAACCAACAGCAAATATGTATAACACACGAGTGCGTATAGTATATGTTGCTTAAAAAATTGGTGGTGCTTATTGCATGATGGCGGCGCGGCGCCACTATGCGTCCTTGTACCGTCAAACTCCACTCCAATTGTGGAGGATTTTCTAATCGAATGGTGGTGCGACTCTCTGGCGACGACTTAATATGGACAATTGGACAAGCGTTTTTCATTTGAGATGCCATAACGAAATCGCTTATTCAATCGGGCATTGAGCTGAGAATTGAACTTATCATTTTTCAATACACGAAAAATGTGGAAAATTCAAAGAACATGTTTATTCCGTACAAGGCAATGTATTACCGGGTCAACGTTGTTGATTTGATAATATGTCATGGCAGTATTAACTTTTTTGTTCTTTAAAGTATGTATAGTTAGGTAAGTAGATACGTATATTGTCAGTTAGTTGGTAGTCTAGTTGGATTACAAAGTATGTTTTTTACTTTTCCTCAAAAAAGCTGCAGACTATCAGCCTATCAGGATAGTATGGCTTGTGCGATATTACAATGAATTTACTCACTAAAAGCAGCTTTTAAGAATTGTTCATTCATAAAATGCATAAAATTACTTTTTCAATTTAGATAAATTCATTAATATAATACAATTTGCATTTTTTTGTAAATTAAAAAAAAACACTCCATTAATTTTATTAAGTTAAGTAAACGAATTTCTTATATTACAAATAAAAAAAAAAAAAAAATAACGAGGGTGGTACAAAGGAGCACGAAGAGCCCAAGGCCTGGCGAATTTTGTCAGTCTTACCTTGTGAGGAATGAAGGGGACCAACATATTTTTGTCAATTTCAAAAACTAATTGAGGAAACGCTTTTAGGCAGTGTAATTGCTCTCGACAGGGGATATCCGAGTGGAAATAAAAAGTGTTTCTGGCAATCGAAACTTGAGGTCTCACGTCACAGGAAAATATAGTAACTAAATATTAAGACACGGACACCAACTTACAAGTAGATTGGATGGAGGTGCAGATGAAAGCAGCAAAACCTCACTGGGAACTCAAAGGATTTAACCGCAACTCCCGCCTAGCTAGGAATGCTCATCATTTTAACCTTGAGTAAACAATAGTGATTCATATATATGTAGTCGCACTACCCGAATGTGGAATGCTTTGCCAGACACTGATTTTCGGTATTACGATTCACAAAAATTCAAAGGCAATGTGCATCGTTGTCTTTTATTATTTCCTCTCGTATTTTCCAAAATTCTCGCACTGTGTTTTATAACATTATAAGGGTATTCATAACTCTTGGATGTGGGCGCTTATTATTAGAAAAAAAAATAGACTTTTCGAATATTTAGTTCTACTAGGTTTTATTATTATGTAACAATGCTGTAAAGGTCAGAATTCAATGAACTTATCATACGTATACGTATAGCCGTTCCAGTTCCACATCCGAAGAGCAGGTACGTGAATTTGGAAACAAATATGAAAATCGTCGAATAGTCAGCAAAACAGTCAAGAGGATTAAAAGTTTTAGACAAGACATCGTCGATGAAAATAAAGAAAAGAGTCGGAGACAAAACGGAGCCCTGGGGCACACCAGCATTTATTAAGTGGGTATCAGTCTTGAAACCATCCAATGCAACTTGTGTCTACCTTAGTTAAAAAAAATCTTCATCACTCCCTTCCGCAGAAAACATAAACAATAAGAAGACCGAGACGTGCAGACAAAGCGCAATTTGGTTTTTCTTATCTCCTCCTCGTCCTGGTTTCTTCTACAGAAATGAGATGAGCTTATGACCATTCTAATTATGTCGATACCCACTAAGTTTAAGTTGTGACTCTTGGAGAATTCACAATAAACGGAAAACGGAGAGAACCGTGGTCTCCTTGATTGGGTCTGGCTATAGGCGCCTGGAAACCCGACCAAAAAAAAAATTTTCTAAAAATGATCAATTTTCGTTGTCAGTTTTAAGAAAGTTCTGGTGAATTATGTTTTTTTCTTGCTTTTCTTTTTTTTCTTCTAGTGGCAACAGAACGGGGAGAGTCGGGTCCTACGCATTTCTCACATCCATACCTTGTGAGGAATGGGGAGGAGCTTAATTGAAAGGCTATTTGTGAAAGCGCTTTTCATGGCAATGAATTTACTATGCCGATTGATACCGCTCGGCATAGTGTGGACGCACCTTTAGGATACGAACCACAAACCTTCCGAGTAACAGGCATAGACATGCAAACTATTACGCGATGGGCACCAAATATGCGGTGCTTTCAGATATCTCAAAAATATTTGTAAAATACCGCAAAAAAGGGCTTCACCTCCAGAAAAAAAAGATTAAATAAAGTTTTTTTACGCTGACCCAGACTTTAATGATCAACGTAAGGCTACACTATACATTTTTGTACACTGTTTAGATTTAACTCATCACTTTAAATGAAATGCCTGCCAATCGGGCACAACTTTGACAGCAAACTGAATGTCACTATCTCTATCTATGAAAAACCTACTTATGTCTGACTGAACATGCCTATTTGAGATATCCGAAATCGAGATTGTGAGTTACTTTACTCCTTCATGAACAGTTTCGAACATAATCTACTGGTTCTAATTTCCTCACATTTATTTTGGAATGATATAAATTACCTCTGTCACTTAAAAAAAAACAAATGCAATTGGTTTACTCTAAAGTAATAACAGCATCCACAAGCACATGATAACTCCTATCGAAACAGATATCTTTGCTGTATAGGACTAAAACGATAGTGAATATGAGAAACTAAACAACAAAAAAATGATGGACGTGTTTTGAATTCAGGAAATGCATCCTTTTCAAAACCAATCCCATGACTCAACCAATCATCTAATGTTCTAGATTCAACTCATCACTCTTACCGACATACCCATATAAGCACTTAAGATTCTTAACATTTACTTCGAATGATAGACAATTGAAAATTGCCTTTCAATTAATTAATACAAAACCGATCGATTTTCAATTAGATTTGTTGTTGATGCTTTCGGGCATTACTGCAATTCACATCAGATCACACACCATAATCTATTGAGCCTCTGGAAAATGCACTTACCCCATTCCAAGTATAATTACATCGACCCACGTCTGGGACCGTAATTTTTTTTTTTCTGTGTCGAATGAAAGAAGACACAATCGACTAAAGTGAGATAAAAGCAAATCTTAACACCAAAACCAAAGTCCCACGACAAAAAAAAAAAACAATATGAGGACTGGCCTCCATGGCAAAGAGATTCTTTCAGCTTTTATCACATATTTAAAACAAAAACAACAAAATCCAGACCGATGGTAAATTTTAATTGTTGCTCATTTCTTGTTCTTTATATAAAAAAAAGAACAACAAAAACCATAAATATTCATTGAAATAGCGTGCCAAAGCTAAAACAAAGAAAAACAAAAAATCACTCAATGAAACCAAATCGAAACAAATTTAGCTCAAAGCGCATAAAAACATGTGTATAATTTAATTACTGTCTGCACGGCAGCCATGGCATCTGAAATTTAAAATTTTTTATTCATCATCTTGTTAATTTACTTAAAAAAAAAATAAAAAGGAAAAAACAAAATAACCGCTGTTGGAGTTATGTATCCAAGTTCTTGTTCAGTTTGTTTTCTTCTTTTTTGCTTCTTTCTGCTTTCCTATTTATTATTTCAGTCACGGAAATGAATTTACTACAGCCATAGCAAGCTGCGGTGTATGTGGGTGAAAAACGGAAATTCTTTTAAAAGGTATTGTGGGTGGAGTTGTAGCCCACTATCCGCCTACATTTCACCTGGTCGGATTTATTGAAAAAGAAGTTTCATTCTACAAGTGGATGGCTGATGCTGCTGCTGCTGCTGATGCAAAAATGCTTTCATACAAACCGAAAAAAATGAATTAAGACAAAATCGTTGGGCGTTTGCATATTTTTGGCTGTCATTAGCGAAACGCGATGTGAGAGTTTAATGACATTTCCCTCTATCACTGTTTTTTGACATCGTTAAAATTGATCTCTGGCGTAGCTGGAGGGTTGCTACTTGCTTCAAAGACAACAAACATCGCCCATACAATTGAACCCAATCATTCTACTTCAATAATTCAATTAAGAAACGAAAATAAGTCTCGCATTTAAAGCGAACTTCTGTAAATTCGATCAATTTAATAACACTTAAGTAAATTTTATCGTTGTCACCAAAACAACAGAGATACATAGATAAAACAGTTTTGGACGGGTACTTAGTAGTTTACTTAGGTTACATTACTTTTAACTTGAATCCTATTAATATTTGATATTGCCACTGTTGTACAAGGCCGTTAATTTACTTTGTGTTCAATGACGTCTTAACAGCTTACTCTGCTTCACTTGACCTTTTCACACTTGGCAAGCACCATTCCAGCATTATATTAATACATAGCACAAAACAGTTAAGTCCCTTTTGTGGGCGCTGTATTCAATGTTTTGGCATAAAACCTACTTGGGTGGAAATGTAATCGCTGTGAGCAATGGGAATATAAATTTTTATTACATACAGAAAACAGGTAATTAAATGGCCGACTTACGACCATTTGACAACAAAAGTTCAAATCTATGCAATGAATGTAGGTAGGTATGCCTAGAAGTAATTGTTTAGTTTCCTTCGTTTCGGCCATTCAATATTATTCTAGTTCCGGATTAGGGAAGGTTCTACTTGCTGCATCTTGTGTGACGGGGTTTCACAAAATTCATTAAAAATGTCTTCAACATGTGTATACGAATGAAAGCGTGGATGTTTGATGTGTATTTTCGTGTAGCCAAAACTGTGTGTGTTTTTAATCCTATGTAGCAATTCCTGTTTGCTTCGAATAGAAAATGTACATATAAGGACATGTGGCGAACCATGATAAATTTTCTTGTTTTTGTACAGTGGTTGGTAGGTATTAGGTATACCAATCCAAAGAATTCCGAGAGTAAAAGTCTGCATTTGTCTCTGGGGGTGTACCTACTTAGTTGTTCTATACAAAACTTGCTTAGATTCTTAAACATCCTTTTTTCCACTAAAAATAAAAGTCTCGGGGTTGTTTAAGATACGAAAAAAACACGTCAATCAGAAGGATCTCAAGTGGGGTCTTTTGTCATGTAATGGAAGTTTTTGATGCGATATGAGGCCTTCCACGTAAAAAATTACTTATGGATCGCATGATTCTAATAAAACCAATGTGTCTAATTCAAATAACAAAAATGTCTTCACGGTGTTGGATGCTTCCCTGGATTAACTTAACTTCCCTTCTCTCAAATGTAAAAAATATGTGTCACTTTTCATTTTCACCCACGCATTGATTCCCGTTCTCTCAAATGTAAAAAATAGGAGTGACAGCAAAGTTCGCTTTAGAGCTTTGACGATCGCACACCCATGATACAATACGTATAAGAAGATAACGCGGCCACACAGTTTTTTACATGGCAAACAAACCTCATTTTCTGAATTAAGTTCGGCTAGAATGTGAAAATTAACATATTCGCTTTTAACCAAGCGACCTGCATAAATAAATAAATAAGATGGCGCAACAGAGCTAGGAACCCAAGGGCCTAGCGCTTTTCTCACAACCATGCCTTGTGAGGGAATGGAGGAACCTACAATTTTCTGCCAGTTCCAAACGGCTAATCGAGAAAGCGCTTGTCATGGCAATGAATTTTCTATTGAAGGACTTGCCATATCCTCGCGAAAGGCGATACCCGTGGAAACTATTTTTGATTCAGTTGGGACTCGAACCACGAATCTCTCGGTTAAAAAAATAGACATGCTAACCACCATGACACGGGTACCAACACATTCGCAAAGCGCTACTTCTTTTATGTCTCACATCAGCATAGGTACCTATATTTTTACTCTTGTTTAATTGCCTCGGATACAATAAATCGAAACTAGGGAGAGAGTTTCAAAATTGTCAGCGAAGGTTCAGTACAGTGCTAATGACAGATCTCGCGTTGGTTACTTTAGGGAGCGATAAAATAAGACTATGCACACCTCGTTTAACATGCAAGACGCCTCTGTCTTCCAAGCGATGACGTTTACACTAGCCTATACATATATGTGGAGGAAAATATGTAATTGAAAAAAAAATAGTAATATGCATGCAGGATGCAGCAACAGCCAAGCTGTGCTTAAGTCTGAATCATCAACAACATAGGTTCAATGAAGCTTTCTTTCTAAGACCGACTAAACTCATGCTCCTCAACGATAATAAAATGCAGCAACTTTCTTGCAATCTCTTAAAGCCGAAACGGCCGGCGGAGATATGTTGGCATTGCATACAACTTTCGTTTGCTAAGTGCCAGTTATTCCTAGAGCAGGACTACCTCAGTTCGTATTGTCATGTTCAAAGAAGAGATCTATAGAGAAAAATGGCATAATGTCATACAACATTCAGGCATGATCGCGATGAAACAAAATGAAAGGCAGACCAAAACACGAAATCTGTATTTGGTGGGCTCAGACACGAAACAATCCAAAGCCGGGAGGTTTGACATCGCATTCTGAGGTCAACGCAACGGATCGCTAGTATGAAGCAGTTAAATGGAAGAGCTATGATCTCTTCGAAATCACGATGCTCGTAACGTAACGTCGCAAAGAAAAAGAAGAAGAAGAAGAGTCAACCAAATTGAATCCGTTAAATTTTGACACGAGTCTAGTCTTATTTTGTGCGAATGAATTCTTATATCACTTAAAGCTGTGGAAAGCAGTAACTTCCACTGAATTGTTACTAGAAAAAAGATACTTAAATTCGCTTCTAATAAATTGCCAGATAATTTAGGACTAATTCGAATTGAGTAAAAACTACAAACTTTCGATATGAGAATTTTTCGGCTCTTACAGCAAAGGAAAACCTCCCTCTGTCCAGAAAATCAACATTGCTTAAGTGACCCATCTTTAAGCATGATCGCGATGTAACTTCAATTGAAAAATAAGCGAAAAAATTAAATCATAGTTACTGTGGTAACCTGTGGCGTAATGGTAAGCATGTCCAACTGTTAACCCAGAGGTTCGTGGCTCGAATCTCAACAGAGGAGAAAATGTTTTTTCACGGGTATCGCCTTTCGCGAGGAATTGGCAAATCCTCTGTTAGTAAAGCCATGAAAAGCGCTTTTTCTATTAGCCGTTCGGAACCGACAGAAAATTGTACGTCCCCTCCATTCCCTCACAAGGCAATGGTTGTGAGAAATCAGTTAGGCGCTCTGTTGCGCCACCCTTTATTTATTTTATTTTAGTTAAATATGTATTTATTTTTATTTTAGTTAAATATGTAACGCTGTTTAAGGACGGACGTCTGCTATCAAATCAGAGAGCAAAAAGCACAGGAATTTAAAAACGCAAAATCTGAATTTGAACAAATATCATTTCCTTCATCTTTTCAAATCTTCTTAAAACTTTCAATTTTTCATTTTCTTGATTGAACTACTTATTATCCTGGCAACTTTTATAACATTAGTCGATCTATCGTCATATTGTCAAAGCCTAATCCATTCCTACTTTCTTGTCAAATCGATTCAAGTCTTTTGGTATTCTTACAGAAGTTAATGGAGCTGAATTTAGCTTCACAAGAAAATAAAAATGTAATACCTATTAACTAATCTTTTACCCGAATATTGTCAACAACAACTGATCTTCATGCTGATGAATATAATACATATAACTGACTCACTCATTCAGACGCAGTGATTAACCTACTCTACTACCAAAAAGTAGTCTTGCCATTTTTGTTAGGAAGGTGATGCGAGAAACTATAGTGGGCACTCAGTATGTACATTATAATCATTCAACCTACCTAATTCGGCGAAGTGTAATCGTGTGGGAATGGCACGGTACACGACTACGACTCCGACAACCGACCGATCAACTGTTACCAAAGCTGAGAGCACGTTTATTGATGTTGATCTTTTTTCATTCGTCTAACAGCCGAACAAAATTTAAAATTTTGATCTTTTTTATTTTGATTTTGAGTGGATTTTGAAGAAGCATATGATGCCTGATCGAGCATTGGAGCGAACGTTCAGTTCAGCTCAAAGAGAAAAGTAATTTTTTCCCCACTCAATACAACACTCTTTTTCATTTCGCTTTTGCTTGCTGTGGAGCTGTGGTTGTCCGTCCATATAAAAAACAATCGACACCCACATAACATAAATTAAAGGTTTTCCTGTAGCTCGGTGTGGGTATACTTGAACCACTTCGAACGGCAACGTGCGTCTGAATTTTCGCTTCAGTGAGGCTGTGCAGTGCTGTATATAGCAGTGAATGATGGCTTCCCTATCGCACCGTGCAAGACATCTATCCATCTTGTGTGAGGCTTTAATATAAAATATCGCCTCCGCGACTTCGTTGATTCCGTGGAGCAGCACTTCAGAATTATTTTTCTCTAAAGGTGTTTTGATCGAGATTTCAGTGTAGATTGGTCAATTGTCGCGAGAAGACGGGCTTCTATTATTGTAGTGATCAAAGGTTTTTTTTTATTTAACTTGAGACTGAAATCGCACACGACTGACACAGAGCACACCAGACTCCCTTTATCAGGACAATTATTTGCTGTTCTGACTTCTGAGTAATGTCAACGAGTGACGCGGACATTTATTTTTAGACTGTGATTTAAAATACTCTCTGCTTTACGCATCTAATAAAATGTGTGCCCTCTCTTAGATATATTCTTTAACAACCGAGAACCGAACCAATTTTTCTCTTGATAATAATGTGCTGGTGATTGCCTTGTGGCTCGTGATGATCTGCTGCTTTTGCATCGTCGTCGGTACAAAAATATTCAATACGGGAAAATATTTATAGAGTGACATGAAGTATATTCATTCTTTTGGCGCTCAGTGGGTGGGATACCGTGAAACAACAATAAAAAGTGATATTTGAGAGGATCAATTGTCTACAAAAGCTTGTGCTGAAAGTTCGTGGTATATCTTATTAATAAACAACAAGAAATTTGAAAAAAAAAACTTTGGATTACTTAAACAAGTTTTTTTTAAAAAAAAAAAACAAAAATTAATTCAGTGGATCTTTCAAAGGTTGGTAGATTTTATTATTTTTTATATTTCTACCTCAAAACAAGAATTGAAAACAAATTGTTTACATATCACTTTCAGCTCGCATTTGAATATTCTATTTTAAAGTTCATATAGTTTCTGACAAATCAAAAGGTTTTCTATTGTTAAAAGTGTCACTCAATTTTTGAAATTAGAAATTTCCTGTGACGAAAAATCGATGTCCTCCTGCATAGTTCTAAATAAAACCATGTGTTGCTAAGAGTTAACGCACATAGATTCGAAGCTAAAAGTTATTTCAAATCTCAAAAATACATTCAATTTTTTAACACAAAATATATCACAAATTAGAAGCAGTAGGGAAAAGAAAAAAAAATCAAAGAAGTGTGAATGCGCTTTGGTTATTTTTAGTTTGAGTCTGTCGTGCTTTATTTTGTATATAAAAACGAAACGCATGGACGATTTCTTTTGATGTCGTACTCAGAAGGAAGTTCGAAAATGACGATTTTTTTTTTCCATTGCCTGGAACACATGCACTTTTTCGAAATGGCATCAACATAAAAGATTTCATGTGTGGAAATAGGATACAAGTAACATTAAAAAAAATCATAACAAAGCATGTTTTTGAGAGTCTGTAAAAACCAAGTTGACTTTTCGTGTGTACGCGATAACCTCGGAAACTGCTGATCGGATTTTGATGTATGTAATTTTTTATTGTATGAAAAAAAACAATACTTTTCAAGTTGAAACTTCGTCACAATCGGTTTTTCGTTCGTTAGTTTATGGGGTAAATTTAAATTGAATTAAATAGGAACTTGAATATATGTTTGTCTTTCGAAAAGTTTGAGCTTTGAGGCATAGATGTTGTTTAATCTATTGAAAATAGATTTTAAAAATGAAGAGTCAATCTGACACGAACTTATTTTCAACCTTAGCAAAAACTAAGAAATCAAGAGTTAGGTAAATAAAAATAAAAAATGGCTGTCATAAGTACAAAAAAACTTCCTTTTTATAAAAGCCTGCCTATTGCCTAACTAGGGCCTGAGTTGACGTGTTCATTATGATTTTTTAACGAATTAACCTAAAAATTTTTGGAGTAAGGTCACTGGATCTCTTGATCCAAGTCTTGGGAGACTTGAACGTACGGAAGACGTGAACCACCCTCTATTTAATTCCGCTCAATACTTTCATGAGTAGACTTAAACGTTGCACTCCGCGGCTTTCTACTTGCCGACGAAAATAATTCTAAATCATAAGCAGACTAAGGCTGGTTTATAACTGCGAAGAAACTGGGTACACTCATGTTGAAAAATGCCAGAAGGTTCCAGCAGACGAAGGAAGGGTTTTTTAAAAGTTATAAGAGTATTCATTACCCCTTGATGTGCGAGTACCTATTATAAAAAAAATGGACGACCAAATTAAAAACGTAATGATTTTATTGTTCATTCATAACCACGTGTATACAATAAAATTGGTTCTAATTGAAAATGAACTGATAAAGTATCTCTTTTCGTTGTCCCATTGTAGTCTATTGATTATGTCATTTCTTAAGGAACTCAAAAAAGGGCGGATTTTTATTGCATGAATCGTTTAATGGCCAAATTTTGGAGAAAAAACCGAAAGTGCTATTAAATTCAAACGCAGAAAGTTTTCTGATATAGCATTTAAAAAAAATTTTATTTACATTTTTATGAAGCAATGCCTATACCTATCTGTAACCAGAAAGAAATGCCATTAAAAAACTGACAAAAGTAAAAAATTGGAAAATTGACTTTTTTTTC
The DNA here is from genome assembly GCA_949752695.1 of Melanostoma scalare. NCBI lineage: Eukaryota > Metazoa > Arthropoda > Insecta > Diptera > Syrphidae > Melanostoma > Melanostoma scalare. The sequence goes on along the minus strand of OX456986.1, from coordinate 185,189,883 downwards.
GTCGGGAGTTTTAACGTTTTGGATAAAAAACTTTTTTTTTACAATTATTCGAAAGATTTTTTTTTTGGTGGGAAAATTTGTTCTCTACAATAAACGTCCATGGAATTGCATCAAAATTTTGTTTCGTTTTCGAGTTAATTGAAAAAACGAATGAAGATGGTTTAGAACCTCTAGAAACCTCTCCGATTTGCACCCTCTAATTTAATAGCACTTTCGGTTTTTACTTAATAACTAGCCCATAAATCGATTCATGAAATAAAAATCCGCCGTTTTCTTTATATATGCCCTTTTTTACGACATAATCAATAGAGTATTGGAAGTATGATTAAGTCTCCCCATTCCCCAAGAGCGTAGTCAAGTCTGACGGGAGACTAGAGCCGAAAATGTGTTCCCTTTTATTTATCATTTGGCAATACATAAATAAATAAATAAGTTTTTTCCTGATGTTTCTGCAATTCGAACGTCGAACAACGCACGTAACAGGCAGACACGCTAACCATTACGCTACGTGCTCACTTAAAGCCAATAAACAATATGTAGATAAAACTGTTTGCTCTTTAATCTGAAGTAATTCAGCAATATGATATAGTGCAACTAATTGGTCAACTATAAATGCCACTCTAAGCCCTGACCCTCATCTTTTCATGTTTTCGTCTATCATTTCTGCTCTCCAGACAGTCTCTCCGGGATAATCTATTTGGAAAGAATACCCTATGATTTTTGAAAATAGGAAAATAAAAAGAGAATATAAAAGTTTCCATTAAACCTCAAGCTACTGTCCCGTTTTCACAGTTTTCATTCATCAGAGGACTTAAACCGTTCTTATATGACTTTGTCAGTTTCTTCCACTTTGTCGTTTTATTGGTGCTTCATTATTTTCTTTTTGGGTAAAAAAACGTCACTAAGCGCAGGAATGTAAAATTTTCTTTGATAAATAATTTTTTAGAACTCTGCATTTAGATCCCAATGAATGACATTTCCTTTTCCATTCAATTTTGACACTAATCAAAAGTTTGGTTTTATGAGAAAAACTAAGTTTTGGCTATACATCTCATTTCCAACTATTCGAAGAAGCTGACTGAATGCCTGAATCTTCTGAAACAACACTTTTTGAATTGTTTAGCTAATGAAGATGCTGTTTAACAGCAACGAATTCATCACATCAGTCTATCTCTAAAAGCAATTAAGTCCGATTACGGATCAAGCAACCCTTTCAATTGGAAAGGCAAATCAATAGAAAGAAAAAAAAATACCATACAAGGTAGTAGGTATAATAATCACCGGTTCCAACCAATTAATGCAGCACCAGCAGTCTTTAAACACACCATTACTTATCACTTTACTCAAATACCACATGCAAACTACTGGGCTTGTCGTAAATGCATGTTATTAACTTCGGTGCAACTTGGGAATTGAGGGTGTTGCTCTTATGTACTTTCCTGTGTCCGGATATAAAAGCAGCTTGCTACCAGCTACCACTACTATCACCACGACCAACAATATATTTTACAGCCTTGCCGCAAAAACAACTTCAATATTGCATGACAGGAAGGTAGAATCATTATTCGTTTACGGCAAATTGTTGAGTACCCTTCAGATTTTATCGAAGGTAAACAAACCATTATTTAAAGCATCATCGAGCTTAAGAAAATGAAAACATAGATATCATGGATTTTGATAGAAACATCCTACGGCTCGGCTCCTCACTTCGACTATAAATAATTAGTTCCGCCCACTTCAGCATTTACGGATGACAAAGCCCACTCCATAAATATACAGATAAGTCCAAAACTAACAACAAATTAATCTTTCAAGCAAAGCACACCACTGCCCTGCCCACACCCGATTTTTTTTTTGGATTATTATTTCTTCAAATGCTTTAATTGTCTAATTTATTAGCCGAGGTATTTCAATTTTAATTTTTTTGGGCGAAAGGAGGAGAAAGAAACTTAAACTCAATTCAACATACATAAATGAACAAAAGCAAAAAAATTCTATCACCAACTCGACCAGCCATAAAACCAATGGTGCGCGCTTGAGGAAAATTTCGTCAATTTTCCGGACATTTGGGTAACGCACAAGCCCCTTTTTTCCCTCGATTGAACATAACTAGTTGATAGACATTAGACAAAATAAAAAAAAGAATACCAATCTATGTTCATTGAGATTGTACGACTTTTCATTGTTTTAGTCAATTAAAAACCATTTTAAAAAATCGAACAAATTTCAATTCATAATGGGTGCAAGCATTTCCAAAGGTACACCACAACCTTCAAATGTGAATTTCAACAGCGGTGTTCAACAACTATTACTTAGATTTGAGTTCTATAAGGAGAACAATTTTGGTTTGGGGTATGTATAAAAATTGAACTTATGAGCTGTAAAATTATTCAAAGTAAAATAATAATTTTCTTTTGAAACTTCTGTTTCAACCCACATTTTTCATTTGAATGAAGGCCGCCATGTTCTGTCATTAGGGTAATTTACTCTTTATATAATTGAAGTCAAGCTACTTGGAAATCAGTTCAAGAGATAAAGCATAGCATAAGCAATCAGTTGGAAATAGTAAAAAAGAAAACTCTTTTTACTTGTAAGAAAAATTCGGTGAAATTCCCCATATCCTTTAACGTGTTGAATAGCGATTTCCATTAGGAAGGTGGGTAAAAACTGAGATACATATTGATTATTCTATGCGCTGTAACAAAAGGGGAGTAACGTGCTATGCAATAACAATTATCTTTTGGTAAAAAAGTTCCCCTTTTTTCACTGTATTCTCTGTAAAATGCATGTTTAACAACGACGCAATTATGTGACTTGAGGTAAATAATTTTTTTTTTAACTTAATAATGGAATCAGCGAAGGATGTCTCATTCTAGTGTTACAGCCTACTCTGTAGGTAATGGCAAGATGCTGTCTTAATGGGAGCATGAAATAAGATACATATCTGTTGAATTGGGTGGCTGGTGGAATATACGCATACATTATACATATATATGTAGATGTTTCTTAACATTGTGGCTAGAGAAGGTAGGTAGGTATATAGGGAGAGCATAGCTACTATACTTGTACCGAGGTTTTAAGTTTAATTGGCGTATGTCAAGAAGTTGTGTAACAGTTGCAGATAATTGAGTAATGCATGACAAAACCTACGCCTTTAATTTTGTAATTAAATAAAAGAAGAAGAAGCATTTTCAAGTTTGCGTTTTATGAATACTTAAGGAAGCAAGATCTATTCAGCCTTCTTCATTGCAAACGGCAACGGCGGTAAGTGAGGTAAAATGGAAAAGAAGATGCATTTCCTTCCATCTTTGTTGCAAATAAATTAAAAACGAAATGAGCGTTTCAATGTCGTTTTTTTATAATTAGTGCAGAGTAATTATAAAAGAAGCTGGGAAATCAGCTTAAAATTGAAACTTATAAAACTTTAAAATAAGTAAGGTACAGTTAATGAAATCACGTTGGTAGAAAGCTAATTATTCTTCGTATGTTTTGAATAGAAAAGCACAAACTTCAAAGTTTTAAAATAATTTCGGACGGGTACTGTTTTTGAAATTATTGGAACTACAACTGGAAGAAAAAATTTCACACTGAATTAACTCAAGAAATAGTTTTTAGTGGAGTATCAACTTTTGCTCCAAAAACATTAGCTTTTCACTGTAATGTGACTATCGACTCAATTTGCTCAAACAAATTAAAACAGTTGTATGCAATTCATTAAAGGGAAAAGAATTTTCGTTGAAATCAAAACAAAATTAAAAGGTCTAAGAGTAAATACAGGGTGGGCCAAAAAGTTGAGTGAACTTGAAAAAAGGCACCTGTGGGTCGCACGAACTTGAGATTGTGCGCCAAGATTTCAGCACTTTATAATATATTTGGTCGTACAGGGCTGCCAACTACACGATTGAAACTGGCAGAAAATCAATGTGGCTAGCCAGGCCACAATTCAAGCCTACTTCCCTTAAATATCAATTTTTGTGGCAGTCATTTTGTAATAAAAACCATTTATTTCTTGTGTGAATAAAAATTAGCATCTTACATTCGTAATTGCCTATTATTTTTTGACGCAAACTGAACCTATTGTTGCAGTAAACTTATTCAGCCCATTGAATTAAAGAAAATAAGAAGTCTAAATCACGATAATCGTTAAATAACAAAGATTTTTTTCTCTTAATATGAAACAAGCACAGGCATATCATTTAGCACAGAGCAATTTGATATCACTTAGATCTCTACTTGAATCAAGCAATGGTTCGTGAAATTTGAATTTATTATTTCTTTTTTCGCTACTCTCCAGTATCTTGAGTTTTATCATTGCCATCATTGTCTTTGCACTTTGCTTAACTTTTTTGTAACTCCAACTCCAACCATATAGTGGACAGTGCAATATTGCACCTTGAAGCACTTTAAAAGGACACTATAGAAAAATCTGGTTGTGAAGAACATTTTAACCAACAAACAGTCGGTGACTGGTTTACCAATTAAGTGTGGTTTTCATTCTATTTACTTGTATTTATGATGCAATTGTGAGTTTACGGTAAAGATATTCATACTAGTACGGTATCGCTATTAGCAGCCCTCTTAAAAAGGCAGTACACAACTATTTATTTGCAGTTACACACAACTGTTTGGTCTGTTTGGTTTTATATGTTCCACCACCATTCATTGCATTCAAAGATTTGGATTCTTAACTCAAATAATAATGCGACATCGATCGATGGATATGGTGCAAGTAAGCACATATAGCAAGACCGCATCTGGATGCAATATGACATAAACTGTTGTAATATAAGAACAGCAATAAATATGTGAAAGGACGGTTTGTCACCCGCCGCGCCGTCACTTGTGATTGCCTTACAATCTTACAAAGTAGGTATAAGGCTAGAAAAGCTATAACTGGCCCAGACTTAAACCAAGGTGGTACCATAACAACGCCATAATTCTATACATAAATATAGAAATTCTATAAAAGAAACATATACGACTTGAAACATGATTGTGTATTATTGTTTTGGATACCGTTTTGTATTATTTCATGTTATTAGTATATGTTATGTAAGTAAATAAGTAAGTAAGTAAGTATGTTATGTAGTTTTCTTTGAAGATACATCAAATTTAGAAGACGTTAGCAAACGAATTCGGGTTTTGATATTTTGATTTTACTTTTCAAGCATATTGAGGTAAAAAATGAGAAACAAAAAGTTCCTTTTTCCAAATTAAAAGCAATTAAATGAAAAGAAAAGGAGTTCAATATATTCATGAAGTTGTTAAAGCTTTTTGCTTAAAAATGATGTGATTCTGTGTGCCATCAATTCTAAAATGAGATTAATGAGTTACGACTTTTCATTTATTAGACATTTTCAAATTTTTGGGGGCAAATGCAGATGACCACAGAATGGTTTTGCAGAAATGTGAAATAATAAAGTAACATTTATATAGAGAAAGACACTTTAATATTTTCCTTATTCATGCTTAACCCCGCTCTGTGAGTACATTCCTGGCAGTCAGTCTCTTCTACAATGGCATACCTCGCCTTCTGCATTGCCTTAATGTAGGGTGGGCCATAAAGATGTACGATTTTTGAACGTTTACATTTTAGCGGTATGTGGTAGTAGGTGGGAATTAGTAGCTCGGTTCGCGAAAATTAAGTTGTCATGGAGCATGCGTTCCGGGTAAAAATATATTTCAAAAATTACTATTCACGGCGCAGTGTTATTATTTTATACCGTTCTGAGTATGGTTTATTCGACCTTAATCAGTGTCCCATTGAAAGTGCGATTAGGTCTCATGTTAGAAAGTTAGAGTTCACTGGTTCAACTTTCAATCAGAAACCTTCGGGACATCCAAGGTCAATAAGAACAGAAAACTCAATTAACGAAGTCCATATTACTTTGAAAATCAGTGGAGGCAATGTGTGGTGACAGTAAATTTGGACTGATACAGAACCACGTTACGAGATTTTTTCTTCCCACAGCTGCAAGAACTCTTTGACCTAACCGTGCGACATGGTTTCAACAAGATGGCACAACATGCCATATACTTACATCTGGGGCCAGCAACATAAAACTATAAGGACTTGTAATACAAAAAAAATATGTGGATACTCGTATACGGTCGTAAAAGCATTTTGAAATCTAAGCCCGATTCATATAATATGTACAATCATTATGCTTTTCGTAGAACTTACTCCGTCGTATTGCATTTTTTGGTGACACAGACGTGACAAACCTGCACTAGTAAACAGACAGCCATATTCTGCCGCATTTATAAAGAAATTTAAGAGGCTGAGTAAACTAGCACGTCTCTAAGTGACACATTTTATAAAGATGAGTAAATCTAGTTATTCTCTAAAACTTTTTCAAAATTTTTTATGAATACGTCTGATTATTTTCTATAGTCGGTTAATATTCTGATACGTTCCCTTTATGCATATTGCATATACTAGCCCTTGTATAAAACTTGGAGTTCAGCCATGTGAAGGAAGAAAGAGAAAATTTACAAGAGAGGAGAAAACCATCGTCTTGTCCATTACGCTTCTTCTTATCCTTCTAACGGTAAAAGAATTATTGAAAAATACGAATCTTTCCTCTTTAAAACATTGTTATAGAAAATAGGAAAGTCATTCACTAAATTTGGATTATTTTTTCCTCAAAATTATTTATAGAAGCTAGCATACCCAAACCCAGTCTTGAAACTTCCGCTTTGTAAAAGATAATAGATGAAGAAAATCGAGAGTGCATTGATTAAGCATTCTATACGCTAGAAGATGAGAATCGTGAGCTATTTTGGCTCTATGAAACCGCCCTGCTAACTTCTTCGACTTCGAGTTTTAAAAAGCTAGGTTCAGATAAATAAAAATACAATACAAAACATTACTTACTCAAAAAGTCACCACAGAACGATCGCCATTTGTTCAGAATCTTGTCGCCCAAAAGCAACCGAAAGTTGACCTTGAGCACATTTAAAGAATTTTGGGGGCGAAAAGATCTCCTGATGACTTTTTTTGATCAACTTTTTGAAAGTGCCTAATTACTCAAGTTGTTTTATCGTAGCTCATAAAAAGCTTAGTTTGTATCAGCAGGATGGATAAGATTATTTCAGCTTCCAAAACATTCTTTCTGTGCCTACTTTCAACTTGAAGTTGACATTTCCAGCTGCCAATACGCCAAATATAAAACAAAAAAACACTTTCTTCGTACTTATCATAGATTTAACCTTATCATTTCATTAGCGGCATAATTTTTGCTTTTGGCACTGACTTGGCTTTAATCAAGTAGACGTTCTGATGGTGTTACACAGGCAGTTTTGCTAAGTCAAATGAATTCTTTGCCTCTTGTCCAGATTATCTATACCACTTGATTCTCCAATTGGCATTCACTAATATAAGGAAATCAAGTGTTCTGGTTGCGATATTCTCGATTTCTTAGTTTTCTATTTCACGTACAAATTGCGGAGCAGTAGACTTTAATATTTTAATTTTAATTCCGATGGCAAAGGAATGGAATAAAACTCCTGGATTCATTATAACAACCCCAAGTCCTTGCATTTTCAATTCCATGAAGTCATATTTAACAAACAAGCTCAAAAGAGCGGAAAAATATAATTGGATGCTGCAAGAGTCTAAAAACTAAATGAACAAAAAAAAAAGTACATTCGACAGATGAAGCCAGTAGGTAACTGGCCATGACAAATGACGTAAAGAGGTTTGTCTATTTGAAGAAGGAAGGTATTTGAAGTTCTTGAAATAAAAATCAAGGCACACACGAAAAGTCTTCGATGCGTAACCTATCGGAACATCCAATCCATACTGTAAGATTATTTAGCTAAAGCTTAGTTTTTGCAATATGACTTAAAAGAACGACTTTATGTATCGGAAGCAAATCTCAGTTCCCATTATAGGTTTACTGAAGAAGTTTAGTTTAAAAATGTCTACGGTTCAAGAACAAGACTTGGCCCAAGCAAACATATCAAAAAGAAACTTCTGTATTGTATTTTTTCTACGTTCTCCGATTTATAATTTCCGTGCGAACATATTCACCCCTGATTAAGTGGGTTTTGAGTGTTAGTCCAATATCATTATCAATACATAAGAATAGCAAACAAAATAAGAATAAGTATGATGTTCCCACTTATTAAGATTCAATTCATTTCTTCAGCCTATATGAACACTTTTCAAACGTAAGGTTCCATATTTCTAAACCGTTCAACTTATTGAACTTTATTACCTTTATGGTTTATGGTTATAAAATTTATTTTCATTTTTTTCCAGAAATCGAAAGAGATATATTTGTTGGCCAGCAGACAGTGTTTACCATGAAGTCAACGACTTGTCATAGGCAGACGACGACAACATCATTGACGTCGGCAACGTTTACATCGTCTGATGCCACAAGCCACCATCGTCACCATCACAGTCAGTACCGGAACAACAGTATTAGCTGTAAGGGCAGTTGCATAAAACTCAAGCCAAGTGATTCGAATAATAATGAAAATAACACGATGATGACGATGACAACAGCAACGACAGAAAAGCTGCCAATCATCACAACTCCTACTCGAAGTAAAAATAGCGAGAAATACTCCTTGCGGCAGAGGCAAAAACGATCGTTCGCCGTTCCATCTTCTTCTGTGGCAGTGGCGGTCGTGTCACCAAAGTTAAAGTCTGCATTGGTGGAGGCAATGGCGACCGGCTCTAGTGGGAGTCGTTGCAATTTAAATTCTAACGCGAAACGCTCAAACACCTCAGCGTCTGTTTCAAAAGAAAAAGCAAAGAGCAAAGCGGCGCCGCTGAGTAAGTATCGGCGAAAAACTGCCAATGCTCGTGAACGAACACGTATGCGTGAAATCAATTCGGCCTTTGAAAACTTGCGACGATGTGTACCCCATACAATAACCGGAGATGAAACAGTCCCATCTAATGAAAAGCTTACAAAAATTACAACTCTGCGCCTAGCAATGAAGTACATTCGAGTTTTGTCTCAGGCTTTGGATAATCCATCATTCCAGGAAGATTTTCTACTTGAATGTCTGAATGATGGCGACCACAGATTTACCACCCCTAATTGGGTTCAGCCATTAGAAATCTCTGCTCCCAGCGAAGAAGAAGTACACAGGACACCAACACCACCACCTCAAGCACGGCCAAAAGCAAGAAAAACTAAGCAACAGACCACCAAAGCTTCCAACAAACGTCAACGTACAAAGACGAAACTTCAAGACACTTTTTCTCCCTACTCGACTTCGTCTTCAACTTTTTCATCGCCTTTCTCCTCCAGTTCGTCTTCAGCTTATGCCTCCATGTCAGCATCACCCTTGCTCGACGATTGTCATTCTATGACAGATTTGAGTAGTATGATTTTGGAATCCGATGGCGAATCACTGCATTTATCGGAGCCATGCCTCAGTCCTCTTACAGGAAACTATCATCTTGGACTGCAACAGTTAGATCGCACTGGTGGTGGTCTTATGAAAAACATCCCAATGACAATAGAAACTGATAACCCGCTTGAACTTAGTCTTCGACTTTTGGAACCAGATGCAGATTCATTAGAATTTTCAACTGATCAACAGCCCTCATCCTGTATAAGTCCATTGGCTACTCTAGAAGCATTTAACCCATTTGGAGACTTGCTACACACTGAATTCTCAGAGCATTCATCATTGGATTTGTTTTTAACATGACGTTTGACATCAATACTTAAAATTATCATTTTTTCTTCATCTCATAAAATGTTTTTGTTTTTTTTTGTTCATTTATATTCTAACCAGTAAATTGATTCACGTTGACAAGCACTCACTTTCGTTGATTATCAAAACCATAAAGACATTCATTAACCAAGCACCTATGCATTGTACCGTACGTGTTTTTTATTTATTCAAAACAGAAAAACACAAAATTTGAGACAGCGCTCCCATAAATTCTTATTGTGTCATATTGTTTTAGGCTTAAGGTCTTATTTAATATTTTTATACATAGAATTAAGAAAAATTTCGCATGAATATTATTACAAATAAAAATTTAACTCACATGGAAAACGAGAAGTAATTATTTGAGAAATTTGACCTTAAATTTTACCGAAATGAGTGACTTTAAAGAGTCACTCACTTAGGTAAAATGTGTTGTCACTTTTCAGTTGTCACTGGTCAGATAGTACCTGGAATATCTCAATCTACATACATATTTTAAATAGTATGAAAGAAGCATGAAAGGTAAAAACACTTAATTTTCTTGAAAATAAATGCCTTTAAAATTTCATTCAAAAAAGGATTCTGTCGTAGCTCGTAGCTTTAAAGTCAAAACATGGCCAATATGGCTTACCTAACAAAAGCAAGATATTTCACCTTGTTTCTGGGATCGGATAACTGAAGCGTTTTGTCTTCAAGGGTAAGTTTACTTTCGAATTCCATTCAAATAAAAAAAGACAATTGCTATACCCTTAATAAAAATCAACAAGACCCAAAAAAATCCTTTTCGCGTTGCCATGAATCAAATGAAACAAAAAAAAAGGTCTTTGGTTACCGCCCTTAATCATCTAAAATTGTTTTTGAATAAAATAAAATATCGCAGTATTTGATTTGTTTCATAAATCACCGGGGTCACTATGTACTCGGTATCACCACGGCTTTCTTTTGACCCATTTGCATGCATCAGATGTTTTCTTTTCCGTTGAGTACATTTTCTTTATTTGCATTGTCTTTAAATTTATCATTGGTACATTTTGTCCATAGAAAGTAAAGCTTAATTTTGGGGAGATATGACTTTTTATTTTGTAGAAAAGTAAAGCGTATTAGCAGGCAGCTATGATGTCTTTTAATCATTTAAGATGAAAGGATTCAATTAAAAAGAATTTCAAGCCACAAAAAGATATAACTTCCTATTTCGGAAAAGAAAATAAGTTACAGCTTCTCATTCACTGATTATTTTACGTCGAGCAGTTCAGGAGAATTGAGTTTTTGAAAAACTTTGTTATTTCTCTTACAATCGCTTTCGAAATATAAATGAATAAAAAATAGAGCTGAACAACACAGCTCAAGGATTCCTGGGTTTTAGTGTACTTCTTTGAACCATACCTACATTATGACACAAATTGAGGATACGCTTTGTCTGTGTAATTGCTTCCAGAGAACCGCCAATTCCTATCGAAAGGTGATGCCAGTGGAAAAAAAAATTTAATGTTTCTGCGTTTCGAATCTCGAACCACGAGATACGCAATAAGCTACTACATCACAGGTATCACTACATATTTCGAAAAAGAGCTTTTTAAATTTTGATATAAGATTTTGAGGCTTGCCCTCTTGTTGTATCTCCTCTGCGGTGTTAAGTATTTTAAGTTTTTTTTAAACTAGAACCTTGAGGTGCTTTGGTTATAGTTTATAAAGAATTGTATTTCAAAATCATCAAAATCATCCAACTGACTTAGAAATAAAAAAAAAGCATAAATAACTTTGTTTGTTCGATGTACAGGGCTCTAGTTCGCACGGGGGATTGTCAATACACTGAAATTATCTGTCAATATACTGACTACCTGTTCTGAATTTGATTGATATTGCAATAAATGTGCTTGCAATTTCTTAGGTATAAAAAAAGATATGAAATACCAATATTAAAGACAAACATTCAATTTCTTACCCGATTGCAAAAAAATAGTCTTTGCTTTGCAAATAATCTTTGACAGCTCTGAAAACCTCCAGAAAAAACCTGGGGAATTTAGTGCGCACTGAGTTTTTGCAACGGACAAAAGTGCAAATGCACTGGGTCAAAAAAATGTCACATCGAACACCTTAGTGGGATTTCAGTGTTCACCAGGGCGCCCCAGTGGGCACTTCGAACAAACCTACTATTGCAAGGAGTCTCCTGTGAAACGTGGAGCCGTGGACGTACCCAATCATAGTAACCCACTAATTAGTCATCCGAAACTACGATTTCAGACTGAGCCAGGGAAAAGGAAACTTCTAACCAACAAATAATCCGTTTTTAGTCAGAGGCAACACAAATTAGTCTCTCGACTAATTATTTCACACACTTCAACTCATATTTTTCATCCTCAGATCTGGCATGACTTTAGTTACCTATGTTTATATTTTTTAGCAAATTTCAATATAACAAACTTATAAATAGACTTCTATTAAAATGAAATAAATATTTATGCACAGCAGGGTTGGGATGGGTCAGTTCATATTGCATTAAATGTCAGCCAATCCTGTGAGGAATTGAGGGGAGAGATGACTTGAATATATTCCTCTACATATTTTCATTTACCTCTTATTTTGAATTCCAAATATGTATTACTCTTTTTGAAGACAAAATATTTTCAGAACAAGGTTTTTTGAAAAATAATTTGAATTTGTCGACAGATAATGTTCCACCAATATTTCTAAACATAACTTTTTCTTGATCCTTGGAAAGGATTCATACTTAACTCCAATTCACATATGAGGATGAAAACAGTGTGTTGAAAAATAAAGGCCTATAGCGAAAGATTGTAATGTATTCCCAAGTTGATTGAATCTCTTGTTAAGAACAGAATAGGTCTGTTCGTTGAACTTTCCCCAGGGTTGATCCAGGTTTTCTTGACAACCCTATGAGTTGTCAATAAAACCTGGGTTTTCCAGTCCTCAAAAAACACTACACCACAAATTACCACACATCTCTGTCATTAAAAAAAAATACATGCCATTTGACAGCCCTCAAATCGCCACAGCAAAAAGCTAGGGCGAGTTTGGGGAAAACCTATGGCAAACCTATGACTCAAAAAACACTCAATTTGACATTCAGGGCGAATTTAGGTTTCTCAAAAAACGCTTTGTGGCAACCCTAGGGCAACCCTAGGGCTTCAACGAACAAACCTAATATACGAAGCTGTCAAGAACTTTATAACATGCGTTACAGTGTCTATGTCTATACAACAACAAATCCAACCCAATTTACAAACTTCTATAATTGGCGCGAAGGAAGAAAAAAAGGCAGACCAAATCAAAACACTCCTGGTACAGACAAATAAAACGAATCTGCATTTGGTTGGCCTCAGATATGGGACAATATAAAACCCCAAGGTTTGTGCACTGTCAGGTCAACGCGGCATTTGCCACGGTAGATCACTAGCGTGAAGAAGTTCATTGGGATAGTTGGGATCCCTTCGAGATCACGATGCTCGTAAGAAGGAGAAGAGAGAGGCCTTCAGACAGATCCAATTTATATAGATTTGATTTGATCTGATGCATTCCAGTGGATAAAAAAAACCGAGTTTTTCACTTCAGCAAAACATCGCAAAACATCGCACATGGGAAAACAACAACGATTAAGTAGACAAAAATAAGTCACTTGCAGAAGTAAACAACAGGGATGGCTGGTAAATGGAGTTTATGGAATAAAGTTGTATAAGTGAGTACCGCGTTTTATTGATAAATGAAGTGAATATAAAAATTCCCAATAAAACACGGCTAAAGTCATAAAATACTGGTTAAAAATCTTTCGACTTTCAATGTCAAATAATGAAAAAGTTTTAAACTTACACACGGGTTCAAAGTTTGTTGAAAACACGGTCAAAAAATCTTAGAAAATAGTAAACTGTTCAGTTTTTCTTCAGGGAAGTCACTTGAGCGCACTTCTGTTTCTACTAAAGGCCCCGGCCCATAGAACGCGGTGCGTGCGTGCGGCACCGCTTTCAACTGACAGCTCGATTAAATACACACGTTCTTATGAGAGGTGACCCATAAGCACCGCGAGCAACGCGCCGCACGCGCCGAGTAGCCGAACTTCTATTTTGCCGCGGCTCTCACGCGGTGACAGAAGAGAGACATGCGCAGTCACAACCAATTTGAAGTTTTCTCTTATTTAGAAAAAATGACAATGGGCGCGTTCAAGAACCTATCGGATAGCCTATCTTGGATAGCCGTGTCTAGATACCTTTTTGAACGATCGACAACAGACAACAGCTGTGAAATATTAAAATTCGACTTTTGAAAACAGAAAAACATTCAAAATATCATTGCTAGACGATTATAACTTATTTTTTTCGATTTCCCACACGTAAACAACAACAACAAGCTATCCGGATGCGATTCTTGAACGCCCCCATTTTGACTAAATTTATCTGTCAAAACACCGCAACGGATTCTATGGGTCACCCCTATCAGTTGCGCGCGGCAAAACAAACCGCATCAGTTGCCGCGCCGCTTCTACCGCACGCACCGCGTTCTATGGGCCGGGGCCTTAATTATCAATGACTTGCCTCTACAATTTTCTTTTTCAAGGTGTCCAATTTTTGCAGCTGATGCTAAAATATATAAAACAACAAAATTATCCCCCAGACTGTATTCAACTTTAAAAACTTAGCAAAAAAACGGGAGTGGTGTAAATTGAATATGACATATATCAAGGAAGTAAATTGAATTTCCAATTATATTAAAGTACAAAAATTGAATAAATAAAAAGCTTAATATAATTTTCAACACTTAAAAACACTTATTATATTTCCTCAAATGCACATATCAGAAGCAATGCTCCATCGTCAGTGAGATTTATATATTGCTTCTGAAATGTGCACTTGAGGAAATATAGTAAGTGTTTTTAAGTGTTGAAAATTATATTAATCTTTTTATTTATTAGATTAAAAAACACGTGGAATATATCTACTACAAAACTCATACAAAAATTGAAACAAAAGTAAACTTCAACTAAACTATTTAGTTACAGTTTACAACCGGCAGGTGAATTGAACCAAAAAAAAAATTGAATTCATCGCTCTGTATCAAACCTTTGACATATTGCATTAATGAGCATATAACAGGTAACGGTTTTCCATTCTATCCCAAATAAATTCGAAATTTAATTCTGTTTAGCCAACGAAACTGACATTTACATGACCAATATGGTTTATGATAAAACTAGAAACAATATGAAAAAAGACAAAATGCTTGTAATCAATATGTCCACACACTTGACACTCGACAACAAAGCATTTTGTATGGTACTCATCAGTCACTGAATTAACCGCGAACTCAACAATAGCCAGCCAATTTAACTGAATACCTCTACCTGCGAACTTGCCGCAACTGTGTAATTTACAGATATGATATTGCAAATGTGCAACCATCCATTGACCAACCAAATGACCTCGTCCAAAGAGTGACAACCAATTTTACAACTAAACATTTTGCAAAACGTTAGCCATCCACTCGTGTGATTAGTGATACCTATACCTACTCCATATCTAAATTGTGAAATCAAAGAACGACCAAACTTTAATCAATAACAATAAATGGAAAGAGATGAAGTCAAAAGCTTGGCCCGCAATTAAACACAATAGCACATTACTTTGGATATTTTATGACTTTATGATTTACTTGTTTGAGTGTTTTTTATTATCACTTTTCTTGCTTACGCAGTTGCAAATAAAATTTTACTCGTCATTAGATGTTTCTATATGGTTAAGCAAATTTTGACCGAAAATAGTAAGTTGTTGCTGCGATATTAAATACGCAATTATTCAATTCATTTTGTTATGTTTTTTTTTTTGTTCGTTTGATTGTTTGTGGAGCATTCCGTATATACCTAAGCTTATTTAAATACAAAAGGATTATGTCATGTTTATTTAATTTTGTCGTAAATATTTCTTTTTTTTTCTCTTCTGATTTATAGTAAGGGTTCTATATATAGGTCGGTTTTGATTGATCCACTGGTTCGAAAAATATTATGGGGGCACTGCAAAGTAATTGCCATGATGAAATAACTTCAAGGCTGTATAATGTTATTCAACAACCGATATAAATATATAAGTGTTTTCAGATTAACTCGTCAACTCATTGTTAGATCTTGTCTTTTCCTTCACTGTATTGGTTGACTTCGATAAAGCTACGATAGACAACAACAAGATAGGAGTGTAGTTCTGTTCCTACGAGGAGAAGTGACAAAACTAAAATGTCCATCTGGAGTTGCGAATGAGCTTCAAATCACAGTTGATGATGCCAACATTTATTTGGATAAAAATGTGCTTCCTTAGTGTACAGAAAATAATCGCAAGTAAAAAACAAATAGGGTGGCGCAACAGAGGCGAGGAGCCCCAGGACCAAGCGCATTTCTCACAACCATGCCTTTTGAGGGAATGGAGGGGACCTACAATTTTCTGCCGGTTCCGAACGGCTAATCGAGAAAGCTCTTTTCATGGCAATGAACTTACTAACGTATGACTTGCCAATTTCTCGCGAAAGGCGATACCCGTGAAAAAACATTTTTGCCCTCGTTGGGATTCGAACGACGAACCTCTGGGTAAACAGGCAGATATTCTAACCATCACGCCACGGGTGCCACACCTTCCTCAATGTGAAAAGTTCAGATATCTGGGAACTCTAATTCAATATTGAGGAACAATTTGGAACATTTATACATATAAAGAGATGTATTGTATGTATAATGAAGTCTGTAAAATGGGGTAAGTTATTCAAGTCCCATGAAATTTCAAAATGTTTTTCGCAAGTAGATGCTGTGTCCTAGGCGTTATATTTGGCATATCTGACTGTTACGTTGGAGGTTCGAGGTTCGAATTCCCGAAATATCAAGGAAAAGATGTTTTTCTGTAGGTAACGCTTTTCGCGAGGAATTAGCAAATTTCACCGATAATAATATCATGCTATGAAAAGCACTTTCTTGACTAGCCGTTCGGAATGGGCAATAAGTTGTAGACGCTTCCATTTCTCACAAGGTGTGGTATGGTAAGCCCAGGCGCTTTCCGCGCCACACTTTTTTTCTATTTTTTTTTTTTTATTTCTCGTAAGTCTTGCCTCTCACGAAAAATTATAATAATAGTAATAAGGCTATGGAAAGTTGTTTTTCACATAGCCGTTCAGAACAGACCGGAATAATCTTTTAAATGTCTGTACAGTTACTCGCTTATGCAGACGATATTGACGTTATGGGAAGAAGGAAGCGTAATGTCATAGGTGCTTTTGGGAGCATTGAAACAAAAGCGGCGAAATGGGTCTGATAGTTAATTAGGGTAAAACGAAGTATGTATATGCTGTCATCAAACAAGGACAGCGAACATCGACGAATTGGAAAAAATGTCACAATAGACAGACATAATTTCGAGGTACTACAGGACTTCGTCTACCTAGGATCCGCTATAGACACGGATTTTAGAGGCAAACCAACTGCTTTCGCGGATGATGTTGCTTTTTCTTACGGTACAAATAGTCGTTTGAATTTGGTGTCTGATATAAACTGGGATCTGGAGTTATTGAGGGTGTGGTTTGCTGAACATAATTTGGTTATTAGCCCAAAAACTAAAATAATGTTTTTCAGTCTTTCTTCAGTGCTTAACTTAGATTTTGATTTTTACTTTCATGCCTCTGAATGCAAAAGCTTTAAGTTACCTGACTTTAATTTTTCATCTGGGACTTCTTCCGATATTACTTATTCATGTGACCAAAACTGTAGCGCTAATTGTTTTTTAGTGGAAAAGGTTACCGAATTTAAATACTTAGGTCTTATTATAGACTCCAATATGAAATTTTCAAATCATACAGATAATCTGGGAAAATATTTTCGTTGTACATTACGTCATTTTTATTACTTACAAAATATTGTTTCAGCTGATCTTTTAAAAACTATTTACTTTGGTATTTTTCATTCCAAGCTTCAATATGGCATTGTTTGTTGGGGCGGAACATACTTCAACAAAATCCAACCCTTATTGATCTTACAAAAATACGCTGTAAGAAAAGTTTGTCGTAAGCCTAGAAGACATCCTAGTTTACCTTTGTTTCGCGAGCTAAAAATTCTTCCCGTGCGACATTTGTATGTTTTAAAGTGCTAAAATCTTTTTTCATGAAATCTGGTAATCGTAATTTTCGAATTATTTCTAATTATAACTTACGAGGAAACTCTTCGAACATTTTGACAGTTCCTTCATTTCGGACAACGGCGTTTCGTAATTTTTATACCATCTCATCGCATCGTCTTTTTAACAAGCTTCCATTTTCTTTGAGAATAATTACATCTCCTGGTATGTTTACTAGTCAGTTAAAACTATGGTTTTCAGAATTGGATTATTCAAACTTGGAATCTTTTGTTTCTGATACTCTGGTCTAAGAATCTGTAGTTTTTTAGCAAGCTTTATATATTATTGTTTTATATTCTTCCTTTTGCTTCTCTGTACCTTGTACTTTGCTTAAAGTTTCTATTTATTTGTAATTTTATAACTTAAAATTATAGTCTAATACTAGTCTGAGGGTCACCCCACCCATAATATTGTTTAATTAGATATCCTAATATTAAAGTGGCATTCATAACTATTTAAATTACATTGTAATCTAAATACAGAATGTTACATTTTTCTTTTATATTTTTTGTATTTATTAATATTGTTTATTTAATGTTAACATATCAATTTTATAAGAGAAAATAAACTGTATCTAAATCTAATCTAAAAGCAACAGTTCGGAGTTCAAACCGAAAATAACTCTTACCAACTGATGCTTCTTTGGGTTAAGAAGGAATTGAGAAACAAACTCCTCTTTAGAAAAACAAAGTTAACCCTTTATAACACCTTAATCATCTCAGTCCTGCTTTAAGGCGCCGAAGCGTATACCTTATCGAAAGCGGATGAGGAAACCCTTGGTCCTTTTTAAAGAAAAATACTTCGATGATCTTTGGTCCCGTATGCGAAAACAATGTGTGGAGAAGAAGAGACAACTACGAGCTGTATGAGCTTTACCGCGACTTGGGCATAGCCAGTACGCATCGCGAGACTACATGGTTGGCGGTTGGGCCATATAGAGTGGATGGACCCAAACGCTCCGGCTCGACAGGTTTTCGAAAGCACATTGCATGGAAATCGCGGAAGGGAAAGACCTCATCTTAGGTGGAGCAATTAAGTGGAAGAAGATCTCAACCGACCTAGAGTGCAAAACTAGAGGGAGCTCGCCCGAAATTCAAATTGTTGGCGAAAGATGTTGGTTGAGGTTCATCCCGAACTGTAATGCCCACCTAAGTAAACTCGGAACTGTCAGAAAATTGCAGCTTAACATACTTATATATTCTTTAAATAGGCTTCCTTTCTGCAGGAACAAGAAAACTTTAAATACAGGACTCATAATTAATATCGGGCTAATTTCCGTGCCCCAGTGCTGCATTAAATATTTCACAATAACCACACGACCATCAAACGAATTTGTTAGCTATTGTCATAAACTTTCAACGCTCACAAAATTGATATACCAATACCTAATAAATAATTTCAAGTCTATCCTATCAAAATGAAGTCATTGTTGCTTCATATAGCAATTGACAATCTGCATACAGATTGAAATGGTGGCATTGAATATCTCATATCTCCTTCTAAGACCATCAAATGGTATAGTTATCCGAACAATTTATTTCTAATGTAAAAAGATAATTGAAGTTAATTACACCAGCAAACCTTAAGATGGAGACTAAAATTCACTAAGATAAATCTATACACACAACCAAACACAAGACGATCTATGTAACTGAGACCGAAATGGAAATGCAGGATATTCTGCAGACATTGTATTTGAATTTAATTGCGATGATAACTTACCTCAAACAAGATTAATGGATCAATTCAAATAGGAGTGGTTCCCTTAATAATAGTGTAAAAGGTGTTCTAGGTGTATTCGAGATAATTTTGACAATGATCAACACCTTTACTTGATTTGAATGATTTAATGAACATAGTTAACTGATTAAGTTTGTTTTGATACAAAATTTAACAAGTTAGATGTCGCTCATATGCATACATGCACACATATACATATGGACATGGAACTATATAATTTATATAATTTATGAGTTGTAGTTGTGGTCCATTATAAAATGTCGATATATGTATGATGATAATGTGTATAATGGCAGGTGCACATATATCTACAGAATTAAAGTTGAACTTTATTTTAAGCTTTGATGCTTTGATAATGAATACCTTGCATTGAATTGATAAATGTGCATATTTCTTATGTACCTAGGTGGGCATAACAAGTCATCCCCGAAAACCTGGAACTCAGCCAACTTTTTTTGTCAACAATTCCGTTTTCTGTCGAATTCTCTCCAATTTTGTACTTCAAGTCGATTGTGTTACATTTTCCCTTAATTGTGCTGCCAAAGACGAGATCTCACCCCTCCATGATTTCCCTCAAGTGTGCCTTCGAAAGCTCGTCGAGCTGAAGCCTCGTTTGTGCTTAGCCGTCCTAGTCTTTTGAGATATCTAATCTTCTTAGCTATGCATACGATGCTTATGTGTAGAAAAATTCCAGCTTAAATCCAAATTATGTCAATTTCCGGCAAATTATCAAAATAATAAATTGGTTTATGCATGAGGAACATTTTCAGTCTTCACATGATATGTACGCTTTATACAGTAGGTACCTATCAATGCTTGTCAACAATCTCAAATTTTTTTCAATCTTCTCGAAGTGTGTCATTCAATGATGCGCGTAAGCCCCATTGTAAAGTGTGTATTACTTCTCATAATATGTTTGAGTATATGTAGGTATCTATCTATCTACCAATCATCAACGTGAAGCTTATGTCATGTGAAAGACGTTGAATTATATTTTTATAAATATTTAATGAATAAATGAGTGGTAGACAGAAGACGAGAGAGGTGTTCTCTCAACGATCAGGACAAACCAAAAAGGCGTGTGCTATAAATGGAGATCATTAATCATGTCCAAACATGGAGCTACCGAACGATATTATAGGAAGTTGACTGATTAATTCTGACAGAAAAGTTTGTCGTTATTATTATTACGGTTTATGTATTCCATATATTTTCTTTTTATTTTAAAGTAAATTGTTTATCAGAAAATAAGATCTGGGTTAACTTTTCATAATTTTTTTTTTTTGTAACTTGAGAAGGTAAGTATGATATACACTTTTCGCTCTTTAGGTTATCTTGGGAAAAGCCTTTAATCTCTCTAATCAATAATACCTTATTGTGTTCTCCTCAAACACACCTGTCACGGTGTCAGCTGAAATGACGTGTTAAATATTCTTTCAGTGATGGCAGTATTTTTAACGGGGGCGAACATTTGTGGGTAAAATATTTAACAGATTATTGTCTTTTTGTCATTGGCTTGAGTTTTTTTAGTACCTAAATTGTTTCTTCTAAACGAAGAAGGCTTTGACCTTGATGTTGTAGGTTGTAGCGTTCATTCTTGATCATTCAACAAAACGAAAGACAGGAACCGTCACCGTTAAAATTTTTATGTAACTTCACTTTCAACGATTGGAGGATATTTTTCATTTTAATTTTGGTGGGTTAACGCCCGATTTATTTGCTTACTACAAGCTTAAAAGTACTTAAGCAATACTAAACTTTAGCTGATTAAAACAAATTTCAAACTAAATTAAACTACTATATGGATGAGAGGCTCTTTAAAAGGAGGACTTTAAGACAGGGGCTTGAAAGAATGAGGTCAAAAAGGAAAGGAACAGAAATTATCTTACTCAACAGTCAACATACGGGTATAAGGTTCGTTTAGACCATAGGATGTACGGATGGAAGGAAAAAAGGCGGGATAATCTTACGTTTCGAGGAATAGTGTTAAAGGAAATAAGATCTGAAAGGGGAGAACAGTCGGTTTTACCAGTAAGAAGCCGGCTAGTGAAAATGATGTCAAAGACATTCCTTCGGATTTCTAGGGGGTATGGAGATTAACGATTGAGAGACGTTCGTGATAAGGAGGTAGGGCGGAAAAGTTTCTAACGTCGTAAAGATTCCGAAGGCCAAAGAGCAAAAAGCAACGTTGATCGCTTTAGATCCTTGAGATGTGAACCGCTTGATATGGAGCCCACACTTGCGTTGCATACTCAAGGAGAGGGCGAACATAGGCGATATAGACTGACTTGGTAACAAGGGGGTTGCGGACCTCTTTGGACCATCTCTCGATAAAACCAAGGCGGAATTAGCTCTTGATATTACTTCGTCAATATGAGATCGAAAATTTAATTCGCCGTCTAAGAGAACAACTAAATCTTTGAAGGAGAAGTTAGAAATTTGGTTTTTGGGACCTTTCTTGTGGATAGGTAACGGATACTTTCAATAAGTTCGGAAAAACTCTACTTAAAAGGAATAGCTATGCAACTATAGTCTCATGAATTTCAATCAATAATTTGGAGCTTTAAACGCAGTAATTTTTTTCTTCAAATTTAGGCATTGGTTTGACGCAACTGTAGCTACCTTTCGAAAGTAAAAAAGGTAAAAAAGCCTGTCGCTGTCGCTACACTATACAATAGATGCCAAATATATGCAAATCGCTAAAAGACAGTGTTTTTCCTTTTATATAAATACTCCAGTGATGTGGTTAAGATGTGATTGCCACTTTCTATTCTCGAATTGTCTTTTCAGTTTTTTAATAGCCAGCGACGAAAAAGTCTACAAAACGTGAAATATGAAGCATAGACCAATAAAATACCAAAACACAAGACTGTACCTAGCTTAAATAATAAATCATTCAAATATGATTTCTAATCGTTCTTATAGCTTTAAAACTACACAACTTTGACATCTTGATAGAAGCTACAATTGTTTAGCAATGTTGTAATACGAAAAGATGTCGTTCATGTTATAGTTATAGTATATAAAGAGCAAAACAAACGCATAATAATAATAATAATAATATAATAATTGGTTTGTTCGTTGAACTTTACCCAGGGTTGACCCAGGGGCTAGATTCCGCAAGAGTGAGTATAAAAAACTCACACTCACGGCCCTCTGAAAACTCACGCTCTGAAAGACCGTGAGTAAATTTGAAAGATAGTGTACACGTCTTCTGTCAAAAAAACTCACCTTCACCCTTGCGGAATCCAAATTAAAGTGTGTGCACAATTTTTCGTGTACACATTTAAAATTCACTCTTGCGGAATCTAGCCCCAGGTTTTCTGTATAGCCCTATGAGTTGTCAAAAAACCTGGGTGTTGTAAATAAGTACATAAATGAAAAAAGCAATAAGGGGTGCAACAAAACTGGAAATCTCGGGGCCTAGCGCATTCCAAAGATCTACAATTTTACGCGAAATTAAAATTCTTTTGACTTACCAGTTCCTCCCAAAAGCGGATACGTGCTGGAATGGTTTCAGAATTCTTGACATAGCATCGATCTCTCACAGTCCCCACAAAAAATAGTAGAAAGAGGTCAAATTGCAGCTCCGGCTGCCAATTGGCTGCCCAATTGAAAGTGATCCATGTCAGTATCAAACCAGAGCGTAGAAACGTGATCGTGGATTGAGTCTCACACTCTCGATTACATTTCAGTCTGCGCAGACAGTACCACATCCACAGGACCTTGGCTTTCCACTATAATCACTTTCTGCTCAAACTTGCTTACTAACACCGTTGCGCTGGGTGCTTCACTTCAACCAAAACTCTATTCAAAAAACTCACCGCTTTGACACACAGCACTGACTTTTGAATAAGTTAGTCAATATTTTTTTAATTATGATTAACCATATAGCGCCTTTTTTATTTTGCCTACACTAAAAACTATATTGGACCGGAAACTCTCAGTCCCCATTTTATTGCCAGTTGATATTTTTTAGTTTATCGTAGTCACAGAGGGGATACAAGAAGAGGACAAACCATACACACACACCACGGCATCTGTCCTCTAACTAACTTCACAAACACCACTTTATTTTCAGATTACAAAACCATTTTAAAATCCGAAAATAAAATGGTGTTAGTAATTTCACTGACACCACTTCATATTCAGCTGCATACGTGTCACAGATAGATCTCGTGTTACAAAAGCAACAATGTAAACAAATGGAAGTTGAGGGGAAAGAAAAGTAATGGTTTTACCACTTGTTCTTTATTCCTCTATGATCGTAGTTAAGAATATAAAAGCTTCATTTAAAACTGCTGTAACAAGAATAATTTGCCATCAATTGTGAAAAATGTACAATACGTGCTGACTTTCTGTATTATCTACTGTTTTTTTTTTTTTTTGACGAAATGCCACTACCTTGTCTTAGTTGACTTCCTGTATTACCTACTCAAGACGAAGGCTATTATTGTGAATAGACCTTAGAAATGTATTATAACAGTTTTCATACCAGCTGTTTCTCAACGTCAACTGTCAGCTGTCACAAAAAAGTGTTAAAATTTTATAATTGCAGAATTCGATTTCCACGAGTTACTTTTTTCGGAAGTTTTCTTCTTTTCTTTTATAGAATTAGAATATTTTTCATCAAATAATGGATCACAAAAGCACACTGCGTGTACATAATGGCGATTCAAATGGAGATGAGGTCAAAACTCCATTTCTTATAGGTGTTGCTGGTGGCACAGCGAGTGGAAAGGTAAATAAACTAACCGCGTAGAAAGAAAAAATACCTAATTAATTACGATTGAAAATTAAAATTGCAGTCAACTGTGTGTAAAAAAATTATGGAGCAACTCGGTCAAGCCGACATGGATCACGCTCAACGCCAAGTAAACCCTTATTGAATAGTAAAACAAACAAATTAAAAAATAGATAATTCGTATCTCTTGCATAGGTCGTAACAATTAGCCAGGATTGCTTCTATCGCGAATTGACTTCTGCTGAAAAAATCAAAGCTCAAAAAGGACTCTTCAATTTCGATCACCCAGATGCTTTCAATGAAAAATTAATGTTTGAAACACTTCAATCCATCTTAAAGGGTCTCAAAGTTGATATTCCAACATATGATTACAAATCTAACTCCTTGTAAGATGGATTTTTCACTTAAATTTGAATAATCAACTAAAATGAAATGATAATTCCTCATAGGGACTTTGAAAATACGATGACAATATATCCAGCAGATGTGGTTTTGTTTGAAGGCATACTTGTTTTCTATTTTCCAAAAATCAGAGAACTTTTCCATATGAAATTATTTGTCGACACAGACTCTGATACAAGATTGGCTAGGAGAGGTGAGTTGGTTGTAATAGTTTTTTTCGTTGTCAATACATTTACGTGTGTTTTTAAACTTTCTAGTTCCTAGAGACATAAATGAACGCGGAAGAGACTTAGACCAAGTTTTAACGCAGTATATGACGTTTGTTAAGCCAGCTTTTGAAGAATTTTGCTCACCGGTAAGTTTTGATTTCCATCCAATTGATTTTTACAAAAGTAAACTTTCAAAGAACTGTAAAAAGAAGTCATAGTTGTTTTGGAACTGAAAAATACTTACTTTTCTGTGGTGTTTGAGTGTTTGCTTTGTTGACTTTGTAATTTTTGCAGCTTACTGGCTGAACACAATGCAAAAACGGAGCTGGACTGCAAAATCGGAACTGGATGAGCTGTCAAAATTGCTGTACGTTTCGATTTTAATCGGCCCACAATGCAGCTGTACAGCTTTTGACATTTCCATCAACAAAACAACAACAACAAAATTAGTACACCAACCACTCAAACCTTTCATTAATTATCACTCACCACAAAATTATTATAAATTGAAAGTAAAAACCAAAAAACAAAAAACTAAAGTAACACTTGGCTGTCACACAATAATTTACACACAAAATGTTTTTTTTCCTTCAAAATCATAAACGTCAAATTTGCTGTACAGCAAAAGTTAAAAGTTCGTCAACTTGTCCAGTTCCGATTCCAGTTCCGTATGCAGCTCCGTCGCATTGTGTTCGCGCTATTGAATTTGTGTGTATTCAATAATTTGACAGCTCTTCCAGTTCCAGTTCCAGTTGCAGCTCCGTATGCATTGTGTTCAGCCAGTTAGATGTGCAAAATTCATGTGATTTGATAAAATGTCAGAAATGTGTAGCATGCTTTGCAATTCATAGTTCAATTGTGAAATTCTTCCTGAGTTGGCGCAACAGAACGAGAAGCCACGTGGCCTAGCCCATTTCTCACAACCATTGCCTTGTGTAGGAATGGAGATAACCTACAATTTTCTGCCGATTGCGACGGCTAATCGAGAATGCGCTTTTCATGGCAATGAATTTACTATTGGAAGACTTGCCAATTCCTGGCGAAAGGCGATACCCGTTTACTTTCTCAAGTAAAGCAGAAATAAAAATAACTCAACAGTATTCTTAGCTATAGGTATGAGTGCGTCATAGAACAATAAAAAGTTGTCGCCATCTTATCAAAATGTTACTCAATTATTGAGTCTTACAGTTGACTAAAAGATTTGCATTTAACTATCAATGAGTATATTTCAATTTGGGAAGTTTCTATGTTTTCGAAAAAGTCAGAGGGACAACATAAACCATTAAACAACTAATATTTGCCTGCATATTTTAGAAATATATGCAAGTGTTTCAATATTATTACCTATTCGCCTAATACGCCTAATTGATTGTCTGTGTACGAGTCTAGACCCCATTCGGCACAGTTTAGGTTGCCCTTTTATTAACCATTTGATACAATATTTACCCAACACATTTTGAAAAAATTTTTTTTTTTTTTTTGTATTTTTAGACCAAAAAGTTTGCCGACGTAATAATCCCCAGGGGAGCTGATAACACTGGTGAGTATATTAGACAAAATATGTTACCCCAACCACAAAACATGCAAGTAGTCTGTTGGTAAAATTTGTTTTTTTTTTATGGTTTATTTTTTTTCACTTAAATAAATTGTTTTGAATTAACAGCTTTTTAAACTTTAAGAGTTGTTCTAACATCATTTTTTCATCCATGACTACTGAATGTCTTTTCAAATTCATTTCAAATAAAATAAAATAGCTTAGATTTAATAAAGCTGTAAAAAAAAAGAGAAAAATTCGAAGTTGCAGCAGTTTTCTTTGCTTGTTTATTGTTCTTTGCAGTTGCTATTGATCTCATTGTCCATCATATTGGAGAAATACTTAGACCTGGCGGCACACCAAATAACTCAACATCTACAACGAATTTCGTCATGAAAAGTGAACACTAGAAGTATATCCTAATCATCCATGTTATTTTAGTGCACAACGCAATTAAGTAAACTTTAGAATAAAAATGAATAGTTTCCTTGCAAACTCTGTTTTGCAAAAAAAGGGATTCTTAAAACAGAAAGATAAAATAGAAGCCCAGAAAACAACACTATCACAAATAATCTATCATTGTTCAAAATTGTCCCTGTTATTAATTAACTTTCCATCACATGGGTCTCAATTTCAGATTTAGTCAAATTTCTTTCCTAACATCATTATTGAAAATTCTCATGGTTTTGCTCCATCAAAACTACTAAAATTAATAATTAACTAGTACTGTTAGTTGCCAAAAAAAATGTCTAACTTGATTCAAGTAAATAATTTGATGCTTAAAGTAACTAATTTAAGTTTAACTCTTAAACTCTTATTTCGTCTCAAGTTTCTCAAAATTAATTTTTCTCGTATTTTACTACTTACTTATATATATATATACAAATTACTACTTTACAAATTAAGCACAAATAAAAAAAAAGTTAAATGAGTTCGAAAAAGAAATATTTTTTTTTTACTTCATTACTCAGTTGATATTAACACATGCAGTAGTTAGCAGTGCATAAATATTATTTTAATAGAACAAAGACGTTATACCATTTATGCTTTTTTTTAAAAAACATATATTTTGGGGCAACTAGTTTCTAGATGCAGACACTTTTGGGTTTAATCTTTAAGACTAAGCATTTCTGACGAAAGACAGTACGGAATCACAACCACTACCAATGCAACAGGTAAAAAAAACGACTCATCAAATTTAACATGTTTTATTTCTTAACCAAGTGTAGCTGTAGTGTGATAAAATTTTGACTTTATGCTCGAACAATTCAACTAAGTTCAAACATTTACTTCACTTGAAACTTGTTTATCAAGCATTTAATGAAATTCACGTGTTTTCATATATTTGCAGTTGCTATTGATCTAATTGTGCAGCATATAAGAGATTTCTTGAATAACCGTTCGAGATCAGACTCGACTACGAATCTTGCTATGAATATGAATAGTTCTTGTTTAGCAAGTGGGCCGCCTGTAGGAGGAGGAGGTAAGAATACGGTGAAATCTGCAATTAATCAACGCCCACACTAATTGTATTTTTGATTGAGTGTTGAAACACTAACACCTACCAAAAGTCAGAAATTGTAATTAAACTTGCAATTAGTTTTGTTGTATATAAAATGAGATGTGTGATAGAAAAGCTTCAAAAGCATAAAGTGAGTTGAGAGTGACAATGTTATAACTTTGCTTAGTACCTGTAAATAAAATGTAAAACTGTTATCACATAAAGAAAGATTTTGGTGATTTACATTATATAGAATGAAATGAGGGGTTCTTATTATAAACAAAACTTAACTGATGAATTTAAAGGAGTCAAAGATTTCAGCTTTGATTGTAAATTATTGTTTGTTCCCGTGTTTTATTTCGTACATATTTGAACGTGTTGAAATGTTTACTGATAAAATAATGGCCGTCATCGCGTAACTATTAAGACGACTACTTTTCTAAATCTAGGTACCTGAAAAACGTGTTTTTTTAATGCCGAGAAGCTACCAAACTTTTAATCGGCGATTGTAAAATAGCTGAGCTTCAAGTTACATGAAAAAAGTATTTATAGATATAATCGGATGGACTATAATCTAAGAGCTACTAGGACGGGAATCAGGCTGTATTGCCGATATGACTGTGAACTAAAAATGTTAGAATAATATTACCGCTCGATTACAGCTGAATTTCTAGCTATACATCTGTCGACCGGTATGGCTGTGGTTTTACACCGCTTGTCTCACACTACCTTCCATAAATTCTTAAAATACAACATGTTTTATTTCTGAGTTCATGGTTCACCTCTCTTTCTGCCACTCTCCTCATATTTGAGATTGACTTTTTTCTTCAATTAGAATTTTTAGTGTTTATTCAAGGAAAGTTATTTTTAAGAACTAACTGACTTGGATGAAGTTTGCAAACAAAAACGGTAGAAAAATATAACTCCTCGATTGCAGCTAGATTTCTAGCTAGACATCATCTGTCGTATAGCTGTGGTTTTATACAACTTATTCAATATCATCAAGTTCTACCTACCCTAATTTCTAAATATACAGCATATTTTATTTCTAACTTTATGGATCACCTGTCTCTCTGACACTTTCCTCATATTTGAGATTGACTTTTTTCTTCAAATAGAACTTTCAGTGTTTATTCAAGGAAAGTTATTTTCAAGAACTAACTGACTCGAAGTCTGCAAACAATTATTGTGATGCGGTAGCTAAAAACTTAGGAGTATTTGCCCTTGGAGTCACCATTTCCAAAATATTGTGTTCTCCCGATAACAATTGCTTTCCGTGCTTTCTAGTTAAGTTAATCAAGCTTAGTTTTTCGATGCTCTATAACATCTTGCATTTTAACAACGACTGCTTTACCACGTTTTTACTCTGTTTTGAATAAAAAAACATGTTTTTTAAAACAAGTGATCGTATCACTAATTTCCAAAAACTAAATAATATTATTGTTGTTAAGTATATAATAAATAAAATGAATCAACCTTAAATTATCATATAAAACTATATATTCATGCCAAATATTTATTTCAATGTTAAAATAACGTGTTACGCTTTAATTTATTAATACATTACAATGTAAAGACATCCTCTTTATAATATACAAAGCCTAAAAATACAAGCAAATGTTTGAATAATATTTAACAAAAAAAATGCGTTTAATGA
Source organism: Melanostoma scalare (assembly GCA_949752695.1). Taxonomy (NCBI): domain Eukaryota; kingdom Metazoa; phylum Arthropoda; class Insecta; order Diptera; family Syrphidae; genus Melanostoma; species Melanostoma scalare. Next base: position 185,160,262 of record OX456986.1, on the reverse strand, counting down.
GTAATATATTTTTTCTATTTCTACAATCCTTGCATGTAAAAAATACTTGTTTTCTTGTTGCTTGTGTTCCTACTTAAAGTTATACCTATATATAAAAACAATACACATATTTTGTAATTCATACTATTTTTTAAAGACGGTGATGCATACAATGCAATTCGGCGTTTTTCAACTCTCTGCAATCAGTTGAGTATGAACGGTAACATATTTTTTGAGCAAAACCAATATCTAAGGAACAGCACAACCCACTAAAGAGCAATTTGTTGTAGTGGAAAAGAAAGCTCAACCAAACCATATCAGTGTGATATACACAAATGCACATATTTAAATAAAGATTAATTTGAGTGTAAAGTTATAAATAAACACTATAAATATCTAACTTATTTTGTTTATTTGCCAAATGGAAACTGCAAACTGTGGGATGAACTAGCACATATTATTTGTACATAAGGTAAGCTATCTCTCGATTAGCCGTTCGATATTCGATATTCGAAAATATGTTCACGTATACAAATAAAAACAAAGTAGATCTTACCTAGCGCAATCAAATTAAAAAGAAACGAAATAAATTAATCAAAGCGACTGATATTTTGCGAATGGCTCAGTATTTTGTAGCAGTGTACTTTTTATAACAAGGAAAACTGGCAGTGTACATGATTTTCGGATAAATCTTTGGTCTTTAGTTTAAACAGGGACTTAAGAGTACTAAGCCTCAAAAGAAATTTAATTTCTAAATATTAGACTTTCTATTTTACCCATCAAACTAAAAAAGTCTCCGACTTATTTTCAATTATGCTTATTTTAAAATTCAATTTCGATGGAAAGTTATAGCGTTTTTTATTGACGAAAAGAGTTACTCCTTTTCCGTTTCCTGTGTTTTATTGAGAAAAAAAAAGGGTAAATCCGGAGTTATTCTAAGTAAATAAAGGTAAGGCTAAAGATTAGGTTAAAGTGGCTGTCAGCTGGGCTAACACACTTAGGCCCGTTGGGCTAATTTAATTAGGGTTATCGGGAACTTTTTTTCGCATGGATTTTTTCCCAAATTCGAAAAATTGGTATCAGTAAATTCTTTTCGAAATTGGGAATAAATATTCCTAGAGAAAAATACCTATCGGGAATATCATTTACTATGGGAAATTGTGTTTTTCCTTGCAAAGACTTGTTCCCATGGGAAAAAAATCCGTGGGGAATTCCCGATAGTAGGAACTTGTTCCCGGAAAGGGAAACATTTATTGGGAAAAATATTTCCCAAGGAATTCCCGATAAGGCTGAATGTATCTTCATGGAATCATTTTGAGCTTGCAATGAAGCGGAAGAGACGCAGGGCGTTGATGTGAGTAAGATCACTAGGTTGTTAAAAAAACACGAACCTAGGTGTATCCTACTTCCTACGCTTGTGAGCTGAAGCGGTGCATGAACAGAGAAGGTGGGGAATAGTCTTCCTCCTGCTCCTCATCCACATATCTTCTGCAAAAATCGTTTGAGGCGACTCCTAGCCTTGCGGCATATCTTCCAATAAGACAGTGTCCTGTAATGACACCTATCGTCGCATAAATGTGTTTTCAATTGAGAGAGATCAAGCCGTTCTACCGCTTAAGATCTAGCTTTGGCCAAACACGTTTAACTGCTTGATCACCTCAATTTAGTTTAGTTTTCTTGTTTGCATCCTGCTTGAGCAAGAGTTTGTATGTGGCGATTGGTATACCGATACTCTACATTATCGGTGAGAAGGGCATAAGTGTTCCGTTTCTGGCGAGTTCAACTGCTTTGCAGTTTCCTGGAATGTTTCAATGCCCCGGCACCCAGCACAGGTGAATGTTAAACTGCATCTCCCTGAGAGATGATCGGCAGTTAAGGTTTTTGGGAAAAAGATCTAATCTGAATTCAAGTTCGAGTCTCAAAATGCACTTCTTTCGAACTCTACTTCATTTTTCTCGAAATAAATTTCCAAAATAAGCATAAATTGGTCTAATAAAAAAAACAGACGGCTAATACGTGTAACTCAAATGTCAAAAAGAAAATTTTATTTTATGAATATTTTTTATGAGCTATAATTGGTTCACTCACACTTAAGAAAGAGAGTGAATAAAATAACGGTCGATTTGGTATTCAAATAACTTTTGATCATGTCAAGAAAATTATCATCCACAATCCACACAAACACATCAAATAATTCTCATTAAATTTATCTAAGACAAAAACCGGAACTAAGCACATTCAGATTCAGAAACAATTTATCTCTTGTTCGTTATTCGTTGTTCCACAAATACCTACTGCACCTGCAATCAATCTTACTTGTTCGCACTACAGGTAAACAGGTATGCGTACACCATACAGATGGAAAAACCTTATGCTAGCACACTATCGATCTCTTACTAACCACTTTAGCACGACGACGACACCTTTAGTTTTCTTTTTCAGCTGAACAGTAAAATCGTGTAGATGTAGTTTCACCACTTCGTTTTAAAACCCATTTCTTATAATTCAGAATTCAGTTTTCAGTTTGAATTCGGTGGTCGCGCGTATTGTGTGCTTTGTGTTTTTCGTTCGCGTAAAATAAAAGTGGTAGCAGTCCCAGTCACGGTAGTAATAGTGAAACTTGATTGAGTGATGACGAATGCAAAGCAAATAATTTGTGCTGATTGATTTGTCTTGCATGGTTTGAATTATTGTTTCAGTTTTGTTTGGCGTTTGTCTTTTGTTTATTTGCACCCAGCTTTTTATTTGTTGAATATTGTGATATTATTAAAGAGTGAAAAAAGTGAAAAGCTCATTATAATACCTAACGTGAATGATTGTAAAAAAATGTCCAGATAAATGTTTTTCGCCTAGGGCGAGTGAAAGAGAGAATCAACACTTACCCATAGAGTTAGTTGGTAGTTAAGTGAGTGAGTAAGAGACCGTTGGATTACAAATTACGGGGCAGACGAAATATAAAAAAATAAACCACAATGAAACTGGGATTAAACTCATCAAAATGTCCTGTTCGTGAATTCGGATGGATGGTCTTGTTCTTAACATTTTATGTATTTATTGGTAAGATTTATTAAATTATCTACAACAACTTCACTTTTTTGTCTTTGGACTGAGAACTGAGATCTGCGAGAGTTAAGGAAATTAGAACTTGTAGGTGTGTTTATTTGTGTAAATCACTATCCAAACAACTATCTGCATGTCTCGCTCATTCTTTCAGTTTTTTGTTTTTTATTATTGGTAGGAGAACTTCGCTTCGCCTTTCTACCAAATAAGTAGACAAGAATACCTGCCTTGTTTGGCCATCGTCTGCCTCTGCCGAAGCCATGCGATGTGAAATTTGAACAAAAGAGCGACAGGTAAACTTGCGTGGAGTGGCGGATGGCGGTTAATGAAGAGGACAATGCACAATAACAATTACCTATGCTACTACCTATATATTCTTGAAAACCGGTTCCTGTGTGCAGTGTGTGTTTACAATTTTTTTTTGTTAACAGAAAAGGGTCGCTTTTGGGATTGGTTTTGGTAGGTACCTAGTGCATGGTGCATTTGTGATTCATCTTCTAGGTACATTAAATAGGTATTTTAAAAATGATTAATTGGAGTATGTTTATCGCTCTAATGCCTATTCAAATTTAGGAACAATAAATTTTTACCGAGGCATAAATGTCGAGTACCTCCTATTTACTCTTATTTGTTGTGTAGGTATCTGAAAACTGGTTTTTACAACATAACGTTTTTATTGTTTTAAACGTTTAATCCAACTGTTTATAAAAGTATGCATGAACCGAATGAATTCAATGGGAATTCCCGAATATTGCTACCTATACAGAATGACTAACCCAAAAGCCAAGACAGTTGGAATTTTTGAAATGTGGAAAGGAGCTATAACACCAGTTTGAATAAGTAGATACCTACCTGTGTAGCTACTTCCGAGAAAAAGGGTAGTTCTAGCTATGGGGTCTTGTAGATAAATTTGATAATTATATAAGCACATGTAGGAATTAAAATTTTTTATGTCTACAGTCTTGCCATAAAATTACTTTCAGAGGCCTGCCTAGATAAAGGGTCATTCATGATTTCGAAATGAAAAATAAACACACACAGGGATACATTTTTGATGAAAATTTTATTTCATTACAAAGCTTACCCGTTGCATTAAGGTAGGTAGTAGGTAGGTAGTTTTTGGTAACTTTTAACCACTTTTTTAAATCTACATTTCGGGCGGCATTTTGCCGTAACTTGAGTAGGTAGGTATTGCCTATTTTTAAAGGGCCTAGAGTTTGGAGATTACTCCAGTGAACACTGTCTTTTGCGTAGGTATCCTCTTACAGAACAAAACCTAACGGTTTCAAATCGCATGATCTTGGTTCTTCGTCAATTGGTGTCGCCAAAGCGTAAAATTGTGTAGGTATACAACTAAGAAACTTCTCACGCAATAAAGTCACAATTTGCTGTGTTCTGTACCTAAAGTTTAGTCTTCGAAGAACAACGGGCTAGTAATACTTCCGACTTTCTGGATTCAAAGGTACCTTTCTGATAACCTAAGGAGCTTCCAAGTCCAATATTCAGAAACCCAGTTTTTTTGTCTATTGTACCAACACTCAAGAAATGTTTCTTCGGCGGTTAGGTACCTACTTGATGTATGGTTAAGAAGTTTATGTCGCTTTCCATTGGACGCAAAAACAGGAGCGTTCTAAAACCGTTCCATTTGTGCAAAAAGATTGCTTCTCATGATTCTCATAATAGAAAGCGATATTAAATTGCTGCTATCAATTTGGATCATCACTAACACTTACACTTGCAGCACGATTGATCACCATTTTATTAGTTAGTGTTAAAACTTTGTTCGAGTGCTAAACGGTTTCTTGTAAAAAAAAACTGAGTTTTCCAGTCCTCAAAAAACGCTAAACCACAAAATAACCACACATTCGCCTGTCATTTGAATAAAAATACAGGTAGTTTTACAGCCCTGTTTTTTACATTAACTCATTCCAGCAAAACCCTAGGGCGAGTTCAAAAAACACTCAATTTCAAAAAACACTTCGTGGCGACCACAGGGCGACCGCAGGGCGACCGCAGGGCTTTAACGAACGAACCTAATCTTACGACAATTTAAAAGACAGCTGAGTTTGAAAGGTGTTGAAGGTTTTTTTAGATAAGAGGAAATAAAAGGATATATGTAATTTAATGTTATGGCCAACAATTTAATTTTATTATAAAGATAAGCATTTGTACCGGTATGTCAGCAATACCGCCCTAAATATTCTCTTACAAGGTGTCAATCATTTCGGGCTTATCTGCGTAGATAAGCACCATAAAAAATAGGCCAGCGGTGTTATATTGCCCGGACTTGAAGCTAACTCACAGGTTAGATATGATTTAACGAACATACGCAGTGCCTAGTGGTTGTGCGGCTTAAATTCTTCTACGATGAAATGGAAAACCAAACTGAGCATAAATCAAATGATAGTTACCTAGTCGAAAAGACCAACTCCAAACAAAAGTAGTTGAAAAGTTGACCCAGTTTTCCTTGACAACCCTATGAGTTGTCAAAAAAAACCTGGGCTTTCAATCCTCAAAAAACGCTAAACTATAAAATCTGCACACATCCCTGTCTATTGAAGAATAATACATGCCACATTTGACAGCCCTGTTTATTATCTGAACTCACCATAACAAAAACCTAGAGCTGCTTCAGGGCGAGCTAAGGGCAAACCGAAGGCTCAAAAAAACAATTTGACATTCAGGGCGAGTTAAGGTTTCAACGACTCAACGAACAAACATATTGTTATATTTTAAGCCACTAAGAAAGCGCCCTTTACAAACATACATACATAAGGTTCGTTCTTTGAACTTTACCCAGGTTTCCTTGATAACCCTATAAGTTGTCAAAAGATCCTAGGTTTTTTAGTCCTCAAAATACGCTAAACACATCCCTTTTGACAGCCTGGGTGGAGCCATCAAAAACCTAGGTCGAGTTGAGGGCAAACCCAGGTCAACCTTAGGGCTCAAAAAACACTCAGTTTGATATTCAATGCGAGTTTAAAAAAAAATAAATAAATAGGGTGGCGCAACAGAGCGAGAAGCCCCTGGGCCTAGCGCATTTCTCACAACCATCCCTTGTGAGGGAATGGAGGGGACCTACAATTTTCTGCCGGTTCCGAACGGCTAATCGAGAAAGCGGTTTTCATGGCAATGAATACTAACGGAGGACTTGCCAATTCCTCGCGAAAGGCGATACCCGTAGAAAAAACATTTTTGCCTCTGGTGGGATTCGAACTCGAACCTCTGGATTAATAGGCGGACATGCTAGTTTAGTTTTTTTTTAGTTTTAAATTCATTTTTATTGTGTATCACTTATAACTACTTACATGCTAACAAAAATGTTTAAACTAGCTTATATAATACCTTAATTAACTTACTGACCCTAGGCGGGTACTCTAAATTATACAATAACTTATTTCTAATGCCTTTCGGCCTAATGACGCGGCGGACATGCTATCCATCACACCACGGGTACCACAATGCGAGTTTAGGTTCTTCAAAAAACGCTTTGTGGCGATCACAGGGCGGTCCAAGGTTTCAACGAACAAATTTATAGAATGAAGTAACAGAGCAAAGAGCCACAGGTCCTATCGCATTTCTCACAACCTTGCCTTTTCTGGAATTGTGGGACCTACAATTTTTTGCCGATTCTGAATGGCTAATCTCGCCATTTTCTCGCGAAAGGTGATACCCGTAGAAACAATATTTTTGTTTTCTTTCGGAATTCTAACCGCAAACCTCCCACGTAACAGGCAGACATACTAACCATTATACCACGGGCACCACAGCTATACGATAAATAGGCTTCTTATACTTCATAGTATTTAGGTACATATACCTATGTGTAGGTGGTGGTAGCTATATACCTAGCCTACGCACTTAACCAAATATTAACTGTGCATCTAACCATAACGACAGATAAAAGCATTGTAGGCATCTACCTAGCAATCAAAAAAAAGCATTTTAATTTCTGACGTGTGATGGCCAACGGAATTCAAGTATTTGTTTTTCAAATTTATATTTAAATGATAGAGTCACAATCATGCCTCGCAAGTGTTGCAAGCATATACGTATACATAAATACATACCAGTATTTGTATTTGTTTATAATTTAAGTAAACATCTCAAGCTCAATCGGATATTCACGTTTTTTCACGTAGTAATGTGATATGCCTATTATTTAAATTTATGTGACGCATCATATCTACATAAATGCTTTTTTTCCTCTTCTTTTTTTGAGTGAAAAGCAAATTTATCTTGTTTAATCGTCATGCACTACATTTTCAAATCCACAAAACAAAACAAAAAACAAACGAAACACTCCTAATAAAGAATGTGATCTGAACTGTATCTCTTTAGTGGGCGTCATAACGATAGCTAAATGCATGACCGATGTGTCATTCGGTAAAAAAATACACACAAAACTTACTTCTGGTCTGAACTATTTATAGCCCACCCGTTTAAGCCTTGGTTGAATTTTAAAGAAGGAAGATTGAAAAAAAATAAAGTTGTAAAAAGCTGGTCAGTTCAAATGTTTTTCCACCACATTTATACTTATGCCAAGTACAAACCGAGAATTGCAAGAAAAAACAAAATTATTTCTCATATCTCCTTTGTTACTGGTCGTGGTAAGCTATTCGCAAAAAATTTAGACGTTCTTTCGTATCGGAGATTATAATGGTAAGTCAGGTGGAAAAACTAGAGCTGCGATTTAGCTGAATGGTGCCTGCATAGCAAATGCGATAAGAGATAATAAGTTCTGTTTAGCATAAAAGCCACCCGTCTCGTATGTTTTGAAATACCTACGACGTGAACAGAGTTTGTTTTTATTTCATTTTTGTTTTCTTTCAGTTTTTTTTTGTGAAAATTCGAGACAAGTAGGAACTTATTAATTTTTAATCTGGTTTTATTATTGATGTCTTTTTATCGTCGGTCGTTGTCCCTATTGTGCTCTAGAAAAAATTTAAATAAGTAAAATAAATCTTAACAATTGTTTGAGGGACAGGCATATTTTGGAATTTTATACAGCACTTATCATCCTCAGATTATATTTCCCTGTAAATGCATACGTATATATATATGCACTTAATGAAATGTTTCAGACAATTCCATCATAATTTGTAAACATATGACGAATTTAAATTTCTGAAATCATCCTTGGACGTACATGTAGAAAATTGAAAAAGTGCAACTACATAGATATGGCACCATCTTTTAAACAGTTTCGAAGTTCGAATCCCAGAAAAATAGAGTTCTTTTCCACGGTTATCGCCTTTCGGAAGGAAATGACAATGTCCTCCAAGAGATTAATTTGTCTGAAAAGCACTTTCTTACTTAGTCGTGGAATTGGTATTTGGTTGTAGATCATTGAATTTTTGGTCTCGAGGTTCCTCTAGCTTTGTTGCGCCACCCTATTTTTTTAGTGTAGTCTATCTCTTTCGAAATCTTATGTTAATTTTACGCTTACATTTGTTTCCTTTTCGTAAGATGGACAGAAAGCCACTATCATAGTTCCGCGTAATGAAAACGAGTCGCATATCGCATTACGATTGAACAACCTTGTCAAATTGAGTGCATCCTGCTACACCCAAACAGTATGTTTTATTAAGTTTTTGAAAATAAGTTTTAGCCGAAATGAAGCAACGCATCTGCAAGTTTTTGCAAAAAGTTCGTGGGATTCTCATGTTAGTGGACAAGCGTCATGGTCGCCATCTTCGTATGGGGCACATACACGAGAATGTGAAACTCAATCCACGAACATCGATCTCAACAGTTTAATATTTCACCCCCTACTCTGAAGAGAATTCTCAATCTCGATTTATTAGCTTACATGGTCCAATTGACTAAGCATTTTAAGGTGCGCTTAGTGCTTAATTTTGATCGAAAAATCATCTTTCCTGACTAAGAGCAGTTTCAGAACGCTGCCGCGACATCCATAGAGAATGGCAGTTTGATACGATTTGCTTAGTTGTGGCATAAGTGGACCAATTTTCTTGAAGAACGTTTCAGTCAACGGTGAAAGTTACAAAGACTATTATTTATTAACCAACTTGTTTTTACTGTTTTTATAATTGATGAGAATATTTGCTTTTTACTAATAAAGCTACAACAGAAAGAAAAAAAATCAATTTTAGGTGCTTGTAATGCTTTAGGTCCCTTGTCACTCTGACTACTCCAAGTTCCAAGTGGGTCATTCCACGCTCCACGGTAACACCCGAAACGAACACTTTTCGACTCATAAAATTGTTAATCCTTATGCTGATATTTTTGCGTTTTAATGTTTTTTTATTTTCTACGTATTTAGTTGCTTTATTTCAATTGTAAGATTTGTAGATTTTAACAAAAGGATTAACAATTTTATGATAAACAATTTTATGAGTCGAAAAGTGTTCGTTTCGGGTTATCGTTAATCTTATTAATTAATAGAGATGATTCAATTCATTTCTTCAAAGATGGTTCAAAAAACCAAAGAAGGGGTCGGCCACGGGATGTTCTCAGACAGACGCAATGTGAGTCTTCTCATTCCGCTTTCTAAACCACTGGTAGCGTGTTCCAAGCGAAAATTATGGCGATCAAAGAGGTCCTATCATGGCTAAAAGAAAATGTGATATCTTCAGTGAATATCCGGATCTTCTCAGACAGTTAGTTAAGCAGCCCTCAAATCACTCGGCGCTGTTTCTACGAACTCAGTAACCGCCCTCAACTGTCGCCTATCTCTTAGGGAGATGGCTGAACAGTTCAAAACTCACCTTATTTGGGTGCCTGGGCACAGAGATGTCCTATTAAAGCCGATGAAATATTGGTATACCAATCGCTACATGCAAACTTATGCATAGGGTAGAGGCAACGGATAGAACAAATAATAGGTGGAACAATATCACTGCGTGTGTATGGCAACAAAACAGATATGGCCAGAGCTAGATTTAAAACGCACAAGACATTTGCTATCCAGATTGCACATTAGCTCCGTAATCAACGTCATTACAGTACATTGTCTGATTGGTAGAAACGCCATAAGACTCGACTCAGAAGTCGTTATTCTGCCGAAGCTGCTTAGATGAGGAGGAGGAAGACAGTCCCACACCTCCTCTGCTCATGTCCTGTATTCTCCCTCAATAGAAAACAAACTAAGAAAATATTTTTTTTCATGATCTAAGCGTAGTTGTAGTTGTTTTCCTGACAACCATTTAAACCTAACCTAATGCTTTAGGTCTCTTTTTACTTACATATTTATTTTGTGATCCCTTTGAGACCACGAAACGCAATTCTCGTAACGCCACCGCGCCGCCGTAGAGGAAGAAGATTTTCTCTAAACTTTACACCCCTTTATCAATTCATGATTATTGAACCCTAAGGACTAAAATATCCAAAACAATATATCGATGTATTTGTACAATTCGAAGACTTAAAACCTAAATTTTCTCCTGAACAAATAATAAAGGGTATCCGAAAAGAAATTTTGAACTTTTATTTTGCATAAGATGCGACTAAAGCTTAAGACGGATAAGTTGGGTCATGACAAGAAAAAAACCCTATGGGAGGGGGTCTATCTTCCTCCGCTCTCAATCCCAATTCAAAGCCCCGGAACCCTACCGCGGTCTCCCAATCAGTAGCATTAAACGCGAACTGGTTACTTGGGAACGGCAGAACATGAACCGCACCTGGAACATCTCAAATGGCCACCAGCCAGTCAAAACTATTCATCGACTTATCTCGAAGGCGTATGAAAGAAATTCTTGACAAGAGCAAACGTGACGAAAAGTTACTTACGGACTTCTTCACTGGACACTGCTCTGTCAGATATCATTTTAAAAACATGGGCATCAGCCAAGATGACACCTCCCGTCTCTGTTTCAAAGACACTGAAACAGCTGAACACATTTTATGGGAATGCCCTGCCAAAAATATTCAATAAAGGATTCTCTAGTCCCCTTTATATTAGAAACACCCCTTCTTCGAATATTCTTAGGTTCTTACATGACCTCAACTTTGAATGAACAGCTTTACACTTTACGTGTTTTAAACGTTAGGGAACAACACAAAAAATATTTCAGGGCGGCGGACGTGCTAGTAAAGGTGTTTTACCTCCGATTAAAAAAGTATTCCTCCGTTTAAACGGGCGGGGCAGTTTTTTGAAAAATTGCCCTGAATTTAAAAAAAAAAATGTTATTGAAATTCAATTTAGTCGCTTAATACCACATACTATAATATTTTTGGTTTTTCCGCTGATTGGACTTTATATTCTCTGAGCAAAAATAGGGGTTTTCTGGAAAAAGTAATTTTTTTTAAATTTCTCAAAAGCTGAGGAAGATTTTCCTGTTCCGTTGGCTGTGTTCGACTCGAAACTAATAAGAGTATTGATTGTTTAAATAAAAACGTCATTTGAAAAATTTGTGGAATCCATTTCATTGTAGGTATGTACTGGGTACTCATTTCTAAAGTTTGTAGTAACAATAACGTTTAATGTATCAAAGGAAAGGTGAACATTTGCTCTAGATATGTGGGTGTAAATCATCAAAACCAGACAGAAAATGAATGCTTTTTGGAGTGAAAACTAAACACTGCCTGTTATGATTTCAATAGATGTCAAATAATAACAATACGAGAGACGTTATTCGCAGAAATGTTTCAAAAAAATTGCCGGGGATACATAGCCTTGTAAGCCTTGGTCCAACCCATAACGATTGTCAAACCCGAACACCACACACTTTTCACTTTTAAAAGATGACAAGTGACAAAATAAATATAAGCTTATATAAATATTAATTGAGAACTGCAGCGTTTAATAGCACCCATTCCAATTTGTTTATCTGTTTGCACCCAAATTTTGTATGTCTTAAAATACCTTAACAGGACTTTACTTATAGGTAAACAGTGATAACAGATGTTCATGTGAAACCAAGTACCTATTTGTCAGTGGTATGATTCATTTATTTAATTATTATGTTTTTTCATTGCTCACAGCGAAAGGTATCTAAAAAAAGTTCTCAAAATGTGTTGGTACTCTATCTGAATTAAAAGTAAGCAAAAATTAAAAGTTTAACGTATGTAACTCTGTTTAAATTGGTCGTAAACATATTTCACACATACAACTTATTAATGTAACAACAAACAAACCAAAACAAATTACCTATACAGCAAAATATTGAGATGTCACAGACGTTTTAAAAGTTGTGGCAATAGTTTTACCACATACCAGATATTCATCCCATTGTGTATTCGATAAGGAAATAGTTTTCTTCAACTTCTCAAGGTAGTCAATTTAATTAGTAAATACTTGTGCACTTTCTGTGTCATAGGTTTTTTTTTTTGTAATGAAATGCATCTCTCTCTCTCTGATATCTTAAACTTGCAGTTACGAATGTTGTATAAGTATATTCGTTCAAAATACTGTCAGCTTCGTCATTGAATTGTCGCATTGGAAATTTTATTTCCTATCATAAGGCCGAATGCATTTGCGTGTGGTGCATATCAGAATATGAAAATAGTCGGCATTTTCATTTTTTTTATAACGGTCTATTTTATGCAACTTATTTTCCAGAGATTTTCTATCTGTACCTTTAAATTTTTAAGCTTTGGCTTGTTTCTGTATTAAATACGGACTATATCTGTTGTAAAAATATTTTATAGCTTTAGAACAAATAAATACTCACAATTTTTTGATCTAACCACATCACAAGCTGTCAAAGTTGAGTTTTCATTTTGCATATGCGATAGGTTTTCAAATTCTGTATCGTTTTTCATTGAAATTCGATAAATTTACTAAAAAAAAAATACAACTGATCCTTTCATTTAGACATGTTTTTAGGTTTTTTCCTAATATTGGGGTTAAACTGATGTTCACATATAAAAAAAATAAATAGTCTGATGTAACAGAGTGAGGAGCCCTAATAGGGCCTAGCGCATTTCTCACAACCATGCTTTGTCAGGGAATGAAGGGGCCTACAATTTTCTGCCGGTTCCGAACGTGTAATCGAGAAAGCGCTTTTTATGATGGCAATGAATTTACTATCGGCGGACTTGCCAATTCCTCGCGAAAGGTGGTACCCGGGGAAAAACATTTTTGCCCCTGTTTTGGGATTCCAACCACGAACCTCTGGTTTAACAGGCGTACATGCTAACCATCACGCTACGGTTACCACAACTATGGCAAGTTTGATGGAATATAAAATTCTTTGCATTGTCTGTTTTCTTGTTAATTTTTCTCTTGCACACAACACCGCAAAAATTTTATGTTTACAACTCTTTAGCTAAAAGCGAAGGTGGCAGGTTTGCTAAAGTTACCATTTTGGAAAACTACCTTTTTTATGAAGTATGTATCTGAAGAACGGGGTTTCCGACTAGAAATCAAGTATCTACTTTTTCGCTGATTTTTTTTTTTATCAAAACTCTTTTACAAACATTTTGTAACATGTTTTAAAAAATGAGTTTTCAACACGGCGACCAAAGCCATTTGCGCATTTTTATTTAACTTTTAGAGGGGAACTTTTACCCGATTACAGATGCATTTTGGAACCCTGATTGAGCCTCAGTCGACTGAGGTATTATGTATTTTTATTCTCAAGTTTTTTTTTTACAAAAGATCATTGTAAGCCTATCTATTTTTTTTAGATTCCGCTTTTGCTTAACTTCTTAATGCACAGATATTCCTTGAAAATATAAACGTGCTGACATCAAAAGTATCATACTACAATCGGAACCCACATTAAGTCAGAAAAACTAGAATACAATAGAAATAAAAACAAAGTCAATCCCTTCACATGGCCTAATGAACTCATAAGACTACAAGGCCACTTCAGTCATATACATTCAGTCTTCAACAACCTTACCCACTTCCTCTTCCCCCCTTAGTCAAATGGTTTTCTTTACTAGCATAGACAAAATGCTGGCTGTACCGACCGACCAGTCCACGAAAGTTTCTCTTTATTAAAAAAGCCTATTAACCCAAGAGTAACCCCAAAGCAGGGTTGGTTTTGTTTTAGATCGATATAGCTAGTGTTTCTTTGGAGGATACCTACCATACATGAATGTTTATTTTATATGTATGTATTTTTCATTGAACCCTGTCCGATGTGCATACAACATGCTTTAGTTTTATCTACCACATAATACGGGAGTTTTAAATGAAGATATTATAGATACTTTCCAATGCTATTCATCAGTAATAAAAACAAAAAATCGCAGTTAGTTAGCTACTGAAAAAGCATAAACGTACACGGCATGCATGCAAGCTTTAGAGTGCAATGAAGGGGAAAAGGTTTTATGTGTAACATTAGAAAGGGGTTGCGTTTTCCATGTCGTTTACCCTAAGGCGTTTGGCTAATTGCACTTTTCTGGAGCAAAGTTGTCGTATATTTCTGTTCTTTATATGCGAGTTCCGTAAACCCCGTGTTGCATTCAAGTAATGCTATAATGTGCATTTTACTGCCGATTAGAATTTACTTCATTTGCTTCACCGGGAAAATGATGGTTAGGTACCTACATACATACGGACTTTTGTTATCGGGTCACAGAGTGGTAAGAGTCTATCAACAATGACGCCTAAGAAGATTTGATTTAGTAGGCCTTTGTTACTGGCTAAGGGTTGTGTCTGCGCACCTCTTTATATAAAATATAAATAAATAAATAGGGTGGCGCAACAGAGCGAGGAGCCCCAGGGCCTAGCACATTTCTCACAACCATGCTTTGTGAGGGAATGGAAGGGACCTACAGTTCTCTACCGGTTCCGAACGAATTAATCGTTGTAAGTAGCCATGAATTTTTTTTTCTTGCTTTTTTAAGAATTAAAGCAAAAATATGTAATAATTTTCTACTACATTTTAGAATTTTATTCGTTTTTTAATTACTTCAACTGTCTTTTTAGTATTCCCGCAATTCAAGATCTCCATGCAAAATAACCAATCACCCATTTAAAAACAACATTAGCCTGACAAAACTGTTAGGTACCATAGATAAACTATTGTTGAAGGTTTCTTGGAAAATACGGCAGCTTTTAACCAACGAACGTGCCAATTAAAGTAAAAAATTGAGCCTTTTTCTTACAGCTTTTAAACTATTCAAATATTCCAATTCAAACAGCAGTGGTCCCATGTAGCTTCCTTGAGGAAGACCAGATTGAACATTTCTGCGCAGTAACAGAATACTAGACTTGAACTCCACGTATTGAGACGACAAGTAACATTCAATCTATCGAATATAATTAACAGACAAACCTAAATTTCAAATTTGGTCTAAAGTTTTGGAAATTTTGGTGTATCTATACAGTTGCGGTCAAAATAATAGTAGTGCGAGTAAAAGCATTGCATAGATTTTCCACTTTGCATTGCGTGATAGTGAAAACCCGTTACACTTTAATTGTTGTAAGGGGTGGAAAAGGATCTCGTCAATATGTAAGAAGACCTCCAAACACCGAATATAATCCACACTTTACAATCATAATGGTATGGGCATGTTTTTTCTTCTACGGAGTAGGACCCATAATGCGGATTGAAGGCATTATGGATCAGCATCTCTATGTTAGGATAATGCAGGAAGTAATGCTACCGTATACTGAATTTGAATGCTACCGTAAATGAAGTTGCTTCTTGCTGAAATGGGTCTTTCAGCAAGAAGCAATGGTTCCAGGAAAGTAAAGTAGATGTGATGGAGTGGCCCGCACAGTCTTCGGACTTTAATCCCATTGAAAACCTATGGAGCGCTGTAAAAAAATATGCTTCTAGATGTAAACCAAGCAACAACACAGTCCTTTGCGAAGCGTTACAGCAATAATGGAGTTCGATAAGCACGAGAAGGTGTGGAAACCTGATAAACTCTATTTAACGTCTTTGTACTGCTGTTATAGCTAACAAGGGACAAGCAACTAAATACTAATTAAAGGTACGAACACTCAGCCACATATTGCAATAAAAATTTTGACCTAATTTTTCGATTTCGTAACATTTCAAGGTAGATTTTCCTATCACTACTATTTTTTTGACCGCTGAATTTCAACATCTGTTCAATAAACTTGCAACTATCGGATAATAATATTAAACTAATGTTTTTTTTTTTTGTAAATAAAAGCTTAAAACCCCACTTTGAAAACCACCTATTGGTTTTTTAAATTAGAATTGACGGATAAGTTTTTTTCAATTTTGTTGTTTCTTAAGCTCTATACTACTATTATTTTGACCGCAGCTGTATATACTACGCCCGTTTGAAGACAATTCGTAAACCCATTTCTGATACAAAATGAAATTTAAAAAAAAAACTAGTTATAGTAGATTTTCGCTTGACGAATCGATGTTGTCTGTCCGATATATGCGATTTTGTTCCATGTATTCTTCGACTATTTTGGATTCGATCATCTTAGGAATAAAGCTGATTTTTTTAATGCCTATACTCAAGCATATTGCATCACCTTTCTAAAACAAGTGGAATAATAAATGAATATTTCCAAGCCTGTCGGAAAACGGGACAAATTAGTTAAATAACATAAAGATCGAAACAAAAACTGACAGTAGTTTGTTAATAGGTTCGTTCGTTGAACTTTTCCCAAGGTTGACCCAGGTTTCCTTGACTACCCTATGATTCGTCAAAAAAACCTGGATTTTGCAGTCCTCAAAAAAACGCTAAGCCACAAAATCATCACACATCCCTGTCATTTGAATAAAAATATAGCCCTTACCTCCACCTAGCAAAAATCTAGGGCGAGTTGACGGCTAACCTAGGTCAACCCCAGGGCTCAAAAAACACTTTGTGGCGATCACAGGGCGACCCCAGAGCTTCAACGAACGAACCTACTATAAAGCTAATTTGCTTCATGAAAGCCTTTGTCACACAAAACTTTGTTGAATATATGAAAATTATAATGTTGATGCCAGAAGTAATTTCCTGTCTTAATTCATATAGGACGGAAATTTAGTATGTTTCCAAAAAGAAAAGGGATTCTGAAACAAATGAAACAAAAAATGTAGCCTTTGATGATGGTAGTTTTAGTAATATGTCCGTTCGTTCGTTCGTTGAAGCCCTGGGGTTGACCTGGGTTTGCCCTCAACTCGCCCTAAGTTTTTCTATGGCGAGTTGAGGGCTGTCAAATGGCATGTATTTTTATTCCAATGACAGAGATGTGTGATGATTTTGTGGTTTAACGTTTTTTGAGAATCGAAACCCAGGTTTTTTGAAAACTTTTCGGGTTGTCAAGGAAACATGGGTCAACCCTGAGTAAAGTTAAAAGAACGAACGGAATATTTGATATTATTCGCATGATATTTTACTATTTTGAAAAATGATGCAAAATGTTGCAATTAGAAAGAAAAAAGTATAGTATAATAAGTACATATAACACATTACTTGACTAAAACAATTCCGTGAAGCTATTGACTTGCAAGATAGAATCGGTCATTCATTAAAAGAAAAACGGCATTGAAGTTTGCATATTAATGAAAATAACGTTGTGCTCATCTAAGAAAATACATTGAATAACATTTGCAAATCAGAAAATGCATTGAAACTAGTTTCAAGTGGGTTTCTCTATTGCGAGAGAAAAACAATTCTTTGAGATAATTCACTTGGCTGACTATACTGAGTCATTTTTGTTTTATTATGTGAAATGAACTCTCTGGAAACCTCATTTCTTTTAAATTTAACTCCGAATAATTGAATAAATTGAAAATAATTCTTATGAGTGATGAATAAACCCAAAGAAATATTGTCTTTCTTCATTTAACTAGAATTTTCTCCCAAAGTTCTATATGTGCCTGCACTTACATCGCTCATGGTTTTTTCCCATACACATATTTAAATAAAAACAAACTGTTTATTATGCATTTGAAAAAATACCGCAAATATGCGGTGTATAACTATCAACACCTGTAGTAGTGTGGAAAATATAGGTAATAGAATTTATGATAATTCTTTTCGCGAGTATGTTTGTACGAGAATTCTTCTTAAATGACATAAATGCAAGATACAATAAGTACAGCTTATTTTTAATAGTAGAAAATCAAAAGTTCTCATGTGAAAAAAGATAAATGCATTCCACAACTTTTAGGCATATTTCCTTAGAAAAAAAGCAATCATCTCAAGCACGATACCAACATGTACCTAACGACTTTCATTTGTCCATAAGCATAAAGAAAGTGTGATCACCAGATATTGAGAAGCAATAGTTGGTCATTTGTCTAATGATTGTAAAATAAATTCACCTGCTCAGCCAAAGACAGAACACCATTGAAGCAAAGAAAAGAAGTTGGATTTTTATGTGTTTCCATTCATTTCAGCGTTAGATTTAGTACATAAGACAGAAGCTACTGGTGACTCAAAAGAGGCATACTTCAATGGATCTGCCTATCTGAGACTGTTAACGCCAATGCCCATATGGGGTCATTCGGCAATTAGTTTTAGGACATGTAGAGGTATGTACAATATTATCTCGATGTCCAATCATTAAAAAAAAAAAAACATTCATTCACATAAATAGGCGGTGAAATTCTCTCTCAGCAGTACAATCGACACACACTATGGCTCTCGGTGTCGGGCGACTTTGTACAAGTTACTTTTGCGGGACCAAATACACGTGTGGATGCACGTTTACCTTTTAAGTTATTAGACAATAAGTGGCACACGATACAATTCAAGTATGAGTATGGAAACTTGAATTTAGTTGTTGATCGTTCATCTATGATAATTGGTAAGATAGTTCGTTTTTTATTAAAAAAAAGAAAAAACGTTTTGAAATAGTAAAAACATAGAAATAATTTCATTTTAGCAAATTCAACATACAACTCCCAGTTTTTAACGAATCAAGACGTTAAAAACGAGGCAGCAATTCTTATTCTTGGTAATGCATATTCTGGATGTTTACTCAATGGGCCAGGGCTTATATTCAATGCAAGTTCTATGCATGCGCAAGGTGTTGCCTTTGGAGCCTGTCCGCTTTCGCCAGGACCTTGCGGCGACCATGACACTCTTATACGAGTTCAAATGGATTATTGCTTGCATGATCCATGCATGCAACATGGATCGTGTATATCTCGAGTTGATAGCTACGAGTGCCATTGCACTTCAAGGTACACCGGTAAAAATTGTGAAGTCGATACAGGTCCTCCTTGCCTATCACATCCTTGCGCAAATGGTGGAACCTGTCAAGAAGACGAACGTGGAGATTATCAATGCTATTGCCCACCCAACTATACTGGGCAATTTTGTGAAAACGAGGTGACCATTCATCCTCTTTGCGAGAAAAGTCCTTGTCTTAATAATGGCACCTGTTGGGTACCAAATGGAGCAAAGACAACGGAATGCAATTGTATCAAAGGATTTACGGGTCAATTTTGCGAAATAAATGCTGATGATTGTGCTTCGCAGCCGTGTATGAACAATGGTCACTGTATGGATATGGTCAATGGCTTTTCTTGTGACTGTGCTGGAACAGGTTATTCTGGAACACTGTGTCAAAACAACATTGACGAATGTGAAATGAGTCCTTGTCAAAACGGAGGAAAGTGTTTTGATACTTATGGTTTATACACATGCGAGTGTTTACCCGGTTGGGGTGGGACCAACTGCGATACGTCAATAAATCAGTGTCAATTTAAACCTTGTCAGCATGGAGGAACTTGTTTGGACAAAAAAAGTAATTTTCAATGCATTTGCCCACCCGGATTTTCGGGCATATTCTGTGAACAAGGTCCACCTTGTCCACAGTGTCCCATTGATTCAGACTGCATTGGTGGTAAATGTATATGCAAACCTGGGACAACCGGTAAGTTTTACTAATAAACTTTTCAAATAATATGTAGAAAAAAGTTTTGGGTTGTATTTATTTCACAAATCTTTGAATTGTACAGTAGTGGGATGTCAAGTAGAAATATGATACTGATATACATAGTACGGGAAAGGTTAGGTTTTTCTTAAAAGAAACTAAACCAAAATTTTACGGATATTTGTACTAGCTCTGGGATACTCATTTCTATACTTACATTTTTTTATTAAAAGTTTTTAGTAAGAAAACAGTTTGGTGTCTATTTTGCGATATGTATATATTTTTGTGTTTTTTCGAATTTATCATTTTGAAAAAACACAAAATTGTATCTTATACTTTCATATAAAAAAGCCACAAAGAAAATTTAATTCTGTTTAATTTTTGTCAGAAGAAGCTTTCAAAAGGGGACTTATTCCGAAGATAATTTGTTTTGAATATCAGGGCTAGAATCAAAAGCAACGTATTCCTAGGCTATTTTGAATCAAAACAACTTTATTCCACTTAAAAATCCAAGCAGAATCGATACAACAGTTTGATTTCAAAATTCTCTAAAAACCTTTTTTTTTTTTAAATATCTCAAAACTAGAATACTTTGTCTTTGAATCTAGGGGACACATATGTATGCATTTGAAAAATTTCACTATATGAATCTTGTGAGAAACTCTTTTGGTGAAACTTAATTGGTGAATTTTGTTTATAGAAATTTGGTGGAAAACGCTTGTAAACTGATGGTTGTAAGTTAATGAATTGAATTGAAAAAAAGTTAAAACTTTCAAAAGCCCGTATTTTTTCGGTTCCAGTTTGCTGTGTTGACAGATTTTTCCACTAAAAATTGAAAGCCCAGAATTATTCAACATTTGTGTCAGAACATTTATATTTAGAAAAAATACAATTTCATAAAAACAAACACAAATTTTTACTGAACTAATTAGTCAGTCATTCAATGTTTCCATTTAACTAATTTTGGGTGATTTAAAACATTGGCTTATCTTAATTATTTTAATAATGTTGTATTGTGTTCAGTCCTACATTCCTTTTTCACCCGGGTTGTCTGAATTAACAAAAATCGAACCTTAATACTGACATAAATAAGATAAAATCAAAAACAACAACAAGAAAAGAGAACTGACAATCATTTAGATTTAATCCATTTGGCATTAAGAGGATTATCCTATGTATTCTTTATTTATGTCATGGTTCATGAGTGTGACAGGTATAAAATATATAACGTAGAATAACAAACAACATATGAATGTATTGATGTATGTACCTACATGTGAATGAGCTAAGGGTATTTAAACAAAAGGCTTATTTAAGCTTAATGTAATTGAAGTTTTGTCTCTCTAACAAAGCAGACAATTATTTGGACGACAGTAGTTTACCGAATGAAGGAAAGCAACGTAAGAAAAGGGCAGTTCCGTCCAGTTGGTTGAAAAACAAAAGATGTACGTTATGAATATAAACTGTTTTTAGCAAATGTTGCTTATGTGTTAAAGAGCTAAGCTGTAAGAGGAAAGTAGATTTAAAAAAACTCATTTCAAACGGGTCTTATTGAAAAGAAAAAAACCTTTGTATTCGCTGCTTTTGTTTTTTCCTCACTTTAGTATAACTATAAAATGCTAAATTTTACATTAAAATTTTGATATTATTTTCAAACATGAAAAAAAGTTACGTAACTTTAACTTATCATTCAAACCATCCTTAGATCGCCTTAACCTTTCGTAGTATGTACCTAAAACTTTTTTATAGTTCCTAAACTTTTGCTCCTTTCATGAAAATTAAGATAATATCAATGAAATTCAGAAAACCTTTACTTTTCATTTAAAAAAAAAATTTATATCAGCATTGGGTTTTTCTTTAAATAAATAGTTCGAGATTTCACCTAAGGTCGAGATGCTCCCATCGAGTTGTCTAATGAAATTTATACTGCATACAAATAAGATGTTAAAACAATACGTGCTAGGTTTGCTATCCCTTATCCCAAGAAAACTGTTTTTTATATAAGAGAGTAGTTTGACTTATTTAAAAGAGTACAATGAACCAAAATTCGAACTGAACCTTCACTATTTAAAATACACAGGGTATTTTCAATAAGATGCAACAAAAGCCCAAGACGGATGGGTTGGGTCGAGACAAAACCGTTAGGGAAAGGAGGGCTATTTCCATCCGTTAAAGCGAAAGAGACTATTTCATAAACAAATGACTAAAAATAATTTAAAAAAATCGACTAAGTCACTTATAGCATCACATACTATAATGTTTTTGAAAGCTGATACTTTGTTCTTTAATTAACTTTTTAATTCAAGTTGTTTAAGTTGTTCAAAAAAAATTCTTGTTGCTTCTTATGCAAAATACCTAGTATAGGTTAGTTCGTTTTCTAAATTTATCCTTACACAATCCTAGTAAAAGTTTATTTGTTTTCTAAATTCAACCTAATTAGGATGTTGCCTGCTTACTTTGTAGATATATTCAGTAAAAAAAATGTAAATGTTGTTAATAATACTAAATAATTTTTTAATGTTGATTAATCCAGGCCCAATAGGCCATTGTATTCCAATATCAACCCCAACCCCCCAGTCACGATCCGCCCAGTTAAGTGCATGTCCAAAGTCTGTATGCTTAAATGGTGGTACTTGTACCGGAAATGCTTCAAATTACACTTGCATTTGTGCTAGTGGATACTCAGGTTTGGAATGAAATAATTTTTTTTTTTTTTAAGAACTTAAAGTAGATTGTTTTTTTTTAATTAACCCTGTAACGTAATTGGAGCTAACATACAATACTAGCTTTGTATATTGTTTTAAATCGCTAAATTCCTTTTTAAAACGCATAAGAGAAAAAAAATATACATATTTGTTGTCGATAGGTTTCAACTGTGAATTTCCAACTTCAACGGACGGTTGTAAGTGTTTACATGGTGGTACTTGCTCTCTTAATGGCACTCATTGTTACTGTCCGTCGGGTTTTGACGGAGATCGATGTGAAAAATTCGAACCTTGCAATCCAACTACTTGCGAGGAACCCATGATGTGCTCAAACAACAAGTGCATTTGTCCCGATAATATGAACTGCGCAGCGTGCAGCTCAAATCCTTGTCACAATGGAGCAGTGTGTAGAAACAAGGGCTCAGGTTATGAATGCGTCTGTCCCGAAGGATGGAATGGAACCAATTGCGATACTGATATTGACGAATGTGCTCAGCTATCGACATGTGGGCATGGTATATGCGTAAATCGGCCCGGTTCATTCAAATGTTATTGTGAGCCAGGTTTTACGGGCTTACGATGTGACTCCGATGTAGACGAATGTCTTAGTAGACCTTGCAAAAATGGAGCTTCTTGCGTAAATAAGGTGAGCAAGATTTATTTTGAAATGTCAATTGAATTTTTACTAAAATTGAGTTAGTTGTTTTTCTTTAAATACGGAAAGCATCGAAAAATTTTAAGAGAAGTAAGTAGTTTCAAAAACAGAACGGTTAGATAAACCTCTCCTCATTGCTTGTGGGTCTAAAAACATTATTTTAATTTTCAAATTGTATTATGTACTGCTACATTCATCAAAATCGTAAGACCCAATTTCAAAAACTTTCAACTGTAATCTAAAGATTCTAGGTATCAATTATGAGAATATTTGCCATTTAGATTGTCGACAGACAGAATTTCTGCAAATTTAATGAATTGAACACAAACAAGCTCCCATGCGTGTATCCTACCAACGAATGGAAAATCTAAACGCATGCTTCAGTTATTATTTTATTTTGCTTTATTTACTTTTTGATTGTTTATATGGGGAGTTATTATTAAAAAAATTAAAAATAGTTTGTTCTTGCTACCTCGTAACGACTGCTAGTTTTGATTAGACTTTCAATTTAAACTAACTCAATTATTTTTATGTAAAATTTGTTAAATATTTAGGTAAACGACTACGAATGCATCTGCCCAGCTGGCTACACAGGAAAAGAATGTGATGTGAACATCGATGAATGTGCAAGCAACCCATGCGCCGTTGCATCCACTTGCATTGATATGGTGAACAATTTTACATGCTCATGTATTCCTGGCATGACTGGACGCTTGTGTGATGTTGACATAGATGATTGTGTTTCACAGCCTTGCCAACATAATGGTAGATGTATCGACGAACTAGGTGGGTTTCACTGTGATTGCGATGCTACCGGATATACTGGCGAACTATGTCAAATTAACATTGACGAGTGCTTGTCAAATCTATGTACTAACGGTGCGAAGTGTATAGATAAAATAAATGATTATATGTGTAATTGCTTTCCTGGGTTCTCTGGAAAAAATTGCGAGGTTGATATAAATGAATGTGAGAGCAATCCTTGCCAATATAATGGAACGTGCCTGGAACGTTCTAATTTAACCCTGTATCATATGCCGGATAAGCATTTTCTACCACCGATATTCTCACAAGAATTTTCGTACGAAAATGCTAGCGGGTGAGTCCATAGAATATATTCAGTTATATATTCAAGTAAACTTTATTTATTCTAATGCAGGTACGATTGCATATGCGTTCCGGGAATTACGGGAAAGAATTGCGAAACTAATATCAACGAATGCGAAAGTAATCCATGCTCGAAGCACGGAACATGCAACGACGGAGTAAGTTTGCAGCTTGATTAGTTATTGAAGGCATTAACATGTTTTTTTATGTAGATCGGAAGCTATACATGCGAATGTGATCCTGGCTTTGAAGGAGTTCACTGTGAAATTAATATTGACGAGTGCGACAGGTAACATTTTTTTTGTTCGCCAATTTAAAAACTAAACTTATAAAACTTTTAACTTTTTTTAAAGGTATAATCCCTGCGTTCATGGAACTTGTATCGATCAAACCAATGACTATGATTGCGATTGTGATGCGAATTGGGGTGGTAAAAATTGTTCCGTCGAATTAATTGGTTGCGCAAGCGCACCTTGTTTAAACAATGGCATATGTAAACCATATCTAGTTAATGAAACTGAACATCTTTTTAATTGTTCCTGCCAGCACGGATTCCAAGGAGCAATCTGTGAAAAAACTACTACTATATCTATGGTTATAAGTAGCCTGATAACAGTCAAAACCACTCGGGAAGAAGGTTATGACATAAATTTAGAATTTAGAACGACATTACCTAATGGGGTATTGGCTTTCGGAACATCTGGAAGCCAAAATGAACCAGTAAGCTACATACTTGAACTTATCAATGGACGATTGAATCTTCACTCATCGTTGCTAAATAAGTGGGAAGGGGTGTTTATTGGTTCAAAATTGAACGATAGTAACTGGCATAAAGTATTCGTTGCCATAAACACATCACATTTGGTTTTATCAGCAAATGATGAACAAGCTATTTATCCTATTGGATCGTATGAGAGCGCAAACGGAAGTCAACCATACTTTCCCTTGACTTATTTGGGAGGAACCATTCCCAATTTAAAATCATATTTGAGACACCTTACTCACCGACCAACGAGTTTCGTAGGATGCATGCAGGACATTGTTATCAATGGAAAGTGGATTTTCCCTGACGAAGAGCCAGACGACAATACATCGCTAGTAAAAATACAAAGCGGATGTCCAAGATCAGAGCAGTGCAAACCCAATCCGTGTCATTCGAATGGGCAATGTAAAGATCTCTGGCATACTTTTTCGTGTGGATGTCAGAGGCCACATCTGGGACACACGTGCAAATATAGTAAGAGCAAGCAGTGCTATTAAATCTATTCGAATGTTTACTTAATTTTTTTCCCAAAATCAGATATAACGGCCGCAACATTTGGTCATGAAAACACAACTCATTCAGCCGTATTGGTAGAAACAAATGAAACGGCTCGAAGGGCTATTCGGTCAATTTTAGATATTTCCATGTTTATACGCACCCGTCAGTCAACAGGACAAATATTTTATCTGGGAAGTGATACAAGAAAAGCTTCCAGAACAGCCCGAAGTCCAAGTGAGTAAACTAAATTGTTGTAGGACATTTCAATAAACTAATTTTTCTTCTATTTTCTTAGATGAAATCGGTGACTCCTATGTTTCAGCGAAACTGCACGGTGGTGAATTACTTGTTAGAATGCAATTTAATGGAACTCCTGAGTCCTATACAGTGGGTGGGAACAAACTTGACAATGGTTACAATCATCTCATTGAAGTTGTTCGCAATCAAACCTTGGTCCAAGTTAAGCTCAACGGAACCGAGTACTTTAGGAAGACACTGTCTTCGACAGGCCAACTTGATGCACAAGTGCTGTACTTAGGTGGACCAGCGCCGCCTCTGGATATTTTAGAAAACAACATTACTAAAGAAGAGGAGGATAAACTATATTTCAAGGGCATAATTCAAGACGTGCAAATAAGCAACGGATCTCATGCTATGATCGTTGAACTTTATCCACTAAACGAAGAGGATTTGCAACTTCCAAAACCATTTGGAGATGTAACCATTGATCGTAATTCCGTTCTTAAAGGCGAAGTTTCAGATGATCTGTGTCGTAAAAGGCCTTGTCAGCACAATGCTGAGTGTAGAAATACTTGGAACGATTTTGAATGCACTTGCCCAAAGGGATACAAAGGCAAATTTTGTCAAGACATTGAATTCTGCCAGTTAAATAAATGCCCTGGAAATGGTGTTTGTCAGAATTTGGACGATGGCTTTGAATGCATTACAAACATGACTTTTAAAGGCAATGAGAAGCATCCTTTGGCTTTCAGTTATTTTTCAGTCAATCCAGAAGAAGAAACCATATTAAAGCCCGTTGTCGAGATTTCCTATAGAACTAAAACTGGAGGAACTTTGTTGTATGTTCAGGATGGAGATAGGTATTTTGAAGTAGCCGCTTATCGTGATCAAGTAACGGTGCAATGGAAACTTAGCCCTGAGCTTCCCGAAACCAAGAGATTCACAAAAGACAAATCGGACTTTGACTGGAGCCGTGTATTTTTGAGAGTAGAAAGTGGAAAGCTTGAAGGCGGTTGGAAGGGTTGGGAAGCGGCGCCAGACCCTTCGCCAGCTTTTACTGTAGACATTGATCAAAACGCTTTTCAGGATTTAATTTCCGGTAAATATATGGTATATTTGGGTGGGATGCCACTATCAGACAATCATCTTACCCGTGGCATGACATCCGGGGCAACTTTCAAAGGATGTCTAGGCGAGGCTAGACTGGGTGATCTTTTACTTCCTTATTTTATCAACAACGAAATGTACTCGGAAAACCTACAGCCCCGTTCACAGTTCCGATTGAATTCAACGAAACCCGACGAGGGATGTATTTTGTGTTTCCAAGAAGATTGTAAAAATGAAGCCGTTTGCACAAATCCTTCAGAACAATATGCATGCGATTGTCGTCCCGGATATGAAGGTGATGATTGCTCAATCGATATCGATGAATGCTTACTAGCAAATTGTACGAACAACTCAACATGTATCGACAAAGTAGCGAGCTTCGTTTGCAGTTGCTTGCCTGGTTATGATGGACAATTATGTGAGCATAATATTGATGAGTGTGCTTCAATGCCGTGTCACAACGGGGGAAACTGCACCGACTTAATAGCAGCATACCATTGTGACTGCACTGAAGATTATGCTGGACCGCAATGTGATGTGTTAAAACTTGTAACTTGTGCGGACACTCCTTGTAGAACTGGTTCAACTTGTGTCGATGGATTTAGTAAGTAGTTCGTTCAATACATTGTTAGAAAAAAAAATAAATGTACTTGATCATTTTCTAGATATGACAACCGGAAACAACTTCACGTGCTTTTGTATGCAAGGGCTTCTAGGACCTTTGTGTGATGTTCCTTTTTGTCAAGTTGAACCTTGCCAGAATGGTGGATTTTGCTTAGTAACCGAACCTACAGTGAGTTTCAATAATTGCAAAATTACATACAAACGTAAGTAAATAAATGTATCTGTTTTATTTCCAATAGCCACCTGTTTGTCAATGCAGTATTGGCTATGATGGTCGATTTTGTGAAACGGAAATCAACGAATGTGATCCAGAGCCGTGTCAGAATGGTGGGGAATGTAAGGATTTTGTAGGAAGCTATTCATGCAATTGCACAGACACTGGATTTGAAGGTCAAAATTGTGAAGTTGACATCGACGAATGTTTAACGGGGTCTGTGAAATGCGGAGGCCGTGGAGTTTGTATGAATACGCGGGGATCTTTCAAATGTCTATGTGAGGTGAAACTCTGCGGTTCAGAATGTAACGTTCTAGACCCATGTCAAGAAAAGGATATGTGTATGAACGGAGGAATTTGTGTTGAAGCGTGTACAGATGTAGCAGATTACTATTGCAATTGTACTGATGGATTCACTGGAAAAAACTGTTCCGCTATGGTAAATTTTAAATTGAAACAAAATTAAAAACTTTTGCAAACAGTTGACTTTGTTTATAGATTGTTGCTAAGGATGAGGGCCCATCAACTGCGGACATTGCGATTATTGTTATTCCAGTAGTGGTTATCTTATTACTTATAGCTGCTGCTTTACTTGGAACGTTTTTAGTGATGGCACGCAACAAACGGGCTACGCGAGGCACTTATAGTCCCAGTGCGCAAGAGTATTGCAATCCTCGTCTAGAAATGGATAATGTACTCAAGCCACCGCCTGAAGAACGGCTAATTTAGTTCAGTGATACTAAACTAATTCGTTGGTTGTTTTTTAAGTTATGTGGCTTAAAATTTGAATGAAAAGTCTATGATTTTTAGAAAGATGATTTTTAGAAAGTTTTTATTATATTTTTGAATTCTCAGATATGTATGTTGTACTTATTAAGTACTTAATATACTAATTTATTGCTAAGTAAGGGAACAGTATAATCAAAATGCTTTCGCTAGAAACTTACCATTCCGTCATGTGAATATAATTCGTAAAAAAAAGATACAAACAAAAATGATACCGAGTAACAAATCCTTCCATTATTGTATATTTACATAAAAATAGAGATTAAGTGTCCTTAAAAAAGGTTAAATATTAACTAATACTGAACGAATATTTTTTAAAAATAAAAACTTATTTTTCAGCTGTTGTTTATTGACCCTATCCGCTATTTTAAATACTTTTTTATATTTTACTAAGTAAAGGTATTTTAAAATTTATAATAAAGAATGTAGATAGAAAAATTTAATAACCCATGAGAACTCAACGAGCAATTAAATTCGAAACTTAAAAAAGAAAAATTCGAAATATTCGTTATGTATAAATACAAAAAAAAATCTACAAAGATATTTAAAAAAAGAGTAATTATTTTTATAAAATATTTGTCTAAATTAAATTGAAAGTAAATGAACAAATAATAACGGTAAAATACTTAATTTAAGTTTAATCGACAAAGACGGCATAAAATCATTGATAAATATTTATACGCAATATTTGTGATAACTCCTAAGTTTAATAAAAATAAAACGTTACAGTATTTAGCTGTGCCGTAAGAGAATTTTAGTCTTTTTTATTGTTCCTTATTTAAAATGGAGGAATCTGGGATAAAATATTTGGCGAAATATTCCACACCACTGAATGAATAATTGTGATTGAGAATGATTGATTGATATGACTTTTTTTATATCCTGAGTATTATACTTACAATCGAACTAAAATTCACATTCGTCGCTTGATTGGTGGTAATCAGTAGACATCGGTGAATATCCGTAAGAGTAGTCGAGTGTAAAACGTACTCTCTGTTTTGCATACGTTTGGTTTTGGCAAACCAAATTAAATATCTCAGAAGAAAATTTCAATTCGAAAATTGTGAGCTCCCAAACAACGAAAATACTTAACAATTTGTCAATTTAGTGTCGCGATTCTTTAAAATGATGTTTACTTCAAATATTATATTTGCATATTTAAGTACTAAATAAATCAAACCTTGCCAGTATTAGAATAAATATAAGGTTCATTATTTATTACCGAGCAATGCTTAGTAAATTTGACGATTTTGACGAATTGAGACGCTACGTTTTGCAATCGTGCAGAATCACATTGCGGTGATAGAAAATACGTCTGTCTGGCTGCCAGCATGTCTGTCTGCCCGTATATGGATCTACAGCCTGAACCGCTTGACCGATTTTCTTCATATTTTGATGTTAGTATCTGTGGGGATGCTTTCAGAGGGATTTTTGGAATTAAGTCTCTAGGTCTTGAAATAACAGTACCTGCCATACAACCTATATAATGCTTATTTTTCTCGAAAACGACTAACGATTTTGATAAAATTTTATGTGAAGGATTATTTTTTTTTTATTAAAGGCCTTTCTTATGATGTAAAATTTTTTTTTTTGGAAAAAGTCTAAGAACGGTACTCCCCACAGTACCGTTTATTTTTTTTAACCGTAAAGTTAACCGTGTGTAGTTAACAACCCTGTAACACCAACTATAAAATACTGCAATGATAAAAATTCAGCGCCTTAAAAAAGTACTTTCTATTCTGAAAAATAAACTGACTTTTATTAATTTTAAAACTTTCGTTACAAAAACAAAAACAAGATCGATGGCCAAGTTTGTCATTCTTATCTTTTGTTTATTGAAAGAATTAGCTTTCAAAAATGGCATATTATTTGAACTGGGGATTGATGTAGTTGTGAAAATATCGCCCCTAGCGATGCTTCCCTCTGGTTTTGTACGAAAGTCTTTGCATCGAGGTATTCTTCCGACACTTCCGATATTTTAACACACCCGGCAAACTGCGTCGAAGTTCAATCAAGGCATTTATTTGTGAAATTTCCGACAGCTTAGTGCAATTTCCTTTTTGATTTCGTCCGACGTTGAGGACAATTCTCCGTTGCGAACGGATACGTCGCTGGGGTCGTGTCTCTTTACTACGACCCATTAACCGTTTGCCGGTGGTGGTTGTACTTTTATGAAGAATTGTTTTCATTTACAATTTATTCTACTCTAATCAAAACAAAAAATACCAATCAATTTAAAAAAGTAAAGAGACTATCGAAGCTGTGCTCAAAAAAGATATTTTTCGCCCAGTGCTTTGGTTGAACATGTTTTTTTTTCATATAAAATAAAAATATAAGACTCTTAACTCCAACATGTCTATGTCTATGTAGTTATTTTAAATATATGGGTTTCTTTAAACCCACATTCTTTAAAAAGATCATTAAAGAATAGCAGCCAGTAAAGAAAGTCACGGTATAAAAATGATTGGGAACCCCTGTTCTAAATGTAACTTATTTGAAACAAAAAATATAGAAAATCGTAATTTGTTTGCAATTTTTTTAATCAGGTTCTTTCTTTTTTGAAATTTAAAACATGTTTTCTTTTTTTCTTTTTATTAAATTGGTTTGTTTACCATGATTCTTTTGTCGAATCCTTTTATAAACTATTTTCATTTGTGTATGAATACTTTATAAATGATTTTTGCAATTCGAGTAAAATGAACCTAATGCACTTAATCAATCCACTCTTTTGATAACAATGTTAATTTTGTGAGTACGATGTATACAATTTCTTTTTTTTTGTAAAATAAATAAAATTTTAAGAATTAAGTTCGATTTCGAATTTTCAAATTCAAAATCTAATATATATAATTATGTAAGCAGAGCAGAAAAATTAAAAACACTATGCTTGAATATTTTTAAATTAGTAAAATAGATTTTTAAACTAACTGCCGTTTTCTTATACAACTGATGCGACCCATTTAAATTTACTGCTGGCTGCATCGTGGTGATAGAAATTGCACTCTTGTTTATTGTTGCAATTTCGCCCAAATCTGCACATCTTCGGGTGGAAGAACGGACACGTGGGTTTTGAACAATTCGGGTAAAATCTACACATTGAAGGTGATGGTGTCAATGTTGAGATAGATTTATAGTTCTGCACTGGCACAACATGGGAGGCTTTTTTTTTAAAAAAAAAAAGTATGTATAAAAATACATGCAATGGAAAAATAATACAATTTAAATTTATGCTTATATGTGTGACTTACATAGGGGTGGCGCTGAACATTGGCCAGCCATTGAGGCACTGTGCTGAAAGTTGCAGCCAATTTTATTACATGTCAGATCGAATTTGCATTTGGGGTGAATATATAGGCATTTATCTGCAAACTTGCAATTCGGGAAACTCTTACATGGTGCCGCTGGATGATAAAACTCACAAGAGTCTTTGGTGCAGCTGGGAAAATATTTACAACGTTCCTTTGGCTTTGCTTTGATTACTAACGCCTCTATAGATACGGAGTTCACTGCGAAAAAAAAGTTTATTACATCAAGAATCTGCTATATTAATACATTTAATACAATTATGACCGAAACTATGAGACCTTAAATATGAAGATAAGGTGGGTATGTCAATATTTCAAACAGCTCTAAACCGCTTTCTTCGAACCATTTCCAGTTTTAACTTTGAAAAGTTAAAAATCAGGAGCCAGCTCTTATAGACTTCGATTATAAAACCTATGAAAATCGATCACTTTTAAGCAATCTACTTCTACAATCTACGAACCTTACACTCCTAGACATTTTCGGCAAACAGTCAGCAGCGAAATCAGCTACTCGAATAAAAGCTTACTCACAGTTTATCATCAACTCGTTAGTCCAGGTTCGATTAGAGAGTGTTTCAACTCTGGTTTGTCCCTGTGACCCCTAGAAAGGAACCAGAGGGTGATCAACCTTCTGGTCTCAGTGGTATCGCAATGGACGCTCTGTGGTCTAAGTGTGTCGGTGTCCGTATACGGGCAGCCACATCCAACCTATCCTAACCTAAGCAATCTACTTCGTAGAATACCATTATTTCCCGAATGGCTGTTTATCAACTTAAGCAAATCAATCACAATAAAAGTTAACACGTGTTTAATTATAAATTAATAAACAAATCAATAGGGCGACACAGCAAAGCTCGAAGAGTCTCGGAGCGTAACGTACTTAAGAGACGTACCATATTTCGCAAATTGTTAACGGGTAGATGAAAAATTAATAAATTTTTCTCATGGAATCTTTGAATTTCTCAAGGCGATACTCGTGAGAAAACTTTAGATTCTACTCAGATTACTACTTGGAATTTACACGTACTCGTACATAATCAGTGGACATTTTGACTATTCAGGCACCACGACAGTGTAGAATTCTAGCAAAAAAAAAATTGAGAGTATCGAGGAATGGCCTTTGACGTTTCCTTTGGTGTTTTACTTTTATAGTAGCGTGTGCCAAAATGTTCTTATTTCTTCTAAGGCCCGGGAAAAAGTTTGCAGATGTTATTTTTGTAACCTCTATCCCGAAATTAAAAGTGGCTCAGTGACATTTATCATGCACTCTCAGTAGAGATAATAAATAAGCATACAAACAATTTTGTTCCAGAAACGTGTTAAAATGAACTCATAGCAATATTACATGACGCACTTAACATCATTTTGAACCAACAAAGCGAGATTATGTTTATGACAAATCGATGTGTGTTTCCACTGAGATAGATATAAAATGAAATATTTATTTTTTTAATCATGGAGAATGAAGAATTGCAAATACATATACGGTTGATTTTTATCTCGTATGAGCATTTCAGTAAGTGTGAAGGCTTTTATCCGTTATCAAACAATTTAGAACAGAATATGCTAAGAGTGAAACATTATTTAACTTACGTGATGATGGTAGATTATCGTATTTCTTTGATTCTACATTTTTAATTGAAATTTTGTGTCCTTCGTCGGCAATGCTCTCAACAACAGGCTCATTTCCAATTTCACCACTCTTTGACCTCCGTTTAGCCGGAATTGGTTCTTCCGTTTTGACATTATGTTGTTTGTTTACCAAATCGAATTTAATAAGCTGTCTCTTGCGTTTGCTGGGCGTATTTTCTATAGGTTCTTCTTGCTTTTGAACTGGCAGCGGAGGTGTCATAGATCCATCCTCTTCCGGATCTGGTGAAGCACTAGCGGTCGGAACTTCTAGCGGTTTTTCCTCTTTTACGATATGGCCTTTAACTGAAGTTTCTTTCTTTGGGCTATGAAACTCTTCGTCCTCTGAATCATTTTTTATAACAATTTTCTTAAAATCTTTTGGCTTTCGGTATATTTTAATGAGCTCTGTCTTTTTGCTTGACGACAACGATGACGATGGCCGTGGAGGTGTATTACATGATGGTGATGAGTTCGATTCACGGTCGTTATGAGAGTGGTCTCTTTTAAGTGTCAAACGGCTACGAATATCGATTTTTTCTTTTGAGCCAGCATGATGAGTTTCCGATCGGTTTGAATTTTCCGTTCCGTTTAAGCGTGAGCTCTTTGCTTTGAGTTTGTAGTTTGATGATTTTTTTTCTAATTGAATACAAAGATATTGATTCATATACATGGTTATATTTTTTTAAAAAGATCTTATTACCATTAAGGGTTACCACGAACTGTGTCTTGTTTTGGCTAACGCCACTTATTTCATGACCAACTCTATAAGCGAAATGCATAATTTAAAAGTGATTTTATTTTTCATTTCAAAGTTAACTTACTCTTCATCTTCGTTGCTTTCGAAGTTAATTGTTTGCGGTATATAAACTAATTCCATGTCCGACTCACCCCTGTCTGAAATGTGCACCGGTACGTATTCTTCTTCTTCTTGTTCCATATCCTCATCTTCCAGTTCTCTATCCAGTTTTCTGTCTGTATCAGCTTTCACTTCAATCACTAGATTCTTTGCTGTTCTCCGAATCAAAGCATCTCTGTTAATTCGATCACGATAGGACTTGGTGAAAAATTTTGTATTTCTTTTCGCGGGAGAACTGGATGAATTTTTTCGAACAGAAATATCTTTTTTTGGTTTGACGAGAATCGTAGAACGTTGCGCTTCGGCGACCGCACGCAGAAGTAAGTTCTTGCAAGCCTGCTTGCTAGGTGAAATTGAAGGGCGGGGTTTTATTTTGATAACTGAATTGACTGGTCGATCTGGTCTTTGATTGTCAATATCATCGTCTTCTACATCAGGTTTAGGAGGAGCTACCACAACTCGAGATCCGATACGTTGTTGAGTTGGTCTTTCGGGTGAACTATCTCTCTTATTTTTGTCAATGGAAAGCGATCTCTTTCGACTGGAACCAACATCAAGTTCTCCATTTGATTTCTTTTCTCTCTTCTCCTTTTCTATTTCACGTCTTCGATATGCAGGAACATACAATTCTTTTTCAGCTCGTCGATGTTGATGCGAGGGATTAGTTTTCAAGTCTGCAAGTGTAATAAACGGTTATTTTTATTTATATATTAGTTCACACTCTCAATAAGTTAAAATAAAATTTAAAAAAACATTGCTTATTGTAATTTGAATAGTTATGTAAGTTTTAAAATTACTGTGTGAATGATAAATAAACTATTATGAAGTACCTTTAGACACATGCCCTAGACGCTCATGGATAGATCTTTTCCTTGGGGTTTTGTCTTTATTTGCTTGTTCTTGATTTCTTTGTGTTTCATGACTGCTACTAAATTCTATATGCCTACGTTCGTTTGAGTTTGTCTTTATGATAGAAGGGTTTTCCTGGACAAAGTCAACTGGCAGTATGTTTTCCCTGATATCGTTGGGGAGCAAAGGAGAGTTTTCACTTGCTTCTTGATTTTTATCAAATATAATTGGACTTTTCGGTTTCGAGTGCTTTCTTTTTTCCTTGACTAGGTCACTACTTTCTTCGAACTCCTCACCGTCTTCTTTGATATTAAGAAAATCTTCATCTTCGCTTTCATCAGCATCATCTAGAATTTTCAATTGTTTTTTTGCAGCGTAAATTTTCTTTTGGATTTCTGCCAATTCCGCCAAATCTTTTTCCCGAGTCTCACTTGTAATAACACGTTTAGTAGACATTTCTGATATTGTGGGTATATCGAAATCGTCAGTTTCGTCTCTTTGGTCTGGGGTTTCATGTTTTTTGTCTTTTTGGACAGCGTTTTCATCAATTTCAAAAGTTTTCTTAGCTTTTTCTAGAAATTCCCCAGCAAAGACGTCCGTAATTGATGCTATCTCAGTGGATTCTGGTGTAGATTGCTTTTTCTGTGTTTTCTTATCTTTTTTCTTTTCTTTCTTGTCTTTTTTACTTGATGTAGCTTCATCCTTTAAATTTGTTTTACGTTTTTTCTGAAGAGCTGTCAATCAAACAAAATTATTTAGAGATTGAAATTAACCCTACAATATTAACAAGAACAAGACATACCAACTGCGGGTAGAGTTACTTCTTGAAGTTTTTGCAGAACTTCATGCAACCACGTAACAAACAAATCAGTTTGAGATCCAAGAAACAAATTCAGATCAGCGATCATTTGTTGCTTTGACCTCTTATTGGCTACCATTATCATAACATAGTCCGGAAGTTCATCATCTATATATCCTGCAGAGCCTCCAGTTCCGAGTTCAAGCAGTTTAGCCTTTACGGCGCTCTGAAAATTTATTGAAAATAAATTGATTAGGCAGCATAAGTAGAGCCTTGTTGTAGATAGACGTTATAGCTTTTTATTTATTATTTATTACAAACCCGCATTTTTTGCCCAACTTCACTTCCTAAGTTATCCATTATTATTCAAATTTGGATAAATATTTTTATTTTATTTAAACGAAAAGAAGAAAAAAATAATTTCTCGATTATGCTCCGAATATGACATTAAAAAACAAATGTATATTTGACATTTTCATAATAGTTAACATATTCATCCGCTGGCGCTAGTCTACCAGTTCAAAATGGCACGTTTTTCAGAAATGAGTGCGTTTAGCAAAACAATGAGTGGATGGCAGCCAGCCCTGTAGTTAGTAACCACCACGGCTCAGATTCCGCTGCTTTTTATGGTGGGTTTATTTTTTCTTTTCAATTTTTGTGCTTTGTAATCTTCATCCGTCCCCCTTTACTTTTCTGCACTTCTGTAGTAGCAGATGCATGTAAATCCAGCATTAGATGTTATCGTTCATGCTGGATTTACAAGCATCTGCTACTACAGAAGTACAGAAAAGTAAAGCGGAACGGATGAAGATTATAAAGCACAAAAGTTAAAAAGAGAAACGAATACAAATATGACTGCTGATGAAAAATTATAGGTGCATATTCATCTGCACCTATAATTTTTCATCCGCGTCCTATAACTGGATGTCTGCACTTGGTGTCTTCCCTCTCTATCAGAAAAGTATGAATTTTACATCTTGTGTCTATTTCCTTTTTTCATCTGCACTTGGAGGTGCATGTAAATCCACCATCAATCGTCCATCGTCGACCTGGACCTGGGAATGGATTCCGTAGCATTTAAGACGACTATAGTTTTACCTCCAGGGGACGAGTTCTGTAACGTTTTAGACGACTATCTTATGAATTTTATTCAGTGTTTAACGCCCTGAAAAAGTTGCCAAAATTTGTAAGACGAAAGTAAAATAGCTTTCCACCAACCACTGAAAGCAATATATTATTAAACAATCTTTCGAAGACGCAATCTACGATAGATGATTGGACGATAACCGTCTGAAAAGTTACGGAATTTGAGCTCAGGTACTGAAAAAATGTGTTTAAAAACCGATAGTTTTCTAAAGCGTTACGAAATCTAAGCCCAGTTTTTTTGCTTTTGTTTTTTTTTTGATATACACTCATTAATTTCAAAATAGAGTTTGCGTTGAACACAATTATACAATTGAATTCAATTAAATTTAATAAATAAGTGTCTTAAATACGCAACAAATTGTTCGACAGCCGACAAAAAAATATCAAGTACAGTTTGATTGTCTGTCTATAACTTGGAATGCAACTTGAATGAAACTCATTTTATACTAGCAAATTGTATTTGTTAAACTGAATGAAAAGAAATTGTCAAATAAAAAACATAAAGTCTCGCAAATCAGAAGCCGAAACAAGTGAGATCAAATAGAAAACTGAGTATCGACAATTATTTTTTGCACTGCTTTTTTCAAACATGTATAGCACATAATCTTACGCTGCATAAAACGTTAGAACAAGTCCAATTAAAAGGCTGGACTTAGATATATGTACACATTTTTTTGAGGGATCCTGTTCTGATAATATAAAACAATGAAATGATGATTCTCCATATATCAAATTTTCCATACTTACTTTTCATTTTATCACTCCTTTCTGCTTAAAATTTGGATTCGGGCTTTACTGCTTGAAAGTTCATCGCTGCTAGAGCCGTATTCCGCATTAGCACAGAGAAGATTAACAATAATACTATGTATGAATAGAAATTGTACCTCAAATCTAGGTATTCAGTTCATGGTTCAAATGACTTATCAAAGCTTTCAGCGGACTTTGTACTTTACATACAATGGAATGGACTTCCCTTTTTTAAACATTTCCTGTTTACTTCTGTCTATCGCAAAGCTATAATCAGATTCGTTACCGACAGTTTAAGCTATTTTGGTTTTCACTTGGCATTATAACACTTTAAAAAAAAATTAAATAAGACTGAGAGAATGAATCCATCTGCCAAGATATAAATAATAGTTTCCTTATAAAAACATTACTGACTCTTCATGTAAATTGAAACTACTGTTCTTACTATCTCAAAAAAACACTATGCAGAAAATATACCAACCTAGGTTACCAAAGTGCTTCCTTTCTATTAAAGTTTATTTGTTTCTTCGAATAGGGTACAAAAAAAATATGTAATATGTATATCCATACATATACTTATATGGCATTTGTCGAAGGGTTGTGTTGGTTTCCATAGCAACCATATTAAAATGAAATAAACAAATGGTTTCATAAACTCGCACATCTTAGGTGGTGTTAAACCTTGTAAAACATTTGTTAATAAAAGTTTCTGTTTAAGTTTATTTTTCATTTGTTCTACACAATTATCAAATACAAAGTAATGAGCTTCCAAAAACTGTTTCTCTTCCTAAACGTTGTGATAAATGTACAAGCCAGTGAAAATTTAAAAATTCACCAGAACTTGAATAAGACTTTGTTTTTATTTACTCATCCCATTTCTTGCAAGCAAAGTGAAATATTCAACTTGGATTATTTTATGTGCCTTCCATGTAATACTAAGAGCAACTCAAACTTAACGCCTAGTCTTGATAGTAAGTATCTAATTTATTTTCCTAACTAAGTCCTTGAGAGCATTAGAAATCATACTTGTACTTTGATATACATATGTACAAATATCCCTTTATAAAATAAAAACTATATTTTTTTAGAACTCACATGTGAATGCAAACCTAATGTGAAGATAATTGCACACTATGACGCATCATTACGTCTTCCAGTTTGCTTCGAGGCATGTCAGAATAAAGATAGGCGAAGATGCCAAAACGAAACAGAACTCGTCATGTCAAAAATGTCCTGCAACCTTAAATTTATTAACTCCACCTTGAATTCACCTGGAATGCAAAAAAATATTCGTATCTGGCCGCTATCAGCATATCAACCAAATGATTGCAACTGCGATTTAAAACATAACTATCAATATGACGGTTATTGTATATGGAACCCACTTTTAAAAAACTTTCTTAACTACAATGCTTTCTGGAAGAAGGGAAGTATGTACGCTGACCTCAAATTTATAGCCTTCTTTTGCCAATCGCTTCAGGACATGACCGCTTGTAATCATTTAGCAAATTTATGTATCCAGTCATTTTTCGATACAGACAAAAACTCACCATGCAGTGTGTTTTTACTTGGTCAAGCTTCGGATGCAGCCCAGTATTCTAATGTTGGGGAGAAACTTGATGGATTACGACCGTTTCTGTTTTACAAAAAAGGAAAAGATACAGTTCAAGAAATGGAGGAACAATTTGATATACCCCTCAGTTCTGATATAGTAAGTTAAGTTCAAATGACATATGCTATAGTCTTATGTATTAAATATATGCATAGTATACATATATATATACATATACTCGTACATGTCTTAACGAATGCAAAAACTTAATCAATTTTTTCTCCTTAGGACAACGCCTTTGAACTGTTTTCAATTGCGTATTCATTAGATGGCCATCTGATAAGATGGGAAAAATTGAGACCAAACACTATCAATTTTTGTGGTCATGGTTTGAAAGAGATTCAAAATCATTTTAAAAACTTTGAAAGTTTTCATGTCAAGTGTGAGCTTACGATGGAGTCGATTATAGATTTGGTGTCCGCTAACGCAAATGGACAATTTTTCAGTGTTTTTCTTGATCACATGAGAGAAGATAATAAAAGATACTTACAGACAATACCAGTATTGATTAAAAACGCATTCGAGGGAAATGAGGTGAGTCTGATGTTTGTTGGGTTTGAAGATTTATCAAAACAATGTAATAGCAAAGATGAAGAAAAATGTTAAAGTGCATTGAACCATCATCATCATTATTGCTGTAGTCACAGATTTTCTTCTTTTCTTCAGCTAAACTCACCTAGAAATTACAACTGTGTGTTTTTTACCTGTGGATTTGTCCAGATCACTTTATTTATTCATTCCAAGCTGATTTTGACACTTTGCTAAGATCTGCTCTTATTCTTGAAAGGAGGTGCAGAACGCGATCTTAAGATGATGAAATACAAAACATTCTTGCTTAGAATAGAAAAGTTGTCATTACCGTAAAGCTGCCTTTTCTGCTCTAAATCGGTTATAACAGGTTATTAAGTGTAAACATACTATGTTGCGAAAAGGGTGCAGCTTTGAAAAAAAAGAATATCATTCAAAAACGTAGTTGTTGAAAAATTGAAGTTGGTGGAGCATAAGGCCCGCGGTGTTCGGTATAGGTAGAATTCAAGAAATTATGGTTAACAGCAGAAAATGAGACAAATGTGCCATTTGAGAGAATACAATAGTATGCAATTGCAAATTGCACATGCTTTATTACACCTTCTTCGAAAATTAAATCATACGATGAAGAATGCATAAAGTGCAGAATTAAACCTTAAAAGTATTTAATAATCTTTATAAAATAAATAAATTCTTCACAACTATGCCTTGTCAGGAAATTGAGGGAACTTACAATTTTACGAACGGCTAATCGAGAAAGGCTTCTGTTGGGGTTCGAACCTCCCGGTTAACAGGCAAGTGTGGCAAGTGTGTATATGTCACGGGTACCAAAGAAAAAACTCTCTAGGGAATAAAATAATTATGCTCCTGCAGCAAAATAAAGTCTTTGAGTGTATAATTCTATAAAGCAAAGTCCTTCGTTGAAGAAACGACAAAATCTACTACAAGCATCTAAAGCAACAGAAACATATTATTTGGTAAACAATGATAAATTAATGGTGTTGCCTTCCAATTACAAGTCTAGGTTGATATGGAGATAAAAGTAAAGAATTCGTATAGCACAATAGTTTAACTTGTTTTTTTAGTTTGCTAAAGGTAATATTAACACATTATGTAATATTAACTAGCTAGCATACATATATTCTCACCTCGAATAAAAATTTTCATTAGTTTTGAATCAAACTTTTTAATTTTCTATTTCACAGATAAATAATAAAACTAACCCTATAAATTTCTCTTATATCTTTCAAGGAGTCGAACATTGGAGAGTGGCAATTAGTTAAACGCTTTCAAGTAATAGGCGCTGATACAACAAATACTTTAGTAGGACAAAAAATGTTGCCGTTTGAAGATTCATTCAAATTGCGACTCTTTAAGTCAATTCGCGTAATGAGCAAATTTGAGTTGCGGTGTACTCTTACAAAAGAACAAAAAATATTAACTCCTCTTATAGAACTAGACTTTTATCAAATAGACTTGTCTTTAAATACATCCCTCAGTGAAAGTTTCGATTTTGAGCTATCAATCAAATTCGATCAGGACAATGCCTCTGGACCTGTTTTTAAAATAATTGTGATTGTTTCAACAGCTACTAGTATATTATTCGCAGTATTGAGGACATATGCTTTCAAACGTCGTCGAAATTTGGAATGGGCTGATGCATTAGTTTGCCTGGAGTTTTTGTTGCACTTGATTTCAAATATCGGAAACTCGTTTTTGGTTTTTGTCTTCAGTGATACTTGCCGTTTAATTTTTTCTTATGTGATGAAACCTAATGTCACTCTAACTCTTTTTCAAAATACTTATAATTTCCAATTGCTGATTTTTTTTGGTATAGGGTTGAAGGTAAATATCTTTTCTTTTGTTGTTATATAAAAAAATCGATGCCTCATAACACCATTCATATTTTAGGGTATCTATTTCTTTTTTTATTTCTGGAGAATCGCTCATGTTGATGTTTTTTTTGTGGACTGGGAGCGCCCTAAGAGCTGTGACAATTTTATGCATTTTAAAAACAATCTGGAAACATCTTCACAGTGCTCTAGTGTAAGCAATTATTTCTTTATTTAATTTGATTTTTGCAGATTTTTCATTCCCCTGATACTACAAGAGATAAATATATAAATTTTCTTAAGTGTAAACAAAGTGTTAAAATTATAGTTTTGAACTAATTTTACAGTTTTGATATATTTTGTGAACACTTATTTTAGATACTCATTTCATTTTCATTTTTCAGTTTAAAGATATACATACATAGTATGAATACATATTGAATGAAAAATATTCTTTCGCAAAATGAATCAAAACTTTAAATTAATTAAAAACTATTTTTTTTTTCTCATCTAGTTTATTTTTGTGGACAAATTGATTTTTGAGTCTATCAGACTGCTATCTTGGGAATGAAAAATCGGACCTTAGTCCAATAAAATAGATGCTAAACAAATATTGAGAGCCTAGCGTCAAATTATTTTTTTTTTTGTATAGATTCGGACACTCAGCGAAAATAATGTTTCAGCGTGGAGAATATTTTTTCTGGCTAATGAATGGATTGAATTGAGTAGCAAACAAAATATTTCACCCTTTGTTCAAGGCTTTTTTTCCTTGTCGGTTTACTGGGTAAAGTATTTAATTTTATACCAATTTTGAAACTACCTAATTACCTTTTTTTCATGTAAGGTGATGACCAGCTTTTTTTCCTCATATAACTTTTATTCAGCTTCCAAAGTATTTATTTGCCTTGTGATATTTTCTACAGTCCATACAATTCAACGTCTCTACAAAAAACTAGTTTTGGAGAAGGTTAATGGTGGTTCATTAAAAAAATTTATAGATATTTGTTCTCTGGCAAATATTTCTATATTGGCCTTATATGATTGTTCTTTTGGTTATTACATTCATGGAAGATCTCCACACGGGTTTTCAGACACAGATATGTCCTCAATGATTTTGCAACTACAACGTGAGTCTCGAAATATGTGTGGTAGAAGAGGACTTTTGAGTGACTCTGATTTTCAAACTTACATAGTACTACCCCCATTAAATTTCAAGTAAGGAAAGTTAATAATAATAAATTTTTACCAAACATCAATTCAATTTTATTTTGCATCAGAAAACATATCGAACAGCTGTTCCCTTTACAACAAAAACCTGACAACTTATCACATTCACATTTCCAAAAAGATCTGGGTTCGGGTAGTACGAATATGAATGGACTACTAGAAAGATCAACAACATCTTATAATAAGCTGAACAGATTTTTTTGCGCATTTATTGATCATGTATGTTATATTTTTGAAATACAAAATTTTCTACGCCCGAAAGCAGTTAATGAATTATATTTTCACAATTCAGGCAATCAAGGACATGGACTATATAATAAAAGAAAAAACTTTCGCGGAACTCTTACTGAACTGTGAATTTGAAAGTTTTGTCGCCGAAAGTAGGAATTTTTTTTTTCAATACCTTTTCATTGCAAGTAACAAAATATTTTTATTTCCAGATAAAGGGACATTTTACATAGACAATCGCCTGGCAGTTTGTTCTCTTCATCTTTATGGAAATCAAAACGATATATTTGTAATGGAGCTTTTATTGTTGCTAACGATATTTTTTTTAACAAACAGTTTCACTATATCCGTAGTCATCGTTTGTAGTTCCAACAAGGTATTC
This sequence comes from Melanostoma scalare, assembly GCA_949752695.1. NCBI lineage: Eukaryota > Metazoa > Arthropoda > Insecta > Diptera > Syrphidae > Melanostoma > Melanostoma scalare. Next base: position 185,116,655 of record OX456986.1, on the reverse strand, counting down.
ATATACGTCTATGATTCTTAAAACGTTATGCTTTACTAGGTGAACTTTTTCTATTTAGTTGTTTCAGTACTTGTTCCGGATGTGGGCCAAAAACAACATAAGCTCGAAAACGTTGATAGATAAGCGGTTTCTAATGTAAAATTACTTGTATTGGTTTAGTTTATTTCAGAAGGAAAGAAAAAATATATAATAAACTGTAATGATTTTTGTGGGATCAAAAAAGCAGGCAATAAGCAGCAAGTACAAATATATAAAACGGACCGAAAGGAAAAGAATAACTCGGCAACACTTAAATCATTAGAAAGAACGAATAAACCAAATGAAGACGCAGTGCATGAAAGAAATGTATTCAAAGCGATAGAATCGGCAATAAGGTTTATTCTCAAAATGATGTTAGTTTATTAAAAGCGATTAAATATTAAAAAAGAAATAATTTGTGATGAAATTGGTAAGTGTTTTTAACTTTTCCATACGCGCAGCTGATATGAAAAGCTACAAAATTCCATTGTATCATTTTGTAACAGAAGTGACTAAGACAAATCCGAGATCCGACACTCTTTGATGACGAGGAGAAGGACACGGAGCATTATTTTTAGTAAAAGATTTATTTCTGTTCTCTCCCGTGGAAGTCCTCCGGATCCCGATACCGATTCCGATACTCTTTAATGAGGACATGGAACTTTTTTTTTTAGTAATATAGATCTATTTCTGTTCTCTCCAGTGGGCACAGAATAGAGGACATTAGCGGTGCCAAAAATCTATATTTCTGCCGCTGTACTACCAATTATAGGTAAATGTTGGTACATTTGGCCTGATGGTTAGCATGTCTGCCTTTAACCCAGAGGCTCTTGGTTCGAATCCCAACAGATTGAAAATCAAAACGCGCTTATCTCAAAACTGCGTTTTTGAATTTGGCCGGAAACGAAACTTTTTGTAGATATGATAGATACGATGAATGATTAGTGAACAGATCACACGATAAGGCATTAGAAGAACGTCTAATCGATTCTTTGTGGTGCTTACGGCAAATAGGGGCAGAAAGTACTTGAGGAATGAACACCACCAATTGAAAGTTGAAGATAACAAACAAAAACAAATCCCGGTGTTCAACAAGTGTATCTGATATCGACCGATATAAAAACCAGTAAACCCATTGGCCTGAATCTAGTTTCAATTTGAATTTCGCTACACGATGGTTCGTTTCATGGTAGTAGCGCTCTTGGTAACATCTTGTGGTTTCCTTGCTGGAAGTAAGTGTTGTTAATCTTAAACAATTTTCGTTGGAATTTAAAAGTTCTGTTCAAAGATAGCAGTTCAAAAAAGCAATTGAAGTAAAAAAAAAATGTAAATTAATTGTTGCTACTGTGATTAGAATGTAGGAACTGTGTGTGTCTGTCAGATTTTACGTAAAAGAAAGTGTTCAAAAATCAAAGTAAATTGTTTTTATTCTATTCTCGTTGATTTACATACATAGACGTCACCGCAAAGAAAGGATTCGGTCCTGGGAATCAAGAATACGGCTATGTTGATGTTCGTGAAGATACTCACATGTTTTATTGGTTATTCCATACAACTGCAAATGTTTCAAAATATACCGACCGACCACTGGCAATTTGGTTGCAAGGTGGTCCTGGATTAACCTCGTCAACGGGTTATGGCAATTTCGAAGAGTTAGGCCCATTGACACTTGAATTTGATCCACGCAATCATACTTGGGTGAAGGATATGAATGTTCTCTTTATTAATAACCCTGTGGGAGCTGGATTCAGCTACGTCAACAGTGTGCGCTATTCCACAGAAACTAATAAAGAAATTGCACTTGACTTAGTTAAATTTATGAAATCCTTCTATGATTTGTATCCTGAATTCAGGACTGTTCCTTTGCATATTTTTGGCGAAGGCTATGGTGGAAAATAGGCAGCAGAGTTTGCCTTAGAACTATATAAAGCAATCGAAAAGAAGGAAATCGAGAGCAATCTTCAATCAGTGGCACTAGGTGATCCGTGGGTATCTCCAATGGATTCAGTTAACGCATGGGCTCCACTTTTGCTCAGTATGGTATGAAAACAGCTTTTTTTAGTTTATATTTTAATTTAAATATCTTTTTAAGGGTGTAGTTGATCAGAATGGCTATGATAGGATCATGAAATCTGCCGACAAAACTGGAAAAGCTCTTGATAATGGCCAATACGAACAATCGACTTTACTTTGGAATGAAACTCAGCAGGTTTTGTTGGATGAATCGAAAGGAGTTAGTTTTTACAACATTCTCTTGCCCACCAATGGAGAGGCTTACGCAAGATCTTTAATAAGTAATGAAGGTAAGCTTCATTAATAAATTACAATAAACTCGATGTAAAATTTCTATATCCAACTTCAGATTTAATGTACAGAAAATTAGTAAAGTTTGGCATCGATGAAAATCGCGATCAGATATTAAGAGATCTAATGTCGACACAGGTGCGGGAGGCTCTGGGCTTACCTTCAAATAGGCGTTGGGGATCGCAGAGTAAATTAACTTTCGACTTTTTAATGGGCGATTTTATGAAGCCTGCTGTAGACATTGGTACAGTATATTTGATTGCAAAAATAAACCTATATTACAATAATTTTATTTTGATTTTATTTAATTTAGTTGAAACACTCCTCAACTCAACATCGTTGAAAGTAGCTGTCTTCTCAGGGCAATTGGATCTTCTTTGTGCTACACCCGGAACTGTCAAGTGGATCAATGATATGCGTTGGGTTGGTAAGTCGGCGTATGAGGAAGCACCTAGAGTTGGAATAGTTGTGGATCGCGTTCTAGAAGGTTATCAAAAGGAAGCTGGAAATTTCGCAATGTTCTGGGTAGATCGAGCTGGCCATATGGTTCCGAACGATAATCCCCGGGCGATGGATCACATTTTGAAGAAATATACGAAATACCAAAACTAATTAATAAACTTTTAGCACATGTATGAGAATGCTTGTTTTTCAAAATCTGAGCAAACAACAATAATAATGGGATGCAAAACTTCCTAAGAGCATATTAATGTGTTTATCTGTTACAGTATTTTTATCCGCAACATAGATAATTTTGCCACTATTTTCTTCAGAGCGATGAATCTAGCTTCATAACTGGCTTCACTTTGCTTGACTTATTTCTGTTCGTTGGTCTTGCTCTTAACCTGGGCATTCACGATCACTCAAGAACCGAATTTTCGACTTGTATATCGTATCTGGTTTCCAATTTTTGTTCAATTTTCAGCACTTTTTACTGAATACCTTTTGTTACTTAGTTACTAAATGTGAAAAGATATGAAAACCTATGATCAACTCTTCATGAACTAAAGTCCTTCCTTTGTGCACTCGCATGAAACCCAATGGATGGGGCAGAATTTCTTCTTGACACCAATAATGACGTTCAAGATTGAAGCCCACAACATCGACCAAAACTATTTTCATAACTTAAGTAAGACTGAAATAGCTGAGCAGGTTTTGCTAATCAAATAAAACGTCAAGGCTCAGAGGGCCTTGACGCTGAGCTTTTCAAGGCAGCTGGAAATCAGTTGGAAAAGATCATTCAGCTGATCTGACTGATATGGTCGGCTTGAGTATGCATTCTGGGTTTCTCTCTAGCAAAAATTATTATTATCGTAAGTTTTTGTCCTTTTTTTCAAAGATGAATGAAAATTTAAAGGTCACCATTAGTGAAAAGAAAGGCTCTTTTATACAACTTGATGATGCGTTCTTATAACGAGAAAAAAACTAAACTATTATAATCCGAATGATGTTTTATTCAGTAATTTAAAATATTTAGTTATAAAAATTCTTACTTAAAAGTTCTGTACTATATCTGGTTTTGGGATATTGTTAAGGCTTCCCAAGCTGAATATGGATGTTGGCTAAAGAGCCTATCTGATTGCTACACAAAATTGGGACGGCTAAGGAGCCTAATATTAATCCCATGAATTCTGGTATAGTAATGAATTTTATTGACTCAAACTAAGACTATTTATAAACAAATGATATCTTACATACTAAGAACTTGAGTCTACACATGTACTCATACATAAAAGTGATCGTGCAATTCACATTGCATGGCTTTTCAATGCCATTACTCTTTCAAATTACTTTTGCTGTGGGCAAACGTATCTCGTTACTTGAGAAGGTTCAATGTACCGTGTATTCCCAAATGACCAGATACGTTTGTGCACTTTGTTGGGTATGCGTATTTACTATTAATTTGCTGACACGGCAAGTGTGCATCGTTTGTATGAGCACTACAGTTAATCTAAGAAATTTAACCTCAAAAATTACGGGTTTAGCATTTCGCGAGGAATTGACCAATCATCCGTTATGGTGGATTTACATGCATATTGCAAGTGCAGATGAAAAAAGGAAATAGACACAAGATGTAAAATTCATACTTGTCTTATAGAGAGGGAAGACACGTCTAGTTATAAGACTCGCATGAAAAATTATAGGTGCAGGTGAACATGTTCATCTGCAGCCATAATTTTATTCGTTTCGCTTTTTAACTTTTTTGCTTTATAATCTTCATTCGTCCCGCTTTACTTTTCTGCACTTTTGCGGTAGCAGATGCATGTAGGCCCAGCATTAATGCACATTTTAGTAAATTCCTTGCCATGAAAAGCACTTTCTCGAAAAGCCGTTCGGAACCGGCAGAAAATTGTAGATTGCAAATTGTAAAAATGTAAAATTCATTCACTCACAAGGCATGGTTTTGAGAAATGTGCTAGACCCTGGGGCTCTTCGCTCAGTTGCGACAACTTATTTATTTATTTAGTTAATACGGCGGCAGAGATAAGATAGTTTTCTTTCACAGCTGCTATAATTGATAATACTATAATTTCGATATAAAATGGCATTACTTTCATAATTGCTCATGGACTGAATGTAGTCATTCTTTTTTTTTAGGTTTTGAACCTTCCCCTGATAGAAACGTCATCAGAGATTAGACGTCGCTTTGACTTTTCAATTTCATTCGTACAAAAAAAATTGGAAGCGATATTTTTCTCTTCGTCCGACCGCAGAAACTCTGCCTCTGTTTTTTGATTTGGTTTTAAATATTTAACATACACACTGTAAGCAGTCATCTTATTTTTCTTATATGAGATAACATTAATTGCATTTTAAATTTAGATAATAAAAACAATGCGTCTTGATTCACCGGCCAGGAAGCCTACAAATCCCCAAGAGGAAGCTCTTCAATTGTTTTGCAAACAAATGCTAAAGTCAAAATTATTCAAAGGTTTATACAAAGAGCGGTTTTATGTAGATGAAGTAAAGGGTTACAGAGATCTCATTATAATCAATCGTAATGAAAAAGACCTGAACACTGTCCTCAATGATATTAAAAGTAGGTTGAAGCAATTCTATCTCAATACATCAATTTGGATCGGTATCACAAATACCTTGAAGGTATCACCCAACGCAAACCCAGAAACATACATATGGGTGGAGTTGGATGAACTGGCCTTTAATCAATATTGGTTCAGTATAAAATCAGTGAAATTTAGAGAGAATGAAATCATCCTTAAAGTAAAGCCGATCCGTCCCGTTGAACAAGAAACCGACCCAGAATTAAGTTCCCAAACCAATCGCGACTCAACAGAGGTTCCGAACTCTATAAGCTTGCATGACTTTATAAAAGTAATAATGAGCTGGGGAACAAGTATAAAACAAGCAGCTTACGACTTTTTGTCTAACGACATATCAAAAGAAAACCTTATAGCTATTGTTAAATTTTCAATTCTTATGTTTATATCGTTACTCACTTTTTCAGTGGAAGCAGTACGATTTCTTGGAATTTTCACAATTCGTTTTATAATGGAGTTCCGACAACTTTTGGCAGTTTGTACACCACTGTTAATGGGTCTTATTGAATTATGTAGTAAAATTATAGGTGGCTTTTATATTTTACTAGCTATGATTTGGCGAGATGTTAAAAGCAAACCCCCAAAGCAAACAATTGAAAATAAGGCGATTACATATAATAATAAGCAAGTAAATCATTACAATACTATAGCATATAGTAACCCTCCACTGCAAGAATATCAGCGTAGGTCGATTACGTATAATAGTCCCATATACCGACAAATAAAGGAAGACTTAACATCAGAATACGGTTCTACAATGAGAAATGAAATTCTGTAATTTTTTACCTAAGCAAAATGATTCCAATTTTAACGATATAAAATCATAAAATATTTCCAAATACAAATAGTTGAGCATGCATTTGTTTTCAGTTGTTTCTATACATTAAAATCTTACACGTAATGTAAATGTAAGGAAAAAGTTATCCATAATTTGTATTTCTATATTGTTTGTTTTATTTGTGTGGACAACATAGTTTTGTCTAAAAATTGGTGTGTCTTTTTTTAATTTAATGTTAAGTTTAAACTGAAACCACTTCGACAGTATTTTGTTGGAAATTTATATTTGAAAAACATTAAAATTTTAATCTTGAAAGTTTCTTTTTTTATTAACTTTATACTTACTTAAGTAGGAATAATATAAATTATTAAAATGTTTTGTTATTAAAACAAGTTATGTATACCTATGTGCTTTTATTTCTTGCCAAAAAAATCTTTGTGGAGTAATATGTGCTTCAAGTAAGTATCTCATTGAGGGAAATAGACCTATTTGAGATATTCTCATTTTATTTTTAAACTTGAAAGTAAAGCAAAACTGATTTCAAATAAATTTTAAGTTTCTGTTAGGAATACCATTGAGGAAGCTTCATAGACGACTTCTAAGTGAATTAAAGTGGACAGGTAAGATACGAAAAAAAAAATTTAAGGTGCAAAATTGTTACGATGAACCTTGTGATAAGTATTATTACATTGTGTTTGAGTTGAGCCCGCGAAGTACGCGGCTTTCTTTCTCTTCGATCTTTTCCGACCAAAAATTTAAAGTGGAAAATTGTTCGAAGAGAAAGATGCATGAAATTTAGAAAAATTATAAAATAAAAAGGAGGGGATCTAAAGGGAACACCAATGCACGTTGCTTTTAAACCTTTGTGAATCGTAATGTAGGGGAAAAACAGAGCCAGGTAGAGCAATCCACATTCGGGTGGGGCGACTAACAAATGAATATCTATACTTGACTCTACGACCGATTTTCGGCTCAAGGTAAAACTGATGAGCATTCCTGGCGAGGCGGGTGTTGCGGTTAAATTGTTTCAGGGGAGGAATGCAACTGGCTATTTTACTAGAGCAATGTTTGTAGAAAAAGCGATAAAAGAGACTGAAACTTGTAACGTTTCGACGATGTTCAAGAGAATCAATCGATTCTGCTATTGAACTATCATCTATCAATCTAAACGCTCTGTTGTTTTGTAACCTATCGAGTAGGCGCTAAGATGTTTGAGAGGCACCTGACCAAATATGGGAGTTATACTCTAGTTTTGGACGGATGTAGGCTTTATGAATTGTAGCCAGATCAGAAGGGGTGAACAATTTCCAGCATCGTCTTAAGAAACTTAAGCACTTTGCAGCATTTTTGGCGACTTCAAATATATGGTCATTCCAACGATTTCCATTGGAGGAAAAGAAGCGTCCAGAAGGGTTTGGGAGCATTCTCAAACCGCTCCATTAGTTCAAAGAGATCGCTTTTTCATAAACATTTGAAGTGAGCACCACTAACAGAGGAGGAAGCTTTGCACACGAGATCTGTCAACAAGTTGATTTTACAAACACAGTGAAATTAAATGATCTAAATGTGCTCATCAGTGTTGATTACTTTTTGTGTTCAATGGCAAAATCCATTGCTGAGCTGGTTGAATACCTCCCAAACCAAACCGTGTTTGCAGTCGCGGCAGCGGCAATTGCAGTTGTTAAAATCAAGTTGTACGCGACAGTTGTACGTTTGTATTGTCACGATGGTTCTGCTGCGGTCGCAGCTATAAAATCGCTTTGGTAAAGGAGAGGAGAGCCTTAAACCAACGTTGAGTTGAGACAAAAACGCACATTTTTTAGTGTTGCCGTTTTCAGTTTGGCAATCCCATAACAATTATTAATCGTTTTTTTATTAAATACATATATTTGTTTATCCTTATCTAAATGAGACATTGGACTTTTTAATGAAAGTCTGATCAGTCGTAGGCTTTACGCTTTATTAATGGTATTATCAAGATTTCAGAGTAACGGGTAAGCCAACTATAAATTTCATCTGAAAATTCCATAAAATATCGCACTGTTTAAGTTAAACAGCACTCTTTTTTAACTAGATAGGGCGAAGGTAGATCACCTTGGCTAGCACGTCGACCTGAAATATCTTTTGTGTACTCACTTTGGAAAAAGGTTTTCAATAAATGCAAATGTTGTTCAAACGTTAAGTGATTCCTTTCTCTATACTGACTTTCTTGCAGATTTCAAGTGTGAAACAGATTTCGGTGTCAAAATAACCTAGAAACGACTAGATGGTCCATCTTTGATTCGTATACTTATATGCCAGTGGTTGCGTTTAAACTATACCTATTGAAAGATAAAAACACGTTTACTTTGTATTTGAATAGTTGTACATTTTCCCTTTATTAATATTAATTAAAGTTGTTCTTCTTTTTTAATTCTTTGTTTCTTCGGTATAATTTTTGTAGTTCTTATGTCCGGCAACTGTACTGTTTCAATAACGAACAAATTGTTAACAATCGTAATTTTTTTTTATGATTGTTTTTATTTTATTTCTTTTTACTTTGTTTTGTTTTTCTTGAATGTACATATTTTATTATTAGTATTTTTGTAGGAGTTCATTGCTTACTTTGTTTATTGCCAATTTCCAAAAAGAAACAATCCATTTTTTTAATTTTTGTATTTATATCAATATCTTTAAAGTATATTCCCAAAAGTTTTTTTTTATATAATAATAACTTGCTAGTATTTCAAAATTCGAAAATTTTACAATATACATAGATACATATATAGAATAATACATATATATATATATATAAATATATATAATAATGATTTATATATAAATATACATACATTTGAATTCATTATAACAAATAAAGGGAAGAAAGTTACTTTTTTTGTTCTTTGTCAATAATTTCGTTCAAACAAACAATTATTTCGGATTTGAATAGATTAAATAGACTTTAAAAATATAGGTAATTCAATAAAAACAGTTTCAACGAACAAAACAGTTAGCAATTTAATTTTTCATATTAGTTAAAATAAGGTTTAGATGCTAACTTTTTTGCATATATAAAGGAATATAGAATACGTTGAATAGATATATATTTACTATGGTAACGTATAATTGCGCTGAAAAACAGTCTCAAATTAAAAATGGAATTTCTTTTACACAAGTTTTACTTTATAATATTGTTTCTTCATCTCTTTATTTTTTTGCTCAAAACTTAGTGAGTAGTTTATTTTAAATAAAAAAAATCAAAGCGATATTTGTGGTGAAACTATTTTCATTTATTTTTTGGTTTAGTATTTACAGTTTTCAAATTATTTTCATACTAAGTAATCATAAAAATTATATTTATATATTATATATATTTGCAATAAACATTTGATTATAAGTGGAGTAATTTCTTTTTTATATCTATAATAACATAATTTATCTTAAATGAGCTTTTAAATGTTTCTTCTCTTTGTTATTTATATATATTGTTGTGTACTCATGTACGCATACATACATATGTATGGATACATGTTTAAACTTGACTGTGTGTCATTTTCATTAATATTTTTAATTACTTTATTAAATAAAATTTGTTTGGTGATCGAACCAATGGGAATTATGTTTAAGATGAAAATGCGGTTTCTTTCAACAAGTTTTAATTTTTTATAAGTGCCAAATTACTTACTATACATAAAGTTAAGAACAAGGTATACTAAATAATCTTTCATTGAATATATAAACTTAAACGTATTTTTTCAACCTATTACATTAAGATAAGGGGGCGGTTCATAATCCTTCGTTAGCCTAACATTACCTTTTTTAAACTTTTTAAAGTTCTATTTCAATAATAGAAAAGTATACGGAAAAAATGGTAATGAAAAATGTAGTTTCAATATAATAAGAATATAAAACATTCACAAGAAATATCCAGAAAAAGAAGAAAAGAAAAATACAAAATGAGAAAACTCAGGAGAACTTAGAAGAAACTACGATAAAGGCTCTTAATTACTTTAAATCATCGGTCTCATCGATAAGATCAGCGTATTGTTCCCAATCGTTGTTAGATGGACTACGGTTGCGTATCGTCGTTCTAGATGTTTCTCCACCTCCTTCACCGCCCCCAGATGCACCGCCGCCTGTAACAACTTCGTATTCTTGTAATTCAGCCTCCAGATCCTTTTCCCACTGTTCTTCTAAATATGGTTGGCATATATTTATTTGGTTTCAATATTTATTTCTTAGTTTTATTTTTTTTATCATAAATTTATCATAATTCCTGTTAGGTAGTCTTATTTTTACAAACTTTTATAAATAACTATACTCTAATAAAATATTGGTATAGATAAGTATAGTATTTTTATAAATAAGTTTGTGATTAATGTATGTTTCTACTCATAAGGAAGTTGATACAAATGAAATGATTCGATTGACAAAATTAAAAGTAAATAAAATTATGGAAAAAAGGGAAAAGATATTAAAAATGTGCAGTGCACAAAAGAGATGTTGATTTGTGACAGATTGAATTGGTGAGTAGACTTAAAACTTGCATATCTATAGCCAATATTAAAAAAAAAAAAAAACAAAATAATCCCAAAAAAGATATGATTTTATTGAGAAAATGGTCTTTGAAAATTTTTGTGGTTAAAAATTAATTTTTGTAAGAGACATTATTTCCAGAAAAATCATAAAAAAATCATTATTTTAATTAGATTTCAGGTAACCCTGCATTTGAAAGAAGCAAAATGCTATACTTTTACTTGCCTTTTCAATAATAAAATTTTGACAAAATGCAGCGGAGAGTTAAGAAAAAAAATATCATAGTTTTTTGTATTATTCCCAGAAAAGCACTTTATGTACTAACACCTAAAGAGTCAAATAAATTGACTGAAAAGTTGTTGATATTATAAGCTCAACGAAAATGAATTTGATAGTTAGAAAAAATCAATACAATAGAAATAGTTTTATTGGAAACAAAACAGAAAGGATAAATGTAGTTATAATAAAGATAAAGACTAGCAAGAACGCATGTTTATACAAAAACTCAAAAGAATAAAATAATTTTTTCGCATGAATGCATAGCACATGTATTTAACAAGAAAATAAAAAAAAAAATATGTTGAGATAGCAGATAGAGGAAAAAAACACGACCATTCAATTTCAAATAATAACAGCTAATTTTTTGTGGAAGGGTCGATCTTGAAATAAAACGTTTAGCATTTCACACAATTTGCAATAACCGAAAATAATTGTTGTTTCTTTGTTTGCAGACATATTTGATTGTATAGCAGTGGAATTAAATCAACAACAGAAAAAAGACGAAAAACTCAATTTGAATACATCGACAAATAAGGATAGCACTCAATTGGTATTTTGTGTGGTGAGTTACGAAATAAAAATATTTTAAAGAAATGTTAACGGAAAAGATTTAAAGAAAATTAATAATAAACAAAAGTTCATTAAAAAAAATTAACTGCTCTGAAGAATCGTGTGCTGATTAGCCGTGTTAATGATTGCAATTTGAATTTAAAGATACTTTGGAAAATAATGTTTGTCAGATTGCTAAAATTTTTTTAAAACTTTAATGGATATTGAATTTTTTTTTCTATCCCAGCCATAGCACGTGTATAAGAGAAGATTTACAATGTGTAAACCCAAAAACTAGTGTATCACAATAATTCATATAAGAAGTGCAAAACCTATCAACACTTTCCTCTATAAAAACAGACGAAAAAGTTCCTTCTAATAGTAAACGTCTTTCTTGCAACAGAATTTATGGGCGTACTTTAAAATTCGAACAGTCAACAAAAAAATATACAAGTTCTATTTCGTTTTTTTGTTATCTTATCAAAATATTATCAACTTGTACTGATTGTTTTAATTCGGAATCTTCGAGATGACCTATAGCCCACAAAACGCAACACAAACCTATTAAGACAAAAAAGGAACAAAATTTATTACAATACAATAACTATCGTAATAACTTCTGGATTTATAATAATTAATACTTAAACCAACTTAAAAACCATACATGAAATAATGAACTGATCTCAAGAATCTGCTTTAGTAGGTATCAATTTATTATTTTTTCTATTAAAACAAAATCAAATAAACTGTGTGAACACAAATAGACGGAGATTTTTAAATTGGCTCGGTACAACAAAAGTCTTAACTCTCTTCGAACCGCCCGCCGTATTTTCTAGGGAAAGCTTCAAGAACAAACTTTTCCATTCTAAATTAAATTAATTTGAACTTAAAAAACATAATAAAAAAGCTTGGTTTTGGGGTTTTGGTAGGCACATCTGGCGGGGTGATGATGACATAAAAAATGTCCCGAAGTAACTATGTGTAAAAATATCACTTTAGGCATTAATCTTTCATCCGAGATCCACGTTTTTTTTTTGTTCGACTATCTTTTCTGACAAAAGGGTTTTCGTTTTATACAAGCAACGACGGAACCTTGCTCTTTTTAAACTTTTCTTGTACCGGACCAAGCTGAAAATCATAAGCCTAAAACAAAAAATTAATTTTAATTTTTCAATCAACACTGATAGTTTTAGTATTATATTTTTATAATTTACTTTACAATTATTTCTATTTTCATAATGCAGATAAAAATAAATATACATGTTTATTTTAACGTTAAGATTTATAAATATACTATAAAGAATTATAAAACCACTGGAATGGAAATCCAAAAGCATTATTTCTATAAACTATTTCCATTGAATATTCAGATGCAACAAGCTTAGGATGGCGCAGGCCTAGTTCATTCATCTCAACCATTGGGGGCAGAGGGGCTACAATTTTCTACCGACCGACTGCATGTCAGTATGTCTCTTGGACAAATTGCCAATTTCGAAGGAGGAAATCTGAATCTTCTTGCTAGAAGTCAAAACGAGACTTCCCATGCAACAGTCTGATGCTTTGAACATTATTACACAACAAGAAAAAGAATCAAATGAAAAAGTTAAAATATATATAAACAAATAGATTGGCACAATAGAACTCAAAGAGCCCAGAAACTTAGCATATTTTTTCAATCATAGAGGGCTTTACCAATAATTGTGGATTCCGAGCGCCTGATATAGAAAGCGTATTTCATGGCAGTTTAATCAGTCTCGGGAGCTTGCACCAGTAAAATCAATTTTGAGCAAAGAAAATTTCAAATTTTCAGCAAATAAAAAAATACTTGCATTGCTGTTCTATTTCACCCATAAAGATCACAGAATTGAATGTTCTGAATTTATAAAAAACAGAATTAAAAAATAAATAAGATAACACACAAGTTTGTAAGATACAAACAAAATGTATCTTTTTTTCGATTAAAATCACAACTTTTGTTCTAACTCAAAAACAGCAATAATCTTATAACCCATTAATAGTGTTAAACTATAAACAACTAAACAAATTGTTGAAATACTTGAAGTATAGTTTTCCATCCTTTGATAAAAAAATAAAACTAAAGAAGCAAGTCAAACAAAATTAAATGGCATTAAAATCCCTTTATAAACACAAAGCTGTTTTCTATACAAATAAACATTAACCAACGTATTTATTGCTATAAATGTTATGTAATACCTATGCATTTTAATCTAGAATTTTTTTTTCAAATTAGCTGAAGCAAGCTCTTGTCTAGACAAATATAATCTCAAATATATTGATATCATAATTTTAAAAGTCTGATAACATATTTAATTTTAGCAAAACGACATACATAAAAGAAAAACAAATGAATTTTCAACAACACATTATAATTTTTTTAAATAATACACCAATTATTAACTAAACGGTTAAAAAACAAATAATAGTCTACAGCAGAATGATAAAAACACGTACAAAAGAAATGCTGCCAATGAAATAAAATAAAACACATAAATGTATTGTTCAATTTATCTGATGTTTTTTTTTAAAAAATAAACAAGGTAGGTAGATGAAGTTAAATAATTTCAATATCAAGGAAATGATTGGAATGAAAATTTTGAAAATATATTTTTTAACGAACGAACGTGAACAGGAAATTACACACAGACATTAAAAATATTTAGTAATATAAATTAACAATAATTTTGATAGCTTCCTATAATTTTGAAGTAATTTTGTTTTATTTCTCTAACAAACGAAATTAATGTAATGTAAACTTACCACACAAAATTTTGTATATATATCTGTATTTTATGATTTTTTTTTATTAATTTTTATTTTATTTTATAATTAATCGTTAATCCATTCAATCTTCTGAAAGATGAATCAAAATAAAAAGAAACAAATATATATGATTTCAATACCTTTAAAAAAATTTATATATCTTATTTTGTTTGCAGATTTTAAAGAAATTGGAAAATGGGGAAAAAGCGACAAAAAATTAAGAATTCCTACAACACAATAGAAAAAATGATTTTTTAAGCAATGTGAAATTGGGTATTAACTTTAAGATGGCAATTGATAAATTTAACTTAATAAGGCCAGTTGTGTTGCTTCAATAAATACGTTTTTAGAAATGGTTTATTTTAATTTATTGTTTAAATGCATTCAACGAGAAAAAATAATAAGCAGACCATAACTTCTTGACAAATCGGATGATGAGTAAAAAAACAAAGTTTACGTGCTTTTAATAAGAAATAAGAAAAAAAAACAATACATAACCATTCCATATACGATCGCTGGAATTTTATAAATAATGGCATTTTTTGGCTTTTAAATCTAAGATTTTATAGATAACGATGCAATGTAAGAAGTTAACACTTTAGTGTTTGGGCAAATTTTCAACTGAGGAAAATATTAAAAGGTTTGTTTGCTGCCCAAACAGCTTTATTAGACTTATGTCCTTTACAAACTTTGGCGGCATCAAAAATAAAGTTCAAAAAATTCACTCACTTGCCTACAGCATTTTTAACCACATTTATTATTTAATAAAAAAAAAGAACCAGAAGTGAAAGTAGAAAGCTAAACAATAATTCTTATGAGAAACAAAACAAAAGATTAATAATCAACTTATGTATTTGTTAAAGATGTTTTTCGTGTGAGTCTTCAGTGAATGTCTGCTTGATATTTAAAAATAAAATAACACTGTGCAAAACTCTAGCTGTTTTTATTCTAATTAATCTAAAATGCAATTTATGATTTTTAATTATTTGAGTTGGGGGCTCCAATGAAATGTTATAGTAGTCTGAAGTTGTAAAGATTTTTCCAAAATGCAATAAGTTGCCTTTTACTTGTTTCAAAAAATGTTAATTCTTATTTTTAAGGATAAACTTTATTCTAACGTGTGTTAAACTCCTTATTTCAAACTTATTTTTAATACATATATTTTGTAAATATATATTCAAGAACGATATCTTTTTTTTTCTTTTCCAGTTTATGGTATGATAATAAAGTAATACAAATAGTTGTTTTTAAAGATATTTGGAAATTTTTAATACTGTTTGTAATTATTGATAAGCTGTTGAGAAAAAAGAAGAGAAAAAGATAAATCATAATATTATGTACAGGGCTTAATTGGAACTTAGTACGACTCAGCAGTTCATAATATATATATATACTTTTTTGTTTAAACTTTCTTCAATATGCATAAAAACGAGAATTGTGGCTTTTAAAATTGCGTTTCCGCAGATCATTTTTTAACTGAGTTTTGAAAAAGCATTTTGTTTCGTTAATATCTACACTTAACAAATTTCAATGTTTTGGGAAGTATTAACTCTTAAAGTCCGTATAAGACATATTTCAATTGAAACAAATTTCAATATAGTAAATGCTCAAACTACAAAACTGCAAGTTCAGCACTTATTCTCTTTATTACAACAGCAACACAGTTCTCGTCATCTGATCTACAAAAATTATTTCTATAAAAAATGATAAGAAATTTAACCATTTGTTTGCAGAAATGTATATATATATATTTAATATCATATGTCAAAAAATGCTTTAAGTCAAGTTTAACAAGTTCTATCCATTCTAATCAAACATTTTTACGAAAAGATAGGTCAAGTAAATTTATATATCTAATAAGCTATTACTCATTATTCCGGAAAACTGATATTCGATTTTTCAGTTGAATCCGTTTGTAAATTTACTTGACTCCAAAAAAAAATTGTTTTTCTTTTCGTTATGAGGAGGGAATTTCGGGAAAGATTATATTTCAAGAATTGCATATGATAATAGATTTCTGCAAGCGTTGCTTATAGCTACATATTATGTAGTAGAAATGTGTAAGACAATAAATAAACAAGCGTTTTAATTGTCCATAAAAGGAAGCATAGCCGTTTTTTTTTTTTAATATGTGATATAAAAATATTAACTTGAAAGCGGGCATTTACATACAACAAATACAACTATGTAAAAAAAATTATATGTCTTTAAGTCCCTCATAGCTAACAACACGTTTACAAAAATTTTCGTCAAAATGGTAATAAAGAGTGCATCACAAGAAAAACAAATGAGTTATAAATCAACACTTTTTATGCAAAAATATGATTGAATTGAGCTAATGTTTTATGAAACCTTTTTTATGCGAAACGATTTAAAAGTGTTTATTTTTTACAAAACTGTATGAGATTCATGAAATAGAAATGAAACGAAACAAGTAAGTATGTTAGTAAACCATTGAGTTACTTAGTCAAAGGTACATATTCGAATATTCAAAATCGAATCACTGATTTTAAGCCGTTCATGACTTTTATTTTTAAAATATAGCATGGAAAGAAGGTTTCTAGTTTAAGATGATTGCTTTGATCATTTGTAATAGATTAAAAGAAAACAACAATTTCATATATGTATATTCCCCTTTTTTTTTAACTTGAACAAACAATAAATAAAATAATACCTATTTATTTTTTAAATGCATGTCACTCAAGTTGTCACCGGGCAATTTATCTATTTGTTTTTAATTGTTTGTAGAAGTAGATACGTATATGCATATATTTATCTTGGTTTGATATTAATATCATGTTTGAATATTCAATCTCTTCTAAAAGCAGAGTACTGGCAACCTAAAGGGGCCAGTGCTGCCGTTTCTACTGTCATGACAGTAGACTGCTGTTTTTTCACTCTAAAAAAGTCCAATCTCCTGTCTCCTGTTACCAAGGCATTTTTTTCAAAATTCTACTGTTTTTCTGACTTTTCTAACTATTACATTGAGTAACTCAGTAGTCAAATATTTTATTACTTTTTACAAATATTTATCATAAGTTCATAAGAATTTTTTTTATCCTCGTACCACAATATTCTTCATCTTCAAGAAAAGATATTATAAAAGAACATACCTGTTCAAGTTCTACCTCGAGTTCATCCTTATTTTGATGTTTTTCATAGCAGATTACGAAGACAATCTTCCTTCAACAAAAAAAATTCTTGAAAATTTTAATTCACCTATTGTACAAGCATATTTTTTTTTCTCAAATTTGGCTTGAATTATTTCAATGAATTTAACGCATTGTTCCAATTTAAGAAAGTATTAATACATCGGATACAAACGGAAGCTGAGAAATTTTTTTTAAAAATGGCTATTAATTTCATTTTGCCAGATAAATTAAATATTTCTGTTGGTATTTCAGATGCTGATAATTATAAAAACTTGTCTCAGACTTATTTGGGGGCCGAATGTGAGGAATTTTTAAGAAAATCAGTTTTTTTGATTGATGATGGTAAAAATATTCGAAAAATATTTTTTATAGCTCTTAATTTAAACAGAACACAAAACTTGAATTCTTTGCAAATACTTTGTAATCATTTTTCAAAATTGATAAATACAGTTGATCTTTTAAACGAGTGGCATAGTTTGCCTACGTACTTTAAAGAAGAAGAAAGACAAAAAGTAAAAGACTCAGGCATTGAAGAATTTTGGAACATGATTGCAGGTATCAAAGATTACAACGATGAACTAATTTTTAAAAATATCTTTAAATTGGCTGAGATTGTTTTAAGTTTGCCACACTCAAATGCAGAATGTGAGAGAATTTTCAGCATTGTTACCGATGCAAAAACAAAAAAACGAAACTGTTTAGGGAATAAGACTCTCAATGCAATTGCTGTCATAAGATCGCACTTAAAAGAAGATCATTTGAATTGTACGGCATTCCAAATTACGGAAACACATTTGAATTTAATGAAAAATCAATGAGAAAATATGTGATTATATTTTAAATAATAATTTCAACTAAAAGACTGATATATTGTCCTATTTTATTTTAGTTCTTAATTCTTTATTGATTATTAAGCCATACATTTAAAAATATGTAATTGTGAACATGAAATTTTTTTGTTTAGTTTTTGGATAATTTTATAAGTTATTTATTTTGTTTGCTTTGAATAATAATTTAAGTGTTTTTTTGAAAAAATAAATAAAAAATAAATAAATGAATTTCCAGTTTAGTTTGCTGAGACGAAACAGAAACCTTAAAATTTTTTTCATTTTGTAAGGTTGATGTATTGAGTTTTCAACTCTCTGCATAGCATTCTTATACAATTTAGAAGAAACATTGCTAAATCTTTATTTGACTTAAGGTGATGCCAGCACGTTATTGATAAATACCGACGTAAGCGAGGTTCACTTCACATTCGAGTCCAGTTGGACGTTCTATTCGAAAAAAATTAGATCTCCTGTTTTTTCAACCCGTTGAACAGGAAATCTCCTGTTTTTGTCAATTCATCGAACGGCAGCACTGAAAGGGGCCCTCATAATTGAGAGTGAAAAAATTACGATATTATGGGTTTGTCAATTGAAATTGGTCGCGGGCGGGATAGCTGCAAAGTTTCGTAAAATTTCACGAACTATTGAGAATCGAAAGCGATAAAAGCGATCTCTATCAAGAGTTTTTATATTTTTCAATAAGAGTGCCAAAATTAGAACACAATTAAAGGCTGAACGGCATCGATGTGTCGGATTGTTCTTAATTTTGTCCTTATGATGTCGTTTTGCGGCTCCCTAAGTAGCCAGATTATTAAGAATGAAAAAAGCTTGTGTGTGAGAAGAGTTTTTACGCACAAGTATAAATAAACACAGATTGGAATTAGGTTTGAACAACTCAAACTAAAAAAAAAAACTACCAAGAAATCCAGTGAGTGAACAAACACAAGCTTTTATCAAACAGTATTAAAATAAAAAATAGCTAACTGATTTAAGATAGTCAATCCTTATTTCAAAATCTTTATTGGGTCTACAGGGTCCCTTATAAGTCTTGGTCCAAACTTAAGTAAACGAAAGTTGAGTTCATGACCATTTAGAATTAGGTAACTTATCCATTTCAAATCATAACAGCTTTTATATAACAGCTGATTTGAAAAGTCAAAAAACTTTTTTTTTGCAACAGTTAGAATTGTTTTATTAGATGAAACATACTTTATCTTTCTTTACTTTAGCATGGGTGCATGTGGCAGATCAATGGTTGAACCACAGAAATATTCAATATACTTTCCAATGGGTATCGCCTTTTGTGAGGAATTGACAAGTTTTCTGAGAGTAATCAAACTGCCATTTGGAAAGCGCAATTAATTTCACGCCCCTCTTAATGTCCTAGGCCTCCCCAACAGTAGTTAGTCAATAATCTGGAAAACCTTGCCGTAAAGTGTTATTACTTTAACATTTAAATAGCCCAACTTTTGAAATTAAATACGTGAAGTTAAAAAAACATCGGTTTCGGTACATGGTGACAAAAAACACGTTTAAACTAGGAGTTCCTTGAAAATTCAAACAAAGATTGTTATAAGTTACCAAATTCTGAGAGATCATCACCTCACCTTTTCATCAACTTCAGTTCGGACCTTGAATTACACTGTGTCCATTTAAAATGGAAACAAAAAAAGTTTCTATACCAACAAAAAATTTACAATTCGTTTTTCGACAAATCGATTTTGTTTTGTTTAAATAGGTCACAATTTTTTAAGATAGAAATTTGAAATGAAATAAATAAATGAAGTAATTTGAAAAAATAAAAATCACTTTAAAACAAAATATAAGTTGAAATTAAATAAAATCTTACCGTTGTTTTCTAGTGCTTGCTGCGTCATACTGTCGATACCGAGCTTACGCATTCCATCCTTAATTTCTTCTAAATCTGTTTCTGTAGTTTGAAAAGTATCCGAAACAAATTCTGATTCAGACAGTTGTTTTGCTTTTGACTTTCGACTTGAATTTTCATTACTGTTCACCGATTTATTAGATTTATGCTTTTGGGATTTTGAATTTTCTTGTATATTTGTCGTGTTATCTTGCCCCACTTCTGGGGCAGGAATGCTTAGACTTGGCGGTGAATTTGTTTCGGAAATTTGCGCTTTAGCTTGGTTTTTATGTTTTTTGGTTTATTTTTTTTTTTTTTTGTATTTATGTATAAATAATGTAAGTTGTAGATCCCAGTGTTGATGTAAGATTTCAAGGTGTGATTTGTGTATTCCAATAAAAATATAAAAATAATAAACAAAATAAATAAAATAAATAAAAAAGTAAATGAATAATGCAACATAAGAATATTAAATAACAAGTTTTAAAATGCCGTAGAAAATGACAATGTTGATTATATGAATTTAAATCTGATTTTTTTTTTCATGAGCGTCATTGAAATATGAAGAAATAAATGGAATGATAAATGACGCATATATAAAGCTTATTGGAAAAACTTTATTTAATTATTTTTTTCTTTTTTATTTCAAATGGCTCATTATAGAATTGCTAAGTATTCAAATTGGTAACTGATGCAAAACACTTAGTGGTTTTTATTTTTTACTTATTTACTTTAACGTTATCGCACATGCAAACAGCAATAAACATTTAAATACTGGACGTCAAAATCGATTTTCTGCTAAATAAACTTATTTATTTATCATGTTTATTTTTACACTTAAACCAATTATGCACGAACGGATAGACTAGAGTACTCCAGGCAAGTCAGAATAGATTATTGTGGTATTAAGGTTCAACAAATGGAAATCTTCAGTTCACTGTTGGTTCTGGACAGCAAGAGTTTGTCAAGCTCATTTCGGGTAAACTTTTTTTGACAGATTTTGAATTAGGACAGCACGAACATTATTACACTTGTACCACATATTGAACTAACTGAAGCCATCACATTATTAGAGCTGCAACTTACATTTAATTTTTTTATTGTATTAAAAATAATATTTCGTCAGTTCTCAACAATGACAAATGAATCATGGAAAATTCGTATACAAATGCAAACCTTCAATTAAATTTAGTCACATTGTATACATTTGCATTCCATTTGATATATGCAGTTTTCACCTTGGTGAATAAAGATAAAAGTAGAACCGCATATAAAATCAACATCATAAAATCAGGATACACATTGTACCTCGCCAGTTCAATTATTTTTCCTTGTTAAGAGAAAATTACATTCTGTTGAAAGTTATAGTCATAGCAAATCTCTGAGGATGGGGTTTACTTTTCAATTTAGAGCAGCCCTCTTCGAATCGCAAACTGTTACAAAAATGATTTTTTTATAAGAACTCAGATGAACACTGTTGCTACTATGTATTAAATAAAGATCTGAATATAAAGTTACACAAAAATTATTTCTATATATGTATATATTTTAGATAAGTTAAAAATAAGGTTTCGATAACATTCGAATAAAAACAAATTTTGCTTCTTTTTTATTAAAAGGTTCTTTTTCTATCTGCATGTTGGCATATGCGATACGTATATATATTTAAAAAATAAGCCACAATTTAAAAAAAAATATTTTAGCCAGCGAATCAATTTTCTTTCAACATTTTAAATAATGTAGGTATAGGTACTATGAGAAAATTATATGCGAGCAACATTTAAAACATCTACTTTTAGTTATTTTATTTAAGAATATATTTAATTATAAGAAAAAAGAGAAAAGCGAATTAAAATTTTGTTTAAGTATTTACACAAATGCAAAATCAAAACTTTCAAATAGTGGTTTTAAGGTTTGTTCTTGGGAGTCTTAAGTAAAATCAAATAAGTAACTCAAACATTTCCTCATTTTCCTTTAAAAATTAATTCAACAAATATATGTATACATATATCCATAAAAGTTTTATTTAAACAAAAGGTAATTCAACCAAAACAAATTTCATAAAAATATATAGCAGATTAACACTTACCGTCTTCGCTGGAAGCCTGACCAACGCCATCAGCTCCCAATGTTCCTAATTCGGCTGCTTGAATAATTAGTGAGACGCGATAAAAGTAATTTCTCCAGAAATTCTCCTCTGTGATTCTATTTGTTATAAAAAAAAAAAAACATAAAAATACGTTAATGAACTGAAGAATGTGCAAGTACGAGTATACATTTTAGGTACAAGTTCGAATCGCATTTTTTCAAGTGCCTGATCTTCTGCCATAATAGCAATGGCTGTGGGATATGCTGTATCGTAATCAAATTGAAAATCGACACCTGCTGGTGGTGCACGAACAAAATTACGACGATCCAATGATAGACCCATGATTTCTTCCTTAATTTTTGCCTCGTTGCTATGTCCAGCCCATGGGGCCTGACCTGATTCAGAGCCACCTTGTCCTTTGATGAAAGCTTCTTGTTCCTTGTTAAATTCACCAAGAATTGTCTGAAAATAAAATTTTCAAAATAACTGATTTCAAATAAATTCATGTTTTAAGTCAATTAATCATCAAGGCATGTATATAATATGTAAGTTATATTCCTAACAGGAGAAAGCTTCTTCTGAACTGAAGAATGGCTCAGTCAGTGTTATTTTTCAACAATAAGCCCTTATTTGTTTATTTTAGAACTTTTTGTGATTGAAATAATTGTCGTATATTTTAAAACGTCTTTACTTACATTATCTTTGACAGTTTCCTTTATTTTAGCTCCTGCTTTGTTAACAGCTGAATATAAGAACGAACCAAAGTGTTTGGCACCCTGTGTAACTTTTGTTGTAACTGCAAAAAAGTAAATTGTTTTTTTTCCATAACTCATAAGTGTAAAATAAGAAAAACAAAAATGTATGCGTGAATTATTGTGAATGATTTTTTAATTTCAATAAAACAAACTGAAAGGTATGTTAAGCTGACTGAATTTTGAAAATAATAGTAATAGTTAAAAACCAATTTTGTCTTTCTGAAACACATACTTTTCCTCTCTCCCTTACCCTGTCCAATTTGGCCATCATCTGTGGGAGTACCACCTCCTGATGCGGGATGAGAATCAGCACCTTCTGTGGCACTGTGAAAAAGATAAAAACATAGAAATAAAGCAAACATGTTTGTTCATTCTCATCAATTTTAAAGTAACATTTATCTAATTTGATAATACATACATAGCATTGACAGTCAAAAAACATATTCGTGCTTTTCGCAAAAGACATATTTTTTCAATAAATTATTTTAACATTGTATTTTTTTTAATAAATATATACATACAGTTTAAAGAGAAAAAGAAAAACAAATATCTCATCTTCAGAAATAAGCCCCAATATCAATTGAATAATTCAAGTTTTTAATATCTTTGCTAATTTGAATGATTTTGTTTGCTATAAAAGATTCTTCACTATAAATAAAACATATCGATATCCAATTGAATTTTGTAATTTTTTTTTTAGTAAACTGTTGTTTCTCTAAAATTATATTGTTTTTAAACCTTATATTTTACTATCAATTAAAATATATCTTTTTGCGATAACCAAGCTTAAGTTAAAGTCAAGGGAGGAATACAAAAATAGTTAAGTTGTTTTATTTTAAGTACTTAGAAGATATTTATATAAATTATAAGAAAGAAAAGCAAAAATAATATAGGTACGTTGTTTCACAGGCAACAACAACACACTTTTATAAAACCTAAAAGAACATTTAAATATATAAGAATGAGAGGACTGTTCTCATAATTCAAAAAATAAAAAAAACTTATTTTTTAGTTTAGTTTAGCAAGTTTCAACTGACAGGCAAAGAACGTGTCTATCTATACGTAATAGGAATACATAAATATCAAATTTAAATTAAAAACTGGAAATCATGCTGAAGGTTTATTCCTTTTTTAGAAAAACAGAAATCGCAGTTAATGTTAAATGCAAATATTCAAATGAAAAACACAAATAATAAATGAAAATTTGTGCTTTTTCAAGAAAGTCATGACAATCTTTAAGCCGTGCTGTACTTCTTTGCTTAAAGTATACTAGTTCAATCTTTTAATTCACCAGCTTAAAGACAACTTACTTCAAATACGTACTTTAAAGCATTAAATCTACATACATCAAAAAATTAAAAATAAAAGGCAGACCCTGAAAAGCATAAGGACAGATGGGAAAAATCAAATAGAAGTCAAGAGAATTCCAAACAAAAATAGATCTCTTCAAAGACGAAGAATAAAAAGAGTGTATGACACAAATCATAAATTGACTTATAGTTTGGTAATATAAAAAAAAAACCAAATTATGAAGCACGTTTAGTTGATTAATGCTCAAAACAAAGAACACATGAGTACTACTAACAATAAAAATTCTAAAGGTGATTTTTTAATGGGCCGTACACAAATGATGGAATTTGATATTACATATGTGCTTAATGCGTTATCATCTTCAGATATTATTTTTGCTGTGTTTCTTCAATAAACTAAAGGAGTGAGAAATTATAAAGAAAATACAAAAATATTTGATGAAAATTGATTACTAATGTAAATAATATTTATCCATTTAAAGAAAAATTGTATTTGACGCAGTCCTTATAAATTCTTTGCCTGCCTAAATAATGATATTAACACTTTGAAATATTTCAAAAATATCTGAAACTGAATAAGGAATTGCCCATGGAGAAAACAAACTTGTATAACTTTTTTTTGAACTTTTCAAATGTTATGTTATAAATAATTGGATACATTTGGTAATGCTCTATGTAATTGAACATGATCCTTTAACGCATTTATTCCAAGCGAAAAATTTCTTTTTCGTTACGAAATGAGAAATTTAAAGTTCACTGTTAAACTAGATTAAGAATATTTCAAATTAAATTTCCATTAAGAATTAATTAAATTAGAACTAGCTAGGTTTTTATTTTAAAACCTATTCAACCATCGCATCGTTTGCGTTAGTTGATCGACTTGGTGAAACATGTCGACAATTTTTTAAATACTAGCGAACTTATGCAATTGAAATATGCTGTGAGAAGTACATTTAACTTAAGAGCAGCTCATATTTTGTTATTTTGAAAAACTCTGAAAAATTTGTGAACTAAAATATTTTCCGTTCCGTATGATCCAATTTGAGCTTTACATATTGGCTGTGAATAGTGAATTGTCAAAATGAAAATGCCACGAACAACCATTGCACTCTCAAGATGTATGGTACAGATTGTTGTCAGGTGGAGTAATTGAAACTACTTTTTTTTTTAATATTATTTAGGTCAGACAGTTACAACCATCTACCTAGGCGCATTATAGGACATTTTTTGGCATGTGCTCAAAATACGCTGTTACTTCGCACACATCCGGTGAAACGATAGATGTTTAACGATAAAAAATTTCAGAGGCCTTTGAACTTTTTTGTATGACATTTTTAATTGTCGCTTGTAAAACATTAAACCAAAAATCTTACATGTGTTTTTAACACCAATTACCGAAAGTTTCGTAAAACAATCTAAGATTATCTCGAAGGTATCCACTGATACAGAGTAACCATAAGAAATCCTTTACCTGAATTTATTTTTAATAATTGATGCAATAATTATCATACTTAAAGGAGTCGTCACCTTGACGATTTCAAAAAATCGAATACATATATTTTTTTTTTTTTTGCTTATTTCGAATCAAGACACTATAAGGAACATGCATTGTAAAGGATTTATTCGAAAACATGGTTGGTCTTAAACTACTGACCTCCGTACTCAACTCACATATATTTTATTTAAATCATATAACTTTAAACGCGTTTTTTCGAAAGTAGTCTTTCAAAAAGCTTGTGTCTAACCGTAGTCGGATTAGTAAGAAGCAAACAAAATATTATTGTTTTCATGTTTCAAGACTCTGAAGCTGAGAAACTGTGCCACAAAGTCTACTATGTCGCGCCGGCAGGGGTAAATTAAAAAACAAACTGTTTTATTTTTTTTATTTTTATAATGTACTAATTAAAAAACTTTGCGTCAATATCATGCATAATTTTTCCGCAATCCATCGTTAAAAAGGTTGACGACCCTCTTAAAGAATAAAAAATAAAGATATGTTGCATTTTTTGAATTAAATTTTAATATCAAGAACTGGATAAGTTTTTATGAGGCAGACCCAAGCTTGCGCCGCAAACTTATGAAATTTATTGGCTTGACCATTCTAATTCCAATATAGCAGTTTGTTGTCTCCTGGTTAGGGGTGCATTTGGTTGGCGGTAACTTTTAGCTCCTCCCAAAAAATTCTGGATATGCTAAGGCTGACTCAAAAGCAAAAGCTTAATAATTCTTTTTAGAAGTTTTTCTTGGATACAAAAAACAACTTATATTTGAAAAGATAAAATAGTTAAGATTAACATATGAACACAATGTGTAATTATCTTTCAAATTCGAAATTGATTCAAAGATAAGAGTAGAAATCCATGGATAGAAACAAATTCTGAGCTCTGTGCTCGATGTGTAATACAACCTGTAAAATATCTCTGATTTCTCAAAGTATTAACACAAAAAAAGATACTTTGCACTGTGATCCTACAACATGAACTTTACTAAGTTAGCAATTGAGGTACTTCATTTGCTACGCTTAATAGAATTTAATACACTAGTTAATCAGCTCTTGTAGTCGAGCACATATAAGATTTATGGATGTAAGTACGTAAAAACTAATAGAATAAAATTGCATAACGTGATTACTATTGAAAAACGAAAATTTTTTAAATTTAGCGGACAAAACGCGTGTGATGAGAAAATTAACTATAAATGCGGAACTCTGCAGAACAACAATCTATTTATATAACCTTATTAAAACGTTATTTTCTATTTATGAATGATATTTAAAAAAAACTACACAAAGTATTCCTCGGATATATTGGAATGCCAATTAATAACAAAACGAAACAAATAAAATTGATTATTTAAGCTGAATTTAAAAGCAAAATGCTTGAGTATAATATTATTGAATTCATTTATGTAAATACTTTTTTTAATTAATAAATTTAATTTAAAATTGAAATTCAACGAAAAAAATGTGTAACAGTTAAAAATACCATTATTCCGTCATTAAATGTTTGGCCCATACCTAATATACCTCGACTTGTCTTCATCTTCACCACTAACTGCACCAGCAGCATCATAAGTACTCTGATCCGCAAGTCCTTCTACGTTACCTTCTTCACCAGCACCTTTTCGTAAACCAGGTATTGATGGCATAGCTGGCATTGCCGGCATTGAGGGCATTGCAGGCATAGATGGCATGTTTGGCATCGATGGAATAGAAGCATTTCCCAGCCAGCCTTTCACGTTCGAAAACATTCCACTAAAAATAATAATTTTATTTTAATTCTCAGCAATATTCAGAAAAGTTTCGTTTTACAGATTATTGTTATAATTATATAAAAAATGTTAGATTAACAATGTCAATGTTAGTTGTAAATCATTTAAAATCTTTAAAAAAAAAAAATAGAAAATGTAATTGACTCAAGAATAAGACAGCATCAGTTAATTGCCTTAGAATATATGTATGTATACAAACAAAATAAAGAAATAAAAATAATAATCTTACCTTTCAAAAATCGATGACATTAAATTCGTTCTACATATGTAAGTAAAGAAAAACCAAAATTAAAATGAAAGAAAATGATAAAACCAAAATGAAATGGAGCAAAACAAAATCAAAATTATATAATAAAAACAAAATAAATAAAAAATAATGACGCAATAAAGTTAAGTAATATTTGAAGCTGTGAAATACTAAAAAGCTGTTTCACACATTTTCTAATGAGCACATTAAGTCAATTTCTTTGCTTTTTGTGGTTAAGGTCTGGGAAAAACTTCCACAGCTAAAAAAGTTATTGGTTTCTAGCAAAATCTCAATGTCAAATGTTTTTAGTAAACAAATTATAAAAAATATGCATGAATCTTTCCTTAAATTTTTGACTGATAAATAAAAATAGACATTTAAATTGATATTTTAGATAGTAAAAAAGAATTAACCTTTTGGAAAGATTTGGGATCACTATGGACTTTTCAAGGTGAATTTAGAAATTACTCAGGTTTTTAGTTTAACGTTTTCACGTACTTAGTTTGTCTCTTTTTGAAAAATTTAATCTCATTCCTGAAAGCTACAAGTTGTGAAATTCATTAACATTTCTGTGGTGTCAGAACTCAGAAGTATAATATTCTTCAACGTACAAGTTATAAAACCAAAGAGCTTTACTTTCTTTGAAAGGTCACTAAGTGGATCTGGTACCTTGTATTAGTAGTACTAGTACTGCTACGCTACATGCACCTTAGACAATGTTTCAACACACAAATTTACTCCATATAAACAAAACGTGCCCGCGACGTAATAGTTAGCTTATCTGCCTGTTCCAAGGGGGTTAGAGATTCGAATCAAGAAAACATAAAATAGTTTTTCCACATGCATCGCCTCTTGCGAGCAATTAGCAAGTCTTCCGAGCAATTACACACTGCAATAAAAAGCTCTTTCTTAATAACTGAGTGAACACAATGATTCAAAACCGCAGCCTTAAAATATTTAGTATACATGAATACAATGGTTTGAAAGCAACAACGCAAGCCGGAGTCATATTCGACTGCAGCTTCTTGTGTTCACATAGTATGCTGTTCGGAATCGGCATAAGATTACAGACCCACGAAACGAATTTTTTTATTTAACAAAACCAACTTAAAGAAGTTATTTTATGTTAAAAAGATTATTACATAAAACAATTTCCATTACCAAGTTTCACGATGTATGACAATCCTACCATATATAAAATCGGGTTTTAAAGTTTTAGCACCATCAAATCCATAATATTCACGCCGACATATTTACATGCTATAAATATAAGCTTAAAAAAGACAACTGTAAATCGAAGTAAGTCTCATGAAGCCTGTTATTGCACGATTACTTTAGAATAAAAGTTTATTTGCAGTTACATCCTATATTTGAGACCCCGTTCGTTTTGGAACTACACATTAAGGAATATCCGATTTTGTTTAACGATGAAAGTCTGTGATTCTAATATTTAAGAGAAGGTTGATATACGAATAACACTTCCGGTGTAAGAACATTATTCAAAATTATTTGGAATTCTAAATTCATAAGTAGAACAACTACTAGAATTTTTGAGAGTTTATCAATCAGGGGTGCTGTTCATGAGTGATAGTTTGTACCCAGCTCAATAATTTTAACTGTTTTGCTCGTATAACAAATAAAGGCAAAATGAGGTTGCGATGTTGTTCAATCTAGGGTAAGGACTAAAGTCTAAAATTTTTTTGTTTAATCCAATATGCCTATTGATGCATAGAAACAAAAACAATCGACATCAAAACAATCTTATTCTCAAAAAACTCCAATAGCAATTTAATAATTATAAATTGTACAATTTATGAAAAAAAAATTCTCCGATGAGAGTTGCAATTGAACTCAATACCTTAATTCAATATACAAAACAAATATTTTCGTTATTGAATTTTAGAATATTTGTTGTTGTAGTAGACATTATCCATTCCCTCACAAGGGATGGTTGTGAGAAATGCGCTAGGCCCAGGGGCTCCTCGCTCTGTTGCGCCACCCTATTTATTTTATTTATTTTAGTAGACATTATCAAGTGGTCAACTATTTGATTACCTTTTCTTGTTGATAAAAGTTTATTTTCTATCTTGAATACTAAGGAGAATTTAGACAAAGTACTTTTGCCAATTCTTTTAGGAAAAATAAATAAAATGCATTGTGCTGATTATTTTTCGCGAATACATTGTAATAGGTCTAAATAAAAAAAACAAAAGTCGATGCAAAGAGTAAATATGAGATTGCCACTAGAAAGTTCTTTAGGTGGAAGTGATACGTTTTAAGTATGGTTCGGAAAAACTCTTTCAGTGCTATTTTAAACAGGACAAAAAAACCAAAACTACTTTTCTATTTGGCCCTATCGAGGTAACCGTCGGAGCGGAATTCTCTCCGATTTCTTACGATTCGGTAGTAGTTGCTTCGTGGTAGTTCTCCGATTGGCCGATCCGATAAGTTTTTGCTGCGAGCTTTAGTTTTGAGAATGCAATGTTGCCGCATTTGTCAAAAATTTCTTACGATGATAACTACTTCGAAGCAAAATTGAATCTCCGAAAAAGGATGCGTTGCGAAGAAAACTCCCTTCCGACGTCGTCGACGGTTACCTCGATAGGGCCGATTATGTTTATTTAAAGTGAAACGTTCATTTACGTTCTCAATTCGCCCTATTTCAGTATTTTGCGAACTACTGAGAATCAGGAGTTGAAATTTTAAGAGAATGTTCTCCAAACAACAATCGATTTTTTACAATCTCAAGTCTCAACCATGAGGTTCCCTAGAAGCAATTCTCTTTCTAATTGAACTTGGATGTTGAAGGACTTAACCGTTTTGTGCTTACAGAAAAAAAAATTGATAAACTCGTGATTGAGCGATTTCAATAAGATTTTATGTTTGCATCACACTTTAAAATTTATTGCAAAAACAAAAATAATTTAAAAAAATTACGTATGAATACATATGTTTTTTCGTTTGTTTGAATGAAAATAATGGAAAATAAATGGCCGGCAAAAGTAAAAAGTAAAAAGTAGCGATCACTATTGTGGATCACTATTGTGTATATACATATGAGCAGATAAGCGGGAAAGAATAAGAAAGAAGAAGAAAAAGTAAAAAATAATGTGTCTAACTAAAAAACTATTAATTTAAAAAGAAAAATTTTCATTAAAATTAACAATAAGAGATGTTTTTACACACAAACAGTTATTTAAAAATTTAAAAAAAATTCATGTTACATTCTATCTCATTCTTTCACAGGCTAAATCCTGTTTGTCAATATATTTTTGTCTCTATTTGGTGCCACTGTATCCTTTCATAAAATTTTCAGATCACAACAATGCTTCAGAAGATTTACTCTCACATCTTTCACTTTTAAACGAAACACACGTAATCACAAAAAAGTAATAGGTATCTTTTTATATTCCATTTTAAATGAAAGTTATTAAAATCTCAGCTCAGATCAAATCATTATATTTAATAGAAAACGACATAAGAGCACACGTATTGAGTCCTTATCTAATACATACCTACCTATATAGAAATTATTTGACACATACCTATAAATAGGATTCCTTTCTTCTTTAATTTGTAGGACCAAACCCTTAACCTACACATATTTTGACTTTTTCCTAATAGAATAGAAACATACTCTCACTCAATATTAACATATGCTTCTACATATCGTAGAGGTTCTATAATATTGTTTGCTTGAATTGAGGTTTTTTTTTCATAACAGTCTTAGGTTTATATTTGAATAGTCATTAATAGCTCATTGTAAGGACAACATCAAATTTTAAGGTGATAACATTAATTTCTTCGAAACCGGTAGAAGATTGTACATAGAGTACACGTTAATTAACATTGAAATATTGCACTATTTGAAAAAACCATCTGTCTGCCTTATTTCTTGTTGCTTTCTAAACCACATATGCCCTTGATCTAGAATCCCTTTAAGAAATTTTTCAACTGACCTTAGAATTAAAATTAACAAAAAAAAAAAAAAACTTCAATACAGGCATCAAGATTATTACCCTTTATTTTAAAATGTTAAATAAACAATTTAAAACATACGTACTTATATTTTTTTATTTAACACTCATCAAACAATAACAGCAATAAAATAAAGCAAAAAAAACGTCTATCTTTACGCTGATAAACCAACAGTTGACCTTATTTCAACATTCTGGTGAACTAAATTCAAAATCCTCTGAAACTTGCATTTGACGCAAGAAAACCTACGCCAGAAAATTGCCTATACCTATATCATTCTCTCGGAAAACTGATTTAATGATATGATATGTAGTACGTGCAAACATTCGCTTCATTTCTAGTAAGCTAAGCTTCGTTCAATAAAAATGTTTTCTTTACAAGTTACACACCCCACATGTAGAGCAAATATGACGTTTGCTTATCGATTGGGATGGGATGTGCGATATAAAAGAAGAAAAAGATAGAAATCTTTTAATCTCAAAATGAGAGAGTTTTCCAGTGGCACTTCCCAAATGAACAAGAACAAAATTCAAATAAATGAAACATCGAACATGCATTTGCGAATGAAGAATCCATATTCACGTCAATACTGTTATTATTATTTTTTTGGTTTTTTGTTTTTTTTTTTTAAATTAATTTTATTAGAATTTTGAATACGAAGAATAAGAGGTGACAGGAAAAATAAAACTAAAAAGCAATTTATTTTCATGCATTGGAATTCAATATGCTTGACATTTAAGATTTCAACTGCTAGGTACCTAGGGTTGTTTTAACGATGCTTTAACTTATTAGCCTTGTTATAAGTTATAATGGAATATACACCTATTCGCTTTGAAGATTCGAAGTAGCATAGGTATAGTATATAGAAGAAATATATAGGTAGGCCCGTAAACAGTTACTCCAATTTCAAGTTATTAAAATTGAACTCCAGCCAAATTCTATATTCTACCTAATTATTGTAATAGTTATTTATTTATGATTTTATTTATGGCAGTGATTATGTAAATCAGAAGACATAGCTTAATGAAAAACGAACGAAACGTCTTGATAAGATTTTTTATTAATCAATATGTCTACTTTCAGTTACCTATCGAATAAACATTGTTAAAAATGCAAACTATTCCATATAAGTCAAAAATAAATATATGCAAACATAAGGAACAAGATAAGTAAAAAAT
Source organism: Melanostoma scalare (assembly GCA_949752695.1). Lineage (NCBI taxonomy): Eukaryota > Metazoa > Arthropoda > Insecta > Diptera > Syrphidae > Melanostoma > Melanostoma scalare. The sequence continues at coordinate 185,083,699 of OX456986.1, read as the reverse complement.
TTAAAAGAGCATGAAAAGCTCTTTCCAGTTAATATGGAGGTCAAATCTATGTTGGAATTCTATTATTATACGAAACCTTCAGCGGTTCAAGGAGGAGTTCTAGAAATGCTTAATTTGACCAACGACAATAATTATTACGAAATGCGCAATTCTCTTTTCCAATTTCAAAGAGCAAAAAGAGAGGAAGTCATAGAGAGAGAGAGAGTCTTTTTGAATATTGAACAGACTAGTTCAGTATACCTACATACATAGGTATTTTTAAAATGAAATAAAAATATGAAAAATAAAGTTTTGCTGCCAAGAATACTGCTCACAAAAATGAAAATATGTTGCCTAAAATTTTTTGTTAAAGCGAGTTTCTTCGATTGTTATTAAAGAAACTCAGTTTTGTGTTCGCAAATCGCAAATGCAAATCTGCAATATACATACACACATAAAAAAGGGTTGAGAAGAGAAGACCTAAAGAGAGAGTCAACCTCCACGAGGCAGAGAAAAATCGATTTTTTCTGCAATGTCGAAGGGTGAATATAGAATATATACCTCATAAGCTATGGGATTCGACAAAACATATTTTTAAGGTTTTTCATATGAACATTTTAAATAAATGAAGCTTACCTTTTAGCAGCAGCATCTTCGTCAAGCGGCTGCTCAAGCCCGGCCTGTTCGGGATCGATAGATGCGGCTGGAGCTGGTTCAGCCTGTTCTGTAGGGTTTGAATTTGGGGGTGGTGCTGGTACATCTTCGTCCTGAGGATCACCTTTGACAGCGCCCATCCAAGATGTGACTTGATTAGTTAAGCCCGAAAACATTTTTACTGAAAGCTGATTTTATTTTACTGCTTTTTAATCAGAATAACAAGAATTGCACTTGAGATAACACTTCACTATATGTATATGTATGTATATGTAACTTATGAAATTTTTTCACTTATGGTTCAAAGTGAAAATTTCCGAGGAGTTTTCACAAAATCCTCAAGGAAAATTGCTGCACTCAACCTTCGAAATGTAGGTACAAACCTAATTGGATTTCCAATACTTTACAGAGAAAAAAGTAAAGTGTTTTTTTTCTATACTAGATAGCCACTGACTGATGTTTTCCGAGGAGTATTTTATCTTGTCCTGTTTGAAGCGAAGGTCCTCTTAAAACTGTTGGAATTGGAATAAAAGAAACTGTGTCGACGTTGACTTGACTGGAGATTGAGAGAACAAAAGTAGGATTGGAAGTTGATGTCTTCTCTTCTGGGTGACTTAAATTTATGCTCGTATTAATGTTACGAAAAAATTTAAATTTACTATTGCGCATGCAGCAGTTTAGAATTGAGTTATTTTTTGGAAAACCTTTGCGACGTCGCAAGAGTTGTTTTGTTTTTAATTAATTTTTCTTTTGTGTAAATTGCTTCGTGATTCGTGTCTTTGTATACAAATCAGAAACTATAGTAAAATTACTGGATACCTTTTTTTAGGGACGTTGTTGGACACTTGGGTGTACTACCATCGCAAGGGGAAGATGGCGATTGGCGACACAAACAATCAGCTGTCGTGAAGTGTATTATTTTAGGCGTGTTCGTGTAAACAAATTGAATATTTGTGAGATAGTTGTACAGTAAGGAAGAAAATTATATTTTCTGCTATGCATAAATATGTTAACAATCAAAATAAGACAAACATTCTCCAACTCCGCAATTTTTCAATGACAGTTACTTTCGTAACCACATCGTCTATCTACAAATATTAGTGAATGAGTGGGTCAAACATCCTTTTAAAGAAATATGATTGTCTGCCAGTGCTTCTATGTCTATATATAAATTGGCTGCAGAGCCACAGCCGGAGCCGGACAAGTTAACTTGATTTTGACTCTTGCGGCTCCGGCTGCGGCTGCGTTTGCAGTTCATTGTATTCACGCAGTAAACTAACAATGAGAGCTGAGCACTGTTATGGCTGTTACTAGCAGAAAAAAAATGTAACCTGTGTTGTTTTGATTTTGGGTAACTTTAATTCCACTGTTCTCTATTACCTCTTATGCCGACGAACTGTTCAACACACGACTAATATAAACACTCCCATTGTCATTTTGTTTCATAATAGGTTTAGTGTTTGTTGAAGTTTGAGATGTAGAAAAGTGTTCTACTTTTCCTAACCCTGCAGCTACACGATCAAGACATGGTAAGCCATCAGCCTACATATACACTATGCCAAATTCCTGTTCGTGTTTCGGCTGTGACGTAGGCGACTTACAACTTGCCAGGCAAATGGCTTTCAATCGACATGTCATTATATATTTTCAAAATGGCACCCACAAGAAATTGGAAATTCAAAGATTTTTTCCAGGCACTCTTTTCTCTTTTTGAGGGTATTTGACGAAGCTGTCAATTTCATGGCTACTGAAACTGCTTCTCGGGTGGCTTTCAATATTCCATACCAGTTGAGTTTCAATTTCGAAAAGTTTGGTTGTGTGTGTAATGCCGTTTTCGTTTGGGAAAAAGAGTACCCTAAGGGTACTTTTTTGCTGTCAGAGTGACGTTGTGTTCGTTTGGCTGCTCTCAGGGTAATCTGAAATTACCCTCAGAGCAAGTTTTGCTACTCTAGAAATTTTTTCAGAGTAAACTCACACCAACATAAATGACATTTCTCGTTTGTCATTCTTGGCATCTCATTTCGAATTTTGTGTTCAACGGGCGAATTTATATTTATTGTAAATAAAATTAAATTAAAGTTTAAAATGAATCCTTTAAGTCAATAGCTGCTTCCATAGTTTTAAATTATTTTAATAATTTGTTTATAGTATCAACGCGGGCGTTCACAAACCTATCGGTTTTGGTTCGCATAACTTGTCCATGCTGTTTTTGTTGTTGTCCGAGCTCAAAAAAATTCTTATTGCCGTAAATTACTATTGTTTAAAATCAATCTGGACATTTATGAAGTTTATTACGTATCTTTTTTAGTTATAAATTCTTTTTGTCAGTTTTTACTCCATTCAAAAAATGTTTACTTAATTGCTCATGAAATACGCAGAGATATGTTTCTGAACGTAGTCAATTGCATTGAAAGCAAACTATAATGTCAAACGCACACATACATTGACAAAAACGGAGTACTCTGATTTCATGTTCGTTTGAATTGTCAAAACTCAGGGTACTCTAAAAAAAAGGGTACTCTAGTTTTACCAAACGAAAACGGCATAAGAAAGTTCGATTGTATTGTAAATGGCTTACCATATGTTGATCGTGTAGCCCCGGGGTAAGATACAGTGATACAATAGGCCTGTTTTTTTGGGAAGATGTCCGGTACCTTGTATTGTAAATACATGTAAAGCAAAAACAACAAAAGATACAGGGGATAAAAGGATGAGTAAATTTTACAAGGGATAGATTTTTCGATATCGAATAAGTTTTTCGATGTTTCATTTTTAAATGTTGGTGCGACTAGAGACTTTCATGTATGACTGCTATTATACGGTGCAATTTGTTGCACGAAACTGTTCGAACACCATAAGTGCAAAAGAGAACGAAAGTTCGAAAAACAGAGATGGACAATGTGCTGCCGTGTGTCGCATGGGTTATGGTTTCGTGAAACAGCTTTGACGTTTCTCTTTGGGTGGGTTCGAGAACCTATCGGATAGCCTATCTCGGATAGCCGTATCTTGGATACCTTTTTGAACGATCCAGATATCTTTTTCCAGATTGCTGCAGACAACAGCTGTGAAATATTAAAATTCGACTTTTGAAAACAATAAAACATTCAAAATATCATTGCTAGACGATTATAACTTATTTTTTTCGATTTCCCATGCGTTTTGAAAGACTCTTTTGCTGAAATAAATGCACACCAAAACAAAAAATCAACATGGAAAGAAATAAAAATAAATTTTCTATCAGCTGATCACTTGAATAGAAAGGTATACCAAAAATAACAACAATAAAAAAAAAAAAAACAAAAAATAACAACAACAACAACAAGCTATCCGGATACGATTCTCGAACGCCCCCTTTGTCTTTGTTCGTGTTTCTGTTTATTCTGTTTCATTTGGTTCAATAATAAGTAATAATACTAATAATAATGACTTTTTTGTTTTTCAATTGCCAATAAAAGAGGTTTTGAAGCAACCAGGCACTACTAGATAACTATTTTTCCCCAAAAATAAAAACACCGAATGAAAGATAAAGAGAAATGTGAAACTAGTTTCATGAAACTGGATTTCATCATGTAATAACACTTGCGACACGGGATGACAGAACAAAGAAGAATTCGAAGTAGTTTCGTGCAACAAATTTCACCTTATAATAGCAGTCTATCTCGAACAACAGAAAAAGGGGGTGTTCACATGTAAATGGAAATGAATTTTGCACAAGAATAGAATAGAATAGAAAAGAATTTTGGTAACGATTTTTGAATTGTAGAAATTTATTGATTTTGATTATTTAATTTGCAGGTTCATAGGTATATAATAATATATCGTAAAAGAAACGAAAAAAGCTCTGTAAAACTATTTTTTTGTTCCTTTTTGCATAGTTCCTTAACACATTTTTCGGTGAATGTTGAAATTTTTTTCCAATAGCATTTACTACGTCTTATCTTAAAGTAGATGTATTTATTGATTACTAGCAGACCCGGATACGCGTTGCTGTAGGTGACCATCTGTGAGGTGCAAGGGACAATGTTTTACAGTTCTCTGTAAAGAAATTCGCTTAAGGTGCCATCTGTTCCAGATTTATGCAATCTATGATTAATAACAACAAAAGCGCCATCTGTTCCAGAATTACTTAATCTACAATTAATAACCATTGTATATACAAGGAATAGTAAACTCGATTTCGTTTTTAGCGTGTAGCGCCACCATACGACTTCGGTCACAGCTCAAATGTGCTTTTACATTTATAAGGAAGTGACCATTGCGCCTCCCCGTGGCCTCGGTCTAAAGAATTAGTGAATGGGAAATCGAGTTTACTATTTATACATATATACCATGAAGCGGAAGTTGATTCTTATACAGATACGTATCCGCTTGTGTCTAGTTTCTTAAGACACTTTTAAAATATAAGTATTGAACTTTTAAACTTCTAAGTAATCACCCCTATTATGGAATCCGGCGAATGCTATTTAGCGTGAGTTTCAACCATTCGCGAAAATTTTGCTATTATGGAATTCGACGAATGGAATTGAATGAATGTCGGTAACATAACCTGCACCACCGACTTTTCTGTTCAACTTATTTGGTATTAGTGAATTCGCAAACCATTCGCGCTCCATATAATTTTTTCCATTTCTCATTCGCGACATTTTTGTAACGAATCGAAATTCGTAAAGACATAAACTTACTAGAAATCAACAAACAAAACATGGAAAGTGCAAATATGTTAGTTTAAATTTATATGTTAGTATTATTTTACTTATTTTTAAGAAAGCGGACCTTAAATGGGGAACAATTTCGTAAAATAGTTGAGCTGATGAAAACTGAACCCGATGTTGCAAAAAACTTAACAAAACAGTATTCGGAGCAGCAACAATTTTGCTGCAAACATCACTTCTCAATAGCATTTATGCAGATTTCCTAATGGAAAACAGTATATAAAAAAAAAATTACGATTTGTATGCAATCTAATGAGTATTTTATTTGAATGTAGGCTCTCAACCGAAACATTCAAAATACTCTAATTTTGGTAGCGTAATTCTATTCGATGAGTTTTCTCTTACATCATAATAATATGCATTTGAGTCCACTATAAATATCACTTTTAACTTTAAACTGAAACTTGCTTTATTTTAGTTTCAAATTTGTTTGCGTACCAAGTTAAATGAATTTTTTCGTTTTGTCAACATACATGACAGCAGCACAGAGTAGAACCAGAGAGGACAACAACCTTTTCTTTATTCATCTAAGACAAAAACAGTGAAAAACAATAAGGTAGTTCTGGTATTGATAATACAGCTCATTCGTCGAATTCACTAATACCAAATAAGGAGAACACGAATCTACCGCGAATCCTGTCAACTCCCCGGGAGTAAAATCCTGCGAATTCCATAATAGGCATGAATGTATTTTAGGGGATTACCGACATTTAAAAGTTTTTCGCACTTGTTCTCATTCACTCTCAAGTGAACTGAACCCAAGCGTGTAAACAGAGAAAAAAAACCACAAGAAAATACTTTCATACTTTTGTGAACACCGCTATTTTGTTTGTTTATGTTTGACAACTCGTCACGGATACCAACCACCAAACATAAAACGCGAACCGTTTTTTTGGATTTACAATACAAGGTACCGGACAGCCTCCCAAAAAAACAGCCCTAATACTTGTTACACCTGATCGTGAATATTACGAATGACGTCTATAATTCCAATAGCTCAAAGGTTTACTCAGTTGAGTATTATATGCCACAGAAAGATCTCGTTCTGCTATAGGAACAGTTGAAAAATTGAAATTGTGGGTACAAATTAGGAGTATAGATTTTCTCATTCTTTTTATTATTACTTTACGATTCACAGCACAGAGTAGATAATACAGAGTATCCACTTCCACCCCTTCAACCCGAAACACCCGCAAAAAATTTTTCAATATGGCGTCCTATTTCTGAGTTTGAGGCTCTGTGCTCACTAGTATGAACTGTAAAAACTTAACAAAACGCCTGCATCGGTATGAAATTTTTTACTAATTTTTGTCTTTTTCAGTGAAATACTGGTCAAAATGGAAAAAAAAAATATTTCCTGCAACTTAAATTCATTTTTCTAAATTCTAGGCTGTATGAAAACTAAAAATTATCGATTTTTTTTGCAACCAAAAAAAAATTTTTTACTTTTCAAACTCAACTGACTTTGATCTGTGGGAAGTGAAGGCCAGTGCGGGCATCCGGTGCGGGCATCCGGTTTGATTTAGCTTGTAGGCAAAACGCACTACCTTGCTGCAGTGGACTCTCTGGTTATACTCTGTGATTCACAGCAAGCCGATCAGCGTCTGTCAGTAGATGTTACACAGAGTAGGTAATACAGATTCTATTGCCCTTTCCCAGTATTTCAATCTTACCCTGCAGCTACACGATCAAGATATGGTAAGCCATCAGCCCACATATACACTGTGTCAAATTCCTGTTCGTGTTTCGGCTGTGACCACAGAGTATAACCAGAGAGTCCACTTCAGCAAGGTAGTGCGTTTTGCCTACAAGCTAAACTAAACCGGATGACCCCAACCGGATGATCTCACTGGCCTTCACTTACCACAGCCGCCATTGTGTGCGGTCGTCAGTTGAGTTTGAAAAGTAAAAAATTTTTTTTTGGTTGCAAAAAATTCGATAATTTTAAATTTTCATACAGCCTAGAACTTAGAAAAATGAATTTAAGTTGCAGGAATTAACTTTTTTTTCCATTTTGATCAGTATTTCACTGAAAAAGACAAAAATTAGTAAAAAATTTCATACCGATGCAGGCGTTTTGTTAAGTTTTTACAGTTCATACTAGTGAGCACAGAGCCTCAAACTCAGAAATAGGACGCCATGTTGAAAAATTTTTTTGCGGGTGTTTCGGGTTGAAGGGGTGGAAGTGGATACTCTGTATTATCTACTCTGTGGCTGTGACCACAGAGTATAACCACAGAGTATAACCAGAGAGTCCACTGCAGCAAGGTAGTGCGTTTTGCCTACAAGCTAAATCAAACCGGAAAACCGCACCCGGAAAACCGCACTGGCCTTCACTTCCCACAGATCAAAGTCAGTTGAGTTTGAAAAGTAAAAAATTTTTTTTTGGTTGCAAAAAAAATCGATAATTTTTAATTTTCATACAACCTAGAATTTAGAAAAATGAATTTAAGTTGCAGGAAATAACTTTTTTTTCCATTTTGACCAGTATTTCACTGAAAAAGACAAAAATTAGTAAAAAAATTTCATACCGATGCAGGCGTTTTGTTAAGTTTTTACAGTTCATACTAGTGAGCACAGAGCCTCAAACTCAGAAATAGGACGCCATATTGAAAAATTTTTTGCGGGTGTTTCGGGTTGAAGGGGTGGAAGTGGATACTCTGTATTATCTACTCTGTGAGTATAACCAGAGAGTCAACTCCGGCAAGGTAGTGCCATTTTGCCTACAAGCTAAATCAAACCGGAAAACCGCACCCGGAAAACCGCACTGGCCTTCACTTCCCACAGATCAAAGTCAGTTGAGTTTGAAAATTAAAAAATTTTTTTTTGGTTGCAAAAAAAATCGATAATTTTTAATTTTCATACAGCCTAGAATTTAGAAAAATGAATTTAAGTTGCTGAAATTAACTTTTTTTTACATTTTGACCAGTATTTCACTGAAAAAGACAAAAATTAGTGAAAAATTTCATACCGATGCAGGCGTTTAGATAAGTTTTTACAGTTCATACTAGTGAGCACAGAGCCTCAAACTCAGAAATAGGACGCCATATTGAAAAATTTTTTGCGGGTGTTTCGGGCTGAAGGGGTGGAAGTGGATACTCTGTATTATCTACTCTGTGGCTGTGACGTAGGCGACTTACAACTTGCCAGGCAAATGGCTTTCAATCGACATGTCATTATATATTTTCAAAATGGCACCCACAAGAAATTTGAAATTCAAAGTTTTTTTCCAGGCACTCTTTTCTCTTTTTGAGGGTATTTGACGAAACTGTCAATTTCATGGCTACTGAAACTGCTTCTCGGGTGGCTTTCAATATTCCATACCAGCTGGGTTTCAATTTCGGAAAGTTTGGTTGTGTATGTAAGAAAGTTCGAATGTATTGTAAATGGCTTACCATATCTTGATCGTGTAGCCCCGGGGTTAACTGCGTGAACACAATGCATACGCATACGCATACGGAGCCGGAGCTGCAAGAGTTAAAATCAAGTTAACTTGTCCGGCTCCGTCTTGCGTTGTTTTTGTATTCCCTTGTATTTAATGTTTTGACATCTCTTGCGGCTGCGTTTCTCTAGCCATTGTGTTCACGCAGTAATAGAAAAATTGTCTCGGCCTGGAACGTATACGGTTGACTAATGACTATAATTGACATTTGTTGTATTTGCTAAAAAATTGTTTCGGCCTGGAACGTATACGGTTGACTTATAATTGACATTTGTTGTATTTGCTAAAAAATTGTTTTTCTCTGCATTGATTTTTCATTTAATACTTTTATATATCAAAACATTTTAAATATTTTATCTAGCGTAAACTTAAACACCTAATTGCATGTGAATAAACTTCATAATATCGATTAGCTTTTTAGATCCTTAAGATTATTGAACTTCGTGCTTAAAATTATTCTTAGTAGTGAAAAATATACACAATTGTGTCCACAAAGTTTTTAAGATTTTGCAGAATGACTTTAGTCGGGCTAGCAGCCCGGAAATTATCCCTCAAAAAAAGGTTTTTTTTTTTAAATTTTCAATAATTTTTTTTTTAATTTAAATTAAATCTACTTAGAAACGCTAAACTTGCTGCTGCATTTCCGAACGGTGTTAGATGCCAAAAGTGTTTAGAATTCGGTCACTGGAGCTATGAATGCAAGGAAACAAAACGAAAATATGTCCATCGAACGTCTCGCACCAAACAACTGAACAACAACCTGGCTAATAAGGAAAAAAAAGATTCGACTTCAGTCAAAGAACCCAAATCGAAGCGGACGAAAGAAAGCTTGAGTTCTTCGGATTCAAGTTCAGGGTCTGATTCTGATTCAAGTGATAGTGATACCTCAGACAGCGACGATGACAGTTCATCATCGGACTCATCGGATTCATCATCATCATCTAGCATATCTGATTCGTCTTCAAACGGATCGGGATCTTCTTCAGATGATGGGGACACAAAGAATAAGAAGAAAAAACCTGCTTCCAGCAGTAGCAGCTCCTCTTCCTCCTCTGAAGATTAAATTGACAAAACTGTTTGTTTAATATAAAATTATAATTAGCAAATAGAAAATGCAAACATCGGTTTTAAAATGAAACTAACTTGACAAAACCAAGTTATTCTTTGTATTGAGCATTGATTTTACTGCTACTTAGCTCTTACGAATAAATACTTCTTCAATATCTAACTTATTTCTCACTCATCGTCTTCTTCATTCATATGTTTCAATATTAAATCCAGATCCATTTCTTGCTGATTCACCACATCGGGGTTATCGTCGAACTCTGGTTCTTTTTCTTGTTTGGCAACAGCTTCAATCTTCTGTTTAGATTTTGGACAGTTTAACATATTTACTGCTTGTGACCTAAGTTGAAGTTCTTCAACCTAAAATTTTAGAATGTTTTTGTTTGTTGCACCAAAAAGATCATTAAAGTATCGTATTTACTTTCAAAGTATTGAGATTTTCGTTTATTTTCAATAAGACATTGTTGAGCTCACGTTCTAACTGAACCAAAAATAGCTGCTCTTTTTGTATGTCGGATGTTGTTAGCAACCTTCGTCCTCTCATTACGATTTTATTTAAATACTATCAGTAACCACTATCAACGTAGGAAATGAGTTTTGATTTGTAAAATATTACTGTCAAAATTCTATTATGAAAACAAACACAAAAGTTGTCAGCGCGTTTAATAAAAAGCTCAAGAAATGGGTGCGTTTCAAAACAAATTTGTCAGCAGAAATTGATGGAGCTTGTTCAGTCATTATTCTAAGGGCGACGTAGAACTGATATAATTTTTAAAAAGGTATAGAGTACTTTTGGGGCCAATTCCTATTTACGTCAGTGCCGCCGAAATTAAGCTAATTTCACTTTCTAAGGAGCAACACATTTTACACATTTCACTAGAAATTTAAAAACTACAGCAGAAATGAAAGCAATTTGCCTGGGCATAGATACGAGTATCAGTGTGAAAACGAAAAATAACTTTTTATTGCGTTTTCCATTGGTTAAAAGAAACTCTTTATTTCTGATCAAAATCTTCCTCTGAATTTTTGACTGAATTGGATCAAAAATAATTTTTTGGTGCTTATAGTACTTATAGTAGCTTTTAGTGCAATCCGATATTCAAAAAAGAACAAATTATTGGAAATCCTTTACATAAATCAAATTATTTCTGATTTTTATAATTTTGATCGCTAAATAAAAAATAAAGATCAAATAAACTAGTCACTGGATCTCATAATCCTCCATGTCTATTTGACCTTTTGATAAATTAGCGAAGAGGTTTTGTTCAAGCTCGCGAAGAAATGTTATTATAATTTTACTGAAGTACGTCTTGGAATTCAAGATACGGTTATTTTATAACCATATCCTGTCTTGAAGCAGTTCAGTTCAGTAACTTAACTGGTCTAACAAGAAAAAAAGCACGAGCTAAGAGATCCTTAACCGACGTTCGATAAACGCATTTTGGCTTACATGGGCTCTTTAAGCTTTTTCTGTCTATGCTTAGACAGAGCAAAACAAAAGTTGGGGTGGAAAATTATGTTTGGGTTACTTCAAATAGGAACAAGGACATCGTTTGGAAAATCAATAAAACAAAACATTACAATAGAAGTGCATAAAGTGAAAGTCGTATTTCTTTGTCCACTTAAATCTCATCTATTTTTCATCCGCTTTCCTGTTTTTTTTTCCTTTCAAGTGAAATCCGTTCTCTTTTCTTTCTAAATGTCCTGAGACTTGAAAGTATTAATGAATTGCCCGGGTGTGGAATATATCCAGTGATAGCTCAATCGGCTTAATTTGTCCTTGTGCTTGTTTATTTTTTTTATTTCAACATATGAATTTCGCATAATGCCAAGTAAGAAAAAATAGTGATATTTTTTTAAAACAATAAGCTTAATCGGCATAAAGATGGTTGGGAAAACTTTGTTGTCAAGTGAAGTCAATACAATAAAAGAACGCCCCGTTTTCATACCACCACGGAAGCGGCAGACTTCAAAGAAAGCAAATGGAACACAAAATTATGTGGATCACATTGTTGCAGTTCAGGTATGGGTTTAATTTAGAATACCTAGTTACTAACCTTTTTTTTAACCTAAAATATGCTTGAAAGCATGAATTGAAGAATACAACAATTTTTGCTTGCGTCAGCTAACACTTTTTTCCAAACAATTATTAAATTATTCAAAAATATTAAATTTGGTTTCATTATAATATGGAGTTGCATTTTCAATCGAACAACGAATTAGGCTATGTTTTATTCCCGTATTCCCACGAGAACAGGAGTTTAAAAGTTACTGGACCGGTTTCAAATTTTTTTTCGCCATCGTCATTAGAATCCTACATATCCTCGTCAGTCGACAGGTTTGTCAGAAGTGGTGATTTACTGATTTGTCGCCAAACTGGCGATTTTCAGTTTCGTTTGGCGACAAAAAAAAGGTTCAGAAATTATCTGATTTTGGAACAAAGATTACCTCTTTAAGAATATGAAAAATGGTGGTTTTTTGTGTTTGGTTTCTGTTGTTGCTTTTTCTGACAAGTTTGCATGTTCTAATTTTTCTAAAGTTTTTTACTGCTTCAGTGGTATGCTGCTCTGATCTGAGAAACTGCTTTTGAAGACTCTTCTTATGAACAATTTGCTTTTGTTACTCTTTTTTGTCGGTTGAAGTTATATTATTTTATTGTTAAGTGTGGAACGTTTGCTGTTGTTTTTTTATGTTTTACTAAAAGTGATGGAAAAATACAAGTTCCGTGTATTTATTTGACTTTTCCAATTTTCAAATATTTTTGCTGGTGAAAATGTCTTCAAATTGACGACTTTTTGGCGATTTTTATTTTACTTATGGTGATATCGATTTTCAAACCTGGTAACCCTTCCTCTATTAGTAAGATAGTATGCTAAGTTCTGGACCAAGTTTTTATAGAAAAAAAACCATTGTTCCAAATATTCATTTTCAAACAAAATTTATGTTATTTTCACTACTGAGTTTATATTTTATACATTTCAGGTATTCATCTATTTTCATATTCATTTCAAAGTTATTTTAAGCTAGTGAAGATATGAAAGTGTTTATATGTATCTCATGTATTTAATAACCTCATTTTAAAAAATAAAGCAGTTCTAACTAGAACCGGCACTATCTCTTAAAAACTAGCAGACTATAGATTAGCGCTTATATCTTCACATGCATGGACAGACAGGCACTCAAAAACTAAAATAAATGGAATATAAATATGAGTAGTCTTATCAAATGGTCAATATTATCGATGGTGACGAACATATCACTGCGCTTTAAGAAGATCTGATCTGACTTAATCTTTTGAAGGAATTATCTGTTACTTTATACTTATAACTTAGTAATAAGCTAACATTTAATTCAAATGCTTTTCATTTAAAACTCTTTCTCTTTGGTATGACCATATGGGTAGTATGGTATGTTAATGCTTAAGTGAATTGAAAGACTTAGTAGCCATATGGGGTCTCCGAAAATGTGTGGCTTCATAACCATACCTACCTAATTCAATATCAGTTTATGGTTATGCAGTTCTAGATTAGGTATCTAAATGGTTATAATTTCTAAGCCTGGCAAAGTATTTGCACCCTTCCTTTTCTTTCTTTAGACTAAGCCATGATTTAAAAGGGATTAGAGCTCTCTCATTTGTCTGAGGCGAATGCCAACTTGGCCTACAAGAACGTTTCGACAAGCCTTCAAGTTTTGGATTATTACTTAACAGATCCCTTTTGAGTAGGAAATAAAATCATATTTACAAATTTTAACCAATATTGTCTTGTATCTTGCTATACATTAGCCCTCCATTTTTAATTTCATCGTTTTCTTTCGTTTTATTAAAAAGAATCGTCAAAAAGTATCACCATCATCTCCAGGTCTCGAAGATGACCTTCTTAAAACGTCACTTATTCTCAAAAACAAACAACCACTGCCACAAATTCCACTGGACGAAATCAAAACACCTCCAACTCCTATACCAAATAAATCCATTGCAGCCAGTTCCGATAACATTTACGAAGGTGAAGATAATGAGTTGCAGCATTTTGAAAATCTTCCTCCTGTTTTAATGCCAACAGCCCGTCGCGAAAGCTCAACCGTTACGCCCAGCAGCTATTCGGAAAGTAGCTTGGATGCAAAATTGAGCAAGTCACAGGATTGTCTGAGCACCCGCTCTTCAAAAAAGCGAGTTAATATTCGAACTGACGTATTGCATGTTCGAAGTAGTCGAAATTCACCTGAGATTATAAACTATGAAGATTTGGAGTCAGGAGAAACCAGCGTTCTTAATGCAGATGAATACAGTCTCGAGAGATTCAATACTAAAAGATCTGTTGATAGCCATTACTTAACAATGACAGGTGATTAAATATAAACAAATTTTTATTTATTGAAGAAACTAATTTTTACTCTCTCAAAGGTACTATCAAAAGAGGACGGAAAAAAGGTCAGTGTGTTGATCTTCAAATAAATATGAGCCGAGAGGAGTTAGAACAAATAAATGCTGTTGCAATCGCTACTGAGACCAAAAAGAAGGCGAATCTTTGGTGCACTTGTTCTCTCACTACCGGACTTCACATCTTTTTCCTATCAATGTTGAGTCTTCCATTTGTGATTTTTGTCACAGCCGTTTACTCGTTTTATATCGGTACGCTTACATGGTACAACATGTTTAACTATTTCAACGAAGAAAAAAGTTACGTCCACAAATTTTTTATGTCACCAATTCTCATATTGGCCTACCCTGTGGGTATAATTGTGTGTACTCTGGGGTTAGGTCTTTATGCGGGAGTGGTGCAACTAAGTCTACAGCTCACTAGCTGGCTTAATGAGATGTCGGATATAGAAAAAGGCTTCTATGGTTGGCTTTGTGCTTTCCTACGCCTATCCGATTGTAGCCCCTATGAAGTTGTAATATTAACTGATATTCGGATGCCCGAAGATCATCCTCATGCCAATACATCTACCGAAGAGCTCTCGCTATAAGAAAAAGAAAGGGACGAAACTAATTTAAAAGCCGCGAGTAATGGTGGTTTCATTTATTTCAATGGTGATAAAAAATGCGTACTTTTTTTAGATTTGGCGTTTAGAATTTCTATTTACAAAAGTGATCATTTTGTTTAGTCCTATTCCTAATAGGCTTTCATACAGTTAAGGTTTTGAATTGTAAATATGTACTGACTACTGATGGCAGTCAGTACATGGTAGGTAATCTATAACCTCAACCATTTCTCTCAAAAACTTTTGCTCAAGAATAGAAAAAAAAGAACGCAAACGAACAAAAACAAAATACGTAGGTAAGTACATGTATTCATATGTAAAGTCACAAGGAAAGAGCTAAAATACTTGATATATTTTTCATATCTTATAAACTAAAATTGATACGTGTAAAGTATTTCTAAATGATTACAGAACAAAAGCATATGATAAATTTATGCATAATTGAAAATTAAAACCAATTTTTCCTAATGCCAAATATCAAATCTTTTATAATGAAGCATTTATTTATGTTTTTTATTACATACCTATCGTGTATACATATTTTGATTTTAAATATAAAACTTGTGTTTGTCACAGCGTATACAATAAGTCTTGTATTAAATATTTCCTTTATACTTATACTTTAAATAAATAAAAGACGTGTTTTTTAAGGTTAAATTTCTTAGATTAACTTTTAAGTAAGAATTTTTATAACTAAATATTTTAAATTACTGAATAAAAAATTATACGAATTATAATAGCCTCTTTTTTTTGTTATAAGTGCATATCATCAAGTTGTATAAAAGAGTCATTGTCTTTCACTAATGGTAGCCTTTAAATTTGCATTCATCTTTGGAGAAAAAAATGACGATAGTAATAATTTCTGTTAGAGAGAAGGCCTAAAATGCAGAATATCTTCAAGATTGTAATTAAAGTAAAATAAAATAAATAGGGTGGCGCAACAAAGCGAGGAGTCCTAGTGCATTTTTCACAACCATTGCCTTTGTGAGGGAATGTAGGGGGCCTACAATTTTCTGCCTTACGAACGGATAATCGAGAAAGCGCTTTTTTAAAAATTAAAGTATCATGTTGACTCCTTCAGTTCTTTTGCTTAACGGTTTATTTCCGCAGTTATCTTCCCTTCCTTGAATTTGCAGATGTAGACAAATTTGAACTACCAACCATAATAATACTTCATTACTTACTTATGTGAGCATTATAGGTTGTGGCGAACCAATTTCTTTCGCCAACAATTTCGATTTTCGGTGAGCTCGATCTAGTTTTCCACTCTAACACTGTTGATTATGCCACCAAAGGTTTTCTCTTTCCGTGACTTCCCTGCAACGTACGTACTTACGGAAACTTGTGGAGCAGGACCGTTGATATCTGCCCTATATTTCACAGGCATCTTATAGTCTCGCGAAGAGTACTTTTCTAGCTATGCTCATGTCGCTGTACAGCTCAAACAGTTCGTTATGTTGAATATTCTTCTCCACACATTCACCATTATTACAATAGACGTTTCACTTAAACGCTTGGTAAAGAGTTCCAGGCGCAAAGATTTGTGTCTCGGTAAAAATTTAAGCTTTGCCTTTCCTCTTTTCATCATTCCAAAAGTTATTTGACTTTTATAGCACCCAGAGCTATGTCATTTTACTGGCGTTTTATTTAAACTCTCATTGAAATAAGGATAATTGTCATCACATACAGGACCATAATTATAAGGCCTTATAATGGCTTCAATTGCTTTATTAATAGAGCATAGAGGACTTTATGCCTTGAGGTTTTATTTTTTGCTCAGCAATTTCAGTCTCTCTTAAGTTATGAAAATAGATTTGGTCGATGTTGTGGGCTTCAATCTTGTATGACATTAGGTTTGTTCGTTGAAGCCCTAGGGTCGCCACAAAGTGAATATCAAACGCCCTGAATATTAAACTGAGTGTTTTTTGAGCCCTAGGGTTGACCTAGGTTTTCCCTCAACTCGCCCTAGGTTTTTGCTGTAGCGAGTTGAGGGTTGTCAAATGACATGTATTTTTTTTTTTTTATTGACAGGGATGTGTGGTGGTTTGTGGTTTATAGTTTTTTGAGGACTGAAAAACCCAGGTTTTTTTGACAACTCATATGGTTGTCAAGAAAACCTGGGTCAACTCTGGGGAAAGTTCAACGAACGGACTATTATTGGTGTCACGAAGAAATTCTGCCCCATCCACCGGGTTTCCTGCGAGTACACAAAGGAAGGACTTAGTTCATGAAGAGTTGATCATAGTATTTCATATGTTTTCACACTTAGTAACTTAGTAACAAAAAATATTCAGTAAAAAGTACCAAAAATTGAACAAAAACCTACAAGTCGAAAATTCGGAATAAATAGCGAAATCGAATTCAAAATTCTTGATCTAGACTATGCAACGTTCCCGTTCCTGAGTGATCCTGAATGCCCAGGTTAAAAGCACGACCAACGAAGAGAAATAAATCAAGAAAAGTGATTTAAGCTCGTTTTGAAGCTATATTCATCGCTCTGAAGAAAATTATGGAAATATTGTTTATGTTGCGGCTAAAAACACTGTTACAGATAAACACATTAAAATGCTCTTAGGAAGTTTTGCATCCCATTATTATTGTTGTTTGCTCAGATTTTGAAAAACAATCATTCTCATACATGTGCTAAAAGTTTATTAATTAGTTTTGGTATTTCGTGTATTTCTTCAAAATGTAATCCATCGCCCGAGGATTATCGTTCGGAACCATATGGCCAGCTCGATCTACCCAGAACATTGCGAAATTTCCAGCCTCCTTTTGATAACCTTCCAGAACGCGATCCACAACTATTCCAACTCTAGGTGCTGCCTCATACGCAGACTTACTAACCCAACGCATATCATTGATCCACTTGACAGTTCCGGGTGTAGCACAAATAAGATCCAATTGTCCTGAGAAGACAGCTACTTTCAATGATGTTGAGTTGAGGAGTGTTTCAACTAAATTAAATAAAATCAAAATAAAATTATTGTAATATAGGTTTATTTCTGCAATCAAATATACAGTACCGATATCTACAGCCGGCTTCATAAAATCGCCCATTAAAGTGTTGAAAGTTGATCCACTCTGCGATCCCCAAACTACATTTGAAGGTATACCCAGAGCCTCACTCACCTGTCCCCGCATTAGATCTTCTAATATCTGATCGCGATTTTCATCGATGTCAAACTTTACTAATGTTCTGTACATTAAATCTGAAGTCGGATATAGAAATTTTACATCGAGTTTATTGTAATTTATTGATTAAACTTACCTTCATTACTTCTTAAAGATCTTGTGTAAGCCTCTCCATTGGTGAGTTTGAGAATGTTGTAAAAATCAACTCCTTTCGATTCATCCAACAAAACCCTTTGAGTTTCACCCCAAAGTAAAGTCGATTGTGTGTATTTGCCATTATCAAGAGCTTTTCCAGTTTTGTCGGCAGATTTCATGATCCTATCATAGCCATTTTGATCAACTACACCCTTAAAAAGATATTTAAAATAAATCACAAACTAAAAAAAAGCTGTTTTCATACCATATTGAGTAAAAGTGGAGCCCATGCGTTAACTGAATCCATTGGGGATGTCCATGGATCACCTAGCGCCACTGATTGAAGATTACTCTCGATTTCCTTGTTTTCGATTGCTTTATATAGTTCTAAGGCAAACTCTGGTGCCATTTTTCCACCATAGCTTTCGCAAAAAATATGCAAAGGAACAGTCCTGAATTCAGGATGCAAATCATAAAAGCCTTTCATTAGTTCAACTAAATCAAGCGCAATTTCCTTGTTAGTTTTTGTCAAATAGCGCGAACTGTCGACGTAGCTGAATCCAGTTCCCACAGGGTTATCAATAAAGAGAACATTCATATCCTTCACCCAAGTATGATTGCGTGGATCTAATTCAAGTGTCAATGGGCCTAACTCTTCGAAATTGCCATATCCCGTTGACGATGCTCCAGGACCACCTTGCAACCAAATTGCCAGTGGTCGGTCGGTATATTTTGAAACATTTGCAGTTGTATGGAATAACCAATAAAACATGTGAGCACCTTTACGAACATCAACATAGCCGTATTCTTGATTCCCAGGACCGAATCCTTTCTTTGCGGTGACGTCTATGTGTGTAAATCAACGAGAATAGAATAAAAACAATTTACTTTGATATATGAACACTTTCTTTTATGTAAAATCAGACATTCTAATCACTCTAACAACAATTCATTTACATTTTTTTTTTATTTCAATTGCTTTTTTAAACAGCTATCTTTGAACAGAACTTTTAAATTAAAAAAACGAAAATTGTTTAAGATTAAAAACACTTACTTCCAGTAAGGAAACAACAAACAGTTACCAAGAACGCTACTACCAACAAACGAACCATCGTGTAGCGAAATTCAAATAGAAACTAGATTCAGGCCAATGGGTTTACTGGTTTTTATATCGGTCGATATCAGATACACTTGCTGAACGCCGGGATTTGTTTTTTGTTTGTTATCTTCAACTTTCAATTGGTGGTGTTCATTCACCAAGTACTTTCTGCCCCCATTTGCCGTGAGCGCCACAAAGAATCGATTAGACGTTCCTCTAATGCCTTATCGTGTGATCTGTTCACCAATCAATCGTTCTTAATATCATATCTAGATACATGCATATATGTTATGTACATAAAGAAAATGGTTTCGCCAAGATACATCTGTATCAGTCTTGTAAGCTTATTAAAACTTCTCACGTTCTTTTTCTTTGCATAAAGATTTCGTAAATGAGTATAAATGAGACGCTTTGCGATTGTGATATACCTATGATTTCATAGTTAGACTTTCCTTTACTTTTCTCTGTAGTTGTTACAAAATTAAATTTAAATTTTATTTCAACTTACTATTGTCTTGAAAAAAAAAACGCTTATCTTACGGCCAGATAAAAAACTACATGTATACAACTATACGCAAACAAAAAGACAATCTAACGTCAAGCCTATATTAAGTGGTTGGTGTTCTTCTTTGATCTTTAAGGCTTTTCTTTTCAGTATTGGCATTTAAAGCTTCACTTGAGACATGTCACTTGAAAATGAAATTGTTCTGACACAGAAATAACAACACGAGCCTCTTTATCGCATAAAGTCTTTAATGTGAAGGATTAAAAAATACTACAATAATCGAATCTACCTATTCTCTTGAAATACCAATGAGACATATATCCGTTCAGGGGTTATACGTGTGTAGGCCAAAAACAAGGGTTTTTTCATAACTTTTTAAAAAATATATTGATCGATAGCACATTTGAAATTTAAAAAGATGTTCCGTTTTCCTAGTGAATTACACAATATAATATTTTTCGCAATAAAGTGACCATTTAAACAAAAACTTCTATTTTTGACCAAAAAAATTACTTTAATTGCTCATAATCTTTTTTTTTTAAAGCAGTCGCTTAAATCGTGTTTACTACACTAGATAATCATCTCAAAAACCTACGTTTAAAATTTCAATTCAATCCGATAAAAACTGAAAAAGTTTCATTTCTGGCCAATTTCAAAAACGTAGTTTTGGTGTTCCATTGGATTTTAAAATGAGTGGTTCCTCGAGTGGAACCAATGGAAAGCCACATTAGTAAAGCTTCTCAGACCTCCACTCACTGGAAACGATGGAATATAATAGTAATGTCGCTTTCCATTGGTTTCACTCGGGGATGCACTCATTATAAAAGCAATGGAACACCCAACATTTTTTCTACTCAGTTTAACGTAATTGCATTTGTGTGAGTGAAACACCTATGGCTCTTAAAAAATATTCCTTGAAGAAAATTTTCTTTTTGACATTTGAGTAACATGTGTTAGTGCTTCTTGAGTCGATTCTCACTTCAAAACGAGAAGCGGCTGTCGCTCCTCAGAATCATGAGAAGCGATCTTTTTGCACCAACGGAATGGTTTGAGAATGCTTCTGAACGCTCCTGGACGGTTCTTTTCGTCTAATGGAAAACAACATAAGAGTACACTGAAAGTTGTGTTGTTGGGCACGTTCAAGAACCTATCGGAGAGGCTATCTCGGATACCATTATCTTAGATACCTTACAGATTGCTGCCGACAACAGCTGTCAGAAAATTCGACTCTTAAAAACACAGAAGCACTCACTCACAGTTTTATCGAATCCTCAAGCGACCTTCAACTCCGAAATAATCGCACACCAAAATAAAAAACCAACATGAAAAGAAACAAAAATAAATTTTCTGCCAGCTGATCAATCGAATAGAATGACATATAAAAAATTTCCAAATACCATTAAATAGCTTTTTGGTAGAAATGAGTGTATGCCTCTGCTTACTCTGCTTACACGTTAGCAACAACAATTGATTGGACGCAAAATTAAAAGACAAAAACGAATTCACTTTTCGTTTGTTTTTTTTTATATTCCATTGTTCACTAATTATATGGCTAGTGTTTTGTTTGGCTTATAAATAACAAAGTTTTATGTATTAGCAACGATGATTTGGCGCAGAGTGTTTTGTTTGGCTTATAAATAAATGTTTTATATATTTACTTTCGACTAGAGAAGATAGAATAGCACTATGGGGCATTGTACGTGCGGCGCAAAAAATTGGGGTTCGCTATTCGTTTGTTTGAATTGATTTTGTCTTAAGTGGACAGTTCCAAGAAGCCTTTAAAGGGTTGTACATTTGGTTTGATAAAATTTTAGTATTTTTAACAGAAGTTTTTTTAAGCAGTGGTCGCAACTCACAACAGATCTATGCATTGATTCATTTTTTCTATTCTATGGATGTATGTAATGTTTTTAGCGGCTCTGCAGTTTTCGAATGCGTAACGCACATACAGACAGATTAACTTTGCGAAGAAAAAATTTTATTGAGATATTTTTAAGTCGTGCTTTGTCAGCTCGTATTTTTTTTATTCACACTGGGACAAAGCGCTCTATTAGTAAAAATGCCCAAAACTATAAAGTTTTCCCATTCATTTTTATTAAATCATACGTTTTCATAAACGGGATGTTTTAATCAAATGATGTCTTTTGGAAGCATCATGAACATTTTTTGAGGACTTCAACGTTTTATAAATAAAAAATGTCCCAATTTTGAATTGAGCCTCATATAATTCATGTGAGTTTCGCTTATTCACATCGAAACTCAATTTGGCGGAAAAAATAAAGTACAAACTCTGTTCTAATTTGCCTAAAAAAGCATTTTATAAATTCATATTAATTTTCGTATACACAAGTTTTGAATATTATTTAAAATTTCTTAGGATTATTTTTGTCCCTAGGCTGGCAGTGAATCATAACTTTAATAGCTCCTCCATGTCCGAAGCGCGAGGTTTCAAAAGCTTTGCTAGTTTCAGTTATGTCAAAATGGTGTGTAACTAAACGCTTAGCGTCTACTTTACCAGACGCTACTAAGGCAAGCGCTGCTGAATAACTTTTGAAAAAAGAAAAGAAAAAGAGTTTAAACAAATGAAGTAGAAAAATCAATCAATATTTTAAACTTACTCATTACAATAACGGAAAACTCCACGGATATCTACTTCGCGAACAAGGGCATTGATCAGTGGCAGTTTACTCTCCGCTCCACCCATTCCAACTATTACGACACAACCACCGGATCGTGTGCTCTAAAAATTAATAAAGAATATATTATGTGTATAATTATAAAAGGTTATGTGCGATCTACCAAAATAGCCAACCGAGATGTAGATTCAGCTCCACAACAGTCAATGGCTTTGTCCGGCATTTCTGGCAATATAGTTTTGATTTCTTTTGTTAGTTGTTCTTCAGTTTTTTCCTTTGTAATCAAAAGAGTGTGAGTGGCCCCAAGACTTTTTGCAACTTGTAGTCGGTTTTCAGATAGATCACTTATAATAATGTTCGCTGCACCCATAGATTGTGCAACGAGTAATGTAACAAGTCCAATTGGACCAGCACCCAGAATAAGGACATCTGATCCCAGGCCAACATCAGCTCGCCGGCAAGCATGAACACCCACCGATAAAGGCTCCAAAAGAGCTCCCTCTTCCATTGTAACGTTAGGAGGAAGTTTGAAGCAGAAATCAGCGGCATGGCGATAGAACTTTGTAAGATTTCCGTCGTATGGTGGTGTTGCACAAAAAACCATGTCAGGGCACAAGTTGTATTTTCCTATCTTGCAAAAATGGCAGAGTCTGCATGGTACTCCAGGTTCAATAGCAACTCTGTCTCCTATAGCCAAATGCGTAACTTTCTTTCCCAACTTTACCACGACTCCAGCTGCTTCATGACCAATAACCATAGGTTTCTCAACCACAAAATCTCCTATGCGGCCATGAACTAGGTAGTGCACATCTGATCCGCAAATTCCTACGGAATCCATTTCCAATAGAACCTCTACGATTAAGAAAAATTTTAAGATTTATTGAAAGTCAAATCTTCATTCAGGTATTTTTTTTTTAATTACCATTATCTGAGATTTCGGGGATTGGGCGTTGTTCCTGTGAAGAAAAAAAGATTCAATCTATAAACATTTGTAAGTTTAGGTTCACACTGTACAATTAGTCGAACATACTTGATATGTCTGGATTGACCGACAAATTGATTGTTGCTAAAAATTGTCATAATTCTTCTAGCAACATCCATGGTGAAAATACATTTTCCACGCTAGTGAAATACTTTATTTTACTTAAATAATAAACTATCAAAATACTTTCAGAAAACCATCCAACAAGGTTATTGGTCAATTCTTCAACTATATTCGGCCAATCTAAAGTCTGTCACACAAGTTGC
Source organism: Melanostoma scalare (assembly GCA_949752695.1). NCBI lineage: Eukaryota > Metazoa > Arthropoda > Insecta > Diptera > Syrphidae > Melanostoma > Melanostoma scalare. The sequence goes on along the minus strand of OX456986.1, from coordinate 185,060,106 downwards.
AAAGTGTGAAATATAAATATATAAAAAAGTATTGCTTTTCGAAAAAAGTGAGCTTTTTTTTTAATTTTATTCGTGTATGATTGAAAGTATTGGGCATTTACTTTACCTTAAGTTGAATTCAAAATCAATGTAAGGTAAGTATATTATTAAGCTAAGTAATTAAAAAAAGTCAGGGGTGCCTTGTTTACAGAGTCGGAGGGGAGGGTTTTCTATCTTATGAAGTTTTGAGGATTCCCTTTGATAACTGCTAAGTCGTGGTGACTGCTCAAAAATGTGGTCAATATTTCCATTTGCTTTTATAAATAGAAAAATTGTTAGTTTTTTCCATTTCTAAAAAAAGTAAGCACTGCCACTGCCAAGGCCGACGGACGATAGCTATTTTCTGTAGAGTGAAAACTTTTGTTTCAAGCGTCATATCTAATTTTGTATGATAACTCGATTCATTCAAAATAGGTGCTGCCATCGTTCGATTACATCGACAATCCTCGATTGTAACAAGTTACGTCCTGGCACCCTAGATTTTGAAATTTGAATGACGATCAGCAGTTGTACAATAAAGTGCTATATATATATATAATATATACTGCTGCCAAAAAGTACAACCGAGTTGGCTTCAAAGCAGTCAACTTTGCTTGTATGACTTATTGGCTCGTCCAGCAGAAAAACGCAATTACTTCCCACCAGTGGTTTTTATGGTTTGCCAAAAAAAGTACTCATACACCAGAGTGAATTTAGGTAAAATTAACGAAAAGCTATGGTTGTTTATAATCTATATTTGTATATTCAGCAAATACATCAACTAGACAAAACGGATGTCCATAAATTACGTGAGGTGTTTTCTGTAAAAATCAGAACCAACTAGAGCAGCTTTTAGGTAAGCTCAGGGAAAACCTAGGGCTTAGAAAACACACAGCTGACATAAATAGGGCGAGCTGAGGTTTTCCAAAACGCTTTGTGGCGACCCCAAAACAAATTCAGAGCTTGAACGAAGGAACCTATTGACTGAGTGCTTGCACCGAATAAATATTGGATATAATGCAAATAGAAAGCTGGTTTGATGCTATGAAATAATTTTACCAAAGTTTTTATTATCGATATTGAAAATAGTAACTGAGCTGAGATGCAAATTAAGTAGTTTCCTACTCTAGCCGAA